>OY728159.1:1675028208-1676228208 GCA_963277665.1 Viscum album | reverse complement strand
CAGATTTCCTACACGGATGGTTTAACATAAACCCCTTATTCGAAGAGACTACGAAGGACTAAAAGGCCCTCTTAGACACTATCCATACTGACAAACCCAGACAACTTCCACCTTTGATGAATCAGGTAGCTTAAGAAACTAAGGTATCTTTCGACCATCCATGAGAACTCTTCCGCAACAAGAGGATCTAAGAAAAAAACAAGAATGTAAATGGTATAGATTCATTCTATAAAGCTCAAGAAAATATTCCTTACATTGATCAACTGGAGGATTTTCCAATGGTAAAACAATCCAGGTTGCACCTCAGTTTTGCACTAACCCTTAATGGGGGCGTACCTTATCCAACGGGAGAACCCAAGGACCCAACCAAGCTGTTCTATTGGTAAAAACATGCCACAAAACAGATCCAAACACATTAATGGAACCACTGTAAACACAAACCCAAAACATATCTCATAGGAGACTACTAACTGGTCCTTCTACCCAGCTTACCGACCAAACACAAACCCAAAACATAGTTTGAACAGGAGGGGTTCTTGGACTCAAAACATCCCACAACATCAACATTTTCCAAAAACACACATTATACACCATCCCAAAAAATTCATCATGACATCATATTTTTCTTTAAAAACATTTCTTTTAAAACCAATGGTTCAGTGGTTAGAGTATCCACCAATAGTACCCCATGGGCCTAAAAAAATCATGTTTCTGTGCCACACTGGGCACCCTCCTCATATTCATCCTGGAACTCATCCAGTCATGCCATAAACCATCCATCATCCCATATAACCCCATGAATGTGGTTTCTCATGGAAATACCAAAGGTAAATACTAAAATTATTTCCACTTTTCAAAAACAAAACGGTCAACCAACCCATCCTTTTTCTCAAAACTACTAACAATGAGATCAAAATCCCAATTGACATCTTAAAAAAATTTTCATAAGGACACAACCATTTAGAAAAGAAATCTATTTAAATTTATTCACATCAATTTCAAAACATATCATCCCATTAAAACACCCTTTAATTGTTTAGAAAACTATATTGGAAACACTTTTGAAAACCAACTTCAATATGGTTTCGGATTTCAAAAGAGGTGTAAGCATACTACTTTCCATTTCAAAAAAAATTCTGAAAATTCAGTTCCACCATTTCATTAATCAAACCATTACCTCATTATTTGAAAATAATTTCACAAAAACTTTACGCTTCTTAAAACCAAGTCACTTTAAAACCAAAGTTCCTAGATTTCAAAACTAAAGCACAAAACAGTGTGAGAAGAAACTAGTTTTAGTGGGTGGCTTAGAAATATGGTTGGCGGCCATATTACAATCACTTCACTGTCACAGAGAGTGTTCTAGGGAATATCCATGGCTCCACATGGCTTTCCAGACCCTGAGATCTCACTGAGACCATTAACCCAACTCTCTTTTCATTTGCCCTAATCATCATCAGACCAAGAAAACAAAAAGACATAGATAAATCCCAACTTACCCTAGTGACTTGAATCCCTTCATGAGGTGTGGTGATCAAGAACACTACCCAAAACTATAATTTCATGTCCTGAAAATCTTTACTCCATACTATCCCGACTATTTCCCAAATAACATGACTCAAATAGAGCGAACCTCCTCTGATACCATTTTGTCACGAACTGAATCTGGTCACCACCAAAACGGGAAACCGACCCTACCTGTGGCAAGTCCTGAAGAGATTTCCCAATCCCCATAGGCTGGCACAAGTGCCTGGGTATCAAAAACTAAGAATTGGGAATGATTTACCCGAGTTTGTATACTTAAAACAACCAATGAATCCATGAAATCAAATCTGGATTTTTCAAACCAAAACATATTTTTACTAAAATTCAGAACTGAATTATAAAATTTTAAACAATGTTTGAAGACCATTACAAAGGTACAAACCCATGAAATGATATCCCAATAACTTCTACATGGAAAGAGGCACCTCCCTCAAGACATATCAACGACACTGCATCACGATGGACCGCTAAAACCCCAAACCAATGGCATAAAACCTGTACCCAAACCTGTGACACAAAATAAGGAAGTCTACCTACACCCAATGGTGTAAGTAGGATATGATCCAAATCCCAGTAGAATAACACCACTAATATATTCCATCTGATAAACATTTAAAGAAGAAAAGCATGAAAGTTTTTAAAAACATGAAAATCTAGTTACAATTTCTAAAAGATGCAACTTTGAATAAAAATAGTTTTCAAGTGGGTTATTTTAATGGATTAAAAGTTTTAAAATAAACACAAAAGCTACTTAATTTTCAATCCAAATGTACCGTATACTGACGGTAAGTATAAAGTAACTAATGAGCACAAGCAATAGGAAATAACCCCTAGGCACTAGCTAGCTGTTAGTCCCAAGTACCTCGTATCTCAGTGAGAGTAACCATCACAAATATCTATTCCCGTGCACGCGCCACTAGTAGGGAACATACCCATAACCTAGTGGTCCCCAATAATCATCATAATTGTTTAGTAAGAGTTGTAAGCGTCAATATTTCTAAGTGAAATTGAGGCCAAACTCCACGGATTCACTAGCATACTAGTACACATCCACCCACCTAGATACCCAGGTTTTCCCCTTGTGCTCAAACAAGTTCACCAAGTCAAGAAATATAAATTGAACATGAAAATATCATTTACACATCAAAAATTCACCAAAAATCCCATATGTATACCACATAAGTCACAAAAGTCCATTTTCATTCAAAATGATTTTGAAATCCGGCTCACACCAAAATAGCCTACACCACATTTCACATTTCTTCAACACTTCCAAAAAACCATTAAACAATTTTATAAAACAATTATAAGATATTGAAACTCATATAACATCCCAAACACGTGGCACATAACACTCCTTTCATAATAAAAAATTAATTTTTTCAAATCATACTCACACAAAACAGTCCACATCACATTCACATCTCTTTCACACCTCAATATCTCCTTCAAACAATTTAATAAAATATTTCAAAGATGATACATATCACATAACAGACTTTTAACAAATGATATGGACCTTTTAAAAATATACTCCTACCAAAACATTTTTCTGATATAGTTTCACCTCTTACACAACTCAATAAACCATTCAAAACATTCATAAAATAATTATAAGGAGTATACCCAAGCTTTGCACATAAAACCCATTTCAAAAACCTCTTTTAAGCCAAAATCACACCAAGACCCTACCAAAATAGATTTGGGATCTCCATACACATGTAATAATCCACTTTAAAATGTTATATAATCACCTTGAACAATACCACACAAGATACCCATGAGAACACACAAATCCATAAAACACTTTCAAGGAGTATAACAAGGTTATACACATAAAAATCATTCAAAGACCACCGTTTTTACGACCACATGACACTATATCATTACCCAACTAAAATTTTCAGCCCCTTTCAACTACTAATAAATCACTTCCACATTTTATAAAACTACCACAAGAGATAACACATGAAATACATTTGAAAAATACACACTTCAAACAAAAATGTAACTTTAATACCAAATGTTTTACTATTTCTACAAAAAATGGTTTTCACATAATGCACAACAGATAAGGAAGATGAAAAATTATTTAATGAAGAAAACTAAATCATCATTAAATGGTTACCCACAGAATCACATACCGAAATTTTCGAATCCCTCAAAAAATGGTGCGAAACATCAACCGCACCACCCCGTCACCACAAGGATGATAAATCCAGACCTAGACCACATATTTTCACCAAAAATACTCATGGTTAAACCCTAGGTACGAACCCTAGGTTATTGACACTTTGTAACATCAAGAAAGAGGGATGAAACCCTAAGTTAATGGAAGAAGTGGAAGGGAGGAACATTTACCTTGAAAACTCTTGAAGCAATCACCCCGAATTAATCAAATTTTGAATCTCAAAGCCACAAAACCTGATAGTGAGGCTCAAATGATAAGGAGGAGGTAATTTGGGTACTGAAATGTGGGAAAAGAGTAGATATTTATGGAGATATGAAAGAATGAATTTACCTCCTCAAATATGGGTGATTTGATAAATTCAGAGAAGAATCTCCCTCCTTTGGGGTTCAAATGTGCTCCAAAAATGAAAAACCAATAATGGGGGTGATCCTAGGGATAGTGGATTAGTGAGGGAGGTGGAATCACTAAAAAACAGTAAATAATTAATGAGATAGTGAAAATTTTAAAAAAAGTTTAAAGAAGGAAATGGGCTTACGGGCAGGCCCATTACCTTAATCAAAAACCCAAATCCATCATGATTTTGGATTTCTATGTGGTCAAAAGGGATATGGTGATTTTAATATATCATGGTATGCCAATTGGAAAGTGTAATGGGTATTAAATGGTGAAAATTGAAGGAGTTATAGAAGAAACAAAATTTGTTTTTAAATCTGGAATTGGGCTCATGGTTTGGCCCAAATTTTCAAAACCCACCATTTTCACCAAAATGAGTGGTAAACCCCAAAAAAAAATCAGGAATGGAAATTAAATGAAAAAAATAATTTTAAAAAATTCATGGTTGTGACATGATGAAAACAATTTAAGGGACTTGGAGTTCGATGTTAGAGATAAATCCTTCCTTTGAATATTACTATGGAAGAGAGTCACACAGTTTGAAAAGAAAGGGATGCTTAGCCCAAGGTACATTGGCCCCTTTGAGTTCCTTGATCGCATAGGAGTAGTGGCCTATCATCTTGAACTTACACCAAGTATGGTTCAAATTCATGATGTGTTCCATGTATCTCTCATTAGAAAGTACATACCACATCCCTCACATGTACTGAACTCAGGGGTGGTACAACTGGAAGATGATCTCTCTTATGAGGAGAAGCCAGTAAATATTATATACTAGAGATATAAGGTTATATGAAATACAAAAACCCACCTTTTCAAAGTGTTGTGGATGAACCATAAGTCTGAATAAGTTACTCATGAATTGGATGAGATGATGAAGGAGAAGTACCCTCACCTGTTTATGTAAAATGAAACTTCGAGGGGGAAATTTTAAAAGGTGAAAAAATGTAACAACCCAAACTTTTGTCAATGGAGATTCCATTATTATTTTTATAAGCCCAATAAAAAATTTATTCTTATAAAATAATAATAAAATATGTGATGTTTAAATAAATTAAGGAAACTATATTGAAAAAATAGTAACCTGACCATTGGAATAGTAACATGACCATTATGAATAGTAATCCGACCAATAGAATAGTAACATCACCTATGAAAGTATAAATATAATTTATAAACCTCATTAATGAAACTACGATATAATTATATCATATTATAAGTAAATAAATGTTTTAAAAATGATAAATTAATTGATTGATTTTTTGTAAAACATTAATGTTTATTTACAATTTTATAATGAATATAATTATTTAAAAGAAAATTTATTTTCATAAAATATAATAATAAATTAATATTTTGTTTTCTTATGATTATAATATAATTTTATGAGACCTTAATTAATTTGTCAGAGTATCATAAAATCATTTATAATTCTAAAATCTATATTTTTTGAATATATGATGATTTTAATTAAAAATTAATTTCTCTAATTTATAAAATTATTTTCATAAAATGGAGTTAATTTTTTAATTCTACACATCAAATAATAGTTAGGGTGAATTTTTTGGATTTTTCTAAAACAATTAAATTTTTGCTGAATAGTGAAATACTGTAATTTACGGTATATATACATTATGAGTTAAATACACCATTCTTTGAGTAATTTGTTATGTAATCACCATAATATAAAACTCCCATTAATTATTTAATATATTTAGTTATAACTTTAAAACTATTCATAGTCTCAATCCAAAATAATAAAATAATGAATAAAATAATGAGAAAACACCCCTCTCATTCCCTATAAACTCCACCCTCACCACCTCTTCACCTCACACCTTACAGGCATTTAATATTGTCCATGTTACACACAATAATATTCCCAATCCCCTTACCCATGTCCTGTAACCCTTTTTCTCATCAAAATACCAAAACCTTTAGCCTAAGGTGGTTCTAAAGGAGGATAAATTCAAGAGGTAAAATCCCTTTTCTTTTCCTTTTAATTTCTTTTTTATTTCATTTATTTTGTTATTATTTACTCATTTACACTTATCCAAGTACCATGATAACTTCAATATCTTTTATATATAAAATTTTTATTATTTTAATGGAATAATTTGTCTTTAAATATGTTCCCCTTTCCTTTTATTCTAAAAATGAAAATATCATCCATGGTGTGTCAATTTACCACCATCATGGATGATGAGTTTTCATTATTAACTACCAATTCTGGTCATAAAACCATTATTATGGTTAAATAAGATTATATTATACATATTATAAGTTATATAATGTTCTTTAGATAATAAATAAACATGATGTTAAATAAAATTATATAATCTCATAATGGTTGTAAAAACCACCAAAATAAATTAAATAGTTTTCATTAACATTCTATCTAATAAATCATCCTCAAACCATATAACAATATGATATATAAGACAAATTAAACTTATTTATTTTCATTAATAAAAATATAATTTCAATTCTAGAGAATCACTTTTATTATACATGAACTTCCATACTTATAAACAAGCAAACTGATCATGAAAACCCAGAAAAAGAACACTCCAGAATGATGAAATTGAACTCTAAAACTCATAAAAAGGCTATAAATGAACTTAATAAAACCATAATAAATCAAATAAATGTATAATAGGTTCTGAATTTTTTAATTACTGAATTTAATTTAAATATCCAGGATATTAAAGTGAATAAATCATTCAAATATAAGGTAAGAGGATTCTCAAACACAACTTCATTTCCTTGGGGTTTCCCTCTTTCACTACATTTTCAGTATAGATGTTTCTCTCATGTTCCTAAAATATAACTTCTTTATCCATTTCTTATATTTTATAGTATATAAATGTTTCCATTCTAATTTTAGGACAAATGAAATGTTTTTTCCAAAAGAGTACTTCTTTCCAAAAATACTTCTTTTAATTTCTCAGGAGATTGTTTCTTCTTGATGATTATTATACCAACAATTTTATTCCATATTTCTTTTGGGAACCCAAAAGTTTATTCATGGATTCATTCTTTATTAAATTAGACCCATTCCTTTCCATGGGTTATTTTATGTCTAATATTGATATAATTTCTATGTGGAATGCATGATTTTGTAAGTGTTATGATGTGATGGGTGCACCCAGAAGTATATAGTGCATATAAATTTTATACCGTGATGGGTCCACATGAAATTATATAGAACTCCAATTCGTTGAGTAATGTGATGTATCTCATGAGATAAAGTAAAATAAGTGTTATAGTTGACCACTAATACATGATGTTTCATTTTTATGAATGGCCACATTCCATACCTTTATCTAATGCTTCCTCTCATGGTTATGATAATGATTATACTCACCCTATGTTATATTGATTCCTGTTCTTATCTATCCTCTTACTAGTATTTTAGCTCACCCCTTTCTTTGATGTATATCCTCAGGTTATTACTTGTACTAAGGAGAACTCAAGGACTGCTAAGAATATATAGAATAAATAATTAAATAAATGTTTATGTTTTATTATGAAAATGTTATGTATAGTCCTAATTTTCTCAAGACACTAAAACTTTTGATCCTAGTTTTATAATACTTGTAAGTTATTTATCTTTTAAAGTTATGTAATAGTCAAGTAATAAAAGTAAGGTTACTATATATGAGACCTCTATAAGGGTAAAATAGTAAAATCACCTTACCATATGACTATAAAAAAATTATGTAATGGCCCTGTTGATTCTGAGGTACAATGTTTACCATCAGGCTGAGATGGTTCAGAATTTATAGGATGAAAGAGACTCAATAAAAATATATTAAGTATAAAAATATTATTCTTAGGCTACACATACACACATTCTTTAGAATTATGATTTTCCCACTAAATGGAGGACCAATGGGAAACATGATGTTGTAGTTACATCGGGGATGCATGTTTTACCCTAGTGATGGTGTGACTTTGGTATGCATCAAGACCCTTGGGTGTTATCCATCATAGGTGAATAGACTAATTAATTTCATTAATTCATTAATTAATTTTGGGAGTTTGTGGGAAAACCTAGATCCTTACACTATAAATATTCCTTTATGTTTCTTCTCTAGGGTGATCCACTTTTTTCATTGGAAACCCTAGAGATACGAGTAATGTGAGATTCTTGATGAAAGAAATGAAATATTGAGAGAGTGAGGCTGGAATCATCACAACATTAGTGATCAGATCATGCGATGATGACAAACATAATCATGACATCAACATAGGATAGAAGCGACGATGATTCTCCATTAAGGAAAGTGTCATTGATTTAAATTATTTCTCTATTCATTATAAATCATGATTCAAATTTATAGATTTGATCTCCATTCTTCATGGATAATTTATTTTTTATTTTTCTTCATGATTATCCTTATATTTTCTCTAATCCTTATTGATATTTATAGACAAATATTCTTCAAATTAAATCCCTAACACTATGAGATCATTATGAAAGGGGAATATTGATGGGAGGTGAGAAAAGAAGGCCAGAAGTAGAGAGAGTCATTGACCTAGTACAGCGACAGTGATAGAGGTGCGGCTCAATAGTGGAATGAAGACCATGGTGTGTAGTGAAGGGGGCTGGTGGCAAGACTGGGTGGTCGACTAGTCATTGAGGTGGCTAGCCACAGTGAGGTGGAGGCAGTCACGAGGGCTGCTGCATGCATAAAAGAATGAGAAACTAGAATTTCTTCCCCATTAAATCATTAAAAAAAAGAATTAATATTTAAAAAAACAAAAAGAGTGGAAAAAAGGGGGAGGTGAAAATACCCCCTACCATATTTCATTTATAATAATAGTAATATAATAATAGTAATATAATTATTATTATTGAATATTATTGTTTCAATTGTATCAATTTACCAAGAATTTATATTTATGATCCATCTATGGTATCATAAACTAGATATTGAGATGGTTGATTTAAAACCAATATTTAGAACATAAATATGACTCATGGAATGAGACCTAGGCCCCATTATGTAATGTCACACGTGTTTGACATGATAAAATGTTTGTTTTCCATTTGTTACATGTTTTTTATAAGTGATTAGTTTGTCTTGAGTATTTTTATGTATGGAGGATGATGGTGAAGTATATTAAACCATCTGAGGCCATTTACAAGGAGAGATAGGTTGAATATGAAGTTAGCTATGTTGGGTCGATGATTGGGTTTGGTAATTGAAGTGTTATTATGGTTCACAAAGCTTCTTAGATATGTGGTAGTGTCATGGTGAGGGTTTACCCCATCATTCATGGGACAGGGTTGGTTATTCCCCCTATTTTCCATTTACTATTTGAGGGTGTGAGATCCTCTACCTATAGATTAGATAGGTAATCCTTCCATATGCTTAGGGTGCGAGATACTATATAAATTTATTGAGTATTATATCTATCTAAAGATATGGGATGTGGCATGAGATCCACCACTAGATTTAGTATTTCCCCTATCTATTAGGGTAATATGATCATTTACTACATCTATTGTGACATTATGTGTGATATTTGGAATGGATAGTGTATAGATTGAATTAATAGTAAAATATTGATGGAGCGAAGGGTGAATTTCTCCCTTGTCTACTGAGTAGGTTTTAATGATGAGATTTTAAGATTTTGTGTCCTAGAACCAACTATTTGTACTTTGATTATATGAATATTTAATTTATTAAATATTAAACATATTATTACATATTTTTCATTGTTATTCATAAATATAGTGTAATAATGTACAAGAGTATTTTTCATATTGGTAAGGTCATAACAGTTCCCCACTATGATGAAAACCTTGAAGTGATATGACAATATTATTAATATAGTTCTGTGGTTGGATGACATACTATGACAAGACATATAGTATACAAACCATCAGGTGCGAGTACTCGTAAGCAGATGAGACTTCTTCTCATGAAGTTCACACTTGGTAATAACCAATATGGAAGATTATGAGAACAGACCCGCCAATAGAAATTCTACAAGTTTTGGTGTCATCAGATACTTCTATCTATGAGCGTGTGTAATGGTCCATAGACTTTAAGATGATTATTAATACATTCACGACTCGGGCACTTTGATTTTCTAACAAAAACCATCATTCCATATATTGGTGGGAAGTAGGGTACGTTGGGTGCATCACAAATGACATGTTATTAATGGATAATTTGAGGATTGATTTGTCCCTTCCATTTATAGAAGTTGATTTCTCAGTCCTTTGATTGAAATAGAACCATCACCCTAAATTCCATGGCCATGGCATAATGACGAGTTTATTTCTGGTTGTTAAATAATGACATATCAATCATATAGGTTGATGACACTATCATAAAACCTGATTTATGAGATATTAATAAAAATATATCATATTACACAATGGGTATTCGTATATGGTTTCCATCATTCCAACATTAAGTTCTTCCTCTTGGGTGCCTTGACCAATTTTTAGATAGTAATCTTGGACATTAGGAATGTTCATCTAATGACGATGAAAATAATCCTAGAGGGTCCCACAATGAGTATTTTTGGTGGTCTTGATTCAATTATATTTTAATTTAATTAATGGAATAAATATTATTCTCAAGACCGATGAATAATTTTATTCAAGTTAAAAGGATCACATAAATTAAATAAATAATTATTCACTAGATTATGAATAAAATATATTTATTTATTTTATTGAAAATTTAATAAATATTTTTTTATTAGTTTGTGAATACAATATTTATTTAAGAGAATAAAAATATTATTCGGGTGTTCAATAAATGAAAGTGGAGTTCTAATGGACCAAGACTGTGTCCGGTGATAAATTAATATTTACAAGTCAGTAAATATTATTTATCCAGGTGGGAAAAAAATAATACTATTATCATTATGTGGCTTGTGATTACATTTATGGTTCCATTTTTTACAAGTTAGTGCACCACAAATAATTATGCTCTTATTGTTATAAAGTGATATGAGTTTTCTCTAATTGTTATAGTTGCATTTAATCATTGTTATGTAATTAAATATTGTAACCGAAACCCCATGTCAATTAATAGATGGGTACATCTATTGTGATATCCACTAGTGACACATGAGAACTATTGATCCAAACAATTTTCTCACTCAACTACTCTCCACTTTCCCTCTCAATAACAAGAGAAGTTCTTCAAGAACGAAGAACGAGCGATCAAGAATAATTGATGCAAGACATTTGATTTTCCGTGTTTGCACTTAAAGAATGAGTGGAATTGATCGAAGACCATTGTAGCACATATGGATCACCATTAAAGGGATTATACTTTGGATCCTCACAAGAGCAATAATGGAAATCCGTAAGGGTCATTCCAGATGATCAACGATCATCAACGAAGACAGTACCAAAGACCCAGGTATTTAATTTATTCAGAAATTAAAAATTAATTATAAACATGATGTACAAGATCCTATTTCTCGAATCCAACACTTTTCCATCTATTTTTATAAATCTTTGATTTAAATCCTTGGATACTGGGGTTCATCATCATATTGATCTCGGATTGGTCATAGATTAAGTTAAAAGAAAAATAGGGACCCACCCAATACTGTGCATCTTCTATGCCCGGATCCTTTAGAGATGACCCCTTAGTGGTTTCTAATGATAGTTTGATAGATGCATTAGATTATCTATGTGGGATTCATTAATGTAACTTCCCGAATCGGGTGCCACTGAACCGGTTCCCTAAGCTTGTTCTCCACATGACCTCAAGTGTGCCTCCTTATATGACAGAGGTTTCTGTATAACAACAGGGGTCTAAGATGGAATTTTGAGGATACTATACCCCCATATCAGAGTGCACAACGAAAATAAAATAACAATATATCATACACATCAAAGTAAAAATAAAGAATAAATAACTAAAACTGAAACATGCTGTAATAAAATGAACCATAATAAAGGCTCGAATGACCATGTCATACACACCACCAACCACCCACTGGGATGGTTTCATAATGTACCAAAATAAAAGAAACTACAAGTAAGCTCCAAAACATCATGGAGCCAACCCATCCAGTCTCCTGAGACCACCCGAGAAAACCCACTCGACCAACAATACTCATCGCGGGCCTCAACCCAAATCTATGCCTATAATAAACATGCGAGTGCTACCCGGGTACCCAATTACAATGGATTCCCGAGAAGGGTGTGAGTAAAACTCAGTAGGCCACCACCAACGGTGTCTAAAGAAAATACCATTAATTACAACAATGCATTCAGGAAAAAGGAATAATTATAGACAATAGGTAAATAGAACAAGTTTATTTAATTAAAAAAGTTCAATTGGTCACTTTTATTCTTTATTCCAAAATTTATCCATTTAAATCAAAATTTTCCCCTTTAAATATGGTAATCTAATCCATATATCACAGAGGTAACTGGTTGGAAATCAAGAAGCCTCAATCTAATAATTCAATTGGGATCCAATGTGCTATGTATGACCATCCCAACCACTAGGTTCGAGGTCAGAAAACACATGGAATCAGTCCGTGAACCCAATTGGGACTCGGAACATCATATCTGACCATCCCAACTCTTAAGTCATTGGTCGGACAACATGAATCATCATTCCATGAATCCAATTGAGACTCAGAACATCATGTCCTGACCATCCAAACCTTGATATGAAACACCATGTCTATACCCTTGGGTTTAGTAGTGTCAATCCTTCCCCCGAATAACTATAGTGCACCAGGGCACCTGGAGCATCAGTCTAGTCCACCCAAAACTGAGGAGTGGAGCATCAGTCTAACATCCCAAAACCATTTGTCACAAGTCGACAAACATTGAGCATCAGTCCAGGAATCCAACTGAGATTCAAACTGCCATATCTATCCATCCCCAAACCATTTCATTATTAATAACCACTATTTCATTCAACATTTCCAACATACATTACTTTCATCACATTAAACCAATTTCACAATTTAAACCATTTCATCCTTTACTCAAAAACATATTTGTTAAAAGTTCATCAAACCATTAATTAATCAAAAATATACTTTTTAAAAAATTTCCATTTACCTTCCAATTCACAACATTTATCATGGTCCCTAGGACCTATAAATCAATACATGGATGAAATAGAACCCACCCCCTTCAAAAACCATCAATAAAAAAGCCAACCATTTTTATTAACCATTTATAAACCACCCTTTAAAACATGGGTCTTTCACATTGAAACCCAAAAATGGTCCATGACCTTAATATTCCATGAAAACCATTTAAAGAGTCATCATAATCTCATTTAAAATCAAAATTTTAAATCCATTTGAAATCCATTTAAAATCACATTGAGGTCAACACCTCACTTCAAAACAAGAATAATTCAAAACATGGACTTTCCCCTCTGACATCCCAAAATTGGGTTGAAACCCAAGGAACACATTGATTTTTTTTCAAAATCCTCATAGTCATTTTCATAAAAAAACTTAATATATAAAACATTCCACTTACAAGGGTTGGCACACCCCACAGGTGGACCTATATCCCATCTCACATCACCATGGATCTAATGAGATCTATGGAAGGTCCAAGGTGTAAATATATGGAAAAATCCAACTTATTAAATTATGTAATCAAGCATAAAAAACATGGTCTCTAAGGAATATTCTGAAATGAACATATAAAACAATTATAAGACTTTGTGTAAAGCTCTTAGACCACCTACCTAATTAGAGAATATTTCCATAGTGTTTCCAAAACACTATGGCCTCACCAAGGCCCATACCAGAATCCTTCAAACCTCTTGGTACCCTAATAATCCTGTCACCAATATTTGGGATCTAGTATCGCACCAAGTAACTAAAATTAATTAATTATAAAAATTATAGTTAATTAATAACTAAAACCCAACTTGGCATAGTGCCAAAAAACTCATCGGGTCAATCAACCCTTATCGAAACTTCAAGAAACCACCATGGAGGGTCCACAATAGAGTCCTGACACCAATATCAGGCAAAAAACTAATAGGAGATACTGAATCATAAACAAAAATAGAAATATTGGAAAAAACATAATAAAATCCACCGCGAACACATACCATAACAAAACACCTTGCAATGAAGTGCGGAATCATTCTTAGGATATTTTCTACCCAAGACAACCAAAATCCCCATGAGAAATAAGAAATTACACCATGATCTGGTGGAATCATCAATGAAACCATAATAATAGAACTCCAAAATTAGAATAAAGGGTAAGAAGAACTAAAGAGTCCACTCGAGGTTGAATCTTACCTCAAATTGATGAAGAACACCACCAAATCACCTCCTTGGTGACGCTTGAAGAATATAGGAAGGGCGGAAGGGTCTCCTATGGTTTATGCTCATGGTATAAAGAGAAACGGTAGGGTGACTTAAAATACATGGGGGAGTGGTAAAAATACCATTTGAATTGAATTATAGGTAGCTACATAGTTTAGTAGCTGAGTTTTCTAAATAATGTTCCAACTGTGTGCTTGGATCTGTCTAAAGCCCCCACTCACATGGTTTGGCTGCACGGTTGGACAAACCATTATCTAACCATGAATACCCTCACTTTCCAAAAACCCCATATTAACACAGTTCTTCCACATGGTTTATCAAATTGTGCACCAACCGTGTTGTTAGAACTACCACCCATCTGCAACAAGGTGCATAGTTTGTCTCAAAACTGTGCGTAGCCCATGCCCAATGCCACAAGACCTCCTCAGCCTTGCACGATTACTAATTTTTCCTCAAAAGATTTTCCAAAAACCATGAAGTCACTATAAAAATCAACCGTTCACTTTTTAAATTGAACTAAAACCTTCCTAGAATCAGGGTGTTACATGGTTTTCTTCTAAACCATACATACCAAACCGTTCACCCTTTTCATAAAACTCCAAAACTCCCAAAACATTACCCAAAGCCTTCAAATCTCATCCAAACCCTCATGATACTCCCCTATCCCCATTAATTTTATCAAGACAACTCTTTGAGGAATTCCAACTCTTGAAATCTCATTCCAAGTATTAATTTAATATTTTACTCATCAAGTAACAAAAAATTCAAATTCCTTTAAAAATTTTCAATCCATCTGGACATGGGATCTTAAAACCTACCCACCCAAACACTTATCATCCTAAAAAAGTATCAGTGGTCATCCTTCAATACCACCCAACCTATGTCATCCACCACATTTTAACCAAGTGCCCCGTCCTGCCTCCGATAGCTTAGAACACTACCGAGGCACAACCTCCAACTCAAGGCCCTTAACCAGATGAAAACAAGAGCTAACACCCATTAAAAAACCGAAACACCATTATGGTTCTTACCCAAGACCATAAAATGGGATACTTATTACAACATCACCTAATAAAACATCATGTTATGGTGCTCCCCACCATATTCTTCATCTTATAGATAATTTTTTTTGACACTCAACACCTTCGCCTTTTGGAAAACCTATCCAGGCCTGAAATATCACTCCTACCAAGCACCCGACATATTTGTCAACTCACCATGCTCCAAAACCTATGAGAATGTAAATCATCCCTGGCACCCATCCTTGACATCAAAAACTAACCAAAGTGGATGCATACCCACTTCTCATACATGAACCAAGAACATGCCATATTTTCCATGAAATCCAAACTCAAACCCAAAATATACCTTTTGTCCCCAACAAGACACAGATGTTGCTTGTATCCTTCTACACCTACATTGTGTGCTGGACCAAATTGAACTATCCCCAATCGATTCATCCCAAAACACCCAACTCTAACTTTTGGTCTATCATCATCCTACCTTATTACTATTCCCTCACACTCAGGGTAATTACACAACCACCCAAAGCATACCCACTGAATTCCATACCAAAAATTATTTCTAAAACTACCTCAATCCCAACTCCAAAACTTGTATTGATTTTCCTTCACCACTGATATTTCATTAACATTACCCATAGAATTAATAATTCACCTCTAAGGTTCTCCACTAGCATCACAATGCCACCACAACTAATCCATGAATAGTTCCACACACCTGTGACCCATCCATAACACAGGTCATATCACCACAACCGATACATCACTCCCCAGCATAGGTTTTCAATCACCACTGCCTCACTTGAGAAACTCCCACCACCATGGTCATATCAACCCCACTAGAGCATCAAAACAAAACATCAACTGTTACCCATCCCCAAATATTAAGAACGGTACTCATAGTATTCATCGACATGAAAACCATCCCAAGGATCTACTCATGAAAAAATGTTGGTTTACCTCCACCATATGACTCCACGTATACTTCTCTATGAATGTAACCTCCAAAAGGCCCCATAACCAAATAAGAGTACACACAAAGAATAAATAACTAAAACTGAAACATGCTATAATAAAATTAACTGCAATAAAGGCCTGAAAAACCATGTCATACATATCTCCATCCACCCAATGGGATATTTTTATAACACACAAAAATAAAATAAAATACAAGTTGTCTCTATAGAATCACCATGAAAACCCATATAGTTAGTTGATATAACTCGAGCAATCCCTCCCAACCAACAATACTCATTGCAAGCCTCAACCTGAACCTGTCCATGTAATAAACTTGTGAGAGTTTCTTGGGTACCAAAGCAAAACAGTGTACTAAGAAGGGAGTGAGTAAAACTTAGTAGTCCACCACTAATGGTGCCTAAAGAAAATACCAGTCAGTTCAACAGTGCATGTATGAAAAAGGAATAACCATAGACAATAGGTAAATAGAAAATGTTTCTTTAATTAATAAAGTTAAATTGATCCCTTTTATTATTTATTCTAAAAGTTATCCATTTACATAAAAATTGTCTTAGTATAATATTGTCATATAATACATATTTCACATAAGTCACTGGTTGGAAATGAAGAATCCTCAGTCCAAGAATCCAACTGGTATTCAGAGCGCTATGCACGACCATCCCAACAATTGGGTCATAGGTCAGAAAACATGGAGCATTAGTCCCTGAATCTAACTAGGACTCATAACATCATATATGACCATATGAACCCTTAGGTAATAGGCCAGTAAACATAGATCAACAGTTGTTGAATCCAAATAGGACTTCAAACATCATGTACGACCATCACAACCATGATATGGAACATTATATCCATACCCTTGGGTTCAGGAGCATCAGTCATTCCCCTGAATAACTATGGTGTACTAGGGTTCTTGTAGCATTATTCTGACTTTCCCATAATCAGGTAGTGTATAATCAATCCAAAATCCCAAAACCATTAGTCATAAGTTAACAAACATGGATAATCCTTCCATGAATCCAATCGAGACCTGAAATTCCATGCCCGACCATCCCAATCCATTTCATTATTAATCATCACCATTTTGTTCAACATTTCCAAAATCCATTACTTTCATCACATTAAACCAATTTCATAATTTAAACCATTTATTCCTTAACTAAAACACATATTTGTTAATTTTTTTAAAGCATTTAACAATCAAACACTCCCCTTTTAAAACATTTCCATTTACCTTCCAATTCAATAAATTTATCATGGTCCCAAGGACCTTTAAATCAAAACATGGCTCAAATAGAACCTATCCCATTTTAAATACCATTAACACCAAAACCAACTATTTTCATTTACCATTTCTAAACCACCCTTTAGAACATGGATCATTCAATTTGAAAACCAAACATGGACCAAGACCATCATATTCCATGAAAATAATTTAATTATTCATCATACTCCCATTTCAAATCAAAATTTTAAATCCATTTTAAGTCCATTTAAAATAACATTGAGGTAAACATCTCATTTCAAAATAAGAATCATTCAATACATGGCCTTTTCCCCTTTGACATCTGAAAATCAGGTCAAAACACAAGGCACACGTTGAAAACCATTTCCAAGATTTATAAAACTTTTCATAAAAAAACATAACACATAAAAAATTCCACTTGAAAAGGTTGGATTACCCCATGGGTGGCCCTAAATCTGGTCTCACATCACCATAGATCCACCGAGATCCATGGAAGGTCCATGGTTTCCATCTAAGGTCAAAGCCAATTTCTTAAATTAGCATAACACACATGGTCTCTAAGGTATATAATGCAATGTATATATAAAAAAATTATAAGACTATGAGTAAATCTCTTAGACCACCAACCTATTTAGAGAATCTTTCAATCATGTTTCTAAAACTCGATGGCCTCACGAAGGCCTGTCCAAGAATCCTCCAAATCTTTTAATACTTGACTGAGCCCATCACCACTATCTAGGTTCTAATGTCACATAAATAAACCATAATTAATTAACTATAACAATTATAATCAATTAATTAACCAAAAACCAACTTGGCATAATGCCAGAAAACACACTAGGTCAATAAAATTTTATTGAAACTTCAAGAAATTACAATGGAGGGTCCAAAATAGACTCCCAACACCAATCAAGAGAAAATACATAATATTTGATACCAAATAGTCATCCAAAAATTGAAATTTTGGAAAAAACCTATGAAAATACCCTGTGAACACAAACCTTATTGGAACACATTTCTAAGAAGTACATAATCCTTATTAGGAACTCCTCTACTCGAGCTCACCAGAATCCCCAAGAGAAACGGATGATTCCACTATGCTATAGTGGAATAATAAATGAAAACATAACCATATAACTCTAAAATTATAATAAATATAGATAAGGAAGTAAGGAATCCACTTGAGGCTGAATCTTACCTCAAATTTTGGAAGAAACACTACCAAATAAACTTCTTGGTGAGGCTTGAAGAAGGGAGGAATGGAGGAGGATCCTCCTCTGGTTCATGAAAATGAGAGAGAGAGAGAGAGAGAAAGGGGAGGGGTGAATTAAAATTACATAGGAAAAAAATATTAAAAATAACAATTGAATGAAATTCTGTGTAGCCGCATGGTTTGGTTTCACGGTTTTCCAAACAGTGTGCTAACCATGCAGTCAGCTCTATCCAAATCCACCACTCACATGGTTTGGATGCACTAATTTTCAAACCATGAACCAACCATTCATACCCCCACCAACCAACACCCCACATTCAAATATTTGTGCCACATAGTTTAACAAACTTGCATGAACTATACTGTCGACACTACCACCCTCCATAGCAAGACACATAGTTAGTCTAAAAATGTGCGCAACCCATGCTCTATGCCTCAAGAAATCCTAAGCCTCACATGGTTACTCATTTTTTCTAACACAATTTATCCCAAATTATGCTCTAACTATTCAACTCAAGCATTCATAGTTCAATTTTAACTAAAAACCTTCTATACATTTGGGTGTCACATGGTTTATCCTAAAACGTTCACACCAAACAATTCACCCTTGCTAGAAAAATCCAAAACTCCGAAAACATAACCTAAAACCTCCAAATCTCATCCAAAAACTCAGGATACATCATGATACCCATTCCTTTTCTCAAGAAAACACTTTATGTAATTACAAATCTCTAAATCTTATTTCGAGTCTTAATTAATGATTTGACCCGTATAGTAATGTAAATTAAAATTCCTTTGGAAAAATTCAATCCATCAAAGAACGAGATCTTAAAATTGAGGATTGTAACTCCTTGGCACTACATAGGGGTTCCCTCAAGACTCATAACATATATGTAATTGAACATTAGGTATTTTGTTTTCTTTATTATTTCTATTTTATTAGTTTTCTTGTGTAGTATGACTATCAAGGGTTTGATCGGTGATGATTGGGACCTTTCCTGTTTCCTTGAGAATTATTATTATAGATCATGTATAGATTATCATTATATTTCTTTAATTTGGTTACTCATAAGTACCAAGTGATTTTATCTAACATAGTGTTTTGGTTTTTCCACTATATATTCCTTTTGGCCACTTATCATTCTAGGAGTAGGGATGAATTATTACTTTGTGTTTACTTTGTGGATTTTTAGGGAATACTACTAAGTATGTTTATACATATCCCTACACAAGCCTTATGTCTACACATGTTGTGTTCGTGTATATAAACACACATGTTCAGATATGGACCAGATAGATAGGGAGTTGGGATGAATTGCTAGGAGTTGAAACCCAAAAATGTTTAACGATGCATTATAGAGAACAATGATATATGATGATGGAAATGACTGCTATGGTCATAGAGTTATCTAAGAGTACATGTAGTGTGGATGAGATTCTCACTGTTTTTTATTCTAAAGACTTTTTATATGTTCTATTTCCATTTTATTTACCTTATGTGATGTATTTGTACCTGATGAATCTTGAAGGTGTTATATATAGTTCAGATGATTATAAATATTCATCCTACTAGTGCTGATTCCTATTTTATGCACTAGATACATGTGTTAGTTATAGGTTCAAATATTATACAACCTTCCATATTGAGATATATGCCTAATTGGTTTAATTCTAAATCCCCTGACTTATTGGGTGAAGGATTTGGATGGAACTCTTGGCTTACCACCAGCCCAAGTAGAGACATGATGGGCAGAGTTATGCCATCCTACCTATTTGAAGTATAATTAAAGTGTTTCATGATTGGAAATATTTGGTAAAAATTATCCTATATAGGAGTATTTTTATTTTTATGTAATTCTCAATGTTTTGTTTTTATCTAAATTGATTAATTTATGATTATATTTCTTTTATTGGTTAATTTTTCTAACTTTAGAAATTTTTATTTCTGCTTTGTACTTTACTACTTTACCTTTTTTTAATTATTTATATTTTTCTAATTATTAAGAAATTATATATTTTGAAAAAATTACATTTTTGAGTGGGTGAAAATTGTAAGCTGTTTTTTCATTTAAATTCACCCCCATTTGAATCTCCCATACTTCTATTTATCTGGGACAATAATCTGTATTAGATATTTTCTCTATATATTTTATTTATACTAATTTATAATAGAGGAATGATTTATTTCTTTTTCTATGGTAGGAATGACAATCAAAATATTATAGAATTTACATCTAAGCATTTCTCCTATTTTTTATGGTGATAACTACGAGTATTGGTGTGATCATATGAAAGAATTTATTATAAACATAAGTGTTTATCATTATTAAAAGATGACTAGAAACTTAAAGACTATAAAGAATGAAATTTCTTAGTTTTCTCAAGAGGATAAATTAAAATATCAATATAATTACATAGTTTAGAACAATTAACTCTAATAGATAATGATAAGCATTTATATTCAAATTTCATCTTGTGAAATGACTAATAGAATTTGGAGAAAACTTGAAATTACACAATTTGGAACATAAAAAACTATTTAGATAAGAAGAGTTATGATTCATGTAGAATATAAAGTGTTTTAATTTATACCTATAGAATCAGTGGCTCAAATTCACCATATTTTCATAATAATCATGGATAACCTCTAGTCACTTGGTGTAAAAGAGATCAATGAAGAAAAAATTATGAAGAAGATCATTGAATTTTTTTTTGAAACAATGGGAATCAAAACATACAATTATTGATGTTACTAAACATATTATGAATATTTGTTGGAAATTAGAACTCTGTTGTGGTATAAGAGTAGATTGAATAGAAACACTAAAATATAAAATAAAAAAAAAAGGAATTCACATTTGCTTCAACTTATATATATTTAAATTTCAGAGTTGATACTTCAATATCTATGACTATGAAAGGTATATCTAAACATCATTCAAATAGTAATTGTTAAAAAGTTAGTGAAAGAGAAATTTCTCAACTTGTAAGGTAAATGAACATAATTTATGGAATGAGAGACTTGAAAACATATTTTTATAAGTGAAAATATGAAAAGAACATAGAAGGGGAAGATACTTTATAAATGGTTCCCTCTACATGAAAAAGTCTAGGGAAAATCAAACCTAATGTCTATAGATTTAAATAGAAAGATAATGAATACAAGAGATACTAAAATAGAAAAGTAATAAAAGTGTTTAGAGATATGAAATATATAAATAACTAGTGAATAAATATATTTGGATGATATTAGTGGATTAGAAAGAGATAAAAACTAGAAGAAAAGTGAATTTTATGAAAAGACACCGAGGAATGAATCATGCTTTATGGAAAATGTAATAGTATATTCTCTTAATAATTTATCTTTAGATTATACCCACCATTTTTATTTGTATGATGAGGATGATCCTCTATCATTTGAGGAAATGGATATATTTTTTAATTTTTTAGAGAATAAAAATAAAATTTTGTTGAAGGACTATAATTAGATTAAGGCAGAACTTGCTATGGCTGAAGGTAAAATTTCTAAACTTATTTCAAGTTATATGATAAATATATAAATTTTTTAAACTCTTGATGATAATAACTAATATTTGAAACTAAATTTAAATATTTTTAGTCTTAAAAATATTCTTTCTAATTTTAAATATGATAGGGAGAACTTTGATAATCTCTTAAGATAGTTTAAACCCCAACATACATATTTCAGAATTGGTTTTACTTCCAGAAATTCACAGTTCTAGTATCATTATTATTGGGGAGTTATAATCACCCCTTTATATTTATTTAAGAAATTATAATAAACTTTATAAAAAAATGTTCCAACTTAATTTTATGTTTATGTTCTTAGGTTTTTACAGAACAATGTTTTAGTATCCAACTTATGAATATCTAGTGATCCAAGATAATTTATGACAATATAGTGATCTAAACTAATTTATGAAAATATAGTGATCTAAATTGATATATAAAATTATAGTGATCTAAAGTTATAATGATATGTTACTTATATTAGATTTATAAACCACTATAAAGGTGTTGAACTAACTAATCATTAGATTCAACAAGATGCTAAGTCTATCAGAAGACAAACACTATGATATTACCGATGCTATTACAACCAATCCCATGTTTTATGGAATTTTTCCACTGGAGTTTGTTATAATTTGTCCTATAAATAAAGTCATATGTTGAGCATCTAAAGAGTATGAGTACAATTTACTGAAAGAGATATTTAAAAGTTGTTGTTCATCTTGTATATTTTCAATTTCTTGTTTCTTGGAGCTCTTTTGATGAATGTACTTTTCATTATGAGTACTTAAACTAAGAGACACTATTATGTGAGGTTATCATTGTAAATATCTTAGTATTTTTTTGTAATCATTATACTTTCAAACCTATGTGATCAAAGGCTTATGGGGATATGAAGAAAGAAAATATGATCTTCTAATCGATGGATTCTGTCGATAAGATGATATAGGTATTGTTTTATCGGTGTGTGGAAGTTTGATATACTACCAAAAGGTATAGATGAGATATTCCTAGGATATAAAGGCAGATATTCTGATAGGTATAAAATCATTAATACCTTTTGATAGTTTGAAATTCATGTATACCTTAGATTAGGTTTATAAATCTACCCTTCACTTTGGTTTAAAATTGGGGTTTATTAAATACGATTTTAAAGGAATATTTGGTTTTATAATTAACATTACTTGTTTTTTTATTTAAACTTTATTATTATTATTATTATTTTGAATTTTAGTTTCTATTATTATGTTCGTTTAAAGTTCCACTGCTTTAACTCTTTCATTGGTTTTTTGAAATAGAAATAATTTTATATTCATTGTACAAACTGTTTTTCATATAGTAAATATTAAATTAATTTGATCTTTGATATAAATTGAAATTCAAAAAACCAATCAACCATTTAGTTCATTGGTAATTCAAAAACCCGATCAACTTAATACTTAAGGAGGAAAAAATGTAAGTTTATTTTAAAACTACAATTCACACCCCTCTTGTATTATTTTTACCATCATATATCCAAAAAATCTATTTCAAATGGTGTCTTTAACCTGCTTCTAAAATTTAATTTTTAACAGATTGTATATTTAATTTTTGTTAGTTTATTAAAATTTTAACTCATTTTCCTTAAAGTAACCATGTGGGTAGAGGAAAGATATTTTGTGATAGGAGGAGTACCGGTTGGAACACTTGAATACTTAAATCCAACCAGACCACCTATTTTTGATGGAGCAGATTATGATTACTAGCATGATTATATGAAATCCTATATTAATAATATTGTAATTGAAAACTTTATCATGTTTATAGGAAACTAAAATGTTTAAGAGAAAGATTTAGTTCAATTTTATCATGAATAAAAATAGGAATATCAAGTAAAACATAAATTTAAGAATACTTTATTTGTTATTTGACCAAAAACATCTATAGTAATATATCATCATGTGAAACAAAAAAAATAAATTTTTAAATAAATTGAAGATAACAAATTTTGGAGCCACCAAATTTTTATAAACTCATAGAACTATTCTTAGAGAGAACTATCAAGACTTTTTTCTACTTGGATAAACTTTAACATAGATGCATCAATACTTTAAAAAAATAGTGAATAATTTACAACCATGGGGTGAAAAAAAACTATCCTAAGATCAAATGATATAAAATATTATCAATATTATTAAAAAATAGTGGAATCCCAAGTGGACATCAATCGATGTTACCAGGAATTTGAAAAATTTAAGTTAGGATGACTTAATTGGAACATTAATGCATTATGAGAGAAGACTGACATAAAATAATGAAAAATTAAAAGATAAAAATGGAGTATCCATTAAGTATACTCCAGGTAATCCTAATACTATTAATTTTTTTATTTTTTTCTAGAAATTATAAATCTCCTTTTTCAAATAGAAAATATTTGTATTCATATCAATTTGGGTTTAAAATATAACAATAATGAAATTACCCAAATTGTAAAAAGGATGAATAAAATTTTTGGAAATTCAAACATCTGAAACGTACAATAGTAAGAAAAGAAAGAAATAAAAAACAATACAGATTTCTCAGAAGTTATATTACATAAATGTATGATGTAAGGTCATAACATACCTATTTTTCCTAAAATAAAGAAGAAAAATATAAAGACCTAAATGTATTTTCAATGAAAAAGAAATACAACATTGAAATATTTAGATACTTGGAGAACAAGTGAAAGTGATACATCTTCATAAAGTTCATTAGAAGATAGAAAAATAAAAATTTATAAAATAATTGGTTTATATTAAAAAATTCTAATGAATAAAAATTATTTATGGAAAATGTAATAAAATAATCCCATATAAATTTATGTCTTAATTCAAAATTTGCTTATAGTACTATATATGATTACTCAACTTCATTTGAAGATGAAACTGATAATCTATCTTAAGTAAAAAAAGGTGATGCATTGGAAAATGAAGAAACTTTACCTTCTATAACTAAAATTACTAGTTATATTACTTATATTAATCAAGATAATAATAAATAAAAAAATACCTATTAGTTTTTTGAATCAATTTTTTTAAAGATGACAAAATAATCTTGAAAATAACTTTGAAAATTTCAAAACATTTATTCAAATTATATTAAAAATATCATTATTCCCATAAAAATTCAGTTTATCAAAAATTAGTAGATCAAAATTAAATTTATTGAAATTAATATGATCAAATTTCAATTGATTTGAATTTAATTGATCATAATTTTTTGATCATAAATCAGATAATTATAATTGAAATTTGGTTGTTTAACTTAACTCCAAAGTTTATTGTATAAATAAACTTTTAATATAATTTTAATTTTGGAAAATAACATTTTGATAAAATGTGTAAACAAATAATTCCCTTAATAAATTCTATTAGAATAGGTTTAAATTTTGATAAACATTATTTTCAATCAAATTATTTTATACCTAAATTTTAACTTTTGTACTAAATAATCACTTGAGTAAATTTTAGTCTTAAAATAAAGATAAATATTTTGGTTTTATCAAATCTTTTTTTGTGAATATCTACCAGCTATACAACACAAATGAGTTTTATAGATATGGGTTCCCAAATTTTTATTTTCTAATGTGACTGGAACCAAACATATGTGGGTACTAAGAACTTAATTTTATATTTTTTAGGAAAATATGCTTAGTACCAATAGTAGAAGAAAATGGTACATGGATAATTCTTATTATTGAAAAATGAATACTAGTCAAACTTATGAAATTTAGTTAAATTAAAAGGAGGAGAAGTTATTTTTGGAGACAATACACATGGTGAAATCATCTGAATCAATTATATTTCTTTTCTTGGGAAATTTTTTATTTAACATGTTTTATTTGTTTTAGAACTTAAGCACAACCTTATCAGTATAACTCAGTTATGTGATGAGGGGTATCTTATGCACTTCAAGAATGAAATATATACTATTAAAAGATTAAAAGGTAATTCAATTTTATCTATTGATAGACATGATAATGTTTATACAATAGACTTAGAAGAATTAAGTAATCATAATTTTTATCATTTAAGAGAAATCAAAGACTTATATTGGTTATGGAATTAGATATTAGGACCCTATAACTTCTAGAATTTGACCCAAATTTCTAGGAAAGGACATGTTAGAGATCTAGTAAAACTTATGTTTAATTAAACCATATTCTATGATCCTTATCAACATATAATGAAACATAAGTTAAGTTTTAAATATAAAAATATAGTCTCAACAACTGAAGCTTTACAGTGAGTTCACATGGATCAATTTGGTCATACAAAAAATGAATGTATTAAAGGAAAATACTTTGTATATGTCTTGGTTGATTATTACAATAGGTTTACCTAGGTCTATTTTTCTCTAAAAAATATGACTCTTTTAAAAATTTTAAGGAATTTTGGGATTTTATTAAATATGAGAATAACCAACCTTTTTTCACCATCAAGGGAGATCATGGTGGTGATTTTGTTAATTATAATTATATATATTTTTATAGTAAAAAGTATATTACTCAAAGAAAATTTACAATGAGAACACCATACTAAAACAACATAGTTCAAAAAAGAAATATAAATCTTTATAAAGTTACTCAAGATTTACAAAGTGAGTATTATTTTGAAAGAAATTTTTGGTTTGAGGAGGTCTATTTCTTATTATACTATAAATCAAGTTTTACTTAGAAATTTTCTTAATAAAACCACATATGATTTATGGGACTAATTAAAGAAAAATAATTATTACTTCACTGTTTTTTTATATATAAAGTATTCATCTTAAATAAAAATAATTTGTTACATTAATTTGATTCCAAAATCGATAAAGGACTTTTTATAGGCTATTCTATAACTGCTAAGGATTATAGAGTTTTTAATAAAATAGATAATATTGTTGAGGAAACAGTTCATGAATATTTTGATGCAACTGATCCTTTTTTTGTTAAACCATAGTAATTTGAAATACCATGTTTTTAAAAGATAATATATTTACTTTTATAAAGATAATATACAACTACCGATTATAAATACTCATGAAGTGAGACCAATGGATTTTCAATATCTAGAATCTACTTCAATAGAATATGTACATCCAATATCTTAATATCATCTTACCACTCCACCCAAAAATTAGTTGATCTTAAGGAATACAATTTTAGATTATATAATTAGATATGTAAGTCAACCAGTTAAAACTAAAAGTTACTTGATAAATCATAGTGACCATAAAAATTTTATATCACAATTTGAACCTAAAACAAAAAATTATTCTTTAGGTTATGAAAGTTGGATTGGTGTAAGGAACTGTGTTTTTCCGGACTATAGTTTTGAGAAAAAATTTGAATTTTTGCTGTTGGATTCTTGTGAGGGGTAAAATGGTCTTTCCCCCTACTAGTTGATCTCAAATAATGTTTCTGACAACTCTTTTGGTCTTGTAATAGGGTTTTTACCCTAGGACAAGAGTTTGGTGGATATCTGAGCTGTTCAAATTTTAGAAGAATATTTAATATTTAATATTATTAAATTAAATATTACATTATTCCCGTAGGTTCATTCAGTGATAAAATTTAAATGGAGTTTCATATTGATATTCTATCTCCTCCGTTGAGTCTGGAATGGGGATTTTTTCCTATAAAACACATAAACTCGAATCGGGCATTGGGGCCGGACCGATCCCCTTTTTCTTTTCCTTACTTTTCTTCTTTTTTTCCTTATTCTTTAATCATCCTCCTTGTTCACACCTTCTATGTTCTCTTCCTTGTCGGTGTCCTATGGGAGAAAATGGGGATTGAGAAAGAGGGAGATATGGAAGGCAAGAGAGGTACTGTTGTGAATCTCTCAATGCATAGGGTTGGTGTATGGTATTCTTGGATAGTGAAATCAATTGAAGATTTATCGATTTCTACCTAAAGGTAGGACCAATTATGTTTTCACCATATATCCCATTAAAAAATGTTTTTTTATGTTCTTAAAGACTTATATTTCTTTCTTATGGCCTCTTGAGGCTTGATCTACTGTTTCAGGGGCGAAAACAGGTGTTTTTGGGTGATTCGAGGGATTTCCTGTCGGGAAACCCAGGTTACACGACATATGTTTCTGGGGAACATGCCATGTGTTCTTCCTATTTGGGGAAGAATAATTTTTTCTAATTACACACTATATACTATGAGTACACACCTTGTGGTGTCATGGCAGTGTGTCCAACCATGTGAGAAAGAACATGGTTTTTTGGTTTTTAAATAGTACATTCCATGTACTTTTACACAGGCGGACCCCATGTGTTCTGGCCAAGTATATGTACACATCTAGGGGGATGGATATCAGTACACACCATGTACTCTGAAGTACATTCCATGTACTTTTTCTAGCTTAATAGTTTGAAGTATTTTGTGCCTTGGAAGTCAGAATTGGGCAATTGAGTAGTCCATTTTGAGTGTTTTTCTATGTAGATTGCAATTGTTGTATACTATTGAAAATTAGAGATCATTAAATGGTGTTTTGGGGATTTATATCTAAATGGATAGGTTCTTCCTCCAGTTGTCGAGTTCATTTGTCACCTGAGAGTGAGACTTGGTGTGGATGATAGTTTGGGTGTTCAGACCAACCTAGTTGAGAACTTTGATATGAGACGACCTGTGAGCTATCTTTCAGAACCTATGCTTTTGATGACATTTCCTATGTAAGAAGTTACCTTCTGGACTATGAGGCCATGAGACCAGATGCATTGATGAATCCCCTGAGGGATGCCTTTTCTTATGTGCTGACCTAGGGAGTCCCATGTAGGATCTCTCTCCTATTTTCATTTGAGAGGATCCCTATTATAGGATTCCTCTGTTGTTCTTCATTTTAGGATCTTGTGTAGGATTCATCCCTTACACTTCACTATGGTTTTTGTGTAAGATGCCTTCAATCATGTTTACCTGGAGGCTCCTGAGTAGGATTCCTCTTTCTGTTTGACATGAGGGACCCAATTGGTGCCCGTTGTTTGACCAACCCTGAGTTGTACGTCATGTTTGGGTAGAGATGGTTTCTAGGTGTCACTTAGAACCCATGCTGAACTAGTAATCCCATGGGGCTATGACTGTAGTGTTCGGTTGGGTGTTTGGGAAACCCTCTCTCTTTGTTATGTTTTA
This sequence comes from Viscum album, assembly GCA_963277665.1. Classification (NCBI taxonomy): domain Eukaryota; kingdom Viridiplantae; phylum Streptophyta; class Magnoliopsida; order Santalales; family Viscaceae; genus Viscum; species Viscum album. Next base: position 1,676,198,637 of record OY728159.1, on the reverse strand, counting down.
TATGTTTATTGCTGATGTAGTGATGTTTACTAGAGGTAATTCTTGGTTGGTGGATGTTGAGACTAATGCGAGGCATCTTATTTTCTATTTGGATTCCCATTTGTTCTTCTTCCGATACACTTGGCTTATTAGGATGCCAGATGTGCTTTCCTGGTATCCAGATTCCAAGCCATGTTATTTCTGCTATTTACTGTATAACAAGAGGTACTACCTAGAAGATGTCTGTTGAGCCTAATTTTATATGTTGTGATATATATTTTTTGTTAGGATGACTAGAAGTGTTTCCTGGTATCTAGCTGTTGAGATTTACTTGATGATACATGATACAGATGATTACTCTCTCCTCGAGCTTTAGCCAGAATTATTCCACTCTTCTGGATCATTTATGAGACTCTAGGGGTGTAAAATTATGGCTCACCAAATATTTCTCTCTATATATAGGAATGGAGACCCAAGAATCATGGTAGATTACACACTCTCAAGTGGTGGGGATGATTACACTCTCCTCGGCCTTTGATCGAAATGATTATGCTCTTCCGATCAGTTACGAGATACCAGGGTTGTAGCATGGAGTCTCATCAAAGAGTAATATCTTTATAGATCACTTAAGGGTATGACCCTTAGGGATCATCTGAGTTCCAAATGTCGTGACTACCTACGGACCGAGACCAAGGGCTCATACATTGGACTGGATTCATAGTTCTGAGCAGCAAGATGACCGACTAACTAATCATTTATAGGATTTCTAGATGTGATTCCCAGAATATTTCTTTACAAGTGCGAATGATTACGATCTTCTTAGACTATTATAGGAATGATTACACTCTTCCGAATCTATCCGGATTAACCATCTGTATACAATATACTTATTTATAGGATTGACCGTCGGTATACAGTATCCTTCCTTATAGGATTTACCGTCGGTATACAGTATCCTTACTTATAGAATTGACCATTGGTATACGACATCCTTTCTTTTAGGACTGACCGTCAGTATATGATATCCTTCTTCATTGAATCAACTGTTGGTATACGGTATCCTTGTTTAGTTATTAGAGGCGAGTACAAGTGAACCCAGGTGTAGGACAACCATTCCCCCTATGGTGATGTAGTGTGATCAGATACATAATTCTAGCATTGGATGAATTAGGTATATGTCCATGGGATTACGGAACTAGAGATCAACTTAATGATATATGACTTAAGTGGCATGATGTCCATCTCAATTCCCTTGCACAGGATATACAGGTGATTGGGATATGGGAACCAAGGATCGACTACTAATGTGGTTTCTTATTTTTTATTCACATACTCATGAATATTCATATTTATGTATATATGTATAGGTATGGGACTATTCATGTATACATATATAGATATGTACATCAATGGTGTCACTTTCCTAGTTGATAGGGATTATGGACCCTAGGTTCGACTGTGGTTGCATGTTTGGTTTAATTCCTATTGTTGTGTTCCAGTTAGGCTGAGAACGTCGTTGTTGCATACCTTTTTAGCAGCATAGTTATAGGTTGCTTGTTGGGGTGGCCTACTGAGATTATTTATCACCCATGCATGTGAAAATCGGTGTATGTTTAGAACTTCTGTTTTCTTTTCAGGTTGATCATGAGTTGCATGGTAGATAGGGACGAGGCTTAGTGTTTCATGATCGAGTGGAGCTGCTTAAGTGGTTCTATTGATTAGGATGGTGAAATTAGATAGTGTCTGGAGATCAGGTATGTGGGTTGGCTCTAAGTTAGTAGTAGAGCCCTGCACTTTTACTTTTAGTTGCTTTTGTACTTGTAATTGTATGGTCAGTCCAATGGGTTACCAATATTGTATTGTATTGCATAGATATTAGGGAATTTACAACATTTTACTGTTACAACTTATTCTATTTCAGTTGTTTATTGCTTCCACACTCTATTTAACTTATGTTTTATATGATACTTATTTATTTCTGCTATATTCTTACTCTGGTATGAGGTCATAGTCTCCCCACTATCACACACTAGGCCTTCATTACTAGTCAGCAGCCTCTGGCATACGAGGAGATGCTCTTGAGACCTTATGGTGAACTAAATCAGAGCACCAGTTTAGTGGTATCTGGGTCAGGACATTACAAACTGGTATCAAAATAGTTTTATTTTCATGGTCTTTACTATTTGGGATATGGTAGACAGAATAATTAGTAATTTTTTGGAAATTGTGATGGATATCAGACTGGTGTGTCGAGAACACTTTCTCCGGTAAGAAGTCCTGATTGATAGGGTTTGGTATTACTGTTATGATTTTGTGATGTTATATATGTATATGATTTTTTCCTTAATAGATGCACATGTTGTGTTTGGGTGATTTCATTTACAATATATCTATAGATCTTGGAAAATGGTAAGATGCTAGAGATGGATTTTAACTCTTGGCTGGAAAAGGAAAGAGACGTCTCATGCGCCATACTAGGCACATAGGATTCACAACATATTGGACTATTAGTGTGTGGTTTACTGATGACAGAGGCATATTCATCCAAGCTTTATTACACATACTTTTACTCTGATGGTAGGTTATGTGGATCTACATTGAGACATTTTTGTTGAGAGGCTGATGACTCAGTCCTCATGCACCTCCTGTGCAGTGACCTAGTAGGTCGATATGGCATGTGATGCTTTTTTATTTAACCTATTTTTGAGTGTTGTTTCTCAAGTCTATGGTTATCTAGTTGGATAGATAAGTACGATGTTGATAAATACAAAAGAATTTCTTGTGAACTAGACCTTCAGGGGTATTTCCATATATAGATACTCGATGAGTGTCAATTCAGTTTCTATTCTTCTTGGGTTGTGACCTCCATGGAGTAGTTCCTTCTAAGGATACTCAGAGAGGATCAAGTCCCACATAGGTTGTGTTTTCAGATTTTACCTTTATAGGTCATTGTGATATTTACCTTCTTTTGAGAGGTTTTGGATATTTTGGGCTAGGTGGTTGGACATTGTAACCTAATTGCGAGGATTATTTTTTAGGGATAGGTGGTAGACCAAGATACCCTTGGTTTTGAATCAAACCCTTATAGGTATATTACTATTATATTCTAGGGAAACCTATGTGTGAGAGGTTAGCCCATATTTTTAAACGCCTTTTTTTCCAGCAATGAGCTTGGTTTTATGCTCGTTTTTCAATTGAGGCATAGTAGGTGCTCGAGTCTTTCATTATAGGCATGTTGATTCCTTTATCTTTTGATCGAGGCACATTGGGTGATTTTTTTAGACTGGCTCTGACAAACAGGATTGTTCGGGTGCCTGGCCTAGTCATCCAATGTTTCTGCTATTGTTAATGCAGTCAGACCGTGGGTAGATGCTCGCTACTGGAACGACACCATGTTTACATGTTGGGTGGTAAATATATACACTGGTTTCACATGGAATCGTTTGAATCAAAATCAGTGTCTGGATGGGTGTGAGCCAAGGACCGATGTTTCAAGACTTTTCATGGAATTAGATCTCGGAATTTGTGCTAGAATGTCCCTACATGGTATAGGTGACATGATAGAATAAATTGGGTACCGTAAGATAGTTGACCTGTGGGTGAATCTTGGTCAGGGTTTGACAGGATGGTGAGCGTTACGAAGAGGGATATGGATGCACCTTTTTGTAGAATCTTTGTGTACTCCTCTTAGAGATGATCATGTTCTATCTTCATTCATCCTGAGTATGATGAGAGAGCTTTGACCCTACACTGATCTCCTTTTTCGTTCTTAATGGTCTTCTCTGTTGAGAAGGGAACCTATTGTGGTTGCACTCTAGGAGTGGTGTAAGGTAATCCATATGGTAGAGAGTGCACCATTTTCCGTTTGAGGGTAGTTTTCCACATTTTTTATTAAACTTCTTCATTTTCCATGAGCTTTTGAAATTATATTTTTCATTTAATATGAAAATAGGGATACTAATATGGTGGGGAGTTCCAGACCAGTCGTAGATAAATGTCTTTCGTGTAGAAGGTAGTTGTTAATGCTTCTAGGCTAGTAATTGGACAATATAGGTAGCTTGATTGTGTATATGCTCAAGTTAGGAGCATGGATACTTTTCCTATCACCAGGATTCTCAGGGATGAGAAGGTTTATGGTGTGGAGTTTGTAAGGACCTGCAATTTTCCTACTGTAGTTTTGAGAAGAAATTTTAATATCTATTGTTGGATGCTTATGAGGTGTACAATGGTATTTTTACCCTACCATTTGATCTCAGATAAATTTTCTGACAACACTGTTGGTCCCATAGTAGGGTGTTTACCCTTTTATAGGATTTTGGAGGATATATGAGCTGTTTGAATTTTAGCGGAATATTTAATATTTAATATTATTAAATTAAATTTTAAATTATTTGTGATGGTTCGTTCAGCGATAAATTTTAAATGGATTTTTCAGATTGAGATTCTATCTCCACCGTTGAGTTTGGAATGGGGAGTTTAGCCTAGGAAAGGCAAAAACTCAAGTCGGGCACCGGGGCCAGCCTGGACCCCTTTTTTTTTCTTTCCTTTTCTTCTTTTCTTTCTTTTCCTTCTTCTTATTTCCTCCTCCTCCTTGCGCATGCCTCCTGTTTGATCCTCCTTGGATGTTTCTTATGAAAGAAAATGGATATTGAGAAAGAGAGAGGGGTGGAAGGCCAGAGAGGCACCGTTGTAAATCCCTCAATGGGTAGAGTCGGCGTATGGCATCTATGGACAGGGAAATCAACTGAAGCATCGATGATTTCTGTCCGAAGGCAGGACCATTTACAAATTTCCTATATATCCCCTTTAAATATGTTTTTTTAATTTCTTAAAGCCTTACATTTCTTTCTTGTGACCTCTTGAGGTTTGATCTGTTGTTTCAGGGGGAGAAAACTGGTGTTTTGGGAAATCCAAGGGACTTCCCATCGAGAAACCCAGGTTACACGGCATGTGTTCTAGTGGAACACGCCGTGTGTTCTTCATATTTGGGAAGAAGAAGTTTTCCTATGTACATGATGTGAACTCTGATTACACACCATGTGGTGGCATGGCCATGTGTCCAACCATGTGAGAAGGAACAAGAGTTATTGGTTTTTAGACAGTACACACTGTGTAATTTGAAGTACATGCCATGTACTTTTACATAGGTAGACACCATGTGTTCTTGATATGTATATGTTCACAGCTAGGGGGATGGATAAGATTTCACGTCATGTACTCGGAAGCACATGCCATGTACTATTTCCAGCTTAGTAGTTTGGGGTATTTTGGGCCCTGGATGTTAGAATTGGGTGAGTGAGTAATCCATTCAGATCATTTTTCCACATAGATCACAATGGTTGAGTCCTCTTGAAATTTAGTGGTCAGTTAAATGGTGTTTAGGGGGGGGGGGGGTTCTATATAAATGGGGAAGTTTTCCCTATAGTTATCGAGTTTAGTTGTCACCTGAGAGTAAGACTTAGCGTGGATTATAGATTGGGTGTTCAGACCAACCTAGTTGAGACCTTTGATATTAGATGATCTACGATATATCTTCTGTAACCTATGATTTTGAGGACATTCCCCATATAAGACATGAACTTCTGGCCTACAAGTCTATAAGACCAGATGCTTTGAAGGATCCCCTGAGGAATACCTTTGCTTATGTGCTGACCTAGGGAGTCCCTTGTAGGATCTCTCTCCTATTTTCCTTTGATAGGATCCATGTTATAGGATTCATTTGTTGCTATTCATTCGAGGATCCTATGTAGGATTCCTCCCTTACTCTTCTCTAATGTTTCTGTATAGGATTCCTTCACTCATGTTTACATGAAGGATCCTGAGTAAGATTCCTATTTGTGTTTGATTTGAGGGACTCTATAGGTGCCCGTGGTTTGACCGACCTTTAGTTGTATGTAAGGTTTGTAAGGGTTGGTGTCCTGAGAACCAACTGTTTTGTACTTTGATTACATGAATGTTCACTTATTATATATTGTTCATTGTTCTGCATAACTATAATATAATAATGTCCTGGGATATTTGTTGCATTGATAAGGTCATGGCAGATCCCCGCTATGATGAGAACCATGAAATTCTATAACAATATTATTAAATAAAGTTCTACGGTTGGATGACATACTATGATAGGACATATAGTATACAGACCGTCATGTGCGAGTACTCGTAAGTAGACGAGACTCTCTCTCATGGAGTTCGCACTTGGTAATCTCCAAGATGGGAGATTATGAGAACAGACCCACCAATAGCAATTCTTCATGTCTTGGTGTCATCCGAAATTTCTATCTATGAGCGTGTGTAATGGTCCTTAGACTGGAAGATTATCATTAACTCGTGTCATGACTCGCGCACTTAGATTTACTGACGAAAACCGTTACGCAGATAGTTGGCGGGAAGTAGGGTACATTGGGTACATCACGAGTGACATGTTGTTAATGGATAAGTCGAGGAAGGATATGTACCTTCCATTTATGGAAGTTGATATCTCAGCCCTTTGATTTAAATAGAACTATCTCATTAAATTCCATGGCCATGGTGTGAACGATGAGTTTATTTCAGGTAGTCAAAGAACAATGGATCAAGCATATAGGTTTATGAAAATGCTATGAAACTTTCTTGATGAGATATCGAGACAAAGGGATTAAATTACACAGTAAGCATTCGTATGAGGTGATACGTCAATGCGTTGTCAACTTCTTTCTCTTGGGTTCCTTGACCCGTTGCTAGACAGTAATCTTGGACTTTAGGCAAGCTCGCCTAATGCCAACGAGAAAGAGGCCTAGAGGGTCACACACTAAGTGTATTCAAGTATCTCAAGTAGAATAAAGATTATTCCCATATGTGGTTTAATAATTATTCAAGGAAGCGTAAATCGTTTTAATGATGGAGGAATAAGGAAATGAGAAACAAGATATACACGCCGTGTATTAAAGATTACACGCAGTGTAGTTTTTCATGGAAAACAAGTACACGTCGTGTATTAATAATTACATGCCATGTAGTTTTCTTTATGGAAAGTAAATGAAAAAATGAAAACAAGATATACACGTCGTGTACATTGAGTGTACACACCATGTAGTTTTCAATAAAAAACAAGTACACGCCGTGTAGTTTTTCCAGTCGGGATTTTGAGGATATAATAATGTTTTAAATGATATTTATTATAATAAGAGTGGGTGCATGTCAAGGAATTAATTATTCGACATGGGGGTTTTAAATAAGAGTCAATGAAATAAATAAAAAGCGTAACACGTTTATTTATTGTTATAACTCTACAACCTCAAACCTGATTATAAATATCCTCACAACCCCAACTCTTTTCCTACCCTGTGTGAGACACAACACTTCTAGAGAATTCTTTCAAGGCCGAAAGAACCTCTTCCTCCAATAACGCTCTCAAGACCGAGACAGATCCTCTTCCATCAGATCAAGATGATCTAAGGCGGACAACGCAAGAAAAGGCTTCTCCACGCTAGCACCTAGAGAATCCTTTGGCGACGTCCAGAGATACGAGGTACACATATGGATCACCGCTAGAGGGAGTCTACACTTGGCTTCTACGACGCAACGACGGATCTAATCGACAACGTGATCAAGAACAACAATGAAGAAAGAACACCCAAAATGTATTTCTTTATAATTAATTAAATTAATTATAATCAACCTGTAACGATCCTTGTTTGTGGTTCCGGGACAAACCTTATTCTTTGTCTTTTTCTGTGATTCGATCTGTGGTGACTGGCGTTTATCGTCGTATTGATCCTGGATTGATCATTGCTAATGACAAAAATCCAAGTGGGCACATCCACCCACACGCTTCCGCTGCACCCAGAACCTTCAAATGGTATTAGAGGGAGGTTACAACATTGATTATAGTTATTTAATTTTCGTTGATAATTTACACATTTATATTTGATTCAATTCGAAATAAATCATTCTATAAATCTGAATAAATGAGATCTGTTCTTCCTCCTTCGTTTCTCGATTCATATCACAGAAACAACCTTTTAATTTTAATTTTGATTAAAATAAAAATGAGGAACTCATCTGGAGGAGCCACTCTTTCTGTTTGTACAACATGGGATTACACAACATGTACTTAAAACTACATGATGTGTACTTAGGTTCAATGAACCGGCACTGGTCCGCCAAACCACACCATGTGAATTGATTATGACTAAGTTTTAATCATGCCGTGTTGTCCATAATTGAACGGCGTGTGGAAATCGGAATACACGGCGTGTATGTTGGAGCAACACACTGTGTAGTCCGTTCCAACCCAGGTGAAACCATGTACAAAGATAATCCATGTACCGCATACACGGGATCGCCAGGCCAGTTACTACGTAACAAGGAAGTACACGCCGTGTATGATTCATCTACACGCCATGTACTCCAAAATTTCCAAAGTACAGAAAACACGCCAAAGCCCCGGCGTGTACTTTGGATAAAGGGTGAAAAGAAAAATACATGCTGTGTAATTATAAACTACACACCATGTACTTTCCAGAAATGGAATTTCACCAGGTTTCCTCCAATGTACAAAGACCCGTACAAGGAATATGGATGAGAATAATCTCAAGGAAATTCAGAAAGGAATTTAAGATAAATAATTGATTAATTATAAGATCATAATTAATTGAATTCGAGCACGTCTTATCTTAAATAAAAGAACAATTAAAATAATTTGAATTCTAAATATGCGTAAATGTCGTTGCATACTATGGATGATCATGAGATAGACCAAAGACCCTTTGTATGTGTATGGTGTTATTTAAATTTATTTAATTTAAATTTGTTGGCCTATGATCCTTCTTCCAATAAAATGTAGGGCATGTGTGCCCATGTTTTCTTTAATGTAAACCCATGTAATGGAGGATCTCCCAAGCCAGAGGAGATGGTTGAAATCTTGAAGACGAGCCGAAACCGATGCAGGAAGATACAAAGGTGGACAATTGGGAGCTGCAAAACATGAACCAACAGGTTCAAGGTGTTTTCCCTAGGTCAGGGTTAGATTATCAAAACTACTAGATAAGCTAACCAATAGAATCTCATGATCATGCCATCTTCTTTTATTTCTATCTGATTGCATGGTTTATTTATTATGTATGTGTTGTCGTGATCATATAATTAATAAAATGAACAAGCATGAAAGGATGGAATAAAATAAAAACTAAAATATGAATAAACATTATCAGAACATGGTTAATCACTTAAGAAAGAATCACTTAATATTAACAAGCATGTGATAATCCAAAACTACGCATAAAGACTAAAATCCCTCAATACCATATTAAGTTAGACCATGCATTCCGTTACCTGATTAAGGGCAAGACTTAATAAAACTATGTGTTTGACCAACCCTTGTTGGGACACTTACTTTTATAAAGGAATCCCTTATGAAAGGTTTCGGGTTGACTTAACCATATTACATCAAGAGAAGTAGCCCTTGATATACTTGATGTAATATTGGAGGCAATATTTGAGGAAATCCAAGTCAGGATTTTAGGATTGGGGAGTCCACTCAATAGATCAAAGAACTATAAGCTCGCAGTTGGAAAAGACCTGCCTACCTAAATACCTTCAAATAGATTGACCAACCCTTGTTGGGGTTATGCGAAGGGAAATATGGATCCTTTCCACTATAATGTCAAAGCAACTGGACATTCTGAGTTCAATGGTGAGGGCCATTAGGACTTGATAAAATAGTGGGAGAATTAATTAATTAATTCATTATTTCTCATAAATTTTAATCAAGAAAGTACTAATAAATCTGTTCTTTTAAATTGTAGAATCAAGATGAAAAAATCATCAACCACATTTTCTCTGTGATCAATACTAGATAAAGACAATATCCTCCCTGGTAGTAACTTTCAGGAATGGTTTAGGTTCCTTCGGGTTATCCTACGCCATGAATGAAAGTTTTACATGATGGAGTCTTCACTTCCTAATTCTCCGGCCCCAGGGGTGAGTGATGAAGATTTCCTGGTCTATGAGAAGCATTTGAACGATGCTCTAGACGTTCAATGTTTGATGCTATCATCTAGGTCTAGTGAGCTCATGAAGTCTCATGAAGACATGTATTCCTACAACATGCTCGAGCACCTCCATGGTCTATACCAGGAGAGAGCAAGATAGGAATGGTTTGAGATCTCCAAGGATCTATTTCAGATCAAGCTTGGAGAGGTTTCCCCAGCTGGGCCTCATGTAGTCAATCTCATTGGCTACATTGAGCGCTTGGAGGTTCTAGGTTTTAAACTCCCTGAAGAACTGGGCACCGATCTCATTCTTACATCACTCCCCCAGAGCTTCTCAAACTTTGTTGTTAATTTCAACATGAACAACATTGAGAAGTATCTATCTGATCTTCTTATCCTTATTCACAAAGTAGATAATGACATGAAGCGTGAAAATCCTTCTGTCCTTGTGGTGAATAAAAGGAAAGGGAAGGCGAAGAGATTTAAGCCCAAAGCTTCTTCAAGGCCTTCCAAGAAAAAGAAGATCAAAGGGGAGGAAAAGGAACAGGATGCTGTTTGTTTTGAATGTGGCAAGAAGGGCCACTGGAAGAAAAACTGCACCCAACCAAGGAAGCAAGGGGAAGCTTCAGGTGAATTTGTTATCGAATGAAATCTATCTGTTTATACTAATTGGGTATTAGATACTTCTTGTGGTGATCACATCTATATATAAATACATGAACCAAGTAGATTCAAAAATATTGATCAAGGTGAGGTGGATCTACGAGTAGCCAACAGAGCCAGACTTGTTACTGTAGCTGTCAGAGACTACCACCTCACATTGCCTACTGGGATGGTCTTGGTTTTGAAAGGTTGTTATTATGTTCCTTTTGTTAATAAAAACATTATTTCAGTATCCAAATTAGATACTGATGGATTCATATTCATGTTTGGAAATGAATGTTGCTACTTTTATAAAGATAGCATTTGTTTTGGTAGGGCACATTTATATAACAGCCTTTATGTGTTAGACTACACAAACCAAGTAATGGAAATCGATAACAAAGTTAATTCACATGACTCATACCACACCCAACTTTGGTATCACCGGCTAGGTCATGTCAATGAGAAATGTTTGACAAAATTACATCAAGATGGGTATTTAGATTCTTTCGAACTAAAACCACTTGGTGTATGTCATGCGTGTCTACAAGGGAAAGTGACCAAATCCCCATTAAGTGGGAAAGGTGAAAGAGCTAAAGAGCTTCTAGAATTATTTCACACAGATGTGTGTGGACCATTTCTAGTTGAATCAAGGGGTGGGTTCTCTTACTTCATAACTTTTACGGATGATTTTAGTAGATATGGATATATCTACTTAATGAGGTATAAGTCAGATTCTTTTGATCGGTTCAAAGAATACAAGAATGAAGTTGAGAACCAACTTGGTAAGAAGACTAAGAAACTACGCCCAGACAGAGGAGGAGAGTATCTTAATCAGGACTTCATTGATTTCTTACGGGAGTTTGGGATTCTATCGCAACTCACTCCTCCTTACACGCCACAATGGAATGGTGTTAGTGAAAGTAGGAACTGCACCCTGTTGGACATGGTGAGATCAATGATGAGTCATGCGAGTCTTCCATTATCCTTTTGGGGATATGCATTACAAACAGCAGCACACATACTAAACCAAGTACCAACTAAATCGATAAATGGTATTCCATACGAGTTATGGAGTGGATGCGAAGCCATGTTATCGAATTTAATGTGTGGGGTAGCGAAACATTTGTTAAGGCCTCTTCAGGTAACAATCTTTCACCCCGAGGCAAAAAGTGTATCTTTATAGGATATCCCAAGGAAACAAGGGGATATTACCTATACAACCCCTCAGACAAAAAGGTTACAATGGCAAGACATGCCATATTTCTTGAGAGGAAGCACATCTCTAAAAGAGATAGTGGGAGTGAGATAGACTTCGATGAAGTCAAGGCTCAAGATACACATGAGTTGGTACAAGAACAGATTCCACAAAGCCCCATGGAAGAACAATCTATTCCAGAGACACAAGAACTGCGTAGGAGCACGAGAGAGGTGAGAGAACTAGAACGATATGGTTTTCTTGTCACCGAGGATGGTGACTCATTATTGGTTGACAATGATGATCCTCCTACCTACAAGGAAGCAGTTGAAGGCACAGATGTTTCCATGTGGCAAGAAGCCATGAATTCTGAAATGGATTCCATGTACAAAAACCAAGTCTGGATTTTGGTAGATCCTCCAGTTGATGTAAAGCCTATTAGTAATAAATGGTTATTCAAGAAGAAACTAGACATAGAGGGGCAAGTCAGCACCTACAAGGCATGACTGGTTGCAAAAGGTTTTAGACAGCGTCAAGGAATTGACCATGGTGAAACCTTTTCACCAGTTGTGATTCTGAAATCCATCAGAATCCTATTGGCCATTTCTACTTACCATGACTATTAAATTTGTAAAATGGATGTCAAAATAGCTTTCCTTAATGGGAACCTCCAGGAATATGTCTACATGACACAACCTGAAGGTTTTGTGACTCCAAAGGATTCCAACAAGTAATGCAAGTTGCAGAAATCCATTTATGGATTAAAGAAAGTATCAAGATCATGGAACATTCGTTTTTATGAAGTTGTAACGGAATTTGGATTTGTTAAGAATGAATGTGAGCCTTGTGTATACAAGAGGTTTAGTGGGAGTGTAGTCGTTTTCCTAATAGTATATGTTGATGACATATTACTAATTGGAAATGAAGTACCTATCTTACAGTCATTTAAGGCATGGTTTCATAAATGCTTCTCCATGAAAGACTTGGGTGAGGCAGAATATATTCTTGGGATCAAGATCCATCGTGATAGATCCAAGAGATTGCTGGGCCTGAGTCAAAGTACATACATTGACATGATACTAAAGAGATTCAGTATGAAACAATCCAAGAGGGGATTGCTTCCAATGTCACATGGCATTCATCTTTCCAAGAAAATGTGTCCTCAGAATCATGAGAAAAGAAAGAGAATGGAATGGATACCTTACACATCCGCGATTGGGTCAGTCATGTATGCTATGATATGTACGAGGCTAGATGTTGCTTATGCATTAAGTGCAGTAGGAAGATATCAAGCTGATCCAGGAGATCGCCATTGGATGGCAGTCAAGACTATCCTTAAGTATCTGAGGTGTACTAAGGATATGTTCCTGGTTTATGGAGGAGATGAAGAAATAGTCATCAGAGGACATGTAGATGCTAGTTTCCAGACTGATCAAGATGACATGAAGTTGCAAACTGGATACATCTTCAGTTTGAATGGAGGCGCAGTGAGCTGGAAGAGCTCAAAGAAAAGTGTGGTGGTAGATTCTGCAGCAGAGTCCGAGTATATCGTAGCTTCTGAGGCAGCTAAAGAAGCAGTATGGATGTAAAGCTTTGTCTTATAGCTGGATGTAGTACCGAGCAGTAAAGATCCTATCACACTCTATTGTGATAATACTGCATCGGTGGCACTTGAAAAAGAGCCAAGGTCACATCAGCGGACAAAGCACATACTTCGGAAGTATCATCTCTTGAGGGATTTTTCTCAGAGAGGTGAAGTTGCAGTGAGCAGTATTTCCACGGAAGACAACGTGGTGGACCCCTTGACTAAAGCCTTGACTCAGCAGAAACATGATCATCATGTCAGGTCTAGTGGATAAAAGTCGTAGGCAGTTGGCTATAGTCCAAGTGGGAGTTTGTAAGGGTTGGTGTCCTGAGAACCAACTATTTTGTACTTTGATTACATGAATGTTCACTTATTATATATTGTTTATTGTTCTGCATAACTATAATATAATAATGTACCGGAATATTTGTTGCATTGATAAGGTCATGGCAGATCCCCACTATGATGAGAACCTTGAAATTCTATAACAATATTCTTAAATAATGTTCTATGGTTAGAAGACATACTATGATAGGACACATAGTATACAGACCGTCATGTGAGAGTACTCGTAAGAAGATGAGACTCTCTCTCATGGAGTTTGCACTTGGTAATATCCAAGATGGGAGATTATGAGAATAGACCCGCCAATAGCAATTCTGCATGTCTTGGTGTCATTGGACATTGCTATCTATGAGCATGTCTAATGGTCCTTAGACTGGAATATTATCATTAACTCATGTCATGACTCACGCACTTATATTTACTGACGAAAACCGTCACACAGACAGTTGGCGGGAAGTAGGGTACGTTGGGTGCGTCACGAGTTACATGTTGTTAATGGATAAGTTGAGGAAGGATTTTTCCCTTCCATTTATGGAAGTTGATATCTCGGCCCTTTGATTGAAATAGAACTATCGCATTAAATTCCATGGCCATGGTGTGAATGACGAGTTTATTTCAGGTAGTCAAAGAACGACGGATCAAGCATATAGGTTTATGACACTGCCATGAAACCTTCTTGATGAGATATCAAGACAAAAGGATTAAATTACAAAGTAAGTGTTCATATGAGGTGATACGTCAATGCGTCGTTAACTTATTTCTCTTGGGTGCCTTGACCCGTTGCTAGACAGTAATCTTGGACTTTAGGCAACCTCACCTAATGCCAATGAGAAAGAGGCCTAGAGGGTCACACACTAAGTGTATTCAAGTATCTCAAGTAGAATAAAGATTATTACCATACGTGGTTTAATAATTATTCAGGGAAGCCTAAATCGTTTTAAAGATAGAGGAAGAAGGAAATGAAAAACAAGATATACACGCCGTGTATTAAAGATTACACACCATGTAATTTTTCATGGAAAACAAGTACACTCCATGTATTAATAATTACACGCCGTGTAGTTTTCTTTATGGAAAGGAAATTAATAAATGAAAACAAGATATACACGCCATGTACATTGAATGTACACACCGTGTAGTTTTCAATGAAAAATAAGTACACACCGTGTATTTATTAATACATGCCGTGTAGTTTTTCTAGTCGGGATTTTGAGGATATAATATTGTTTTAAATGATATTTATTATAATCAGTGTGTGTTCATGTCAAGGAATTAATTATTCGATATGGGGGTTTTAAATAAGAGTCATTGAAATAAATAAAACGCGTAACACGTTTATTTATTGTCATAACTCTACAACCTCAAACCTAATTATAAATATCCTCACAACCCCAACTCTTTTCCTACCCCGTGTGAGACACAACAATTCTGGAGAATTCTTTCAAGGCCGAAAGAAACTCTTCCTCCAAGAACGCTCTCAAGACTGAGAGAGATCCTCTTCCATCGGATCAAGACGATCTAAGGTGGAAAAATCAAGCAAAGGCTTCTCCACACTAGCACCTGGAGAATCCTTTGGCGACGTCCAGAGATACGAGGTACACGTGTGGATCACTGCTTGAGGGAGTCTACACTTGGCTTCTGTGACGCAACGACGAATCACATTGACAACGTGATCAAGAACATCAATGAAGAATGAACACCAAAAAGGTATTTCTTTGTAATTAATTAAATTAATTATAATCAACCTATAATGATCCTTGTTTGTGGTTCCAGGAAAAACCTTCTTCTTTGTATTTTTCTTTGATTCGATCCATGGAGACTGGCGTTTATCGTCGTATTGATCTCAGATTGATCATTGCTAATGAAAAAAATCCAAGTGGGCACATCCACTCACGCCCTTTCGCTGCGCCCTGAACCTTCAAGGTTTGGATAAAGATGATTTTTTGGTGTCACCTAGAACCTATGATAAACTAGTAATCCCCTGGGGATTTGACTGTAGTGTTGGGTTGGGCATTCGGTCCACCCTCACTCTTTGTTATGTTTTACATGTTTATTGCTGATTTAGTGATGTTCACAAGAGGTACTTCCTGGTTGTTGTCTATTAAGCTTGATTCGAGGCATCTTCTTTTCTATTGGTATTCCCAATTATTATTCATGGGATACACTTTTCTTATTAGGATGCTAGATGTTCTTTCCTAGTATCTGGCTTTTGAGCCATGTTATTTTTTATATTTACTGTATACCCATAGGTACTACCAGGGAGATGGCTGTTGAGCCTGATTTTATATATTGTGATATATGTATTTTTTGGTATGACCAGAATTGTTTCCTAGTATCCAGCTGTTGAGATTTACTTGATGAAACATGATGAGGATGATTATGCTCTCTTAGACCTTTGACCGAAATGATTCCGATCTTCCAGATCATCTACGAGACTCCAGGGTTGCAGTATTATGGATCACTAGAGAGTTTTCTCTATATATGGGCATGGCGACCGAAGAATAACGATAGATTATGTAAACCAGAGTGGTGGGGATGATTATGCTCTCCTCAGACTTTGATCGAAATGATTCCACTCTTCTAATCAGTTACGAGACTCTAGGGGTGTAGCAAGGAGGCTCATCGGAGATTTCTCTCTTTATAGATCACCTAATCATATGCCCTTTAGGGATCATCCAAGTTCTAAATGTTGTGACCGACTACGGACCGAGACCTAGGGATTAGACATTGGACTAGATTCAGAAGCCTGAGAAGCATGATAGACGACTCATTAACCTTTTACAGGATGTCTAGGCATTCCTAACAAAATATTTCTTTACAGGTGGGAATGATTATGATCTCCTTAACCTATGATCAGAATGATTACACTATTCTAGATTCGTCAGGATGGACCGTTGTTATATGGTATCCTTCATTATAGGACTGACCGTCGATATACGGTATCCTTCCTTTTAGGATTGAACATCGTTATACGATATCCTTTTTTATAGGATTGACTGTCAGTATACGATATCCTTATTCACCAGATTGACCACTGGTATAAGGTATCCTTGATTAGTGATTGGAGGAGAGTATGAGTGAACCCAGGTGTTGGATGAGAATTCCCCCTATGCTGACATAGATTTCTTAGAGATATAATTCCAACATTGGCCGAAGAAGGTATATGTCGATGGGATTAAGAACCCAGAGATCGACTTAATGATACACGACTTGAGTGGAATAATGTCCAACTCAATTCCCTTACACAAGATGTCCAAGCGATCAGGATTTGGGACCAAAGGGTCGACTACTGATGTGGTTTCTTGTTTTTGATTCACATACTCATGAATATTCATATTTATGTATATATGTATAGGTATGGGACTATCCATGTATACATAAATAGATATAGACATCCATTGTGTCACTGTCCCAGTTGTCAGGGATTAAAGACCCTAGGATCAACTGTGGTTCCATGTTTGGTTTACTTCCTGTTGTTGTGTTCCAGCTCGGCTGAGCACATTGCTGTTTCATACACTTTTAGTAGCATAGTTATAGGTTGCTTGTTGGGGTGGCCTACTAAGATTATTTCTCACCGCTGCACATGCACCTCGGTGTACCTGTAGACCTTATGTCTACTTTTCAGGTTGAGCATGAGTTTCATGGTGTATTGGGATAAGACATAGTGTTTCATGATTGAGCAGAGCTACTCGAGTGGTTCTACTGATTGGGCTGGTGCAATTTGACAGTGTTTGGAGATCAGGTACATGGGTTGGCTCAAAGTTAGTCGTAGAGCCCCGTACTTTTAATTTTACTTCCTTTTGTACTTGTATCTGTATGGTTGGCCTAGTGGGTGACCAATGTGGTATTCTATTTCATATTTGTTAGGGAATTTAAAACATTGTATTATTATAGCTTGCTCTATTTTAGTAGTTTATTGATTACGAACTCTGTTTACTTTCCGCTGTGTATGATAATTATTTATTTCCATTGTTTACTTACTCTGGTATAATGTCATAGTCTCCCCCACAATCACACCCTAGGCCCTCACTGCTAGTCTGTAGCCTCTGGAATATGAGGAGATGCACTTAAGGCCTTGTGGGGAATCAGCTCAGAGCACCCGGTTAGTGAAATCCAGGTCAGGACGTTACAATAAGAGACATGAAAGAATAACTTAATAATTTTCAAAGGAACCATGTTTGTAACTCAGTTGAATTTTCTACAGATCTACTAATAATTTTAGTAAAATAGGTTTTTAGAGTTTTTTTTAATGAAAATGGAATCATTATTAGAAATAAATCTAGAATTATTGCTATTGGTTATTGTTAATAAAAGAGAATATATTATAGTGAATCTTTTTCACTAGTATCTAGTTACGAATCTATCAAAATAATATTAACCTTTATAGATCATTTTAATTTTACTTCATATAAAGTGGATTTGAAAAGTGTCTTCCTTAATAGATATGTCAAAGAAGAATTTTATTTTGAAAAACATCCTAGTTTTACAGATGTTAAATTTCCTGAAAAAATATTTAAACTTAATAAATCACTCTATGACTTAAGAAAGCCCCACGATCTTGGTATGAACGACTTACCAAATTTTTACTCCAAAATAACTTTTTTAAATGAAGTGATAATACAAATAGTTTCATAAAGAAAATTTTCTAAAACTACATTTTTGTTCAAATATATGTTGATGGAATTATTTTTGTTTCAACTCACAAATATCTTTTAGATAAAATTTCTAAACTTATGAAAAATGAGTTTAAATGAAAATGATGGAAGAACTCATCCTTTTCCTTTTTTTAAGATATTTAAAAAACTTTAAGGAAATTTTTTAACTCAACATAAATATATTAAATATTTACTCAAGTATTTTGGTTTTGATAGTGCATCAAATATTAGTACAATTGTAGTAACTTATATCAAACATGGTATTGATGAAACAAGTAAATTGGTAGATTAAAAATATTATAGAAGTATGATCATAAGTTTACTATGTCTTACTATAATTAGACTAAACATAATATTTTTATTATGTTTATGTGAAATATTTTAGTCTAATCCAAAAGAATCAAATTTGATAGTGGTAAAACATATTTTAAGATGCCTTAAAGGTACTTCAGAACATTAATGATTCTATTATTCTAGAAATGATTTTTTAAAAAGTTACTCAGATTTTGAATATAGAGGGTATTGGTTAGATAGAAAATCTAATTATAGAAAATGTAATTTATTAAGAGAAGCTTTAGTATCATGGTCCAATAAGAAACAAAATTATGTATCACTTTTTATGGATGAAGTAGAATATATAGCAACTAGAGGTTGTTGTGATCAAGTTTTATAGATGCAACACACACTCACATATTTTGGTTTGAGTTTTACTCAAACTCTGATTCTTTATAATAATACCAATTCCATTTACTTATCTAGTAACCCAACACATCACTCATGATGAAAAAACATATATATAAGGCACCATTTATTTAGGGATTAAAAATAACAATGAGATATTATTATTGACTTCATCGAAAGAGAAAATCAATTTGCAGGTATTTTAATAAGACATATTACTTACAATAAATTCAAATTCAATAAACATAAGTTGGGAATGATTAATCTTAAGTTATCTTTAATATACTTCTTGTTTCATCTATATCCTTAGATTAAAAACTCCTATATCAAAAAGTGGACATTTTTTTAAAATTTAATTTTTTTAACATCAGTGTTTCAAACATCAGTTTTTCAAACATGATTTTTTTAGACTTCAATTTTTCTTAATTTATCAAATTTTAAAGTCTAATTTTTTTTCAAATTTTCCTACTTTATAAATTTTATTCTAGTTTATCATTATTTTTATGTAAAGGATTTGTATTTTTGTTAATTTTTTTCCTTAAACCATCCTTGAAAGGGGAAGGTCATCCACTATTTATGGAAGATAATTTCAAGAAATTTTTAACCTCTTTACCTATGTCTTTTATTCTTTAATTATTATTATTATTTAATATAGGGTAATTTTTTTTACAAATTTTAACCAAAAGTTTCAATTAATTATTTTAGGGGGATTTATTACTACTCTTCACAAAATTAACTTTTTATTTTTTATTCAAATAACTTATAAATTTAATTTTTAAAAGAATATGTATGACATATTTTTTGGCGTTTAATCATTGAGAAAAACTTTTGAACCACTCATACATTAATGAAAATTATTTAGATGATTTAAATCTCAAAATCCTATATAAGGGATTAAATATCAAGTGTTTTATTTGAACTATATATGCACCTTTTCTTTTCTATTAAAATAATTCTCATCAGAAGTATATTTTTAATAGCCAATCAAAAAAATATTAGAAGAACATCCATAATGCTTAATGTTTTCTTTGATATAGTAAAAGTATTATATTTAGATGAATTAGTTTCTCAGATTTTTGGTGAAGAATGTGAATTTCAAAGTTTTATAATACATATTCATATTTTTTATAATCTATATATTTCTAATTTGATCCATATGATTTGTGTAGAAAGTAAAGTTCAAACTGAACTCACTTTATAATAAGATCTTGTCAGATAGGAAAGAATGGTCGAAAAAGATTTGATTTACACAAATTTTATTACATCAACCACACTAAAAGTATTTTTTCTGAAGATATGATATGCTAAAATAGTTACAAGGCATCTAAAACATATGATCAGACATATTTTCAAATTAAATTAAATATATAATTTTTTATTATATTCTATTTATTTCTTATGTATTACTTTTTTAAAATAAAAATGTGTATTTTCCATACAAAAATCATCATGTAGTGAATACAATTCATTGAGTAATGTTTAGTATCATGATACATCAGGTTGGGACTGGGGTTTACCTGATTTGTTTTTTATTTATGATGTATCATTTTAAGTTGTTTCCACATTTCCATGTTATGATTATCAATATATATCATTCATTTATATTCATTTTCCTTCATTCCTCATTGATATGAATTTTCTAACATGTGTTATCATCCTCATGTTATGCCATGTTTATTCCCTTACTGGGCTTTATAGCTCACCAATTTCTTATGTACATCCTTAGGCTATCCTATGAAATGTTAATTATGAAGGAATATTGTGGTAATATAAAAAAAATTAAATATAGATGTTTTATTTCATGTTTTAATTTGTTATGTAATGTTCCAAATTTCCCAAGACACTAAACCTCTTGATCTTCAAAGTTTTATTAAGTGAAAATCAATTTAATAAATCATTTTTAAATGTGTCATAAATAGTCAGGTTGTTATAAATTAATTGATATATTATTCTCTTATAATGATAAATATGTCATTAATATCACATATACACACTAATTCCATCATTATAACTCGTCTCTATAGATGGCTATGGAAAATGAATTTTATCTGTTCATGGAGATGATAGTTCACACGTACGCATGAACGATTAATTATTTTACCATTTCATTTGAAGTGGAGATATATTTAGATGATTATATAAAGGTAATAACATATTAGTATTTTTAGGATACTTTAATTATTATTTCATCATGGATGAATAATATTTTAAGGAAGAGGATGAAGAAATAAAATAGAAACACTTAAATAAAAATGACACCCCTTCTTGAGATGATCACCTTTGATTAACACTTTGACACTTATAAAAAGGTTGTTATTACTTAAATAAATCCTCTAGAATGTGGGTATGGATCATATTAAGTTATTTATGAAGATATTGGTAAAACCAAAATGGTTTTTAAGTGTTAAGAAAAGATAAGAATGAGTGCCCTTTTATAGGAGAGGAGCGGGGCACTCTTGGAATTATTCAAAATTTAAAACTAATATAAATTAATTTTCTATTTCAAATCGATCTAAAGTGATTTATTTTTAATATAGGATTATTATGGGTCAAAATAAAATGATTGAAAAAAATTATACAAGTTTTGAATATTTTTTAATCCTTATATTTTTGTTTTAATTTTTTTAACTCTTACCATTTTATTAAGTAATTTACACTTTGAGGGTTAATATAATTACCATAACATAACAAAAGACCAATAAAAGATTAATTTATGATATTTTTGGAATTATTAAAACTAATTTTTAGAATATTTAATCTTTATAAATTCTATATAATTTAATTAAATATTTTATATTTTAAAATATCATTAGTGTCAATTTTGACACTATTCATTCCTTAAATTTTTAAAAATATTATAACTTTATGATATAGTAAAAAATCTCTTTGAAAAAATCACTAACATTTGAAAGTAATATATAATTTTATATGGCTTAAATTATGTCAAATTATATTTATTTTAATATTTATAATATCCTTTATGTAGTTCTTTCATTAATTAAGCAACTACTGCATCATCATTTTATCACCATTTAATTTAATTATATATTTCCCAAAAATTATGAATAAATTAACATGATGTTGGTAATAATTTTATAATTCTAAAAATTATTTATAGTTAATGATATCCCATGTATAACCCCATATTAAAAATACTTTACTTGTTAAAAAAAGTGCAATAAAAATGGCTTTTCATTGAATATAATATTATATATGCATTAAAGTCATCCAAGTGGCTCCAAGTGATCCTAAAATTGACCCAAGGATTATATTGGTTATAGAAAATTCATAAATTTAATTAGGACAAGTTTTGGGGTAATTTTATATTTTTATAATATAATTTATACCTTTAATTACCCAATTTACCCTCAACCATGGTAATAAAAATTATTACTAAAATTACTATTTATTTTGTCCAAAAATAAAAGAGACCCATTTACATAATTTTTACCTTATGATTGTAAATATGGAATCCATTTTCCCAAATTCAAAACACATAATTGTCATAAATTAACTAAAAATTAATCCTGTGGACGAAAGAAGAATTTTTTTTAAAGTAAAACACTCAAAAGATCACATAGTTTTAATATCCAATTTCAATGTGAAATTGATTAAAATGAACTAAATTGGTTTAAATGGTAAAATAATAATCTATTTATACTTTAAAACCAATTAAAAGGATTATATATAAATATAAATAAATTATATGAAAAAGCAATTTTTGTATTAAAATGCACTATTTTTTACTATTCATTAAAATATGAAATTTATCATAAAAATAATAGAACTTCATTGAAAGTAAATTTTTATGTCTGAATTAAAAAAAAGAAGTTTATTTTTTCAAATATAACTTATAAAAGTGTTAAAACTATATTTAAAATGGGTTCTCCCTCAAAATCCAATAAAACTATTTTTTTAGAAAAACAATCTTTTTAACCATTAAACTAGATTTATCATATACATTATTAAAAATATTTTCTATTTTAGATAATATATGTTAATAAATATGAGAATAAATATTATATCATTACATGGGTTGTTATATTCTTACCCCTTTTGGATATTATGTCTTCACAATTTTATTCACTTATTAAATAAGTAGGGGTATTTTTCCCTCATAACATTTTTATATTCCAATGTCACCTCTTCAACCAAATTATTTATCCAAAAAACCTTTACCTGAAGAATCACCTTATTCTACAACACTTTCTCTATATATTCATGAACCTTTAATGGTTATTACTCATAATAAAGTCTCTTTTTCAACTAAACTACTTCTGGACTCAAAACATGAGATGGATCCGACATATACTTTCTTAACATTGAAACATGAAAAACATTGTGTACCTAGGATAAAATTGGAGGTAAAAGCACTTGATAGGAAACATATAAAACTTTCTCAAGGACTTTATAAGGTCCAATGAACCTTATACTCAACATCACCTTCTTACCAAAACTCATCACACTTTTCTATGGAGAAAATTTGAGAAATACATAATCGCATACCATGAAAGAAGAATCTTTCCTCTGGTTATCCACATAACTTTTCAGACTTATCTGGGATATCCTCATGTTTCTATGAATCAAATTAAATTTATATGCCATTTACTCTACCAATTTTGGTCCCATAAACTTCCTTTCACCTACTTCATCCCAAAAAATAGGAGTTCGACACCACTTTCCATATAATGCCTCTAATGGAACCATCTGTATACTAGAATGAAAAATTCTATTATATGAAAACTCAGCCAAAGAAACCTATTGATCCCAACTTCCCTGGTAATCCATTTAACATGTACGTAGCATATCCTCCAATTTTTGAATTTTTCATTCTGACTGCCCATATTATTAAGGAGGAAAAGCTGTACTAAAATTTAGTTTAGTACCCAATGACTTATGAAGGCCTTTCTAAAAGTTAGATGTGAACCTGAGATCATGATCTAATACAATGAAGAGGGGAACTCCATTTATCTTGATTATCTATTTAATATACAACTAAGAAAGTGGATATAGAGATAGAGTGTCTCAAATAGGAATAAAATGAGAAGATTTAGTCAATTGATCAACAATAACCCAGATCACATTGTAACCTCAAGAAGTATTTAGTAATCCCGATATAAAATCCATTAATATATTTTACCACTTAAACTCTAAAACTGGAAAAATATGAATAATCCCCTTCATCAACTATCATTATTCTTTAAAATGATGACAATTCAGACATCTGAGGGTAAAGTTAGCAATATATCTTTTCATTCCATCCCACCAGTAATACTCTTGAAGGTCTCTGTACATATTAGTGCTTCCTAGATGAACTGAAAATGGAAAAATATATGCTTCACTTAAAAAATATTTCTTTAAATGTAAATAAGGAGGAACACATAATCTCTTAACAAATCTCAAAACACAATCGTTATCAATGTTAAATTCAGGAAACTTATCCTTTTAGAGATCTTATAACTTTTTTTAAAACTCACTATCTTCCTTCTGTGTTGGGTTAATTCTATCTGATACGAATGATTTCAATGAAACCTGAAAGAAAAATAAGGAATTTCTTACACCAACAAATTCCCGGACAAAATTCCTCATTTAATTAACCAAAGGGTTATGTTACAAATATAACATAGTTAATTCAACATTAAATTTTTGACTCAAAGAATCAACCAATTTGTTTTCTTTTCTAGGATGGCAATGAATTGTGAAATCATAATCCTTGATTAGTTCTATGCATATTTCCTATCTCATGTTAAATTCTTTATAAGTGAATATATACTACAAACTTGTATGATCATAATATATCTAACACTTTACTCCATACAAATGATGCCCTTAAATTTTTAAGGAAAAACAACAAAAACTAATTCCAAATAATTTGTAGGGTAATTTAACTCATGAGGATTCAACTGACATGAAGAAAAATAAATTACCTAATCATTATGCATTAGTAAACAACCAAGTCCTTTAAATAAACCATTATTATAGATAAAAAATTCACCATTTCTGGAAGGTAGGGCCAAAACTGGAGCATTTAACAATCTTCTTTTTAGTTCCTAAAAACAATAATCACATTATTTTTTCCAGAAAAACTTAACTCCCTTAAATGTTAACTTAGTTAGTGATCTATATAAATGAGAATTGTTTTCAAAAAACACTGGTAATAACCATCTAATCAAAGAAAACTATGATTTTTTGTAAAATTGGTAGTTCTGGGACACTCTTCAACAAATTTTGTTTTAAATGGGTTAACAATTATGCCATTTTTAAAAATAATATGTCCAAATAATGGAATTGTTTGAAACCAAAATTCATGGTTAATAAACTTTACATGATGTTTCTTTTATTTTAATGTTTGAAAAAAAATCCTAAAGTAACTTCCATGTTTCTACTGTCATTTAGAATATACCAAAATATCATCTATAAAAACAACCACAAACTGATCAAAAAACTAATAAAATACTCCATTTATGAGATTCATAAATACATCAGGTGCATTAGATAACCCAAAGGTCGTAACTAGAAACTCATAATTCCCATATCACATCTAGAACACTATCTTTGGAATTTCATCCTCCTTCACCTTTAGCAGATGGTACCCAGACATCAAATCAATATTTAAAAAATACTGAGCTCCCTGGAGCTGATCAAACAAATCACTAATATGAGGTAAATGATATTTTTTCTTAAAAGTGATGTTATTCAAGTCTCTATAATCAATACAAATTCACACGGATCCATCCTTCTTTTTCACAAATAAAATAGGAGCACCCAATGGTGAAGTGATAGGACAAATAAATCCTTTATCAAGAAATTATTACAACTATTTTTTTAATTCCACCAGTTCTACTTGATTGATTCAATAAGGGGGTTTATAAATAGGATTATCATTATAAACCAAATCAATAGTAAATTAAACCTCCCATTTAGGAAAAACACCAGGGAATTCATAAGGAAAAACATTTTTAAATTCATCCACTACTGGAATATCACCAATAAAAACTATTTCTTTATTCTCAACAACATGATCTAGATATCTTTCAATACCATATTTAATAAATATTCTAGATTCTTGGTATGTTATCAAAGGTATGAAATCATTCAAAAAAACATTACTAGCTTTGCAATCTATTTTAGCATGATAAACTGAATTCCAATCAATTCCCAAAATGATGTCAAACTCCACTTGGGTATGTTTAACAAGATTTGTAGGAAATACCATCCCACTAATGATAATAGGAAAATTACTATAAATTTTGGTTTCTTTAACTCTTACAGCTAGATTTTTTATAAAAATTTTTATATAACATTCATGATGTGATATTTACAATATACATGAAAATATCTCAGAAATGAATGAATGTAAAGATCCAGAGTCAAACAGAGTACTGTAACATTTTGAAAAAAACCCGTAACATACCTTTCACCACTTCATTTTATGAACCCACATCAACCACAGTAGTAGAAAAATATATTTCTATGTTCTTCTAATTCTAATATTGCTGGTTTCCACCCTGGGTAATCAACTTTAGGAACACATTGGTGTAATACCCTAACTCATCGCAACTAAAACATCTTACTACTTTATTTCATTTCTTTCCTGGTCATATACCTTGAATTCATGAGAAATATGGCTAGTATTACCACATCAGAAGCACTTCCCATACATTTAAAAACATTCTCCAAGATGCTTTTTCCACACTTCTCACAAGATGGAAATTTATTTTTCTTACCTCCAAACTCCTTTGATGAATTATTTCCCATTTTCATCCAACTAGATATGTTATTTTAATTTATCTCATTGGATACACAATCATCATAAAACTCCATTTATACCTTCTCAGCACATCAAACAAGTTTCTTATAGATTTTTAACTCACAAGAAGCTAATTCCCTTTGATATATCAGCTTCAATCTTGAGTAAAACCAATTTATCTTATTATTAAGGTCCCAAATTAAATTTGGGACATACCTTTACAAATGGTTGAAAGTTTATTCATACACAACCACCAAATCTTCCTTCTTTTGTCTCAATTCCTATTATTTATTTTCTATCCTAAGTCGAACAACCTTAGGAAAATATTTCTCAAAGAAGATGTTATTAAATTTATCCCATTCCATGGAATAAATCTTTTCAATTACTCTGATATTATTAACCATTGACCACCACTAATCATCTTCACCTTTAAAATGAAAAACTGCAAGAGTTACCTTTTGGTGCTCCAAACAACCCATGGTGTCAAATATCTTTTCTAAAGATTTAATCTATTCATCATCTAGTATGGGGTCATATGATCCTATGAATTATGGGGGATGTTTCACCATAAAATTATATACTATAATCATCTTCTTATGTGGTAGATCCGTTTTTTACCTATCATAGATACCACCACCATTTATCGCCTGAGTCAACCGATCCATCACTGCAACAAACTACTCAGTTTTGATTCTGACCATCTCAAGATGCTGATTTGGAAGGATTTTTTTCTCTTGATTACTTCCCAGCACAACTTCCTTATTTACTCTATGAAAAATCATTATAAATATACATATATTAGATGAATAAATATAGTAATCTTAAAATGCTATTAAATTTTAACTTGACCATAAAGTTAAATCTTTCAAGCATAATTATTAATATTACACTAACCTCTAAAGTTATCCAAACCGACCTCTGATAGAAACTATAAGGACATAGCCTTAAACATTACATAATCATGATTTAAGTCAATATTTTTAGTTTATTTAATATGGTGGATCTTTTCATGTATATAGCCTTTGAGAATTGGGCAATAACTTATACATAAAACACCATATATATACAGGTGGAAACTTCCAAATAGTATCCATTTTTTCATAAAATAAAAACTTATAAAAGAAAATACACTTTATTTTCATGTTAAATCTTCACAATTTTCCTCCATCCCATACTTTTACCTAATTTCAACCTTTTATAGAGATATGGATACAGAAAACATATTATATCTATTCATAGAGGTAATAATTCACATGTACGCATGAATAATTAATTATTTTACCATTTGATGGAAGTGGAGATAGATTTAGGTAATAATATTAACATAATACAATCTTAGTATATTTAGGATTTTTTATTTAAAATTTTATCATTAATGAAAAATATTTTAAGTAATAGTAAGAATAAATAAAATAGAAACACTTAAATAAAAATGATACCCCTTCTTCGAATGATCACCTTTGATTAAGAACTTAACACCTCTAATGAGGGTGTTTTGACTAAAATAAGGCTTGTAAAATGTGGGGAGGTATTATAGTAAAATATTTAGTTTGATAATTTCTAAACCCAAATGGGTTTTAAATGTGAATAAAAGAGAAAATGAGTTCCCTTTTATAGGAGAGGATAGGGGCACTCTTAGAATTAGTCAAAATATTAAATTAATATAAATTAATTTTATATTAAAAATGGGTCAAAAGTGATTTATTTAAAATCTAGGATGAGTATGGGTCTAAATAAAATCCTAAAATAAGAATTTGACATGTTTTTAATATTTTTTAATCCTTATCGTTTTGTTTAAACCCTTTTTAACTCTTACCATTTTATCAAGTAATTTACATTTTGAGGGTTAATATAATTACCATAACATACCAAACGACCAATAAAAGAGTAATTGATGATATTTTAGGACTTATTACTAATATTTAGACAAATATTGGATTTTTAGAAATTTTATATCATTTAATAAAATATTTTATATTTTCATATACCATTAGTATCAATTTTGACATTATTCATTTCTTAACTTTGTAAAACTATTATAACTTCATAACATAGTCTAAATGACCCTTTGAACACATCACTAACATTTTAAAGTCATAAATTTATTTTTTATGGAATTAATTATGTAAAATTATATTTATTTTAATATTTATAATATCATTTATTTTATTTTATTATTAATTAAGCAATTACTGCATCATCATTTTGTCTCCATTTAATTTAATTAATTATTTCCTAAAAATTATAAATAAATTACCATGAGGTATTTAATAACTTTATATTTTTAAAAACTATTTATAGACAAATTTATCCCCTATATTACCCCATATTGAAAAACTTTACTTGTTAAAAACAAAAGTGTAATAAAAATGATTTTTCATTGAATGCAATATTATAAATGCATTAAAGTCATCCAAGAAGATCCAAGTGGCCATAAAATCAAAAAAAGGACGCTATTGGTCAAAAAAATCTCATAAAATTAAATTAGGATAAGTTTTTGGGTGATTTTATATTTTTATAATATAAATTATACCTTTAATTACCTGAATTACCCTTAACTATGGTAATAAACATTATTACTAAAGTTACTATTCCTAATGTAGAAAAATAAAAGGGACCTATTTACATAATTTTTAACATATTATTAAAAATATGGAATCTATTTTTCTAAATTAAAAACAAATAATTGGTAGAAATTAATTAAAAATTAACCCAGTTAAAGAAATTAGAAAACAAGTTTATATAGTAAAATGCTCAAAAGTTCATAGAGTTTTAATATCCAATTTCAATGTGAAATTTATTC
The DNA here is from genome assembly GCA_963277665.1 of Viscum album. Taxonomy (NCBI): domain Eukaryota; kingdom Viridiplantae; phylum Streptophyta; class Magnoliopsida; order Santalales; family Viscaceae; genus Viscum; species Viscum album. Next base: position 1,676,169,025 of record OY728159.1, on the reverse strand, counting down.
CCCTAGACTAAATTGGATAAAATGATAAAAAAATTAATCTAATTAAACTTTAAAACCAATTAAAAAGATAATTTAACAAAATAAATAAATTATATTAAAAAGAAATTTTGTAATAAAATGCTGTATTTTCACTATTCATTAAAATATGAAATTTATCATTAAAATACCCAAAATTCAACCAAAGTAAATTTCAATGTCCAAATTCTAAATAAGAATTTTATTTTGTCAAATAGAACTTATAAAAGTCTCAAAAACTAGATTTAAATTTTTCTCTCCATCAAAAGGTGGTAATTTGTTTAGAAGAACAATGTTTTTAACAATTAAACTATATTTGTAATATTTGCTATTGAAAATATTATATCTTCTAATTACTATATATTAATACATATTAAAAGACTTATTCTATCATTACCTGGGTTGTTACATAAATAAACTCTATTTCCTTTCACCATGTCTATGGATATTTTCACTTTTCCTCGATAATTAGTTGATCAATGCCCTCCTATTCCACACATAAAACATCTCCTAGCTCCTTTACGACATCACCCTCGGTAATTCATACCAATTTTTTGATAGAAAAGAAATTAAATATTTTTTATTCATCATCTCCATTATCTAAAAATCCACAAGACTCTATTATTTTCTTCTTTGGGCTGCTTAGAAATGTAACTAAGTTCACTTTAGTAATCATAATTCATGATGGATGATTTGGAATAATCACCATATTTCTCATTCCAACTCTTATCCCATTAGATTTCTCACTGGGACTATCTCCACATTATCCATGAAATCTATTATTAACTTGATTCATTCGATATCTATCTATTACTAATACAAAAAGGACTAAATGAGTAGTGATAAAAAATAAACACTATCAGATAATTATTGTAAGATAATTACATGAAATATTCAACCACAGAATGTCTTATACTATGAAATTATTCCATTAACTTTTGGTTTAACCTAAATCAATCTTGGTTTAATCTTGGTTTCTTTAGGTTGGGTTCTATCATGTCCCATAATGTAATTACTTAACATAATAAATCCTTCATAATGGACTTTAATGTGAATGTGATTAACCAAAGTATATCCCTTGAGAATTTATAGCCATGTATGTAGTCTTAGCCCCACTAAACATGAACCAAAGTGAAGATTGAGTTGATACTCAACCAGAATTTTCTTACGGTGGTTACCCCTAAGTGAAACTATTCCACAACTATATCCACTTGAAATTATATAAAGAATGATTAAATTTCTTAGAGAACCACACAATCACTACTTTAAAAAAAATTTAGGATGTAATCCTATAATTAGAATTATCCCACAGACTTATAACTAGGGTTTTAAATAAATTTTTATTATCCAAATACCTAAAATATTCAATGTAACATCCTCATACCACTTTCAGTTACTAATTAACCCTTGTTTTGATTTCTTATTTCATGAGGGTGAGCTTCTGGGTCTTTTCACACCTTTTATAGATTTAGAGGGATAATCCTATGTTTTCTATAGAGAGATGCACCATGATATAAGGTATACAACATGAAGGTTTTGGGGCTGCACTATGGTTCATCGGGATAAATTGTAGCTAGTTTCAGAGACTATTCTATTTCAAATAGGGTTGCAGTATAGAGAAGGCTATTACAACAAAAGGGTTCAAGGGGCATATTTGGTTAGTTCTGCCAATTTGGAAACCATTATGGAATGGTGAACCAGCTACAATGTAGCCCTATCCTATGTAAATAGAATTTATTCTATGGTTTCCAGAGGCTAGTTGTCTAAGGGTGCATACAATGTGGTTTGGGGTGGTTACATTGTGGTCTAGCTGTATTTTATAGGATTGCACTATGGCCATGGGGGGACACCGCATGGTGTTCTATTAACTAGAATTAAAATCTCCATTATATTTTAAATCTGATATTCTCCCACCTCAATCTCAATCAATATTTTTTCTTTTGAAGGCTCCCTAGAGGTGTTTTGGCTCTTTCTAATTCCATTCACCTCAGATCAAATCTCCAGTGGAAGCATTTGATTCCTCTCTAGTAAATGATCTATCCTTATTTTGGAATCCTATGTTTTCATTATCTACCAAGTTGATAGTGTTTAATCTGCATTATAATGATGGATTAGATCCATGTTTTTATGGATGGTGTTTTTAAGGATTCCTTCCTTGATCTTCTTCACCTTCATTACTCATTGGCATTCCCATTGTGGGTGTTGAGTTGGTTTGATCTTTTGATTAAAGGTAGGTGGTTCCATAAGTATTTAAACTATAATTCAAACCATAATTTATTGATTAATTAAAATCATGTTTTAAAACTTATTTGATTATTGATTTCAAGGGCATAGATTTATGGAATAAAACCCAGTTTTGGGTGGTTTTTAGATATTTAATGATTATAATAAAATATATATTATGATGAAAATAATTTTGATAAAATTATTTGATATTGATCCATAAGAAAATTAGATTAAATTGAATGATTATTTGAAAAACATGAATTTGAGGAAAACCTATGATTTGGTTTTGAAATTAAAAGGGATGTTGAAAATGAAATTGGTAAGTTGAGTTATGAATAAATAGTTTATTTGAAATGAATGATTTAAACCTGATTGATTGATTCATTGTTTGAAGCACATGTGAGTCTAGGTAATTAGTAGGTTATTAGGACAAGCATACTAGGATAAATGGTAGCATCACTAAAAATTAATCTTTAGTGATATCTCTATTTTCTATTAGTGAATCTCAATCATTTATATCAGCTCATATTGTGAACCTGATAAACCTTCCTATGAAACTTTTGTCTTAGGTAACGAAAATTACCATGCCCCTAAAAACAAATATATATAAGGGGCTCCAATTCCCCTCTTTTATTTCCTCATAATTGGAGATTGATCTCAGCTAGAGTTTTTTTGGTTCTATAAATGAAGCCTATTAATATAATTTTGTGGATGGATTAGATGATTTCTTGAAAATCCCGAATTAACTATTATCTACATCAGGTCTCCTTTACTACACCCAATGGGGTGTGCCATATTTTTTTGAGAGAATGGGACCTAAGGTAGAGTAGATCCATACCTTTTTTTTGAGTTGGGAAGGGTGATATCTTTGTTTTCTTTTAATCTAGAGTAATAATCTTAAAGTGGTTATCTACCTCCATTTTTTTCAAGTTTCATGATGTGATTCTTTACTAATTTTCAGGCATACCACTAGAGACAAAAGTGGAGTTTTGTATTGACTTGGTACCAAGTACACAATACATATCTATTACTTCTTACCATATACCACTATATGAACTAAAATATTTTCCTTATAGCTATAAATGTCTCAAATCACCAATTATTTTCATAGATTAACCTATACCCCACTAAATAAGTGGTAAAATTTAATTTTTAGGCTAATGAAAAAGATATAGACATATCATGAAAATATTCTGAAGTTTTCCTCATATACCTCGATGGATTTATCACCCTTTATATTAAGGAAAATTAAATTAATATTCATTATAATTAAGAGAGTGTGAGGAAAATATTTTTTGGAAAACATTTTATAGAATTATTTCTAATCCACCACTTTGATCTCATCCTTATGATTAGTATTTTTGATCAACTTACACCATTTATCAGCTTCTCCCTTTATAAGATAAACAACCAACGTAACCTTATCTTTCTCATATATTTTAATGACTAAGAATATATTTTCAATGGAGTTAATCAATTTTTCTATGATTAATAATATTATATGAAATTTAGAGGCCTTTGTCGCATAATGGTCTCAATTAAAACTTTCACTTTCGTAAGTGAATGTGGGTTTCCCCCTGATTTAAGTTTCTATTAAAAAATTTAGTTAATTGAGTAGGTATTGTTATGAAGTTCTTGAATCCTTATCCCATATGGTTGGGAATATCATTTGGGTAGTCATTACATTTCCCTTATCATTTTTTGTTTTATTAGTTCCTCATATATCCAACCATTCAATAAAATAAATGGATAATTAGGGGTGAAAATTTTAAAACTATCACACACATAAAAGTTAAAATTATGAAAATTTAATGGATAAATCATAAATGAAACACATTTCTAAACCTATAAATTTTTAGGATTCTATATAATTTTTCTATGGTCTATTTCATAACATAAAATTTTATTCATATTTTTGTTCCCTTAAAAATGGTTCATAAAGATCTTGTGAATTTACCAAATAATATCCCTCAAGAGTGTCAAAACAGGTGTACTTTAAATCCTATTTTTCATGTAGGAGGTGTTGATCTAGTTAGTACCTAATGTTCCCTTTTTAGGGATTCTACAACTAGGTGAAACTATGCTAGATCCACATCCACTTGTAGTATCCATGCATGGATTTTTTCTTAGAATACTCATACTCTATAAATTAAAAAAATATGGATGTTTTCATATGTTTAAACTTATCATTAAGTATTTAATTAGGATTTTATAATCCTAATCACAAAAAATAACTAGAAATTCCTCTGATACCAACTATGAAAACCCATATCATTTATACACTTTTTTTCATGATTTATTACATAAAGATACACATAATACATTCCCAAAAGATAGAGAGGCCTATTTTAATTAGAAAATTAGATACATAGAACATTAACTTGAAACAATGATTCAAATTCATTATTTAGAACTTCTTAACATGTCCTTAAAATCCATTGATCTTTTAATACAGCATGAGATTACCTAGGGATGCACATAAGAAAAAGGGGAGTTATAAATCCAAGTAAGTGAATAATAAAATAAGTACACGATGAAAGCAATACATGCGAGTCAAGAGGAATATAAAGGTGATATAAGAGGGTGATAATAATAAAAATGATCATAAAAACATGATATAAGATGATAACAATAAGGAAACCTATTAATGAGGAAACAATATAAAAAATCACATCATAAGCATAAGTCAAGGATAACCACCGAGATATAATAAAATAGTTCAATTATGATATCCTATAATGGACTATACATTGTATCTCATTTGATAAAAACATTACCCAATGAATTGTATGGAAATATAATTCCAATCCCACTTGTCACATTTATATCATGTACATGAATTTGTGTTCTAAATATATCATACAATATAAGAATGAATTTCATCAATTTTAATCCCATGATTAAGAATTTTTGGTTAAATATATGGAATTAACCAATAAGTTAAGTATATTCACCTCTAGGTTAATATCATTAAGTGGAAATGGGGATTATTATTCAGAAAAAAAATGTTTGTCATGTAAAATCATGGGATAATTTCGGTATCACAACAAGTGTACATAAAGGTTCATGGAAAGGTTTTAATGAGAGTGAAAGGTGGTATTCCATTACATGGAAACCATATGTACAATAACGTTATGTGTAAAAACATATTCCAACATGGAAAATTGGAAATCAAAAGGTATAATACAAATAAATTACTTGAATAAAGAAGAGGATGAAGAGAATCCATTACTTTGAGAGGGAGATTCAAAAATCTTGGGAGGGTATTCTCAAGAGCTTGGGAACTCCTTGTGAGGGATTTATAGAGAGAGATGAATTGGTTTTGATTATTTTATCATATAGATATAAAAAACTAAGTTTATGGGTGGTTTTAAATATTTTATAAGGAAAATAATTGAACATATTAAAACAATACCATTGGTGATGTGGAAGTGAGCCATGTGAAAAAATAATTTATTTTTAAAACATAAAAATATAATATAGGTTTTAGAGGGTTTATTATTGGTTTATAAAATTAATAAAAAAATTAAAAAAATTATTTTAAATGGTAAATCTATATTTGGTTATTTATTCATTTATATAATTTATTACATTAATTTTGGGCTATTATGATGTTATAATACAGACCATATATTTATACCGTATTTATTTTTTGCTAAAAAATATGAATGTATCAAAAAATTATGAAAAAATAACCAATGGATAATTTCAACCTACTAATATTAAAATTAATATATATTTTACCAAAATAATTTTCTAAATATTCAAATTTTCTCTATTAAATAAAATTTTTCATTTTTTGAAAATATTGGTTTTTACAACATTACCAATTTTTTGACCCTTATACAGATGGAATTGGACCTCAATAAATTATTTAACCATATTTATATAAATTAATAATAATAATATTATTAATATTATGTTAAAGTAAAATATATTGCATTTTTTTTGAATTTATAAAAAATTGTTTTAATTAAAACCATATATTTTCCAAAAATACAATTTTTGTTTCATCGTATCAAAATCTAATTTTCATAAAATCATATATAGTTTTATATATAAATTAATAACAAAAAAGGATAATCATGATCATTATTTTATTACAAATAAAAAAAATACAAAGTCATACTACTAGGGTCAAGATATATAATACCTTTTTACCCCAATGTATGCCTTAATGGTAAAGAGTGCGATGGTGGTACTTTCTTGGGGTGGTTTGGCGAACATGGTTTGGGATGTGATCTTGATAAGAATGAAATTGTCATTTAAAATAGTTTTTTTTTCATATTTCAGTTATTGAATCTTGGATTGGAATTGGACAGGGGAAAATGTGGGGGATACCATTTCCCTTAAAGGCTTTGATAAATAGGCTTCATAGGGAACAATCCTACTGGTCGAGGTCATCTCTTCTTTTGTCTGTATCAATTAGACTTTATCACAACCCTTAATATATAGAAATGTTAATGTTCAATATACCATGGAAATATTATCAATAGATATGATTCTTAATAGTCTTTTAAATTAAAAAGCTATATTTTATGACAATCTAAAATAACTAAAGTAGGGAATGTGTTTTCTATAAAGAGATTACTTAATAAAGAATTTATTCATAAAAATAAATTTAATTTATAAAAGTTTGGGTACTTAAAATAAAAATATAAGATTATAATTTTTTTAGAAACCAATAAAGTGCATATATGAAGTTTTATAGAAATCAAAAAAATGGGGAAAGATGTTTTCACATGGAAAACATTAAAATGATATTATTTCCAAACTTTTTTGAAAATGTCTCATATGGAAAATTTTAAAAATTTATTTTATTTTTTTAATGAAGAAAAAGTTATATAAAATTAACCTTTATCAATTATTGAGGCATAAATGAGGATATTTTTAAAATTATCCAATGAATACAGATATGGAAAAAGGAGGTTCCATGATCGAAAAGAAGAGACGTCAGTTTAACTTACATGAAAAATTCAGGTAAAATATGATTTAGGAGGAAATAAAATTTTTAGGGGACATTTAAACCACATGAATAAAAAAATAAAATGATGAGGTATTTAATAAATAATTAAAATTATCCAGATGGATTAAATTTTAATAATAATATTTATTTGAAGATATGACTGGAAATAAAACCCTTATAGTTTAAGTAACATTTTAATTAAAACCCCTTGAAAGACAGAGATTTAAATTGAATATAGAAGACCATGGATACAAAATAATTTATGATATAAAATCACAAATGTGTAGTGTATTCACTATGTAATATAATGGTGTAAAAAATAAAACATGTCTCATGGATTTGAAAATGAGACAAAGAAACCCTAACAAGCTTAGTATCCATTGAATCAAAATCCATTTAAATGAAGAACATAATATGGATATTCAAAAGCCATAAAATAAATGAATATGTTAAAATAAATTAATTAGTAAGAAATAAAAAATAAATATCATTAGGGATAATGTAAAGACATGGAAATTTCAAGGAATTTTTTTCGTAAATTATGTGGAATTTTATGAGTCCGCAGTTTCTGACGGTGCTTGATTCCGAGGCCCAGTGTGCCTAGAATCAATTTCTGAAGTTTTGTTCGGGTACGTTCAGTAAACGTATGTGTGAGTTTTTCTATCTTTCGAAATAGTGCTCTGAATTGAAATCTAAGGACACCGATGAACTCGCAGCGCTGGTATTTGCTAAAATAGATCTTTACCATAGTTGCGTTTGGTCGAGAGTGGAAGTTAATTTTTGGGGATTAAATAAAAGTTATGTGTTACATAATTTTATTTTAGGTGGTGGTTATTTCCACCAAAGGGAAGTTGGATGTGGGACCCACACCCCACATAACTTCCCAAGGGAGGATATTTTGTAGTGGGTCCCACATGAGTTCAAACCTCTCAACTCCCCTTGAACCCCCCTTTAACTCTTTAACTCCCCTTTAATTTATTAAGGACAACACCCCTCATTTTTTTAGGGTGGAGCCTCTCCACCTCCCTCCCCTTAGTTGTGCCAACACAATTATTTAATTCCATAATTAATTTATTTGTGGTGTGATGAATTCTTTTGAATTAATTTGAATTGCATGGTATCTTTAAAATATGAGGGAGTCTATTATTTTATTGGCTTGGAAAATATTCTGTTGGGAGGCTTTGGAGAATTAGAAGGAAAGAATTATTCCCACAAAGAACGCGAAGAACATTTCCTCTCAACGAAGAACACTTCACGTCTCCGAAGGATGTGAAGCAACATCTCCTCCACTTCTTCAACCGGAGCAAGGAAAGGAGGCACCCTCACCCATTAAGTACACCGAAGGCGTCGTCTTGACATGACGTTCCGAACTCTTCTTTCTTCAGCATTGACAGAACGACGACCGTCTTCTGGAAGCCCGACTTCCCTGAGGCCTGTCTCCCGCGGCTCATCAACGTGCTACGTCAATTACGAAGTAGAGGGAATTTCATTTATTTATTTGAACATGTGAATTATAACCTCATACTTTGGCGTTTATATTTGGATTGACGGTGGCCAATTATTTTGTTATCACTTAACGCAGAGGGTATGGGATGAAAAAACACAGCCCGACAACCCTCCATTGATTCTTGATTGTGTTAACAATGGAGACTGAGCCAGAAGGGTGCGGTGCCATTGCACCATGTTGATGGAAGAAGAGCACGACCATGAGGTGACGACGAATGAAGGTGGTGGCGACTAAAGGCCACGACCAGGCCGGGCCGAGGCGGTGGTGGACCAGCGCAGTCGTGCCGGCCGCGTGGAGGAAAACCGCGGCCCACATCCATGGGCCTCTCAGGCCGGAGAATAATTGGCCGAACTCATGCCGGCCGGGATGAAAGAACCGGACGGCTACAGCTGGCCGGTCTGGAGGTTCGTAGCCCCTGCAGGCGCCGCGCGGCGGGGGAACTATAGCCCGCCACCGCGGGCCGCTCGCCGGGCGAACCCGCCAGACGCCCGCCGGACGGGATGAAGAACCACTGCTCCGCTTGGTGCTGCGTGGGAGGAACAACGTCACGATGTGCGGACCACTCGTGCCGGATAGAACCGGCCGGCTTCGGCCTACTCGGCAGGGAGAGGTGGCGCCGCTCAGGGCCGCCGGGCGAACAAGACCGACCCGCTCTACGGGCCGGGTCCGCAGGTGGGTTGTGCCCCACCGGGCCGGGCAGACCCCCCAGCCATGTTGGACCCGCCAAACTGGGTCGGGTTGACCCCCAGCTGGGTCATACCTTCTGAGTCGGGTCGGGCCGACCCGCCAGCCCACTGGGCTTGATGGGCCGGGCCTGACATTTCCTAAATGTGAATATCTTCAAGATCACGCGTCCGAACTATGCGCCGTCTGCGGAACTGGGACCCTTGTGATGAGGTAGTACATTTGAGATACTCTAAGTGAGTTTTGGACAACTTTGGAAAATGGATGGGTTTGGATCAAGCGTAAATCCAACCGGGCCTGTAGAACGGAAAAGCCTATAACTCTCAGACTGGGCATCCGATTGACGCGTCGTCTATCGCGTTGGGTTTCTTTTGATGAGACGGATCTTTGGGATACATCAAATCTGGACTTCATGATATTTTATGTATCGACCCCCCATTGCTTGAGAATCGGACACTCCCAGAATCGAGCGTGTTATGTACGGGAACCATAGAGCTGGCTGCGACTATGAAAAATACTGTACTGAAATCCTCTGTGGGTTCGATGATGACGACTACTGTACCATAATCCTGTGTGGGTTCAACAGTTTTGAAATCTGTTCTTGTATCCTGTGTGGGTCTGACAGAATAGCTGTCCTGTATCATATGTGGGTCCGACAACTTAGATGAGACAACTGGCCTTTATCCTGAGTGGGTCTGACAGCTTAGACGAGATAGCTGGCATGTATCCTGTGTGGGTCCGACAGCTTATCTGGTCCTATATCTTGTGTTTTTTCGATAGCATAGATGATCCAGTGGCTACATCTGATCATCTACATCTCTCTACTATTGTGGCATACCTATGTGAGCTGAGTCATGTCTTTCAACCATTATCATCACGGTGATTGAATTTACTTCCTTTGTGGAATTGGTTCGTGCTTGGGATAGAGAGTTGGAGTTGGACTGAGATTGGTAACTTAGTTATATGTATGGGCATATACCTAAGTAGGGTTGGTTGATACATTGTGATTGTATCTTACTTCTTTTGTTTATCCTTATTGGATATTGTGAGACCTTGCGGGTCTCGAGGTCCCTACTGAGTATCATTATACTCACCCGTGCACGGGCTATGCCTGCACCTTGTTGTGTTGGATGCAGATGACGGACAATGCTAATGGAGGCTGAGGGCACCACGACTGGATGGTACCTAGAGGTGGACCTTGCGACGAGTCGGCACACGGAGGAGACTGACGAATGTGAGTGCTGAGGTGGCCATCTGTACCTACGCTTCAGGTAGAAATCCCAGAGGATGATCCAGGAGCTGCTCTTTAATTTTAGCTGTTTGTCCCTTTTTACTTGCACTTGTTGTTCAGTTGGGTTTGTATACTAGCCCATTTACTTTCCAACACACTCTTTTGTATTCAGTTTTACTTAGTGTTTACTTCCTGTTGTGTACTCTATTGTGTTTATTTATTTTTATAAGGGAAATGCCTTCTCATCTTAGAGATTTACACCTTTGGTGATCGTCGCCAACCCCTGGCCTATGGAAGGCAGGCTTGGGGTAGTCACGTCACGGGCCCCGAGGACGGGTCATGAAAAATTGATATTAGAGGAGTTGGTTCTACCGTAGAACTCAGGACTCTGATCATTATTTTTTGTAAAGCAATAGTTTTAAGAGTATTGAGTGTGGTTTTCAGTCTAGGGAGTCCAGTGTTGGTGCGGCGGCCGACGTATCTATACACCTGGACCCTGACTTCGAATTTCCGACTCAGTGCACGAAAACACTAATTGCATGTGTGTTTCCTTCGAAATAGTTTTCTTTGTGATTACTTTGTGTCAGCTCACTAGGTATACTGTTTTAACCATGGCGCACCTGTTTCTTTTCAGTATGCCCCCATGAAGGCAGCCATCTAGGGTTCTGAGTTACGTATGAGATGTCAGCCCACCAAGAGACGAGGCCTCAGTACAGGGCCCCATCACAGCGGAGGTACCAACGGTACCACTGACCGCTGGGCCACTGATACCACCAGCTCTAGTAGTAGAGAGTCCACACCGCCTGAGTGCGTTGTATGAGTTCCAGCACCAGAGTCCACCCAGGTTCTGGGGAGAGACGGGCCCACAGGCAGCTGAGGATTGGCTAGAGGCTATCGTGAGAGTTTTCAGATTGGTAGGGACACCAGCCGCCCTTATGGTGATCCTTTCCATGAGTATCCTGCACACAACAGTAGGTAGATGGTGGCGCCTGATGCTCCAAGTGCATGATGAGGCATCACTACTCTGGTAAAGCTTCAAGAGCCTATTCCGGGTGGAGTTTGTTCCATCCACCCTTCGTGCGGTGCGGATTCAGGAGTTACTACATTTTCAGCAGGGCATCATGATAGTAGCTCAGTACTCAGCGAGGTTTACCGGCCTCTCACGATACTCCAAGGATATGGTTCGAGACCTGTTCTTCCGGGCCCATACCTTCAAACAAGGACTTAGGCATGAGATCAGGGCTTCGACGATTCCCCTTAGCATTCTAACGCAGGTGGGGGTACCGGAGCAAGCCCTTCTAGTGGATATTTTTCTCACTGAGTAGTCACCAGCGGTGAGACCCACCATAGGGAGACACATAGCGGAGTCTTCTGAAGCCGGCAGTAGACAGATGACAGAGAGGTCTAAGTGTACCAGGACATCAGGTGGGTGACCCAAGGATACAGGTTCGGTTGTGCAGGGCACACGAGACATAGTCAGCTATACGAGGAGTAGGCATTGCTATGCATGCGATGGACATGGCCACATGGCTGATGACTACCCAACCCGCCATGCAGATGAGCAACAGATAGCAGAGGGACCTCCCAGGTAGAGGCAGAGGTTCGACCATGGTGTTCCACAGGGAGTTGGCAGACGAGGTAGAGAAGCTGGCCGAGCAACGGGTGGTGGATGACGTTTCTAGGCTTTACCACCACCACCAGCAAGAGGTCCACCCTGACCAAAAGGAGCTAGCGGACAGAGGTGGGATCAGATCTAGGTAGTCATGGCCTACGACCACATAGCACCTGAGATAATTCAAGGTACTATCTATGTCTACTCCACCCTTTGTTGCAGTACTCATAGAAACATGTGCGAGTCATTCTTTTATTTCCGCTGCCATTGTTCGGATCTCAGAGATTACGACAGAGCCATTGGCTCAATCCTTATAGCTAGATACTCTTACGGGAGTAGACTCGATGATTACGCACTGGTACCGGTAGTGCGAGCTTACTCTAAGAGGCAAGAGATTCGGCTGTGATCTTCTTGTAGCGGCGTCAAGGCCTCACGATGTCATCTTGGGTACGGATTGGTTATCCATAGTTCATGCTCAGATTGACTATATTAGGCGAAAAGTGTGGTGTATCTGCATTGATGGGACCAGGATCACCTTCATCGGTGAGAAGGGAGCCTTTGTAGTGAAGGATGGATTTATGCAGAGGAGGGGGCAGCCGATCACACATCAGTTGGCTAGTCTCATCCTCAGAGCAGTTGATGTGAGGAGTCCGAGTTTTCCTGTTGTGGTGGATAAGTACGCAAATGTTTTTCCTGACAATATTCCAGGACTACCTCCTCGTAGAGAGGTAGACTTATTCATTGACCTGTACCCCGGGAGAACACCAATATCTACTCTAGCATATCGGATGGCTCCCGCCGAGCTTCATGACCTACAGGTATAGCTAGAGGACTTGCAGGGGAAGGGATTTATCCGACCCAGTGCTTCACCCTAGGCATCTCCGATTTTGTTCGCCAAGAAGGCAGATGAGATCTTGCGACTGTGTGTCGACTACCGTCGCCTGAATCTGGTGACTGTGAAGAACAAGTTCCCACTTTCGAGGATTGATGGACTCTTTGATCAGATCAAGGGAGCACGATGGTTCTCAAAGATAGACCTCAGGTCAGGCTATCACCAGCTCAGAGTTTGAGATGAGGATGTGTAGAAGACGACCTTCAGGTTTCGGTATGGCCACTATGAGTTCATGGTTATGCCCTTCGGCGTAACCAACACTCCAAAAGTGTTCATGAGTCTCATGAACATGATCTTCCAGCCTTACCTCAATCGATTTGTCATAGTCTTCATCGACGACATACTGCTTTACTCAACTACTGAGGAGCAGCACACCTACCATTTATGGGTAGTACTAGATACACTCCGAGAGCACCAGCTTTATGGTAAGCTCTCGAAGTGCCAGTTCTAGATTTGAGAGGTTCACTTCTTGGGTCAAGTCATCTCAGAGGCTGAAGTTGTAGTGGATCAAGCGAATATTGAGGAAGTTATTTCTTGGGAGCCACCTAGGAGTGTGACGGAGGTGCGAAGTTTCCTGGGTTTGGATGGGTACTATCAGAGATTTGTACCAGACTTCTCCAGATTAGCAACACCGATTTCAGCATCGAAAAAGAAGGGGAAACCCTTTGTGTGGTTAGATAGATTCCAGTATAGATTTCAGGAACTGAGGAAAAGGTTGACCAGTGCACCCATCTTGAGGCTACTAGAGGAGGGAATAGGGTACGTAGTTTACTGCGATGCATCAGGGACCTGTCTTGGGTGTGTCCTGATGCAGGAGCGAGTAGTGATTGCATATGTTTCATGATTGTTGAGACATCACAAACAGAACTACGCTACCCATGACCTGGAGTTAGCAGCAGTGGTCTTCGCCTTGAAGATGTGGTGACACTATCTAATGGGAAAGCATTTTACAGTATACTCTGACCACCAGAGTCTCAGGTATATCTTCTTGCAGAAGGACCTAAACCTGAGACATCGATGATGGGTCGAGTACCTACAGGACTACGACTTAGAGATAGTCTATACTCTTGGGAAGGGAAACGTTGTAGCAGATGCTCTCAATAAGAGATCAGGCATTCCGCTGTTAGGAGTGGCGACAAAGAAGCTGGTCGCGTTACAGATATCCTTTGTGGATAGAGATGGAGCAACATTTTTTCAGTCTCTCACAGTCACTCCTCCACTTCTTCATCAAGTTAGAGAGGCACAACGTGGGGACGTTGACTGTGAGACGTGTCATGCTCAGATATCCTCAGTTCAGGCACCTGATGGATTTTCTGAAGGTGGGAAGCATGTCATTATCTTCAGAGGACATACCATGGTACTAGTTGAACTACAGGAGGAGGTGTTGAGGGAGTTCCACACATCCCCTATAGCGGTACATCCATGAGTGAAAAAGATGTATCAGGACCTTAGACGACAACACTTATGGCCAGGTATGAAGAAAGAAGTAGTAGAGTTTTTCTCTAGAAGCCTCACTTGTCAGCAAGTGAAGGCAGAGCACCAGGTTCCAGCAGGCTTAGTTCAGCTCTTAGAGGGTCCAGAGTGGAATTGGGATGGGATATCCATGGATTTTGTGATGTGACTTCCACGTATATCTAGAAGACATGGAACTATCTGGGTGATCGTATACTGACTCACCAAGTCGTCCCACTTCCTACTGATCAGAGAGTAGGTCTCAGTAGAGAGATTAGGATGCCTCTATATTCAGGAGATCATACGACTTCATGGTGTTCCATCGACTATCATCTCTGATCGAGATGCTCGTTTCACTTCCCAGATATAGAAGGGGTTACAAGAGGCTTTTGGGACACAACTTCTCTTGAGCACCGCCTTCCATCCTCAGATAGATGGTCAAACATAGAGGACTATTCAGACTCTCGAGGACATGCTCTATGCATGCGTCCTCGACTTTGCTTGTAGCTGGGAGGATCACTTACCCTTGGTGGAGTTTGCGTACAACAACAACTACCACTCCACAATCGGGATGACCCCTTACGAGGCATTGTATGGCCGACCTTGAAGATCACCTCTGTGATGGATTGACCTAGGGGAGTCAGCACTTGTAGGACCATAGATGGTTCAGGCTATGACGGAGAAGGTGAAAATCATCCAGGAGTGGATGAAGACTGCACAGAGTATATAGAAGTCCTATGCTAATAGGATATGGAGACCACTGGAGTTCGAGGATGGCCACCTCATCTTCCTATAGGTCTCACCTTGATGAGGTCTATAGAGATTTAGCCAAGGAATAATTTTATCTGCATGATTCATTGGACCATTCCAGGTCCTCAGAAGAGTAGGCGAGGTGGCTTACCGCCTGGCCCTTCCACCTTAGTTGCATCGGGTGCATGGCGTCTTCCACCTATCTCAACTGAGGAGATACATCCATGACCCATCCCACATCATCGACCACGGGGAGCTAGACATCAATGATGGGGAGACTTTCACAGAGGTTCCAGTGGAGATTGAGGATCGACAGGAGTGGGTCCTACATGGAGAGTCAATTCCTCTGGTGCGCATTCACTGTAGCATGTGAACCTCCAAGAGAGAACATGGGAGCGAGAGGCTCAGATGCGTGCTCAATACCCCCATTTGTTTCCCTAGTGTGTGTTGTAGCTTTACAGGGATGTAAATCCCTGAGGTGGGGGTAATGTAAAGACATATAAATTTCAAGGAAACTTTTTACTTAAATTATTTGGAATTTTTCGAGTCCAAAATTACGGACGGCGCCTGATTCTGAGGCCCGGTGTGCTCAGAATCAATTTATGAAGTTTTGTTTTGGTAAGATCAGTAAACATACCTGTGGGTTTTCTATATTTAGAACCGATTCTCGGAATTGAAATCCGAGGACACCAATGAAATCGCAGCGCCAATATTCTCTAAAGGAGATCTTTACTGCAATTGCGTTTGGTCGAGAGCAGAAGTTAATTTTTTGGGATTAAATAAAATTTATGTGTTACATAATTTTATTTTAGGTGGTTGTTATTTCCTCCAAAGGGAAGTTGGAGGTGGGGACCACACCCCACATAACTTCCCATGGGAGGATATTTTGTGGTGGGGCCCACGTGAGTTCGAACCTCTCAACTCCCCTTGAAACCGCCCCTTTACCTCTTTAACTCCCCTTTAATTTATTAAGGCCAACACCCCTCAATTTTACGGTGGAGCCTCTCCACCTCCCTCCCCTTAATTCTGACAACACAATTAATTAATGGCATAATTAATTTATTTGTGGTGTGATGAATTCTTTTGAATTCATTTTAATTTCATGGAATATTTAAAATATGATGGACCCTATTATTTTATTTGCTTGGAAAATATTCTGTTGGGAGGATTTAGACAATTAGAAGGAAAGTGTTCTTCCCACAAAGAATGCGAAGAAAATCTTCCTCTCAATGAAGAAGGCTTCACGTATCTGAAGGACATGAAGCCACATCTCCTCCACTTGTTCAACTGGAGCAAGGAAAGGAGGCACCCTCGCCCACGAAGTACAATGAAGGCGTCGTCTCAATACGACGTTCCGAACTCTTCTTTCTCCGGCATTGACAGAACGATGACCATCTTTCGCGATGCCCAACTTCTGTGACACCTGTCTCCCGTGGCTCGTCAGCGTGCAATGTCAATTAAGAGGTAAGGGGAATTTGGTTTATTTATTTTAACTTGTGAATTATACCCTCATACTTTGGCATTTATATTTGGATTGACGGTGGGAAATTATTTTGTTATCACTTAACGTGGAGGGTGCGGGCCGAACAAACATGGACCAACGACCCTCCGTTGATTCTTGATTGTGTTAATAATGGAGGTGGAGCCAGAAGGGTGTGGTGCCATCACACAACGCTGAAGGAAAAAGACCAAGACCATGAGGCGGCGACGACTGATGGTGGCAGCGACCGAAGGCCGCTGCCAGGCCGGGCCGAGGGGGTGGTGGACTGGCACCATCGCACCAGCCACATGGAGGAAAACCATGGCCCGATTCCATGGGCCACTCAGGCCAGAGAAGAACCAGCTATCCTCATGATGGCTGGGATAGAAGAAACGACCGGCTACGACCGACCAGACTAGAGGTTCACAACGCTCGCCTGCGCCGCACGGCGGGCGAACCGGCTGCCGCCTGTCGGGAGGGATGAATAACCGCAGTGCCGCTTGGAACTGTGTGGGAGGAATAGAGGACCACTGTGCAGACCAATCACACCGAACAGAACTAGGTGGCTTCAGCCGACCAGACAGGGAGAGGCGGCACCACCGGGCGAACCAGACTGGCCCGCTCCGCGGGCCGGGTCCGCAGGTGGGCCGTGCCCCTCCCGGTTGGGCCGAACCCCTAGTTGGGTCGGACCCTCCAAACCAGGTCGGGCCGACCCCCAGCCATGTCAGACCCACCGAGTCGGGTCGGGCCGACCCGCCATCCCACTGGGCTTGACGGGTCGGGCCGACCCGCCATCCCACTGGGCTTGACGGGTCGGGCCTGACATCACCTAAATGTGAATATCTTCAAGACCGCGCGTCCGAACGTTGCGTCGTCTGCAGCACTGGGACCCTTATGAAAAGGCGGTCCTTTTTCAAAAATCTAAGTGTGTTTTTGATGACTTTGTAAAATATACAGGTTTAGATCGAGCGTAAATCCAACCTTGCCCCTGGAACGGAAAATCCTATAACTCTCTGACCGGGCGTCCGATTGACGCGTCGTCTATCGCGTTGGGTTTCTTTTGATGAGACATAACTTCGGGATATATCAACTCAGGACTTCATGATAGTTGATGTATCGACCCCACTTTTCTCGAGGAGAGGACCCTACCGGAATCAAGCATGCTGTGTGCGGGAACCCTAGAGCTGGCTGCGACTATGACAACTACTATACTGGAATCCTCCGTGGGTTCAACGACGATGACTACTGTACCAGAATCTTGTGTGGGTTCTACTGTTCTAACTTATGTTCCTCTATCCTATGTGGGTCTGATATAATAGTTTGCCTATATCCTATGTGGGTCCAACAGCTTAGACGAGATAACTGCCCTGTATCCTGTGTGGGTCCGACAGCTTAGACGAGATAGCTGGCCCGTATCCTGTATGGGTTTGACAGCTTAGCTGGTCCTGTATTCTGTGTGGGTCCGACAGCTTAGATGATCTAGTGGATACATTTGATCATCTATATCTCTCTACTATTGTGGCATACCTGTGTGAGCTGAGTCATGTCTTTCAACCATTATCCTCAAGGTGATTGACTTTACTTCTTTTGTGAAATTTGTTTGTGCTTGGGCCCAAGAGTTGGAGTCAGACTGAGATTGGTAACTTAGGTATATGTATGGGCATATACCTAAGTAGGGTTGGTTGATACTTTTTGATTGTATCTTTCTTATTTTGTTTATCCTTAGTGGATATTGTGGGACCTTGTGGGTGTCAGGGTCCCTACTGAGTATCGTTATACTCACCCCTACACGGGTTATGCCGACACCTCATTATGTTGGAAGTAGATAATGAACAATGCTGACGGAGGATGAGGGCGCCACGACTAGACGGTACCTGGAGGGGGACCTTGCAAAGAGTCGGCACATGGAGGAGACTGACGGACGTGAGTGCTGAGTTGGCCATCTGTTCCTACCCTTCAGGTAGGAATCCTGGAGGATGATCCAGGAGCTTCTCTTTACTTTCAGCTATTTTTCCCTTTTTACTTGTACTTGTTGTTTAGTTGGGTTTGTATATTGGCCCATTTACTTTCTAGCACACTCTTTTGTATTCAGTTTTACGGAGTGTTTACTTCCTGTTGTGTAATCTATAGTGTTTTTTTATAAAGGCAATGCCTTCATATCTTTGAGATATACGCCTTTGGTGCTAGTCGCCAGCTCCTGACCTATGGATGGCAAGCTTGGGGTAGTCACAGAACGGGCCCCGAGGACGGGTCGTGACAAATAATATGGAATATGTCTCAAGAAATAAAATTTGAGATAAAGAACCCCTTACCTTAATTCATGAATTCCACTAAAGAACATGAATACTATATATAAAAAAATAACTACCTTAATAACCTATTTCAGAACCTTATTCATATCCATTCCATTTTAACAAATTTATTTATAATTATTCTCTATATGTATATTAGTTATTTATTATCTATTTTCAATATCAGGTTTGAGTAATCTTGATCATTCTGAACTAGTTTCACAATAGCGGTATTGTTATTCATTATTATACAAAATTTCATCATTACCAGATCATTCAAGGTATTATAATTTATAATTTATAATTATTTTTAATGTAATAATTCCATTCTATGGGAGCCTTGTTTATGATCCTTAAATATGAAATCAGCGATGAGCATGTTTTAGTGTTTTTAATGAATGAATGTTGGTATCTTAATTAATGTGTTTAATATTAGTTTTTCCTTTATAAAACCAAAATAAAATCATTATTTACTTATTTATTTTATATATTATAATTAATTAAGTTCTCATAGTCAACTATTATATTATTTTATATCATTTATTAAGTATGTGGTTAGAATGATCCAAACATGAACATACCATAATTAATGGATGATTATGAAGTAATTTAGTGGTAATAAAATTATTCAAGAGGAATAATGATATTTTTTAGGTTTTTATTAAAGTGATAAATTATAATTTAATAGAATTATAAGGAGAGTTAATTGATACTAAACTATTACATAATATGAATAAATTCTTATTCCTTTTAGTATTCTCATTTTAGATGGATGAATTTACAAGAATATATTATTGCTCATATTATTAATAGTTTGTCAAATTTGTATTACCAAAATCCTAATAATTCCATAAAAATAATATTTATCCATTAAATTAATTATAATGACCATAAATTAAAGGAAGTGAAGAAAAATAGGATACACTATTCCACAGAGGTGGCAGTCCATACATACACATGGATGATGATTGCATTTTCTATAGATTGAGATAAAGGTATAATATAGTTTATTATTTAAAAATATAGTTTTTTTAAAAACATTACACTTATTTATAATTTTTTTCATTAGGATCATCCATCCAAGTTAGTGAACGATAATTCTGTATAGCATTTCATAGAGGTGGTAGTCTGCACATACACATAAATATCATTATAATTTTCTCTTAATAAAAAAGGGAAAGGTGGTTAATTATTTTTATCACAGAATAATGACACTCAATATAAAAATATAATAAATTAATTATATAGGAATAGAAAAATTATATTTAGAAACATAATATAGATAAAAATAAATTAGGGAAATATTTGTACTCACATTGAGACCTTGGGTTTTCCATTGGAGGACTCATTTGAAATGGAGGACTTAGAAAACTATAATATATAAAAAATACTAAGTAACTAAAATAGGAATCAAGTGTAAGTATAATGGTATAATATCCAGATGAGACCTAAATTTGGGAGTTGTATTTTAGGGGTGGTGAGAGGCCCTTTTTATAAGTGGTGAGATTGAAATTTTTGTAATTATTTCATATTAATATTAAGAGAGAACATGTTTCACATGTCATGAAGACTTAAAAATAGATTTTAATAGAGTGAAGATAATATTTATACAAGAAAAACCACAAACAATTTATTATAAGCATGTTTTTAATATGTTATTCCTTCTTTATCCTTTGGTTAACCCTTTTTACACTTTTGAATTTTACTACTGTAATGAGTTTTTACATAAGTAATTCATTTTTTATTCCAAAAAATAAAATTGTCTTTATTACATAACATGGAAATTATAATTATAAATATCAAATCCATTTTATTATTTTTAATTTTTTAAAAGTGATAAAATTTAATTTTAAAATAATAAATGTATAATTTATTAAAAATAGTTTCAAAGAATAATGTAGCTTATGTTTTAAAATGTCAAACATAGGTTTTTAAATTAAAATGAATATTTTTTACTTTTAAATATAACTGTTATAAAATAATTTTTTTTTCAATAAAATGGTTTCAGAAATTTCTTAGTCATACTAATATACTAATAATGTCATAAAGGTCATGGTGTTTGTAAAAATTATATTTTTCACTCTTCACCTAAAAATCAATATTTCCATTAAAATACAAATAATTAACCCTAAGATATTTTTTTAAGGATTAATATATATGTGATATATATTTTTTTTAAATTTAGTTTCTAAAATTTAGAAATTTAACCTTTAAATAAAATCATAAAATTTATTGAAAAACTATTTTTATAAAAAAATAATTTTTTAAAAAACTACTTGTTCTTCCATCATCAATGTTAAATTTTTATTCAAAATTAAAGAAAAAATGGAAACAAAGGGAAACCAAGGCTAGGGGGTGTAAAGTAGTGGAGACCAAGGGCATTCCCTCAAATCAGATTCACTCCCTCTAGTTTGAGGGAAGAAACATTATACAAGTGTGTGACATTGGAGCCTTGATCGGCCAGAGAGACCATGTGGTCTGCTACTTTGTTCCCCTTATGCCAAGTGTGAGTAAACTTGAATTTTCTTTTTAGAAGCAGATTTCATTTTTTGATGATGTATGAAATGGACCAAGACAAAGAACCTCTATCATGGAATGATTCATAAATGATCTTGGAGTCAGTTTCAACCTGGGATAGATGTATGCTTTCTAGATTGCAAAGGATGAGACTAGTAAGAATAAATTTTGCCTCTGCTAGAATAGAGTTACCATTTCCATAATATTATGTGAAGGCCAGCCACACATTGCCCATGACATATCGCACAACACCTCCACCTCAGATGATCCCAGAGCTGCAAGAACCATGATTGTTCATATTGAGGCCAAAAGCTGGGGGAGACCACCACACCCAATGACACTAAAGCTTGGGGATATAAGGATGAGCCAAATTATAAGAGGCATGTAGCACCCTAAGGGAGGGATATTCCTACCAATTTTTAATCTTTGACACCATGTCCACTAAGAGATTCCTCACCCTCACAATGATCGACCTCCCTAGAGCAGGACCCCCCTCATACCGGGCCCTGTTGCGGGCCTACCATAATCACTAGCACCCAACACTGAGTATCACAGTTCTTACCATATTTTCCAGGCCTGCTTCCCCTAAACCTTTGTACCAGCATTCCAGGAAGGGAGTATTGCTCAGGTTACTTGAAGAGTAAGAAGTAAGCTCCCCAAAGGCCCTCTAGACATCCTGCGCCCAACCCCCTTTGAAAAATATGTAGTTCGACGTATCTTTCTTCCTATTCATACAACAGTGTAAACATAAAACAAGGATGATACCCATCCTCTAGACGTTTTCATCTAAAGGTAATACTTGTTTCCTAATCATCCAAGTAAGAAAATTACACTTCGTTGGGATTTTATCACACCAAACCTGAGAGTTCCATTGGTCGCGCTACAGTAGAGTTTTGGAAGTCCGTCGGAAGTCCTTGGAGTTAAACCTCCTAGTGTTAGAAGGTGTGAAGACACATATATCAGGATCCGAGTTGTTGGAAATGAGATCGAACACCTCTTTTTGATTTGCATCCAAAATTGTCATGAAAAAGGATGGATGGAGGCTCGCCTCCTTGAACAAATTGGTGGGAGTAGGGCATCCTGGGTAACCAACAATATTGCCCGCCCAGTTGTACTACTAGAAACAGATCTTTCCCTCCCCTATAATCCCAAGAGAGTTCTACTTGAGAGGCAGAAGGAGGGAACCAAGCTCAGACGAGAGGTGAGAGCTAGGGCTAGAAGAGACCGCATTGCCACCCCAGACAAAGGACATGGTTTTCCCCCACAACATTCGACCCTCTATGATTTCCCACGCATGTT
Organism: Viscum album; assembly: GCA_963277665.1. Taxonomy (NCBI): domain Eukaryota; kingdom Viridiplantae; phylum Streptophyta; class Magnoliopsida; order Santalales; family Viscaceae; genus Viscum; species Viscum album. The sequence goes on along the minus strand of OY728159.1, from coordinate 1,676,146,103 downwards.
TCACATGCATGCAGTGAATGGTCTTAGTAAGGCTCTTGACATTGATCCCTCCTTCAACAATTGTCCTTTCCATTTTCCCCCAGGCAAACCAATGGCACTTCCCCTCTGAGAACGCGTCCCATATGAAGCCTGAAAGCACTCTGTCAATGGATTTGATAACAAATTTTAGAACCAAGGTGGAGGCTAGGGCATGGATCATCATGGTTGTGAGGAAATTGTTCACCAAAGTTATTTGGCCCCCAAAAGATAAGAAATTATTCTTACAGTTGAGGACGCGTCCCATGATCTTTCTCACCATGTGATTGAAGTCGAAGATAATGAGTCGTCTTGAGGATATAGGAGCACCAAGATACTCTAGGGGGAAAGAACCATGTTGTATGCCCAGACTGAGACTAATATTCACAACTCTGTTTCCCTTTTCTTAACAAATTTTACACAAATAATTTTTTTATTTATGGAAAAAAGATAATAAAAATTTTCCAAATATAAAATTAACTCACTTGGTAAAGTTAGATAATAAATACTAACTTATAATGCATAATATCTTACTTCATTTCCAAAATGAAAATCTATTTCACCCTCTTTCAATTACCTTATATCTTTGAGTCTTTTTTATCAACAAAAAGGTGTGATGAACACGCATCTCCAATACACATTAGTGATATTTAGTGAAATTTACTTCTATACCATTTATATTTAGATACTCACAATGCTTCTCTTTCAGAAAACTTCTCAACATTAGATACAAATTTATTACTATTTTCTATATCAAACCTATAAGTGATCTCAATATTATTATCATTAAGTAAGCCACAATCTATTATAAAGATATATCTTTGGTAGAGTATAATGATTTATATATTTTTTATGAAAATATTTTAATGAAATTATTCCCACTAAAAATGATGACCCAATACATCATATCAATTTAGTGAGCTAAGATCTATATTTCATCATGAATTACACTAATTTGATATTGTAAATAAGCTATAACTATATCTTGTAGACTATATTTGTTAATAATTTCATGGATGATTCTTGGATTGATGAGTGGATAAATTTTTATAAAAAGACATCATATAGATTCACTCTACTTTATTCTTATGGAATCCTAACCATTAGGGATTACCATATATGTGTATCCTAAATAAAAATATAGGAATAAGGCACCAATCTATCATGGACACCTTTTTACTTTTTTGATTTATATAAGATAATCCATGGTAAAATAACCATTAAGGTCACCGGTATTGAATTATAGAGGCCTTTAAAAGTATTATTTTGAAAGATTATCACACTTTGTATTTTAAGGGGGTTTCATTTAAAAATTATCACCAGTTTAACATAAATCAAATGTATATTAAGATCATTTAATATCATGAAAATTTATTATCCCATGTCAATTTCCTTTTTGTTTTCATGCTTCTAAAGATTTAGTTTCAGAATCCATATTCCATCCACCAAATTAATGTGTTCATAACACATTAATGATTTTTTTTACACAATCTAGAAGTCATTCTTACTCATACAAAAATTAAAGACAAACATATTCAGGAATATCAAAATTTATCTCATGCATGAGGTACACAAACTATTCATGTAACTGAATATAATTATATGAGATTGAAAAATTATACACGAGCATGCCTAGAGTGATAGATATCCAACCCCTCACTTTTATAAAATAAGTAATAAGCCTAAAAAATAGTGGATAGTTTGACCCCAAGTCCCTTTCCCTAGAGAGAGTTTACTTAAGGGAGAATTAAATTCATGATAATAATTAAACCTACTATGAACAAACTATATTCAACAACTATTTTCAATCTCATAATACTAAAAAAACTTAGATCATGGTAGATGAAAAATAATCTTATGACATCACAACAATCATGAAATATAGGGATCTATCTCCTAGAATCAATTTATCTAAAAACTAAATGATACACAATAGTCACTATTTATAAACATTTTATAAAAAAAGATATTTTAAAGGAATAAAAAATAAATAAACACATTTTTTATTTTCCAAAACATGAGATAAAAATATAAACTTTTCAACTTTAATTTATGCTTGAAACATATCATTTTATAATCATCAATAGTTATCATTTATAAACAATTTATAAACTATAAGTTAAATAATACAATATATTAAAATTCTTTAATTTATTTAATCTTCACTTGAGAATATATTAACTCTAAACATATTTTCAAGGTGTAATCCCAAACTATGTTTCCTAAAAAAAATAATTTCAAGTATAGTTTCACAAATTACACTGTTTTAAAATATAATACTATGTAATTAATTCATGGTACTCTATTTTCACGACAAGTATCATAGGCTAAGTTATCCTTGTAAGTTATTCCTTTCACTCCATATTAAGATATTGGTATAACATAATGTCCATATCCAGTGCAATTTTTGTTATCTAATAATAGTAACTTTAGGTATCTCCTAATATCAGGTAAAACCTCAACATATTTTTAATGAGGACCACCTCACATTACATTTCCCATTGAGAAACAAGTTATTTATATATTGTTTTATACTTTAATAGAATTTTATTTGTAACTCCCCGACCCCAGTTACCTAGAGTCGGTGCATTATTACATAACATTGGCATGATCACAAGAAAGATAAAATCTCAAAAGACCGATTAGTTTAGTAGCCTTGGAAACACTAGATACATTCATAAAGTTTTACATTACATCATAAAATGAAAACTACAACAATATAGTCTCTATAGTCCACACTCTTATCCCCTCATACTATCCCTGTAGGTCATTCATAAATTAATTCTTCACATCCTGGGAAAAATAAAACATAGAAAAGGGGTGAGCTCAAATGCCCAGTAAGGATTACAATATAGTGGAAACTTTCATAAATAAGAATAAACATTTAAGGCAATGTATAACTAAAACAAAAGACCTTTAAACTTGAACTTCAACATATTATGGCAAAAATAAAATGAAATAATGCCATTTACATATTTACATGGATATTCTACTAATCGAATATTCACATGAAATATCAATAACCACTTTTATAATGATGAAATGCATAATGCCAGACTATCATAACCACATAGCCAAGGCCTCGTTCCAAGACTAAAAATAAGATTTTTCCAAGTCCTTGTGCCAAGACACTAGTTTTTCTCATGAGACCTACTGATGCATCGAGGAGCTATAACGGGCTCCACCCGTCACATATTAAGTCCAATGCATTCCAATATGAAAACGTTTAAACATAACATAAACATTCATATTCTAAATAGCATACGAAATGTAAATACTTCATCCATAAATCATGAATGGTATAAAAATAACACATCCACAATCAAACATATCACAAAACCATCACTATAATATAGAAGTTTTGTATCATAAAAAATCAACTTCAAATAAGCGTAAAATCCATCAAAGGATGTTGACATAGATGAAATCAAAACTCTTTTTATAGAAATATATCTTTCTATTTTGAAATAATTTAAGAGTCATATATTTATAAAATAAAACATTTTATTTGAAAATATTTTTATAAGCTTTTAATGGAAGCTTTGACGATTTTTTAACGGCGGAAAATATCCGCACCAGCCGTATAAGTTAAAAAAAACATTCTTACCTTAATTCTGTTGAAAAGGTTAAAAAGGACCTTGTTTGGAAAATGACATAAATATTCCTTTATAAACCACTTATAAAAGTTAACAAGGGTATAAATGACTTTAACCCATATTCAATTAAATAGTAAAACTGTTTTGAAATACATTTTTAAGAAACATGGATGTGGATGATAAAGAAATCCCAGTAGATTATTACGTATAAACAAACTCGGATAATGAAGAGATTGCAAAATAAACTATTACCTTGTAATTTTCCTTGGTTAAGGGTAGGTTAACCTCCTGTATAATGGTGAAATAATTATTATTAACTTATACAATAATCATATACATTAATATGATATCATATATGATCTTTTAACATTGATTTGTTAATAATATCTTAGAATTATCGTCGTTTTGGGTGTTAACTTACTCGTTTCCTTTATATGTTTTGTTACATAAGCCTTGTTTTTCAAGGATAGGTTGTATCTTATTCATATCCAGAATGATATCAAGTACTTAGATACTATTATTAATCATCAAATGAGAATTATACTTGAATGGATACGATGGGGAATGAATCTCATCGCGTTCGTGGAGACGGTAGTCCGTACGTACGCACGAGCGACAATATCATTATTTTGATATTTAAATAATATATAATTGGATTTTATATCATATATACAGAATAATTATCATGTTATATTTATTATTTACATTAATTACACATCATTATTATACCCATCCAAATAATAATTTATTGAATAACAATTACACCACGACATGGAGACGGTTAGCCGTACGTACGCACGTATGGTGACATGTCATTCAAAGGATGGATAGAATACTGAATATGGATGTACCATATTTATAATAATATTATAGTATATAGGATATACTGGATTCATTATTTTAGAATGGGAATAACAAATAAAGAAGAATTTGAAGAAGAAAGGAACTTGAAAAGGGTGGTGAAATCATTACCTCTTCTTCAGGTTCTTCCTTTTGATTTGATCAAAAGGGCTCCTTAGGTTGGATTTATGACTAAAGAAAGGCCTCTTGGATGAATTTGTGGAAGTTTAGAGAGTATTTTGTCAGGGGTTGGACGAACCAAAAGGCTTTGAAGGTGTGAATTAATGAGAAGGGGGAGTGCCCTTTTATAAGAGGGGTGAGGGGAACCTTTGGAAAAGCTAGAAATATTATTTTATAATAAATTCATATTCGGTTTCTAATGGATCCAAAGTTGATTATTTAAAGGTTAAGGTTGGTATGGGTCTAAAACCACTCAACCAATAAGATTTAGACAGGTTTTGGTTACTATATTAACCTTATATTTAAGTATTAACACTTAGTTAATTAGTTTCACTTTTACAATGTATCTTTGTATTTTTATATTATATGGTTAATAAACATACTATATACATCCAAGAGACCCCCAAGTGATCCATTAATGATAAAAATATCATTATATAAGTCTCTTGGACAAACCATATATTTTTATGAATTTTATAACAAGTAATAATATAAAATTTGTTTTAAAAACTCTTTTATGTCAATTTTGACACTATTCAATAATTGATTTTTGTAAAAATCATAACAGAATGATTACTTATAAAAAAGTTAATTAAATCAATACTAACATGTCATATTAATCTATAAAATTAGTGTAATTCATAAAAAGTCTCAAATTATATTTATTTGGGTATTTATAATATCAATTATTTTAATTTTTCATTAATTATGTAATTACTGCATCACCATTGTGTCATAAATAAATTAAATTATATAATGTCTAAAAAATTGTAAATAAAATATAATTATGTAGGAAATCTTTTTAGTTTTCTAATGAATATTTATAATTGAATTTATCTTATGTGTAACCCTATATTAAAAATGTTTTAGTAAATAAACCTTGATTTTTACTCTTTTATCTCTTCTTTGAATTAAATAACAATAAATGTCCTTATCTAATACAAGTGGACCTAAATGTTAATATTTTATTCCTAAAGTTATTTTTTGTTGAGATACACTTGTCCAATAGAATTAGGACAAGTGTTAGGGTAATATTAATATCATTTTTACCCTTAATTACCCTATTTACTTTTAATGGTGGTAAATAAAAGTAAAAAGTTACTATTCACCAAAAATTATTTTCATCTCATTGAACCAAATTTTACTCCTTGATATTAACCGTGTCTCTCGGATTTTTGAAATTACACTCACAAAAGTGGTAAAATTATGTTTTATGAAAAATTCAGTTTTTTTAACTACCATTTAGTGGTTTCACTATTCATCAAAAAATGATGTTTTTCAGAAAAATACCAAAAATTCACCCTAGGCTAATTTCAATATTCTGAATCCAAAAATGAAGCCCATTTTGAAAAATAAAATTTATAAAATTTCAAAAAGTGGGTATTACTATTCATAACGACTAGTTTGATTGGTTGTGGTGTGTTAGAACTCGATGTTGCGTACAACACACACTATTACATTATTCAAAGAGAAGCGTACTGTAGAAGCTTGGGGTGTTACATTCTCCCCTCCTTCAAATAATTTCATCCTCAAAATTTCTAGAATACTACCGCATAAAAAGACTCGGATGGTTCTTCATCATAAGTTCCTCGGGTTCCCACATTGCCTCTTCCATCTTATGGTTTGTCCATAAGACTTTTACCAGACGAGTCGTCCGGTTTCTCAGTACTTGTTCTCTCGTATCAAGAATCTTGACAGGTTCTTCGCAATAAGATAGACCAGGTTCCAATTCTAATTCCTCATAGGTGAGTACATGAGTTGGGTCAGGCATGTATTTCCTCAACAGAGATACGTGGAACACATCGTGAACTTTAGAGAGACTTGGCAGCATTGCCAATCGGTAAGCTACAACCCCAATTCATTCTATAATTTCGAAAGGTCTGATGTACCTGGGACTCAATTTAGCTTTCTTACCAAAATGTATGACTCCCTTCCATGGAGATACCTTCAGGAAAACATGATCACTGACTTGGAATTCCAAATCCTTCCTTTGATTATCGGCATAGTTCTTCTGCCTACTTTGAGCTGCTTTGATGTGACTTTGGATTACCTTCACCTTTTCCATCATTTCCTCCACCAGTTCTGGACCTACAAGTTTCCTTTCACCAACGTCATCCCAATAGGTTGGTGTGCGACATATCATTCCGTATAATGCTTCATATGGTGCCATCTGAATACTCGAATGGAAGCTATTGTTATAGGAAAATTCTACCAGAGGTAAATATTGATCCCACATACCCTGAAAGTCAAGTGATTAGGATCTCAACATGTCTTCTAAGGTTTGAATAGTTTGTTCTGATTGTCCATCTGTTTGAGGGTGGTAGGAAGTGCTCAAATTAAGTTCAGTATCCAAGGCTTTCTGAATACTTTTCTAGAATCTTGAAGTAAAACGTGGATCACGATCCGAAACAATCGATAGGGGTACTCCATTAAGTCTCACAAATTCATTAATATATAGTCTTTCTAGACGTTCCAGCGGTATATCTTCTCTTATATAAAGAAAATGTACTGACTTGGTAAGACGATCAACAATAACCCATATTGCATCGTTCCTTCTTGGAGTCTTTGGTAGTCCCATGACAAAGTCCATCGTGATATTATCCCATTTCCACTCAGTTATGGGAAGAGGTTGCATGAATCCTCCAGGCTGTTGCCTTCCAGCTTTCACTTGTTGACAAACCATATATCTTGACACAAAATCAGCAATCTCCCTCTTCATGTTGTCCCACAAAAAATGTTCCTTCAAATCTCTATACATTTTGGTGCTCCCAGGGTGTATAGAGAAATTGGAACTATGAGCATCATCCAACAATTCCCTTTTTAGATCAAGTATATTGGGAACATAAAGTCTCTTACCAATTTTCAAAATACCTTCTTCATACACAAATTCTCTCAATCTCCCATCATTCACAGCTTTAATATTCTTTTGAAATTCTTCATCATCTGTCTAAGAACTCTTAATCCTTTCTAGTAAAGATGGTTTGGAAACCATTTGAAAAAGCATTGATGTTTCACCTTCCCTGTTTATTCCCATGTCCATCTTCACTAGATCCATGAAAATTGGATCCCTTTCAATTCTCATATTGTTCAAAACTCCATGATCTTTTCTGATCAAAGAATCTGCTACCTTGTTTGCCTTCCCCGGGTGGTAGTGTGTCGTATAATCATAATCCTTGAGTAATTCAAGCCATCTCCTTTGCCTCATGTTGAGTTCTTTTTGTGAGAAAATATACTTCAAACTATTGTTATCAGTATAAATCTCACATTTTTCACCATAGAGGTAGTACCTCCATATCTTCAAAGAAAATATCACAGATGCTAACTCGAGATCATGAGTAGGATAGTTTTGTTTATGAATTTTCAACTGTCATGATGCATAGGCAATAACCCTATCATTATGCATAAGGACACAACCAAGTCCTTTCTTCAATGCATCACTATAAATAACGAACCCATCATTCCCTGATGGTAGAATCAATATAGGATCATTGACTAATCTTCTCTTCAGTTCTTCGAAACATTCTTCACACTCTTTTGTCCAAACAAATTTAACCCCTTTACGTGTGAGCTTTGTTAATGGGTTAGCCAACCGGGCGAAATTTTGGAAGAAACGTCGATAATAACCTGCTAAACCAATAAAACTACGTACCTCAGTTATACTCGTCGAAGCATACCATTCTTGTATTGCCTTGGTATTAGAAGGATCAACAAAGATTCCATCTTTAGAGACAATATGTCCAAGAAAAGAAATCTTCTGAAGCCATAATTCACACTTGCTAAACTTCCCATATAATTCATGTCTTCTCAGAGTCTTCAGGATAATGCACAAGTGATTTTCATGATCTTTGTAGCTTTTAGAGTATACCAAGATATCATCAATAAATACCACCACAAATTCATTGAGATATTCCTTGAAAACTCTATTCATCAGATCCATGAATATAGAGGGTGCATTAGCCAATTCAAAAGGCATTACTGTAAAATCGTAATGCCCGTACCTGGTTCGAAATGTTGTCTTAGAAATGTCTTCCTTCTTTACACACAACTGATGGTATCCAGATCGAAGGTCAATCTTTGAAAAGTATTGAGCTCCATGCAGTTGGTCAAATAAATCATCAATGTGAGGTAGGGGATACTTGTTCATTATTGTTATAGAATTGATCTCCCTGTAGTCGATACATAACCTCATAGTTGTTTCTTTAGTTAAAATAATTCTATAGTGGCCATTCTATAAGGGGTCTTTGATATAGGCCTTGATCCAGGAATTAAATCAATGGAAAACTCAACTTCTTGTTCTGGAGGATGTCTAGGTAAATCTTCCGGATACACATCTACATATTCTTTCACAATAGGTATATCCTCTATTTGAATATTCCTTTCCTCACCCACTGTAATTTCATCCTCTTCCTCCCCAATAATTGAATTTAGTTGAGCTATTGGGGGTGGATCTAGATAAGAATTAGGTAGTGACGATTCTGCTCTAAAGATAAGGTGTTCCTTATCATCATCATCAAAAATCATAACCTCCTTCTTCTCACAATAAATCTTCATATCATGGTCCGAAATCCAATCCATACCGAGGATTATATCAAACTCAATCATAGGCAAGACGATGAGATCAGCAGATAAAGAACTTTTATGTGCTCTAATGGGGTCTGATTCACAAAACTTTGTTGCAATGATACTTCCCTTAGGAGTTGTAACTGACAACTCCCTTATTAAACCAAATTAGAAATATCTAATTTTCTTAGAAAACTGGGAAGATATGAAACAATGAAATGATCCAGAATCAAATAATACATTCGCTAAACTTGAGGAAACCATTAAATTACCTGCCACCACGTCTTTCAGAGCTTCTACCTCAGCAGTAGTGATAGCATAAGCTTGGACTTGATCCCTTGGCCTTTTCTGAGGTAAGTTCCCCTGATTCTTAGGACATTCATTTGAATAATGTCCCATCTCCATGCAATTGTAGCATTGGACATCGGTAGCTTCCTTATTCCCCTTTCAATCAAGAGTTTGGTGGCATTTTTCACCAAAATTGTAACAGACTCCCGTTCCTTTTAAGAAAGTACTGGGGTGTTTCTTCCCACATTTACTGCAGGATGGATATTCAACTTTTCCCCTTTTCCCTTTATTTCCATTCCTAGATTGATCAGCAGATCTCTTCTTCTCTTGATTTGCTTTAAATTCATATGACTTAGAGAATTATTTCTCTGTCTTGATAGCACATGAGACAATGTTTTCGTACAATGAGAAGGATTGTGAGACTAATTCTTGATGGAGAAATGGTTTTAACCCATAAAAGAAACGATCAATCTTACTTCTTGGGTTACATTTATAATCTCCAGCATACCTTGCTAACCATGTAATGTTAGCCTCATACTTTGCGACATTCTCAACCTCCTTTTGTCTTAGACTCAGAAATTGCCTTTCCATATCTGCTTGATGGTCACGAGGAAAGTATTTTTCTAAAAATAAATATTTGAACTCCCTCCATTCCATATTTGATACTTCATCATCTTCCTTCATGTTTTGAATCAATGACCATCATTGATCAGCATCTCCAGTGAGGCGGTAAACTTCCATGATAACTTTTTCCCTTTCACTACTTCCCAAAGCCTGAAATATTTTCTCTAGGGAATCTATCCATTGCTCAACTACTAAGGGATTTGTACTCCCATTGAACATTGGTGGTTGTTACCTCATGAAGCGATCTAACATTGATCCTCCATGCTACAAATCAGGGTGCTCCATATGGGTAAGGTTATTATTCATAACCTAAGTGAGTTGTCCCAGTATGGTGATTAGCTGATCGACACCAGTTACATCACCAACTCCACTATAATTATATTGATCAGGAGGGAAATCCCTACATGGAGTGCGTGCATTGATACGGTTTCCATTTCTTCCACTAGGCGCCATTTCTAAACAATGGCATAAACTAGATCAATTTATGAATCAAAATACAAAATTACATACTTATAAAACACTTAACATAAATTGAACTATTTATGGATATAATCCATAATCATAAAAATGTTTTCTTTAAGGAATGATATACTCATAAACCCTTCATAATGATTTGTAAAGAAAATGAGAGTTATCTTAAGCATTTACCCCAGGAGTGTCGTAACCAAGAGTGCAGCAAGGCCCATTGTCGTGCACCAGTTCCCGTTCGAGTCTAGCTCAAAGCGGTGTTTTTGGGTTTTACCCCTAGGTACATCTGTGCCAGAGCCACCTCTACCTGCTCGTATCCAGACAGGGATTCATTTCTCGGAAAACTCACAAAATCACTACAATACCAAAATTCTAGGAAGTTCTTCTATAATATTCCTCAAAGTCCATCTTAGTCCCATGTGTTCTAATCAGAGTTTATCTAAATCTAGCTTCCAAGGTTTGTACTAAACTTCCTATGATACCAACTGTAACACCCCGACCCCAGTTACCCAGAGTCGGTGCATTATTACATAACATTGTCATGATCACAAGAAAGATCAAATCTCAAAAGACCGATTAGTTTAGTAGCCTTGGAAACACTAGATACATTCATTAAGTTTTACATTACATCATAAACTGAAAACTACAACAATATAGTCTGCATAGTCCACACTCTTATCCCCTCATACTATCCCTGTAGGTCATTCATAAATTACTTCTTCACATCCTGGGAAAAATAAAACATAGAAAAGGGGTGAGCTCAAATGCCCAGTAAGGATTACAATATAGTGGAAACTTTCATAAATAAGAATAAACATTTAAGGCAATGTATAACTAAAACAAAAGACCTTTAAACTTGAACTTCAACATATTATGGAAAAAATAAAATGAAATAATTCCATTTACATATTTACATGGATATTCTACTAATCGAATATTCACATGAAATATCAATAACCACTTTTATAATGATGAAATGCATAATGCCAGACTATCATAACCACATAGCCAAGGCCTCGTGCCAAGAATAAAAATAAGATTTTTCCAAGTCCTTGTGCCAAGACACTAGTTTTTCTCATGAGACCTACTGATGCATCGAGGAGCTATAATGGGCTCCACCCGTCACATATTAAGTCCAATGCATTCCAATATGAAAACGTTTAAACATAACATAAACATTCATATTCTAAATAGCATACGAAATGTAAATACTTCATCCATAAATCATGAATGGTATAAAAATAACATATCCACAATCAAACATATCACAAAACCATCACTATAATATAGAAGTTTTGTATCATAAAAAATCAACTTCAAATAAGCGTAAAATCCATCAAAGGATGTTGACATAGATGAAATCAAAACTCTTTTTATAGAAATATATCTTTCTATTTTGAAATAATTTAAGAGTCATATATTTATAAAATAAAACATTTTATTTGAAAATATTTTTATAAGCTTTTAATGGAAGCTTCGACGATTTTTTAACGGCGGAAAATATCCGCACCAGCCGTATAAGTTAAAAAAACATTCTTACCTTAATTCTGTTGAAAAGGTTAAAAAGGACCTTGTTTGGAAAATGACATAAATATTCCTTTATAAACCACTTATAAAAGTTAACAAGGGTATAAATGACTTTAACCCATATTCAATTAAATAGTAAAACTGTTTTGAAATACATTTTTAAGAAACATGGATGTGGATGATAAAGAAATCCCAGTAGATTATTACGTATAAACAAACTCGGATAATGAAGAGATTGCAAAATAAACTATTACCTTGTAATTTTCCTTGGTTAAGGGTAGGTTAACCTCCTGTATAATGGTGAAATAATTATTATTAACTTATACAATAATCATATACATTAATATGATATCATATATGATCTTTTAACATTGATTTGTTAATAATATCTTAGAATTATCGTCGTTTTGGGTGTTAACTTACTCGTTTCCTTTATATGTTTTGTTACATAAGCCTTGTTTTTCAAGGATAGGTTGTATCTTATTCATATCCAGAATGATATCAAGTACTTAGATACTATTATTAATCATCAAATGAGAATTATACTTGAATGGATACGATGGGGAATGAATCTCATCGCGTTCGTGGAGACGGTAGTCCGTACGTACGCACGAGCGACAATATCATTATTTTGATATTTAAATAATATATAATTGGATTTTATATCATATATACAGAATAATTATCATGTTATATTTATTATTTACATGAATTACACATCATTATTATACCCATCCAAATAATAATTTATTGAATAACAATTACACCACGACATGGAGACGGTTAGCCGTACGTACGCACGTATGGTGACATGTCATTCAAAGGATGGATAGAATACTGAATATGGATGTACCATATTTATAATAATATTATAGTATATAGTATATACTGGATTCATTATTTTAGAATGGGAATAACAAATAAAGAATAATTTGAAGAAGAAAGGAACTTGAAAAGGGTGGTGAAATCATTACCTCTTCTTCAGGTTCTTCCTTTTGATTTGATCAAAAGGGCTCCTTAGGTTGGATTTATGACTAAAGAAAGGCCTCTTGGATGAATTTATGGAAGTTTAGAGAGTATTTGGTCAGGGGTTGGACGAAACAAAAGGCTTTGAAGGTGTGAATTAATGAGAAGGGGGAGTGCCCTTTTATAAGAGGGGTGAGGGGAACCTTTGGAAAAGCTAGAAATATTATTTTATAATAAATTCATATTCGGTTTCTAATGGATCCAAAGTTGATTATTTAAAGGTTAAGGTTGGTATGGGTCTAAAACCACTCAACCAATAAGATTTAGACAGGTTTTGGTTACTATATTAACCTTATATTTAAGTATTAACACTTAGTTAATTAGTTTCACTTTTACAATGTATCTTTGTATTTTTATATTATATGGTTAATAAACATACTATATACATCCAAGAGACCCCCAAGTGATCCATTAATGATAAAAATATCATTATATAAGTATCTTGGACAAACCATATATTTTTATGAATTTTATAGCAAGTAATAATATAAAATTTGTTTTAAAAACTCTTTTATGTCAATTTTGACACTATTCAATAATTGATTTTTGTAAAAATCATAACAGAATGATTACTTATAAAAAAGTTAATTAAATCAATACTAACATGTCATATTAATCTATAAAATTAGTTTAATTCATAAAAAGTCTCAAATTATATTTATTTGGGTATTTATAATATCAATTATTTTAATTTTTCATTAATTATGTAATTACTGCATCACCATTGTGTCATAAATAAATTAAATTATATAATGTCTAAAAAATTGTAAATAAAATATAATTATGTAGGAAATCTTTTTAGTTTTATAATGAATATTTATAATTGAATTTATCTTATGTGTAACCCTATATTAAAAATGTTTTAGTAAATAAACCTTGATTTTTACTCTTTTATCTCTTCTTTGAATTAAATAACAATAAATGTCCTTATCTAATACAAGTGGACCTAAATGTTAATATTTTATTCCTAAAGTTATTTTTTGTTGAGATACACTTGTCCAATAGAATTAGGACATGTGTTAGGGTAATATTAATATCATTTTTACCCTTAATTACCCTATTTACTTTTAATGGTGGTAAATAAAAGTAAAAAGTTACTATTCACCAAAAATTATTTTCATCTCATTGAACCAAATTTTACTCCTTGATATTAACCGTGTCTCTCGGATTTTTGAAATTACACTCACAAAAGTGGTAAAATTATGTTTTATGAAAAATTCAGTTTTTTTAACTACCATTTAGTGGTTTCACTATTCATCAAAAAATGATGTTTTTCAGAAAAATACCAAAAATTCACCCTAGGCTAATTTCAATATTCTGAATCCAAAAATGAAGCCCATTTTGAAAAATAAAATTTATAAAATTTCAAAAAGTGGGTATTACTATTCATAACGACTAGTTTGATTGGTTGTGGTGTGTTAGAACTCGATGTTGCGTACAACACACACTATTACATTATTCAAAGAGAAGCGTACTGTAGAAGCTTGGGGTGTTACATTCTCCCCTCCTTCAAATAATTTCATCCTCGAAATTTCTAGAATACTACCGCATAAAAAGACTCGGATGGTTCTTCATCATAAGTTCCTCGGGTTCCCACATTGCCTCTTCCATCTTATGGTTTGTCCATAAGACTTTTACCAGACGAGTCGTCCGGTTTCTCAGTACTTGTTCTCTCGTATCAAGAATCTTGACAGGCTCTTCGCAATAAGATAGATCAGGTTCCAATTCTAATTCCTCATAGGTGAGTACATGAGTTGGGTCAGGCATGTATTTCCTCAACAGAGATACGTGGAACACATCGTGAACTTTAGAGAGACTTGGCAGCATTGCCAATCGGTAAGCTACAACCCCAATTCATTCTATAATTTCGAAAGGTCTGATGTACCTGGGACTCAATTTAGCTTTCTTACCAAAATGTATGACTCCCTTCCATGGAGATACCTTCAGGAAAACATGATCACTGACTTGGAATTCCAAATCCTTCCTTTGATTATCGGCATAGTTCTTCTGCCTACTTTGAGCTGCTTTGATGTGACTTTGGATTACCTTCACCTTTTCCATCATTTCCTCCACCAGTTCTGGACCTACAAGTTTCCTTTCACCAACGTCATCCCAATAGGTTGGTGTGCGACATATCATTCCGTATAATGCTTCATATGGTGCCATCTGAATACTCGAATGGAAGCTATTGTTATAGGAAAATTCTACCAGAGGTAAATATTGATCCCACATACCCTGAAAGTCAAGTGATTAGGATCTCAACATGTCTTCTAAGGTTTGAATAGTTTGTTCTGATTGTCCATCTGTTTGAGGGTGGTAGGAAGTGCTCAAATTAAGTTCAGTATCCAAGGCTTTCTGAATACTTTTCTAGAATCTTGAAGTAAAACGTGGATCACGATCCGAAACAATCGATAGGGGTACTCCATTAAGTCTCACAAATTCATTAATATATAGTCTTTCTAGACGTTCCAGCGGTATATCTTCTCTTATATAAAGAAAATGTACTGACTTGGTAAGACGATCAACAATAACCCATATTGCATCGTTCCTTCTTGGAGTCTTTGGTAGTCCCATGACAAAGTCCATCGTGATATTATCCCATTTCCACTCAGTTATGGGAAGAGGTTGCATGAATCCTCCAGGCTGTTGCCTTCCAGCTTTCACTTGTTGACAAACCATATATCTTGACACAAAATCAGCAATCTCCCTCTTCATGTTGTCCCACAAAAAATGTTCCTTCAAATCTCTATACATTTTGGTGCTCCCACGGTGTATAGAGAAATTGGAACTATGAGCATCATCCAACAATTCCCTTTTTAGATCAAGTATATTGGGAACATAAAGTCTCTTACCAATTTTCAAAATACCTTCTTCATACACAAAGTCTCTCAATCTCCCATCATTCACAGCTTTAATATTCTTTTGAAATTCTTCATCATCTGTCTAAGAACTCTTAATCCTTTCTAGTAAAGATGGTTTGGAAACCATTTGAAAAAGCATTGATGTTTCACCTTCCCTGTTTATTCCCATGTCCATCTTCACTAGATCCATGAAAATTGGATCCCTTTCAATTCTCATATTGTTCAAAACTCCATGATCTTTTCTGATCAAAGAATCTGCTACCTTGTTTGCCTTCCCCGGGTGGTAGTGTGTCGTATAATTATAATCCTTGAGTAATTCAAGCCATCTCCTTTGCCTCATGTTGAGTTCTTTTTGTGAGAAAATATACTTCAAACTCTTGTTATCAGTATAAATCTCACATTTTTCACCATAGAGGTAGTACCTCCATATCTTCAAAGAAAATATCACAGATGCTAACTCGAGATCATGAGTAGGATAGTTTTGTTTATGAATTTTCAACTGTCATGATGCATAGGCAATAACCCTATCATTATGAATAAGGACACAACCAAGTCCTTTCTTCAATGCATCACTATAAATAACGAACCCATCATTCCCTGATGGTAGAATCAATATAGGATCATTGACTAATCTTCTCTTCAGTTCTTCGAAACATTCTTCACACTCTTTTGTCCAAACAAATTTAACCCCTTTACGTGTGAGCTTTGTTAATGGGTTAGCCAACCGGGTGAAATTTTGGAAGAAACGTCGATAATAACCTGCTAAACCAATAAAACTACGTGCCTCAGTTATACTCGTCGAAGCATACCATTCTTGGATTGCCTTGGTATTAGAAGGATCAACAAAGATTCCATCTTTAGAGACAATATGTCCAAGAAAAGAAATCTTCTGAAGCCATAATTCACACTTGCTAAACTTCCCATATAATTCATGTCTTCTCAGAGTCTTCAGGATAATGCACAAGTGATTTTCATGATCTTTGTAGCTTTTAGAGTATACCAAGATATCATCAATAAATACCACCACAAATTCATTGAGATATTCCTTGAAAACTCTATTCATCATATCCATGAATATAGAGGGTGCATTAGCCAATTCAAAAGGCATTACTGTAAAATCGTAATGCCCATACCTGGTTCGAAATGTTGTCTTAGAAATGTCTTCCTTCTTTACACACAACTGATGGTATCCAGATCGAAGGTCAATCTTTGAAAAGTATTGAGCTCCATGCAGTTGGTCAAATAAATCATCAATGTGAGGTAGGGGATACTTGTTCATTATTGTTATAGAATTGATCTCCCTGTAGTCGATACATAACCTCATAGTTGTTTCTTTAGTTAAAATAATTCTATAGTGGCCATTCTATAAGGGGTCTTTGATACACTAGTAGAAAAACGGTTTTTAACGTCGGTTTTTTTTTATTTTGGACGTCGGTTTTTAACCGACGTCGAAGTCACCGACGTTAAAAATATGAATTTTTACGTCGGTTTTTGTAAACCGACGCGAAAAATGAATAACATTCGTTTTTTGGCGTCGGTTTTGTAAAAAACCGATGCCAAAAAAAATAATTCATATAATTTTTCGCGTCGGTTTTCATAAAAACCGACGCAAAAAATTTAAAAAAGTAGTTTTGGCGTCGGTTATTTAAAAAAACCGACGCCATAAATGAAAAAAAAAATATTTTTCGCGTCGGTTTTTATAAAAACCGACGCCAAAAAAAATAATTCATATAATTTTTCGCGTCGGTTTTCATAAAAACCGACGCGAAAAATTTTAAAAAGTAGTTTTGGCGTCGGTTATTTAAAAAAACCGACGCCATAAATGAAAAAAAATATTTTTCACGTCGGTTTTTATAAAAACCGACGCCAAAAAAAATAATTCATATAATTTTTCGCGTCGGTTTTCATAAAAACCGACGCGAAAAATTTTAAAAATTCGTTTTGGCGTCGGTTATTTAAAAAAACCGACGCCATAAATGAAAAAAAAAATATTTTTCGCGTCGGTTTTTATAAAAACCGACGCTAAAAAACAAATTTTTTTTTTCTAGGTTTTAGATCATTTCCTAAGCTTCGATTTGACAGGCTGTGGACCTAAAACGGAGTTACGGTTCAAAAGTTATCGCCGTTACAAGTTGAACCTATCAAAGTTTTGATTGATACAACTCGTTTCAAAGAAAACATGATAAACATAAATTAAAATCATATACACCAAATGTAATAAAATAATCATAATACATCAAACATATTTCAATGGTTTTAGGGGCTTCCATCGAAATGATATGTTTTTTATTATCATATAACTTGTATTTAGAAATGAGAATGAATCATCATTATAAGAAATCCAATCGAGTTGTTTAGAAATGAAGGATAATAATAATAAAGAAAACGAATGAATAGAATATGTACCAATTAATGATTGAAGTCGCATTGAAATCGTGATTGAATCGAAGATGTTGAAAATGATGAAAGAAGGAGAAACTGGATATATATATAGTAAACGAAAATATTTTCAATTGTGTTTTACGAAAATGTTGGCGGGATTTTAAAAAGTTAAACGCGCGTTGTGAAAAAAATTGAAATTTTGATCCCGCGTTACTCTTTGGCGTCGGTTTTTTTTGAAACCGACGCAAAATAGTATTTACATTGGTCTTTTGGCGTCGGTTTTTTAGAAAATTGATGCAAAAAATGTCAATCAATATCCTTTTTGGCGTCGGTTTTTTAAAAAACCAATGCTAAAAATTTAAAAAAAAACTACATTTCGCGTCGGTTTTTAAAAAAACCGACGTGAAAAGTTAAATTATATTTTTGGCGTCGGTTTTTATGAAAACCGACGCCAAAAATGACAAACAAAAATTACATTGTTTTAGATAATTCTCTAAGCTTTGATTTGACTGGTCGTGGAGCAAAAACGGAGTTACGGATTAAAAGTTATGGATGTCGGAAGTTGACCTTCTCTAAAAGAAGTCTTAAGGAAGTTCAACTTTCAAAGGCCATAACTTTTAATCCGTAACTCCGTTTTTGCTCCACGACCAGTCAAATCAAAGATTAGAGAATTATCTAAAACAATATAATTTTTTTTTTAAAATTTTTCGCGTCGGTTTTTATAAAAACCGACGCGAAAAATATTTTTTTTTCATTTATGGCGTCGGTTTTTATGAAAACCGACGCCAAAAATGACAAACAAAAATTACATTGTTTTAGATAATTTTCTAAGCTTTGATTTGACTGGTCGTGGAGCAAAAACGGAGTTACGGATTAAAAGTTATGGATGTCGGAAGTTGACCTTCTCTAAAAGAAGTCTTAAGGAAGTTCAACTTTCAAAGGACATAACTTTTAATCCGTAACTCCGTTTTTGCTCCACGACCAGTCAAATAAAAGATTAGAGAATTATCTAAAACAATATAATTTTTTTAAAAAAATTTTTGGCGTCGGTTTTCATAAAAACCGACGCCAAAAATATATTTTAACTTTTCGCGTCGGTTTGTAAAAAAACCGACGCGAAAAGTAGTTTTTTTTTAAATTTTTAGCGTCGGTTTGTTAAAAAACCGACGCCAAAGAATTTTATTTAAAACATTTATGGCGTCGGTTTTCATAAAAACTGACGCCAAAATATATATTTTTTAGTTTTTTGCGTCGGTTTTTTTAAGAATCGACGCCAAAACAATTTTTTTTCCTTTTTGGCGTCGGTTTTTTTAAAAACCGACGCCAAAAAATCACCGTAAAAATTATTGACGTCGGTTTATAAGAAACCGACGTCAAACTGGCGACGTTAAAAATCATTTTTCTACTAGTGATATAGGCCTTGATCCAGGAATTAAATCAATGGAAAACTCAACTTCTCGTTCTGGAGGATGTCTAGGTAAATCTTCCGGATACACATCTACATATTCTTTCACAATAGGTATATCCTCTATTTGAACATTCCTTTCCTCACCCACTGTAATTTCATCCTCTTCCTCCCCAATAATTGAATTTAGTTGAGCTATTGGGGGTGGATCTAGATAAGAATTAGGTAGTGACGATTCTGCTCTAAAGATAAGGTGTTCCTTATCATCATCATCAAAAATCATAACCTCCTTCTTCTTACAATAAATCTTCATATCATGGTCCGAATTCCAATCCATACCGAGGATTATATCAAACTCAATCATAGGCAAGACGATGAGATCAGCAGATAAAGAACTTTTATGTGCTCTAATGAGGTCTGATTCACAAAACTTTGTTGCAATGATACTTCCCTTAGGAGTTTTAACTGACAACTCCCTTATTAAACCAAATTAGAAATATCTAATTTTCTTAGAAAACTGGGAAGATATGAAACAATGAAATGATCCAGAATCAAATAATACATTCACTAAACTTGAGGAAACCATTAAATTACCTGCCACCACGTCTTTCAGAGCTTCTACCTCAGCAGTAGTGATAACATAAGCTTGGCCTTGATCCCTTGGCCTTTTCTGAGGTAAGTTCCCCTGATTCTTAGGACATTCATTTGAATAATGTCCCATCTCCATGCAATTGTAGCATTGGACATCGGTAGCTTCCTTATTCCCCTTTCAATCAAGAGTTTGGTGGCATTTTTCACCAAACTTGTAACAGACTCCCGTTCCTTTTAAGAAAGTACTGGGGTGTTTCTTCCCACATTTACTGCAGGATGGATATTCAACTTTTCCCCTTTTCCCTTTATTTCCATTCCTAGATTGATCAGCAGATCTCTTCTTCTCTTGATTTGCTTTAAATTCATATGACTTAGAGAATTATTTCTCTGTCTTGATAGCACATGAGACAATGTTTTCGTACAATAAGAAGGATTGTGAGACTAATTCTTGATGGAGAAATGGTTTTAACCCATAAAATAAACGATCAATCTTACTTCTTGGGTTACATTTATAATCTCCAGCATACCTTGCTAACCATGTAATGTTAGCCTCATACTTTGCGACATTCTCAACCTCCTTTTGTCTTAGACTCAGAAATTGCCTTTCCATATCTGCTTGATGGTCACGAGGAAAGTATTTTTCTAAAAATAAATATTTGAACTCCCTCCATTCCATATTTGATACTTCATCATCTTCCTTCATGTTTTGAATCAATGACCATCATTGATCAGCATCTCCAGTGAGGCGGTAAACTTCCATGATAACTTTTTCCCTTTCACTACTTCCCAAAGCCTGAAATATTTTCTCTAGGGAATTTATCCATTGCTCAACTACTAAGGGATTTGTACTCCCATTGAACATTGGAGGTTGTTACCTCATGAAGCGATCTAACATTGATCCTCCATGCTACAAATCAGGGTGCTCCATATGGGTAAGGTTATTATTCATAACCTAAGTGAGTTGTCCCAGTATGGTGATTAGCTGATCGACACCAGTTACATCACCAACTCCACTATAATTATATTGAGCAGGAGGGAAATCCCTACATGGAGTGCGTGCATTGATACGGTTTCCATTTCTTCCACTAGGCGCCATTTCTAAACAATGGCATAAACTAGATCAATTTATGAATCAAAATACAAAATTACATACTTATAAAACACTTAACATAAATTGAACTATTTATGGATATAATCCATAATCATAAAAATGTTTTCTTTAAGGAATTATATACTCATAAACCCTTCATAATGATTTGTAAAGAAAATGAGAGTTATCTTAAGCATTTCCCCCAGGAGTGTCGTAACCAAGAGTGCAGCAATGCCCATTGTCGTGCACCAGTTCCCGTTCGAGTCTAGCTCAAAGCGGTGTTTTTGGGTTTTACCCCTAGGTACATCTATGCCAGAGCCACCTCTACCTGCTCGTATCCAGACAGGGATTCATTTCTCGGAAAACTCACAAAATCACTACAATACCAAAATTCTAGGAAGTTCTTCTATAATATTCCTCAAAGTCCATCTTAGTCCCATGTGTTCTAATCAGAGTTTATCTAAATCTATCTTCCAAGGTTTGTACTAAACTTCCTATGATACCAACTATAACACCCCGACCCCAGTTACCCAGAGTCGGTGCATTATTACATAACATTGGCATGATCACAAGAAAGATCAAATCTCAAAAGACCGATTAGTTTAGTAGCCTTGGAAACACTAGATACATTCATAAAGTTTTAAATTACATCATAAACTGAAAACTACAACAATATAGTCTGCATAGTCCACACTCTTATCCCCTCATACTATCCCTGTAGGTCATTCATAAATTACTTCTTCACATCCTGGAAAAAATAAAACATGTAAAAGGGGTGAACTCAAATGGCCAGTAAGGATAAAAATATATCAGAAACTTTCATAAATAAGAATAAACATTTAAGGCAATGTATAACTAAAATAAAAGCCTTTTAAACATGAACTTAAACATAGTATGGGAAAAATAAAATGAAATAATGTCATTTACATATTCACATGGATATTCTAATAATCGAATATTCACATACAATATCAATAACCACTTTCATAATGATGAAATGCATAATGCCAGACTATCATAACCACATAGCCAAGGCCTCGTGACAAGACTACAAATAAGATTTTTCCAAGGCCTTGTGCCAAGACACTAGTTTGTCTCATGAGACCTACCGATGCATCGAGGAGCTATAGCGGGCTCCACCCGTCACATATTAAGTCCAATGCATTCCCATATGAAAATGTTTAAACATAACATAAACATTCATATTATAACTATCATAAGAAATGTAAATACTTCATCCATAAACCATGAATGGTATAAAAACAACACATCCATAGTCAAACATATCACAAAACCTTTAATACAATATAGAAGTTTTGTATCATAATAAATCAACTTCAAATAAGCGTAAAATCCATCAAAGGATGTTGACATAGATGAAATCAAAACTCTTTTTAGAGAAATATCTCTTTCTATTTTGAAATCATTTAAGAGTCATATATTTATAAAATAAAGCATTTTCGTTGAAAATATTCTTATAAGATTGTAAGGGAAGCTTCGACGATTTTATAACGGTGTAAAATAGCCGCACCCACGATATAAGTTAAAAAAACATTCTTGCCTTAATTCTGTCGAAAAGGATAAAAAGGACCTTGTTTGGAAAAAGATGGAAAGATTCCTTTATAAACCACTTATAAAAGTCAAAAAGGGTATAAATTACTTTAACCAATATTCTATTAAATATTAAAAATGTTTTTAAATACATTTTTATGAAACATGGATGTGGATGATAAAGAAATCCCAGTAGATTATTACGTATAAACAACCTCGGATAATGAAGAGATTGCGAAATAAAACCTTACCTTGTATTTTTACTTGGTTGAGGGTAGGTTAACCTCCTATATAATGGTGAAATAATTTTTATTAAATTATACAATAATCATATACATTTATATGATATCATACATGATCTTTTAACATTTATTTGTTAATAATATCTTAGAATTATCGTCGTTTCGGGTGTTAACTTACTCGTTTTCTTTTATATGTTTTGTTACGTAATCCATGTTTGTCATGGATAGGTTGTATCTTATTCATATCCAGAATTATATAAAGTCCTTAGATACTATTATTAATCATCAAGTGAGAATTATACTTGAATGGATACGATGGGGAATGAATCTCATCGCGTTCGTGGAGACGGTAGCCCGTACGTCCGCACGAGCGACAATATCATTCTTTTGATATTTAAATAATATATAATTAAATGGTATATCATATATAAATAATCATTATCATGATATATTTATTATTTACATGAATTACACATCATTATTATAACCATCCAAATAATAATTTATTGAATAACAATTACACCACTACGTGGAGACGGTAAGCCGTACGTACACACGTATGGTGACATGTCATTCAAAGGATGGATATAATACTAAATATGGTTGTACCATATTTATAATAATATTAAATTATATAGGAGATACTGGATTCATTATTTTAGAATGGGAATAACAAATAAAGTAGAAGTTGAAGAAGAAAGGAACTTGAAAAAGGGTGGTGAAATCATTACCTCTTCTTCAGGTTCTTCCTTTTGATTTGACCAAAAGGGCTCCTTAGGTTGGATTTATGACTAAAGAAAGGCCTCTTGGATGAATTTATGGAAGTTTAGAGAGTATTTGGTCAGGGGTTGGACGAACCAAAAGGCTTTGAAGGTGTGAATTAATGAGAAGGGGGAGTGCCCTTTTATAAGAGGGGTGAGGGGCACCTTTGGAAAAGCTAGAAGTATTATTTTATAATAAATTTATATTCGGTTTATAATGGCTCCAAAGTGGATTATATAATGGTTAAGGTGGGTATGGGTCTAAAACCACTCAACCAATAGGATTTAGACTGTTTTGGGTTACTATATTAACCTTATATTTAAGTATTAACTCTTAATTAATTAGTTTCACTTTTACAATGTCTCTTTGAATTTTTAAATTATATGGTTAATAAACTTACTATATACATCCAATCGACCCCCAAGTGATCCATTAATGAGACACCTATCATGATATAAGTCTCTTGTCTAATCCTTAGATTTTTAGGAATTTAATATCTATTAATAATATAATATTTTTTTTAAAAAATCTTTTATGTCAATTTTGACACTATTCAATAATTGATTTTTGTAAAACTCATAACAGAATGATTACTTCTAAAAAAGTGAATTTAATAAATCCTAACATGTCATATTAACCTATAAAATTATTTTAATTCATAAAAAGTCTCAAATTATATTTATTTGGGTATTTATAATATCAATTATTTTAATTTTTCATTAATTAGGTAATTACTGCATCACCATTGTGTCATAAATAAATTAAATTATTAATGTATAAAAAAATATAAATAAAATATCATTATTTATGAAATCTTTTTAGATTTCTAATGAATATTTATAATATAATTTATCTTATGTGTAACCCTATATTAAAAATGTTTTAGTAAATAATCCTTGATTTTAACTCTTTTAACTCTTCTTTGAATTAAATAATAATAAATGTCCTAATCTAATCCAAGTGGACCTAAATGATAATATTTTATTCCTAAGGTTGTTTTTGGTCGATATACACTTGTCCAAAAGAATTAGGACATGTTTTAGGGTAATATTAATATCATTTTTACCCTTAATTACCCTATTTACTTTTAACCGTGGTAAATAAAAGTAAAAAGTTAATATTCAATAAAAATTATTTTCATCTCATTGAAACACATTTTACTCCTTGATATTAACTGTGTCTCTCGGATTTTCGAAATTCCACTCAGAGAAGCGGTAAAATTATGTTTTATGAAAACTTCAGTTTTTTTAACTACCACTTGGTGGTTTCACTATTCATCAAAAAATAAAGTTTTTCAGAAAAAATGAAAAAAATTCACCCTAGTCTAATTTCGATATTCAAAATCCAAAAATGAATCCCATTTTGAAAAATAAACTTTATAAAATTTCAAAAAGTGGGTATTACTATTCATAATGGCTAGTTTGATTGGTTGTGGTGTGTTAGAACTCGATGTTGCTTACAACACACGCTATTGCATTATTCAAAGAGAAGAGTACCATAGAAGCTTGTGGTGTTACATTATTATTGAGTATACACCTATATTTAAAACATATTTTTAGGTATACCATTGGTGGTGGCCTATTTAGTTGTATTCACACCTTGATTGGGCACCCTAGTTCTTGATCATACTATGTGTTGTATCCCAGGTAAGATAAATGGACCTAAAATGTTGGATGGTTGAGCTAGTGAAACTTAGTAGAAGTTAGGAGGTAGGTCCAGGCCAACACCTAGGAATATTTTTATATGTAGAAATTATTTTTTATTATTTTAAACCTAGTTTTAAATGATATTTCTATAGT
Organism: Viscum album; assembly: GCA_963277665.1. NCBI lineage: Eukaryota > Viridiplantae > Streptophyta > Magnoliopsida > Santalales > Viscaceae > Viscum > Viscum album. Next base: position 1,676,120,296 of record OY728159.1, on the reverse strand, counting down.
AATGTTGATTTTTATTTCGGGATTTTTTTGGGTAAAGTGTTGGAAGTTACATAACTTGTCTTTCTGAATTTACACTTAGACGAAATAGATAGAGAAATGATCACATTTACCAGGGATGTATGGGTTCAGGTTAGTGGAAGAAACATCTATAGTGGTGTTGATTTATGGGAATGTAGAAGGAGGAATTTATGAATGCATTCAATTAGTAAGAAACCACATTCTGAAGGATAAATTGACATAAGATAATGATAATTTCTAGATACAACATTAAAGTTATAGATGAAGTGGGAATTCCAACATGTTTTATAGATGACGAGAATGTGTAAGTAGAAATTTCATGGGAATAATTTTAAATAACTTGAATAAAATTTCCTTATGGTTTAAAAAGGTTACATAAGAATCATCAGAGGGTTTTATATAGAGAGAATGAACTATTCACTTAAACAACTAGTTGTGGGGGGTGATTCTCAATCAGTTACATAGGATGAATAGAGGGTTATTAAAAAAGTTCAAAAGGTATTGCAACTGAAATGAATTGTTGGATACTATAGAGTTCATCTATAAAAGGACAATATGATGAAACTTGTTTGATGTGCTATGATAAAGAACTAAAGTGGCAGAGGGTTGATATCGAAAGAAACAATATTGAGTAAGATCCAATATTAATTGTGGATTTGGAGTGGAATATATTCCCATAGGGGTCTTACCCATGTTAGTTCTTGTAGTAATAAGGATTCACTGGAGGTGTTTACATAGAGGTTCTTTAATCAGTGTATCTATAATGATTCCATTCTAACTTATATTGGGTGGGGTTTCTAAAAGGAGAGTTTCATTCTAACTCAATTTTCCCTTTAATGAAATATACAGTGTGTTCCCCTATATATTAGGGCTAAGTTTGAAACCATATAATTTACATGTGTTGTTCTTATTTTATTTATTTCATATGTTTATTCTCTCTTTCTCATTGAATTATAATATCTTATATTAGACAATGAAATTAATATAACCAAAGTAAAGGGAAGATCAATATAATGGACAAGGCTCTTGGTCTTCTTAGTTCTACATACTGATTCCATTAGGGTGTGCCATAACATCTCAGACCTCCACCATCCCTATTCCTTATTAGAGGTCCAAAAGATAAATATTGGTTATAGGATGATGGGGGTTATAATTCATTGGTTCTATTTCCATGGATGTGGTATGGGATGCATGAATTTCACCTGCAAGTGGTAGAAAAAAAATCCCCAACAAGTGGTATCAGAGAATTGACTAAATTTTAGTTCCTTGATTCCTAAAAAGTGGTATTAGATATTGGTTACATATAATTTAATGAGTGGTTTATCAATTTTTGGAATCAAATTATAGTTTGAATATTGGTGGGTACTTCTGGTCAAATTTTATACTAAGTTTCTGGAGGAATGTCATTGGTGAGATAATAAAGATACCCAGGATTTTGGGAATATAAAAATTACTCATAGTATTAGGTATCTTGAGGAATATTATACCATTTATGTGACATTTGAAACTTGGTTGGAAGATTGTATATTAATTCCAAAGTTAGTCTTGATCCATTACTCTTTCATATTTAGTGGGTGTTAATTATTTTCATAGGATGGAATTGCAATGGGTATGGTCTAAATTGATGATTTCATAGTCGAAGCTTTAAAATCTAGAGTATTTTTTTTACTCATAGGTAGTTTGAAATTTATGTTAATAGTGATTCAAATAGAAATGAGGTGTTTAGATAAATATGAATCCATCACAGGAAAGCACAATGTAATGTTCTAAAAGGCATATCTAGGTGAGATAACACATGACACATAATGTGGATACCAATCACCTTAATTTGATTAAGGAGGTGGGAGAATGAGTAAATGAAATTATGTTGGTTTCTTGGTTCTACATCTAAAATTATATAAGAAAAGGGATATTATAATTGGAAAATTGAAGCCGAAAGGTATATTTTTAAAGATGAATGTTCAAGAGGTTTTTCAAATCCTATAGTTAGTAGGTAATATATGTTTCTATACCATGTGTTATCTAGTCTTCTTGATTCATGGTTATAAGAATTGGGATTCTCATAACTAAACATCTAATAAGGGGAAATGTTTTTTCTTTCCATAGGCTTTAGTTATAAGACTTCCCAAGACAGTTGAATAAGATGGTTCTTTCATCTAGAAGTGGAACAATGACATGATTGTAGTTTTTTAAAAGGATTTTTTTTGGTTAACTAGTGAAATTAGTTTCTAAATAAGAGTATGTAGTTGGGGGTTTCATGGTTATGGAAAATTGTGAGAGGCATATCTTTATTTCTAAATAAATATATTTAAAAGGGGCATTGCATTCTAGGGAGGAATGTTTTTGGAAGATTTAGGCTATAATATGGGTGTCTCAATCATATTGATGAGATAAGGGGGTGAAAAAATATAGTTCATGGAATTATTGTTAGAAAATATATGGAGTAATGTCTAAAAAACTAGCTGGAGGTGTTCTTGTTTTGGAAGGAGAAGACACTATGGAATTAGAATCTTGTTCAATTTCATTTGTTCTCATAGGTTCCATTGTAATTTGTATCTTTATCAATGATGAGACATGAACGTTCAATTTGTTTTCCTCAATAACAAGTTTGAGGTGTTTTAGAGTGTTTTTAGAGAGTAACCATGATGGAATAAAAGAGAAAATATGATGTTAAATAGGATGATATTTCAAAATTAGTTGGACTTTTATAAGATTTATTAGTGGAGTGGCTTGTAATTACAGAAGACTAAAGTAGGAACATGTGAAGGCGTCATAGAGAGGATGAAATTTCATTTGGGTTGTATCTTCTAGAGGTACTACAATTTTAAAAGGAATATAAATTTTTTATTATCTCACATAAAAAATATTTGGGAAGTCGATCATGACTATATCGATGCTTTAAGAGGTAAACCACAAGTATTAGGTGTGCTTCTTTGCAATCTGCATTGAGAGTTTTTTTACTCAATTGAAAAAAAATTTATAAGGTATTAAAAGTTCTATAATGTCATCTATGATGAGGAGGAGTATTTGTTGGTTTATAAATAGGTTGGAATATAGTGGGAAGAAAAGACTAATGCATGACTTAGTTGCATTGGGAAATGGTGGTTTAATTTTTCCTTGTTTCTTTAATGGGAGTTCATCAGTTTAATGATTATAGAATTTTTATAAGATACATTTAAGATTAAGGTTAGTTCCTATGGTACCACTAGAGTATGATGTTCTATAAATATCTTTGATTATATATGGTCAATGGTATAGATTTAGAATGTAGGGCCTGAAAGGATCGATTCCATTACCAAGATACACATCATAGCTTATTTATAGGACTTTTAAAAAATTAGGACAATTCTTAGGCCTATTTGATTTTGAGAAATTCAATAGAGATATTCATAAGGATTTTTGGTTTTATTGAATGGGTGGTAAGAGTCTTGATAAATATGATGGTTCCGACTCAATGGGGATTGGATGATCATGGTCATGATGGGGAACCATGGTGACACTATGAATGGATAAATAATGAAATTTGTTATTCAAAATATGGATAGTGAGCTTTTTTGAAATCCCCAAAAAATGGTATTAAAGTAGGATAATGGTAGTATTAACCCATATAAAAAATTACCAAGTGGGATATTTTTGGGTTTTAGTGTGAGATCTACTTTTTATTTAATTTCTAGAAGTTATAGAAATTGTATTTCTAATATTAAACATTATATAATTAGATGGATACATGTTCACATTCACTATAGATGTTTGGGTTCACATAATTATAATAATTAGTAGTAGTGGTGTTCAAGTATGGTAATATAGAAGAAATAACATCTAGATTCATTCACTTTTGAAGAAACCACATTCCATAGGACATAGCGACGTAGGAGTAAGGGTAATTCTAGATGTGGTACAAAATTATAGTGGAAGTGGGAATGTACGAAACGACTATTTTCAAGTGATGGGATTAAAAATGTAGACCTCACCAACATAAGTATCATTATAAGGATATGTAAGGAGAGTTTATAAAGTTTACTATAAAGTCTAATTGAGGTGGTGATGATCAGCTAGTTTCCTTATCCAAATGTAGGTTTGATTGAAATTTTAGAAGGGTTTGTAACCAGAATGAAAAACTATCTGCTAAAAAGATAATATATAAAAGTAATACACAAAGAAACTTTTTTTATACTATAAAATAACTAAATTTATAGTAGTTTAATGTTTAAGGAAATTGTATTGAGTGAGAGTTGATCTAGAATTGGGAGTTGGAGTGGAATTTATCCCTGTAGTGGAAATATTCCACTAAAGAACTTGCGACTAGAAGGAATCACTAGATGCATCAATAAGTAGGTTTTTTAAGTAGATTATTGAAGAGTCCCTTGTACCTTGATATGGTTAAGTTTTTTTGAAGGATGTTTCCATTATAACTTAGTTTCTTCCTTAATTAATTATATAGTGTGTCTCCCCATGTAGAATAACTAAATTCAAAACCACATAATTTCTAGGTTTTGGGATTATTTTATTTAAGTTATGTATTTTTATTACCTTATCATTGAATAAAAAGATATATTTGATGATCATGAAATTATTAAAATCAAAGTGAAGGGTAGTTCAACATGATGGATTGGGTTCCTGGTCTTCTTAATTCTGGATTTTGATTTCACTAGAGTGTTCTATAGTGTCTCAAGCCTTACAGTGTCTATTTTATATTGGAGGTCTAAAAGATAATTTTCAGTGATTGTAGGATGAATGGTTCCAATTATTTGTTTCATTTCCCTAGATATAGTAAAGGATGCTTCATATCTGAATGCAAACTATAGGGTGAAATTACCCAATAAGTGGTATTATTGATTTGATCTTCTAGAGCCTTGATTAATAACATAGAGATATTGTTGTGACACTTATGACATGATGAAATAAATAAAAAATTCATATTATTATAAAATGCCTTGATATTTAATTTTGTATGCTTTTATCCATGATATATGTTTATTACTACTATTTTATTATGATATTGTTTCCATGATGTTACTTTCATTATGGTTTTTTGGTGACCTATACTTGAGGGTATAGCCTACCTATATGCTATATGTTATCCTTCACCACTATTTAGTAGCCTATAGCATACAGGGAGGTGTGATTGAGGTTCATGGTGGTCCAGTTCAGTCGAGAAAGTGGTGAACCAGATTGCAGATGTTATAAAGTAGTATTATAGGCTTTTTTTTCTATCAACATACTATTTGGGATATGGTAGACTTGATATAGGGTTTTTTTGGTCTTGATATAGATCCTATTCCTAGGAGTAACTAACGTACATATGAGTGAATTCCAAGTTACCAGGGATGTGACTACTATTATTGTTTTTTGATTTTATGGTTGATTTATTTTTCCATATATGATGTATATTGATATTGATTTATAATTTATGGGGTTTTAATCTAAGAATGACGTGATAAGAGGTGTGTGTTCATCATCACTCTAAGAATGTAAGGATCATATGATAAAATTATTCTTTCCTATATTTTAAATTTGGGATACAATATAGTTTTGGGTTATATAAAGAATTAATAACAACTTATATAGAGTTTTAATATATTACTTATTGGTGATAATATACTTAACTGACCCATTATTTATGATTATTATTGTGACATGATATGTCTACCATGTGACCCTTGTGGGATTATAATTAATATGAGGGTGGGTAAGTTAGGATATAATTGATCTTATATAATAAAACCCTTATATAATAAGGTGTGTGTTAAGGTAGAAAGGTGTGTGCCTTTTACTACTTACCTTAAACTATGATATTTATACTTGTGATAGAAATGTGTCTCGAGTCATACAATCTTCATTTCATAGATATGCCACTGTAAAGACCTCTCCATGAGCACTAGGAGGGTAGGGAAAATCATCACCCACCGATAGTGAATCTAGAGACACATATTGTTCCGGTTAAATTTATAAATCAATATATGAAAGATATTTTGCTTTAGGTTCAATATTATAAGGGTTATAGGGATCTAAGATCCAGGAAAACCTTTACAAAATTGACCCATTAGTTCTTGTTATAGTATCCACCAATATTTATTGATGAGGGTGAACCAAAGGCTATCAATTTTTGGATAGAGTCTATGATTTGAGGACTATTGAGGAATAAGTAGGGTATTATGGTCTAGGGAAACTAGTATATAGGTCTATATTAGAATTAATTTTAGACATGTTTCTTCAATAATATCTTTCTAGAGACTCTAAGGGAAAATAGGGTGATGGAGTTCATGAATTTGATATGGGGTGATATTGGTGATGGATTATACCACCCACTTTATTGATCTACTATGATTCACACCTATGTTGACACAATAATGGGTAGCCAGGGTCATGCATTTTGAGGATATCCTGATGCATTCCATTTGATCCCAAGAGAATATTTTTGATTGAATTTATTTTTTTAGGTATTGAATCAATCCTTGATTAATGAGTAAAACCATATGAAGAGTAGATCATATGGGAATTTGGATTATTCTTCTAGGATCAGGAGTGGGTCATTAGATAGTAAGAAGCAGAGGTTTGAGCAGTCTATTTCTAGTTTCAATAAGTAGATTATTCAATATAGGGGTCAGTTACTTCCCTGAAGAGGGTGAGTCTTAGTTTAGTGTTATCAGTGTGTGTTGTTGGAAAAAGTTAGTCCAGATTGTTATAGGCCACCAAAAGAGTTCCATTACTATGGAGAGTTAGGGAATCTATAGAGGTATTGTGGTATCACACTATGACTAGATAGAAGTAACAATTCTAGTTAGACCTGGGGTTCAAGGATAAGTATATGAGTTAAAAAATAGAGGGAAGTTGGGAATCCTTTTGTTGTTTAGGCCATAGATAAGGGTGTTTCTCCTAGAGTCAAGGGTATTAGTTCTAGTAGGGTAATTTACCTTAGAGGATTTATCTAATGGGAGATCAAGGTAAAGGTTTAGGAAAACTTCACCCCATTGAGAAGACTCCTAATGTGCAAGGTAGAGGATCCATTTGTAGTCCAAGGCACTATTATTATAGATTCAACCCCAAATTATATTTTATTTGATACAAGTGAATCACACTCATTCATATCTTCTCAATTATTTAGTGACACCGGGATTTTTATTATGTATTTTTATGGGGTTTAATCTATCGATACACCCTTGAGGGTGAATTTAGAGGGTATCTAAAGAGGTCTGAAGCATGATACAGTGATTACTAGATATAGGATTCTTAATTAATTATTCATGTTATAAATGTGCATTTTTCATGAGATGATTAGGAAATATTAGTTGACTCGTTATCAAGAATAGATCTATTACTATCATTGACGAGTATATTTCAGGTCTGTAGAGGGTGATAGTTATACCTATGTGATATGATCATAGTGGAATATATCTTATACTAATAGGTTGGGGGAGGGGTTGTGGTGAATCAGTGTTAGCGTAATTTAATTACAATTTCCAATTTATCAATTTTTACCTCCTCACCTATTTAGTGATTGGATATCTCTCTAAAATAGTATATTTTCCTTTCTTTATCTTTTCCATGGTTGGTATACATATAAAGTAGTAAGTAAATCATAGAAAAATAAAATCATGATTTATTGATGAGGTTCACCTCCCTATGGATGACTATATCCTTGGTGTATGGTGGTTGTTATCCCACTCTCACACAACTTCCTTATTATTATCAAAAGAAGCTTGAGAAAGGGTATGAATTTAGACCCATTATCCTATAACTGTAAAAGAATAAATAAAACACTTACTTTATATTCTATTATTTGTTATAGAATATAGGAGTTAGCCTATACCTTGTGAACTAGATCATCAGTGGAGCTCATGTGTCCCTCCCGAACAATGTGAAAGACCTTGTTCCTTAATTTCATCAATCATGTAGACTGACTCAATCATCTAAATAATTCTAAAATATATAAATCATGTAGATTAAATTTCTTACTTCCTTTATCTAGGAAATAATTAGTAGTATAAAAGGTCATACTGTCTTCTTATTTTCTAATTATTATTTAGTTCACAAGAAAAAACCTCTATATGTATCATTGAATCCCTCTCACTCTTCTTTTATTTGATACATAAGTATTTTTTTTATTTAATTATTATCTTTAATTAATTATTCTTTTAACATATAAAATATATATCAGTCACATACAATCAAGAAACTCAATATTTGATTCTCCTGCATATCATAACTATTTACTTCATCATTAAAAATTTATTTCAATAATATTTATTATTTGAATCATAATAAATCTAGACCATTGAATCTACTCAAGACTTAGTATGATTGTCTGATATCATGAATTCCATGTGATATGAAAAATTTCATGGCCCTAAATTCTCATTTATCACGTATTTAAATAATTATAACTGTATAAATAATTGAATCAAACCTCTTACAATCATGGCGCCTCATGTAGGATCATAAAGTTCACTACAACTTCCTCCTTAAAAACTTCTTGAATATTCAATAATAGTACCATGATAATTCAAATATTGAAAGAATATATTACCTAGAACCACTTTAATTATTTACTTAGAATATAGAATTTTTAAAATCACAATATCCATGCAATGATAAACAATCAAATTACATGAATTACCTTCTATCAATAACTCTAACATGGGTCTCCATACATTGATGATTCTATTATGGATCTCTATACATGAATCTCTATATGTGGTTCCCTATATTTCAACACTCTTACATGAATCTAGTTTCATATCTCTTTAGGATATGGATTTATCATTTCGAGTATAACATTATGCTTCTGAACATCAGATTTTATCCTTCCAAGATTAACATTTAATTTTTGATAACTCTCAACTTTCATATGAACTTATGATATACCGAACATTCTATTATAATGTACTTACAATGAGTACATATTATAGTGATGTTCATAGGATCTTTCCCATAATTAAAGCATCTCAAAATTTTGTAGATGTGAATCATCCTTATAGTGATCCTTAAGATGTAGGAACACTATTATTAAGCAGAAACATCCTTACAAATTTTATGTAATCATCCTTATGCACTAATAAATGATTCTTAGATAGATTATCCTCATGAACATGATACTTATGTGAAAATGATCTTATGTGGCCTTTAATGGTTACATGCCTTCATGATTATGGGTGATTATGATTATGTGGGAGTTCATGATTTTATGCCATCATTCTTATGAGAGATCATCCTTATGTGGTCCTTTATCCTTATATTATGATTATCCATACGATAGTGTTCTTTATAGTATGAATTAATTATTATGAAGAATCAAAAATTCCTATAAAAAAATTCAATTCATTCCAGCATATCCAAAGCATTCATAGATAAAATATGCATGTTTCTTTGATATCAAAGGTAGTTATAGAAATATTTTAATGAGATTTATGGTCAAAATCACCAATGATCACACACCCACCATAGAAAACATAAAACTAATGATCATAATCACTATCAATTGCACTCCAATTAAACTAACGTTTAACTTCAGAAATATTCCTATAAGTACAACACTCATGTATATGAAAATTTTACATCAATAAAAAACATTAGTATATGAATTGAATACCTATTCAACAATCATCACCAATACTTTCAACTTTATCTAATTTTATTTTTATTTAATCTTGGACTTATGATGGCCATATGCATTGATATTCTCAAATATATATAAATAGAATATATATATGTAACACCAAGTAAAATCATCATCAAATCATCAATTCAAAGTGAATGGATCTTCAAATATGTCCAATGACTGCACCCACCTCAACTTATCATATCTAAAGTAATATATTACTCATATAAACTCCTAAAACCTTCCTTATTATTTTTCCATATGAATAATGCTATAAAATCACATCACTAAACATATTTTACATCTTGTAACTTAACCTCCTTGAATATAATAGTATACATTTATTATTCTTTTCATTTTTTTCCACACAACCAGTGGTGGAAGTTTACATCACTTCAAAGATTCATGGTAAACCATAAAACCCCAATTAATCTACATAATTCATTACACATGAAAATAAATTTCTTGGAAATTCCATGTAATATTATATCCCTAGGTGGGAAATTTAAGGTGGGAGGAATTTATAGGTGAAAACCAGGTCTATTGAGATTTTATTTATTTACTAAAAATAGCCTCATTAGAGGATTGGAACTTCAGAATGAAAGTTAATCTTATCATAGGCGAAACCCCCCAACTAGAAAATAACCATGGTGTTAAAATATAAATCAGAGAATCTGTTTTAAATATATAGATGTTTTCATATGTTGGATAAATATTTTTTATTAAATAAATATTTAATATCTCTTAAAACCAAACTACCTTGGATTCCCACAAAAACTCTTCCCAAGGGAAAACATCATGTTCTAAGATGAATAGAAGCACTAAAATCTAAGAATATTTACTATAATAAATTTACTATATTACCCCTTATAATGGTTTAGGGCTCAAAATATAAAAAATGAGCTAAGTAATGCACATGGAAAACCCTAAGTCACTAGAAGTTCCCTTATTCTATGAATATCCTTATCATACCGGTCTAATATTATTTCTCATTACTTCACCTTTATATTTAAACTTGTTCCTAAATACTCACTTGGTTCCTATTATGTTTTTCTTGTTTATCCTAGTGATAAAATTTCATATATTATTCATCTCAATTTTATATAACACCTAATTCATAATACTTACCCATTGTTTATGTACAATTTCATCATCAATATAATGTTGTTCAATTTGTGATATCAAGGATTTAAGAAAACTTAATTTCATTTTCCTCCATGTCTAAACACAAAAATCTATGAATCTAATGATATTTCCAACTTTAACTTGTTTTGTACCTTTTTATGAATTTATTTTAAGCCTCTTAAAAAACCAATATCATCATCATCAGTACATTCTGAATCAACATCACTTGTGGTCTATTTATCTCAAGATTCTTCATGATGATATTTTATAGAATTTTTCATATCATCATAAACTATATTTTTACTTTCATTATCATTTACTATACTTACCAATGGTTCAATAGAAATTATTTTGTTATAATAAACATCTATAATTTTTTCCGTCTTCTTATTAAATCACCTATAGCCTATTCCATGTGATAAATTAACAATAAAAGTTCCTAAATATAATTTCTCATCAAAGTTTTCCTAATTCCATATTTTAATTTTAATAAATATTAGTTATCTAAATACCATAAATTATTTCATAGATTAACTATTTTTTTACTATAATTTAAATAAATATTTGTTATAATTAGGTCTCAATAAGAATATATTTTAAATATAGACAACAAATAAAATAACATCTTTTGAATTTTATTCTTATATTTTATATTCATCAATAATAGTTTTTTGGACCTCCACAGAATTTTATTTTTACCTTTCAACATCTATATTCAATTGTTTAGAGTATAAAGTACTTTATTCATCTTTAATTTCATTATTTATCATATAAGACTCAATGGAATTTTATTTATATTCCTATCAATTTTCTATCGTCAATTTCTTGATAAAAAACTAATATATTTCTCAATATATATTATAAAGATGATGAAATTTTACACTACATATTAATTAAGTTTTAAAAGAACCAAAATTTTCATCCTAAAGAATTTAGGAATTAGATTAATAAATTATAATTCAAATTTGGTTGATCAAATCATAGGACAACATTAATCTAAATAAATAAACTCAAGTTGACTTTTTAAATTGAATTTCAACTCTTGTAATGAGATCATATTTTTTTGGTGAGTCACGAGTTAATTTTAGCCTTTATTCATGTGTTTTTGAATTATGAATTATTGTAGATAATTTATGGGATAATATGGAGGTTTTATAAAATTTTATAGTCCTTTTTGATAGTGAATGGTTGGAGAATGTTTTTCTCAAACTATGTCGATCCTCTAGGAAATAGTGTACCTAGTTGTAGAAACACCTAGGTTGGTGTATGGATAAAGTTCATGGTTTATATTATAGTGTGGCCTTCCCTAAAAAAAACTATGAGACACGATTCAGTGGCCAAAACCATGGTTGGTTCATGGTTTGGAAAACAGTACAACCAAACCATGTAGGTGACTAGAAGATGTAGAATACCTCACACAGTTGGCACATAGTTTTTCAAAAAATCTGACCAAACCATGTGTACATGAAATAATTATCTAAAAATACATTTTTAAAACCATGAATGAACTTTTTTGAATTTTTTATTCTTCCTAAAGATATCCATATTAAACCTATAGAATATATAGGCCTTATATAATGATTTCATCTCCTTTGAAGTTTGATTATGGTTGATCCATGTGTGTTGGTGTTCTAGGATTCAATTATGTGATATAAAAAACTATGTTCTTCAGGTTTCCTCTAGGAATAATTTTTTCCCTTAAAAAGAATCATATATATGGAATTACATGGCTAGATATATGGTTTCCAATGCTATATAATGGTAAATTCTTGGATTGTTTCTAGAATAGTGGCTGGTATAGAGTGTAGGATGCACCTCACATGACCAAATATCAATTATAGAATCATTTATTTTCTAAAACATCTTAGTGGCTATTCTCTTAGTGAATATTCCTTAGTGATACTATTATATTATAGGCTTGAAAATTATCTTCAGTAATCAGACATCAATATTTTTGTTGATGATGGTTATTGGGTAAGTGTTATGACCCAACCCCTTTGGCTTTCCCTTCATTCTCAATCATGATCTAGAACCTATTCATGTTGTATTGGAATTAGTTCCAAGAACTCTTGTCATGTGATCTTTTACATATTAGAGTAAGAATTTCAGTCATGTTCCTAAACTCTTGATTAACTTTAACATTGATATTGACATGATTGGGGTAGGAATGAATTATCATATAAATCCTTAATCTAGAATTTATTTCCATGTTCTATAGTATGTTCATTCATATCCATATGTGCCTTCTGTGACATGACATATGGTCAAGTGTGTATGAATTACATAGAGACTCATTATGTATAATGGTATTCATATGTATCTGTGCCTTGCATGTGAATCCCTTGTTTGATGTGCTATATATTTTGGTATAAGTGATTTATATGATGACACTATTTTCATGTGAGTTATTTTGGTATATTTTATATTGTGGTAATTTTATGCATGAAACCAAAGTGATAAATGGACTTGTTATGGATCAGTAGGCCTAGAGGGGAAGTGTGATCAAATGATACCTATTACATGATGATAGAACCATGAAATTTTATGTGGAATGATGGACCTATATATCCTAACATGGGGGAATTTTGATATTCTATTACCTAGCCCAAAGAGGTAGTAATAACGACAGGGAATGATAACCTTACATTGATTGACCTGTAGCCTTGGATTAGTAGACGGGGTATGATAGCCTTATGTGACCTGACCTGTGGACTTGGATTTGTACTTCCACTGAGAAGCCTTATAACTAGATCCATAAATTGTGGTGTTTCCATGACCATTTAGACTCTATTCTGAATTGGATTTGAATACGATATGATAGGGGTTTAGGGTGTCTTGGTTAATGCTTGGATACTCGTTATGATATTGTTTAATTTTGTGTTCATTTTCTATTATCAGGGTATGCACCTATATATACATGTGAACTTATATTAAGGATTAATTAATGGTGTCCTACTAGGTTATACTCACACCCTGTATGGGAATCTCAATGGGAATACATATTTCATGACCAAGTATCCAGTGATCAACAAGGACCCCATATTAGGGAGCAAAGTAGATAGAGGCTTAGGGTCATACATGATGCCAATACATACTCTAGATTATTGATTCAACTTTTATTTAATTTTCTATTACATAATACTTATATGAACATACACATCAATGTTCCTTGTTTTATATTATGTAAAATCGATGTATCATGCATTATAACCACTATTATGTTATTATTTTCATTGTTCCGATGTCTTATATATAGGTTATGTTATCCTAGGATAGATATGATTACAAAGGGTATAGTCCCACCATGTTACCTCTGACCCTTGATACTACTCAATAACCTCTTGAATATGGGGAGGAATACATATGAATGGTTCCTTCACATGTGATGTTTCCATGACCGTTTAGACTTTATTCTAACATGAAGTCGAAGAAGGTATGATTGAGGTTTAAGGAGACTTGGTTTTCACATGGACACTCGGTATGGTATTGTTTGATTATGTGTTAATTTATTTATTATCATGTAATACACCAATATATACATGTTCACTTATATTAGTGACAAATTTGTGGTGTCTTACTGGGTTAAACTCACACTTTAAATGGTAATCTTGATGCATGTACTGATTTCATGAATAGGGATATATAAAAGGGATAGTTACCTATGATAAAGAGCTAATGATATATAGTTTTGGGGTTATGGGTGATGATAGGATATATTCTAGACTATTTCTGATGATTTTATTTACGTTTCCATTTCACAATACTTGGTTGACCTGCCACATCATGGGTCCTTATTTTATCTTATGTATGACTAACATATCATTTTTTATAGGAATATTTTTTAATTTTATCCCGTGTTTTGTTGGATTATATTTATGTTATTTTACTATATGATAAATATAATTAATGAGGGTATAGTATCGCTCTTCGACATTCTCTTGCATATGAGGAGGCATTCATAATGCTGTGTGGAAATCTGGATCAAACTCGATAGTTTGGGTTGGGGAATCAAAAAGTTGTATCAAAGTTATAGGGTTATTTTTCATCTTTTTTAGAAAAGATATAGGTTGTGTGAAACTTGGGAAGGGGAGTTTACATGTGCTTGGCCAACTCATGTGTAACAAACGTCAAAGTTATGTATGATGGGATTTTTTTTGCAGTTTTATGGGATTTTGCTGAGTACATGCATCATGAGTAGTCATGTTGGATCAAATTCCATACATGTACATGGTTTATGTTTCATACTAGTTATTTGATTTAATTTCTAAAATGATCTATCTATTGAAAATAAAACTGAATTTCTCTATTGAGTGATATATTTGTTTTCTTAATTTTCTGAAATATTTGTGTGTAATTATTCAGTTGAACTTGAGTAAGATTTTATGTTTTTTTATTTATATGATTGTGACTAACATGAAGATACAGAGGACTAGGATTGAATCTTGGGTATATATAAGAGGGTTATTCCTCATGTGTGTGTAAATCATAGGATATGTATTCCATATAAATTCCTTGTGTGTCAAATAACTACTTAATTTTTCTCAGATGTAAGTATTATAGGCGTTCTAAAAATTTGTTTGTTGTTTTAGAAAAATTATGCCTCAGATACACAATATTTTTCCTACTTTGGATGATGCACTCATTCCACCATAAACTATATAGAAGGATGAACTTAAGAGTACTCTCACACCTACTCTAATGGTTCGAGTGGTAAAATCACCCCACACTAGAGTTTTATGTAGGATGTTGGTTGACTATTTTTGAGACTTTTATCTCTACCATCCAACAATATTCTAGGGAAATAGTGGTCCTCAAGATTCTAAGGAATGGTTTGATATCATAGAGGTAATTTTATAACCAGTTGAGACTTTTGAGGATAATAAGGCAATAATTTTAGCCTTTATGGTTTAGGAACCCACCATGAGGTGGTGCGGTTTCATGAGATAGGTGGGAAGACATGAGGGTATCACATGGGAGGCCTTTAAGGAGCTGTTCTTCAAGGAGTTTTCCCCCAAGACACTGAAGCCGGACTAATCTCATAAGTTTATATAGCATCAGTAGGGGTTGATGATGTTTTCTAATTACTTGGTTTCTTTACATATTTGAGGTTTTTCATTCCAATTTCAGTTGGGAATAAGGTTAAAAAAGAAAGTATTTTTGAGATTGATCCTATTTCAGAGATTAGATGTCGGGTTACGGGCTTCAACCAAATAAAAAATTCATAGGTTTATTGGAAGGTTATAACCTTTGAGAAAGTTCTAGAAGAGGATAAAGCTATTGGTATACTTTCATCCTTTTTTGGTTGTGCTGGTAGACCTTATAATGTTTTATTAAGTGCCTCCTTTAGTAATATAAAGATGAAGGAATGGGCGATGAAACATGGAAACAAAAATGTAGAGTAGAGGAAAATTATATTAGCCTCATTTGTGGGAGGATTAAGTTCATAGTTCTTTAAATATGGGTAGATTGGTCATTAATTTGGGTATTTATCAGATTCCTAGAGGAAGTTTCACTGATGCGGCAATATGAGGCATCTATAATGTTTCTACTCAAAGACATTGTGAGTGAGGTCTTAAAGGGGTATGATTCAGACATAGGCATCGAGCCATATGGAAGGATATAGTCCTTTATAGTAGGTAAAGACCCCTCTGTAATTGTTGAACTATGAAATAGTGATCTAGGATTAACATAATTTTATATTATATCATTTGAGATGAATATTTAGAACATTACAAAAGTACATGTTCGTGGACCATAATAGTTTAGTGTCTCTGGAAAATTAGAAACAAAATATATTATCATGGTGAAATTCATTCAAAATATCCCATAAATATCTCCACCTTTATTATTTATACCTAAAAACATCCTTTATAACCTAGGTAAATAAAACATAAGAAATGGGAGAGCTTAGATGCTTAGTAAGAGTAAATAAGGGGAATGTGTATGCATAACATGAACAAAAGGGTATGGAACTTGAGCATAATATTTGAAGATCAGACCCTGAATATTAGAGATAATAAAAAATATTATAAGTTCATAAAACATAAATCATAAAGAAATATAGAACATAATCCACGAAAGAGTAACATAAGAAAAAAACATGGAATTTGGAAAAAACATAAGCATATAGTAGCCCTATGTCAAGGTGGCTAACCAAGGCCTTTGTAACATGATAGGATTGTGTTAATCACCCATGTACCTACTTCAGACTTGGGATTCCTTCTAGTGTACCCTCGTGTATTGGGCTTGGGATTTCCTCTAGTGTACCCTCTTGTTTTGGGTTTGGAATGTATTTTCGTTATCCTCTTGTTTCTGGATTGGGATGTCCTTCCATTTACAATCTTGTTTTTTGCTTGGGATATACTCTTATTTATACTTATATTTAAGGCTTTGGATATACTCTTGTAAATGCTATTTTTTTAGGCCTAGGATTCCTTCTCATGAACCCTTTGATCTCATAAAAACATTTATCATTACCCAATGCATTGGAGGAAGATATAGGTCCCACCCGTCACATAATGAAATCATACAAGCTTGTGACAAAAAACATTCATCATATCATGAACCATAAAAGGTTATGGGTTTTATAAACATCAAATCATAACCCATGATACAAAATGGGTATCATTAACTTTTTATCAAATTATAACCTATAGAAAATAGATAGGTTTCAGAATCATTTCATCAAATCATAACACATAAAGAGAATTGGGTTTCCAAATCATATAACCCGTGGAAGTGAAATGGGTGTCATAAGAATTATTCCAACAAAAAATAATCCATTTAGGAAAAATATAAATGAAACCTTTGGATTATTTCCTAGAAGGGCTTTATTAACATCAATGAATGTCATATTTGATGGAAAATAACTTTGAAATATATTTTGAAAAAATTTCTTGAGGAAAATATAATTTATTCTTTGAAAAAGTATTTTAAAACCTGAAACATTTTTGAAATCCATTTTCAATGAAAATACTTGGAAAAATTAGAAAGAATGTTTGAAATCATTTTGAAAACATATAAAAAAATCTTGAAAACATTTTAAAAACCATTTTCCTTGAAAATTTATAAAGTAATATTCAAAAAATTTAAAATAAGTTTGTCATTAATAAAACTTATAAAACTTATAAATAAATCTTGATTTTTTTGAAAACCATTTCATTGAATATACTTTGAAAAATTATAAAGAAAGCTTGAAAATGTTTTAAAAACCATTTCTTTGAAAATAACTTTAAAAAATTATAAAGAAAGATTTTAAAACCATAAAACATTTTTAAAATACTTTTTCCTTGAAAATTATCTTCAAATATTATTTGAAAATATTTTTGAAAATATTTTTGAAAACATGGTTTTGAAATAAAATAGATTTTCGATTGAAGAGAGAGAAACAATCATATTTGTATTAAATTATTTTTATTAATTATCATAAGTACCAAATAGTAAAAAAATGGTACCAACACATGAATATATATTGAATAAAAAAAGTATAAGTAATATCATGAGTAGTTTTGAGATATCTATCATAATATTTCATTAAAATAAGTATAATCATTAACAATGTTGAAAAGCGATGAGACTGTTTCAATAAATTCTTACCACTTGGTTACTTGGGATCATACTACTCATGTAATAAAATGAAATTAATTGAATAATAAAATATCATGAATATAATTATATTAATGATATAACATGTCAATTGTAAGAATACACATATTTTTAAATGAAATAGGTGCATAACAAAACATGTGTCTCAAAGAAGGAAATTTGAGACACAACTACTTTATCGATTTGGTAACTTTTAAAAAATTAACCCCATGAAATAAAGAACATAGAATATATCTTTAAATACCCATAAAATTAAATATAAGAGACATATAATACATTCATGGGTAGTACGTACGCCACAAAAAAGAAGTGAGTGGTGAATAAAGCATGTATCTCACGAAAATAAAAATTAAGACAAAATCCCCTAACCTTATGTTTTGACTCTCATAGTACTCATTAAAACCTAATATATAAGAAATATAAACTTATTATAAATCAATAATAGAACCATATTACTTATAATATCATATATGGTTTGATTATGTCTTTACATTACCCTCTTCTTAACAATTCTATGTTAAGGATTCACTTTGGGTAATATCCACTTTGTTTTTCGCATGTGTTTTAATCTGTTATATCTTTGATCCTTATAATTATATTATGATTTCAAGAATGTAAAAAATTATCTAAATATAATTTATATTAAATATATGTGTATTATAATAATGCATAGAATATGTAATTATGAAATGGTTTACACCACTCATGGAGACTGCAATCTGTATGTACACATGAACGCTATTTCCGTTTAATTGTCGTCTTGATAGAAATAGAGAAAAAGAAATATATTAATATATATATATAATTATTAAATTATCTTTATTATATCATAGAAATATAATATATATTCACTAAACCAATCCTTAATACATTCCATGTTTTTTATGAACGAATCACATCGCTTTGAAGGGGTGGTAGTCCACACTTCCTCGAAAGAAATTATCATATTAACAAAAAATGGAAAGTATAAATACATGTGTTATAAAATAATTATATAAGATTAAATAAATAATAAATATAATATTTAACATATATAAACATAGTGTCCATCATATTATCCACCATGAGATGAGGTAAAGGAAAAATGAACAATCATCATTTCGTGAGGCGGTAGTTCACCATACATGTAAACAGTATGTTTGTTAACCATTATATGGATGCGTGTGTAAGTCTAGTTAAAAAATTAGAATAAAAAATAATATTATATTGAGTATAATATAATAAATAGGGTTTAGGTGGTGGATAAATAAAATGAAAGAAAGGATCTTGAGAGAAGACGTTACCTTTTAATTGGGTAACTCCTTTTGGTTTGTGCCAAAATGAATCCATGGATTGTTTTATGAAGAAATGGAGGATTAAAGGAGGAAGTTAAAGATTTTTGGAATTGTATTGGGT
Source organism: Viscum album (assembly GCA_963277665.1). NCBI lineage: Eukaryota > Viridiplantae > Streptophyta > Magnoliopsida > Santalales > Viscaceae > Viscum > Viscum album. The sequence goes on along the minus strand of OY728159.1, from coordinate 1,676,100,555 downwards.
TTATATTGGACTAAACTAAGTGGTTTAAGAGGTTTGGGGAAGTGGGAGAGGTGGTGGCCTTTTATAGGGAAAGAAAAGGACTCACTTGGAATGTTTTAAAACAAGTTAGGTGTACACATGTTATTACCAAAAAAAGTCTTAAAAAAACTAAATAACATAAGGTTTATGTAAAAAATATGGCCATATAATGAGTTTTGGACAAGTGGCTCGGTCATTTAGACCCCTGATATTAAGGTTTAGTTCTTAATTAAGCTTAATTTGACCTTAATCATTATGATTAATTTTAATCACTTTTACTAATATTTTTTCTCAAAAACTACCATTATCTAATTATAATATAAATATTATAATAATTACAATGGTGTATGACCATTTTTTTAAATTCAATTCACATAAGCGAAAAAATTAAGATTAATGTTAATCCCGCAGATGGGACGAAATAACGAGTTTTTAAAGTAGAAAAATATTCAAAAGTTTGTTAAGTTTTTTATATTAAATTTCAAAATGAAATTTATTATAATTAAATAAATTGTATTAATATATTTATAATTGATCTAACATGATATTACAACAAATTTAAACTATATAGACATTGGGGAGCAGTAGTTATAAGTAGTTATAGTCTGGATGAATTCCACTAAGACCTTAATTTCATGAAGCCTACAGGCCATGTACGGGTTCCCCTTAAACCCTTAAAAGGTGGATGATCAAAAACTAATAAAAATATAAGCCCTTTGGGAAATTTGGTGTGGTATTTTCCACTATTCATCAAAAAATTACTTTTTCTAAGAAAAGTACCAAAAATTAAGCCCAAGATAATTTAGACATTATAAATCCAAAAATGAATTTTATTTTATAAAATTAAATTTCTATGTGTCTAAAAGTAATTTTTTTGTTCATTATAGAAGGACATAAAAATCAGTTTAATCGAGAAAATAGGATTTTTAAACATATAAATACTTTAAAAAAATATTTTTCATTATCAATATGTTTTATTTATATAAAACTATTATAAAAATATTTTAAAATTAATTATATATATTTATATTACTAATATTTAATGAATAGGTTATAAATAACTCATTTAAATAATTATAATAATAAAATAATTATTCGTAGAATCTCGGTATTGTGTGTAACGTATGCCAAGTTAGTGTTGTGTGTAGCATAAAAAAATTCATTGTTCTGTGTAGCGCAAGCCAAGTCAGTGTTGTGTGTAGTGAAATCCAAGTTGGTGTCATGTTACAGGAATTTTGGAATTAGTGATTTAATTTATATATATATATAAGTATATATAACTATTTCTAGTGTCTCATGAAATGAAAAATATCAAAAAGATAAACTGATTGGAAGAAAATATATTTCACAAAATCTCATGGTGTTACATTCTACCACCCTTAAAATGAATTTCTACCTAAAAATTAATATAGTTTATAAAAGGTTTAATACTTTAAATTTAATTACATAGAAACCCACATCTTAAAAATGAATACTAAAACTTCCTTTATAAACAGAAAGCTAGAACTATAATAGTTACCTAAAGTAACATATAACTAGGTTTCCATATAGGAGAACATAGTTAGGGAGTGAATATTAGACATGGAAGAAAACTGTAAATATTTATAGTGAGTGATTGAGGTCATCAATCACAAATAATTTTATGATCAATGAAAATTTGAGGGCCTTAAAGTCATAAATATATGATGATTTAAAAGGACATCGTGTAGCATCCCAAAAATTTATAGAATAATTCCTTTTCATATCTATTAATATTTATGAATAAGATATTAATTTTAAGTTAAATGGATTCTTTGTTCGATATCATACTCGACACACAACATTAGGTTTCTCTAAAATCTTATGTTGCACACAACATTGAGTTATACTAAAAAATAATACAATAATAATAATAATAATATTTTAAATGGTAGTTAACGCCTAACCATTTTATTGGTGGGAATGAACAGAACTAACTAAAATATGACTACACATGTTTCTTAAATGTGTGTACATTTATCCAATAAATTTTAGTGGCTTAAAATGATAATGAATCCAATTTTAAGCATGAAATACTCTAATATTTTTTAAAAAGGAAATTTTACCACCTTTTGATAGTGAACCCTTTTTAAATCTACTTTTTTGTCACTTTAATATGTTCTATTTGACAAAATAAACTTCTTATTTAGAATTGGAACATCAAAATTTACATTGTTTGAAATTTTGGTATTTTTATGAAGAAATTCATATTTTAATGAATAGTGAAAAAATATTGCATTTTAATTCAAAGGTGCCTTTTATTATAATTTATTTATATATTTATGTTATCATTTTAATTTCTTTTGAAGTGTAATTGGATTATTTTTAATTATTTAATACAATTTTGGACATTGGAAGTAATTTCACATTGAAATTGGACATAAACACGTGTCAATCTTTAAGTAGTTTTTACTTCTTAAAAACACGCGTTTTAGTTTTGACAACATGAATTAATTTTAAATTAATTATTAAAATTTCTATGTTTTGAATTTGGAAAAATGGATTCCAGATTTGGATTCAGAAGGTCCAAATTATTTAAATATTTTTTTATATTTTTGGACATTATGAATAGTAACTTCAGTAATTATTTTTATTTACCATGGTTAGAGGGTAAATCTGGTAAATGAGGGTAAAAAAATATTATAATAATATAAAACAACCATAAAATATGTCCTAATACTATTGGATGATATATTTTCAACCATTATCTTCCTTAGACTGAACCTTTGGCATTTTGGAGCCACTTGGGTGTGAAAATGACATTTTATAATTTTTAATTTAAAGAAAAGGGAAAGTTAACATAAACATGTATATTTTAACAAAAAAAATTTAATATGGAGTTATATAACTGATATATATAAATATAAATAGTAATTAGAAAGATAAAAATATTTCCTACATCGTGTTATTTTATTTATAAATTTTAGACATTAAATAAATAAATTCATTTATGAAATAATGATGACACAATGATTACCTTATTAATGAAAGATTCACATAAATGATATTATAAATAATAAAATAAAAGTAATTTGATTATTTTTATACCATAAAAGAATTTTATGGATGATATTGACATATTATCGTTGATTAAATTCTTTTTTTAAGCAATCAATTTTTTACAAGTTTAACAAAAAACAATTTCTAAATAGTGTCAAATTTGACATAAATGAGTTTTTAAAACAAATACTATTTTATTAAATGATATAATAGTCCAAAAATTCTAATTTTCGGCCAACTTACTTATATAATGTTTAAAAGTTCCTTAATTATCCACTTATGGTTTGATTTTTATATTATAGTGACTATAGTAACTATATATTTTTGAAATACAAGAAGACATGGTAAGAGTAAATGTTTTTAACTAAGGGTTATAACTAAAATATAAGGTTAATATTTGTGACCTAAAATTATTTAAAACCCATTGGTTGAGACGATTTCGACCCATTATCATTTTATCCTTGAAATATATCACTTTTTAACTATTATTATTTGAAAATAATTTTATAATAAAATAATATTTGAAGACTTTCCTAAAGTTCCCCTCCTCCCTCTTATAATAGGACACCACCTATATTCACTTACTCACACCTCTCAATCCCATTGGATCATCCAAAATCTACAAAAATAATCTCCTAAAATCCCTCTATTATTTTTATAATCATTAACTTGGGCATAAGGAAATTCAAGAATGCCTTTTGGATCAAATCAAAAGAAGTTACCCGACTTAGAGGTAACGTCTTCTCTCAAGTTCCTTTCCTTTATTTTCCTTCTCCACTCCCTATGATCTAATTACTATTTTATTACATAAAAACACCAATATACTCGATATACTAATATTTTTATGATAATTATTCTAACTAAACTTACACACACCTCTATATAATTGATACGAACATACTGTTTCTGTGTACGATGAAGTACTGCCTCACGAAACGATGATTGTTAAATTTTCTCCTACCACATCTCATGGTAGAAATTATGATGGAAATGTATTTATATATTATATATATTATATTTATATTGTCTCTATGATTATTTAGTTTTTATTTACAACATACCTTTATGCTTTCCATAACGAGTAAATATGATAATTTCATTTGAGAAAGTGCGGACTACCTCCCCCTCAAAGTGATATGACTCGTTCATGACATACATGGAATGTATAAAAGATGAAATTAATGACCTTATTTATCATATATAACATATATATTTTACTATAATTATAACATACCTATGTATACTTTAGTTTTTATTCCTTTAATATGACAAAGAAATGAAAGTAGCATTGATGCGTATGTATGACCTACCGTCTCAATGAACGATTCATATAATTAATTATATCCAAATATTATGGAATATTAAAAATAAATTTATACTAGATATATATTATATTTAAATCAGGAATATAATTATGGAGATGATGGAATTTTGACTACATGGACAATTTACAACAGAACGAGTTCATTTTTGACTCATGTACCCAACATCGATAAAATGACCCATATAAACTTAAATAATTATGTAATTTTTTTAACATGATAATAATTAATATAAAATTAATAATAAACTTGAATTTTTTTTTGAAGAAATTATAAATTAACTTAGGTTTATTACTAAGGAATATAAAGAACGAACGAGAGAAGTCAGACTCAAGGTAAGTGACTTTGTCTCAATATCGTTTCATTGAGGTATATTTTGATAATATAAACATTAATATTTTATACAATATATAATAAACCCATTTTACTTTTAATTTAATTAAAAGGGAATATTTTTTTTCTATGAATTGTTCTACTAAATGAAAAAACAATGGTTTTAATGTATGCGGTAACAACAACTCTGTTGTTATAACCATTATTTGATATTTGGCTTCCTGTATAAGCCTTAATGTTTTTAAATGAAAAAAAATCCCCTATTCCTTTTTTGGGTATTTTGGTATTTTAAATGGTTTGGAAAGTGGATTTAATATTTCAATATCCTATAATGGCTTCTTGTGATTGAAAATGAAATTTTATGAGTGAAATATTTATAATTGAAATATTTTATGTGTTATGATTATATAATGGTACTAAGACATTTAATGGGTGGTTATGTGATAAACCAAGATGGGTGGTTATGTGAAAAAACAAATTATGGGTGGTTCCATGATAAACCATGGATGGGTGGTTACGTTATAACCTCCAATGCAATAGGTATAAAAGTCAGCTGTATGGCTATTCTATTTAGTGATATGTGTGGATTTCGAACGTATGGTTATTCCATTTAAGTATGTTTATGTCCAATGTTACCTTTAAATGTTATATGTTTTTTCTATGGGTTTATAGTAATATTTTGGTTACCAAAAGGGTAAGAAATGAGCTTATATTCAGTGAAGTATATTTACTATTTCTTAATGATGAAAAGTATTACTTTATGAAAAAGTATTCATGGTTTTCATGTTATCCCAAGACTAATAGTTTTCATTCTTTATGTATCACTTACTGAGCTTTTTATGCTCATCCCAGGTTTTGAATTTTTTTTCACAGGTTTTAAAGAAGAATATATTCAATGATGGGATCAAGGAAAATTTATGTTGTTTATACATGGAACAAACCATGTTTCTTTTTTGAAAGTGTTTGTTTTATGAAAAAATTGGGTTGTGAGTAAAAGTGTCTATTTTGTAATAATAAAGTTGATATATATGAGTTATGGCCTAATTATCTAAATCTATAAACCTAAAATGATCCTAGAAGTGAATTAAGGTCAAATTATCAACTTAACTCAAAAATATGCAACATTTAAGGATGGGACCTTATAGTTGGTATCAAAGGTTGGTTTAGATAATTTTAAGAGTTAGAGTAGTGTTAATAGACTATCCATAAAAGATTTTTACTTTATGGTCAAGTTGAAATGATATAGAATTTGAATATTACCATGTTTCTTTATCTAAGATATGTTTTTTCAGAATGGTTTTCCATAGAGGAAATAGGGTAGATGTGCTAGAAAGACATATTAAGGAAAATAACCTTCCAAATCAACATCCTGAGATGGTCAGAATCAGAAATGAACAATTTTTTGTAGTGATGGATCAGTTGAATCTAGAAATAAATGGCAGTGGTGTCCATGCATGAGATCAACCAGACCAACCACATAGGCATATGTCGATTGTAGAGAATTTCAAGAGGCAACGTCCCCCATCATTCATAGGATCATCTAACATTATGCAAGCTGAATTGTGGATTAAAGCACTGGAAAATATTTTTGATGTAATGGGGTGTTCATAAAATCAAAAGGTTAGTCCTGTTGTTTATCATTTTGAAGGTGAAGCTGATCAGTGGTAGTCAATGATTAAAAATATCAGAGGATGTGAAGTGATTGATTCCATGGAATGGGATGAATTTTAGAATATCTTCCTTGAGAACTATTTTCCTAAGTCTGTTTAACTTAGGATGGAAAATAAATTCATGGAATTGAGACAAAAGGAGGAAGATTATGTGGCTCCATATAAAGAAAATTTCTCATGTTTGTTAAGGTACGTCCCAAATTTTATCCAGGATATTGATAGTAAGGTAAATCAGTTTTACTCAGGATTGAAGTTGAAATATCGAAGGGAGTTAGCTTCCCGTGAGTCCAAAATCTTTTAGAAACTACTCCAATGATCAGATAAGGTATACATGGGGTTTTCTAATGATCATATGTACTATGAGAGAAAATAAAATAAGTGATCCAGTTGGCAGGAAATGGGTAAGAATTCATCAAATAAGGCTGGAGGTATTAAAACCAAATTTCTAGCTTCTTAGAAGTGAGGTAAAAAGAATCATAAAGAATGTATTGTTTGACTCACCTATTTTGATAATCTCAAATATAATTATATATGTTCTGACAATCCCAAATCATTCTTATATATATAATAATTATGTTTCATAATTATGAATTCTTGTTCTAGAGTTAGTATGAATGTTAAAATAATCATATAATATCATGGAATATATTAATCAATGCTTATTTATGTTTAACAATGATGGAGTATGATATTAATTCAATCTGGAACTAATATGCATAGAACAGTTACTTTGTAAGAATTTAAGTTCTTAAGTCACTGATAGTTATAATTTTGAATGATATAGAATAAATCACTGATACAAGTTCACTGTTAGATAAGACCACCGATAGACTAATTCTACTGATAGAAAATGTCACTAATATACAAGTACACCGATCTAAGTCCACAGCTACCGATAGAATGGAGCTACCGATAGAAGAAGCTACTGATAGAGAGAGCTACCATTACCGATAGAGGAAGATACTGATAGAGATAGATACCGCTACCAATGATAAAAACTACTGATAGCGAGGAAGAGCTACCGACATAAGTTCACCATTACAAAGAGCTACCTATAGAGTGGAGCTACCGATACAAGGAGCTACCGCTACACATGGAGCTACTGATACACAAGCTACTGCTACAAGAGTTACCGTTACAAGTCTACTAATAGAGAGATACTGATAGAAGATTACCATTAACCAGTCACTGTTACTCAAACTATATAATTTACCAATATTATTAATATAATGCTAATGTTCATATTTTCTTAATTCAATGAAACTACTATTAATTAATGTGGGTTGTTGGCATGTCAGGAAATTGTACCTCGTACATGTAAAAGGGAATCATTCCCATTGCTAGAGCTCAAGGAATGAAAGGAATAATGAGCTACTGAAGATATATAGACATATATGTAAGAAAGAACAGAAGATAAATACGAGACACATACAAGAATATACAAACATACATGCAGATAAGAACACATGAAGAACTCAAAGAACACTCATACACATCAAGAACAGAAGTTCAAAGAGGAGGTTCAAGTGCTACAAGGAATACTCTCACATTCAAGCTAAACATCTATACTGGAAGTGAAGGAACAGAACCACGACACTATTTTTTCCAGACAACTTCTAGAGAAGGACTCAAAGCTTTATCTGATTTAATCCAAAGGAGTCCAGAGTTGCATTGACATCACACAAGATAATTCTAAACTCATATCAAAATTATTTCACTGCTGTGATACTTTTTTATTACATTACGAGTAGTGTGTTCTTCTGTCTATTTGGACACACACTAAATCCTAAGCTGAACTTGAGGACACTGAAATAATCACACCAAACTCTTTATACCTTTGTGTATCCCACGTAGAACTGTGGTAGAGGTTTGAGGACCTGGAAAGCCTGTGTACTGTTGTGGTTGCTTTCCTACGTAGAATTGTGGTAGAGGTATGAGGACCTAGAAAGTTTGAGTACTATTGTAAACCCCAATCTAGGGTGTGGATAAAAGTTATATATAAACTGTTTGAGAGGACTAAGTCTCAGCTTGAGACTGAACCTATTGGTTAAAAGTACTGTGCATCTTATTTTAGTTTAAACTATTTTCAATATTCTGCTACTATTGTAAAATGGACCTATACCTATGGTTTTGAGGAAAACCATGGGTATAGGTCACCCTATCCCCACAATTTTGGGAAAACCACGGGTATAATAATTTTTTGATAGCCTATGCCCGCGGTTTCTCCAAACTGTGGGCATAGGCTACCCTATACCCACGGTTTTCTCTAAACTGTGGGTATAGGGTATCAAAAAATGCCTAAAACCATAGTTTTCCCTAAAACATGGGGATATGGTGACCTATACCCATGGTTTTCTCCAAAACCGTTGGTATAGTCATCTGATAAAAAACCCTATACCCATGGTTTTGACAAAACGTGGGTATACGATTCCCGCGTGTGCGCGGGAACAAAATAATTTGGCGGGAGTTCTATACCCACGGTTTATTCCTCTTTACCCACGATTTAGATAAATATATTTTAAAAAATATATATATATACATACATATATGTGGTGATGGGGTAGTGGTAAGGCCACTTGGGAATGAAGAAGTGGTCACGATATCGAATCTCGTGGGCCTCTATTTTGTAAAATATGTTATACCCACAGTTTCCAAACCATGGGTATAGAGTTATGAAATGGTGGAAAAAACTATACCCACAATTTTCCCAAACTGGGGGTATTGGTCCTGGAACTATACCGATGCCACCAATGAACATGGTTCCCCAAACTGTGTGTATAGCCTATACCCACGGTTTTGGGGTCTATACCCACAGTTTTGAATCATGGGTATATAATCATTTTCCAGTAGTGCGCTGCTAACTTCTTTGAAATATAAAACTATTTTAATGTAACACTGATAGTTAAAATAGAAAGTTTTTGTAATTATTGTGAACCAGTAGGTTAGTTTCAAAAGATAAGTTAATCTTCAGATTAAAGTTAACTGAGAACTAATCAATATTTGAGAAACTAAGTGAACCTTTACAATCTTTATAAATTCACTACAATTTAACTTGTTTTATGAATTGGGGGATTTCAATATAAATATTTTAAACAGAAATTTTTTAATAGGAACTCAATTCACCCCCCTCTTGAGTATTCCTATGGCATGAAATTTGGTATCAGAGAGAGTAGATAAAACTTTTTCAAAACACTCTGTTTGTGAAAAGTTTTCAATTGTGATTTTATTTGTATATTAAAGATCTCAGAATTTCTGTTAACTCTAAATTTTTATATCTTTACATATATTTTTAAAAATTAGTTATTGTGGATTACAGATTAGAAGGTGTATCTACCAACAAGACATGCTTCTTTAATGGTTTCAATTATGCCCAATGGAAAATAAAAATAAAAATCCATTTAGGAAGTATGTGATTTGACATCTGGAATGCTATAGAGACTCAGTATAAGATTCCAAAAACTGTTATAACTACTTGGGATGAACCTACAAAAGTTGATTACAATAATAATTGTAAATCAATGAATGCTCTGTATTGTGCATTAGAAGATGTAGAATTTAATCAAATATCTACTTGTAAGACTTCTTATGAAATTAGGGATACTTTAGCTATTTTCTATGAGGGAACAACCAATGTTAAGGAAATGGGACTAAACACATATACTATTATGTATGATAATTTTAAAATTAAATCTGATGAATATATTTTTGATATGTATCTCATGTTTAATTATATAGTTAATACAATGAGCTCACTAGGAAAAGTTGTTCCATCAAAAGATCAAATCCTGAGGATACTGAGATGACTACCAGACATATGGAGAGGAACCTCTATCTCTATATGAGAATCATGTGACATTGGAAAGGTACCTGTCAAAGAGATGATTGGAAAATTCATGATGTGTGAAGAAGAGACAGAAGTGAATAAATAGGAAGATATTGAACCTAAGAAGAAGTCATTGGCATTCAAGTCCACTGCTTCAAAGACCAAGGACCAAGAGAAGGTTCAGATAACTCAAGTAATCTCAACTAGTGAAAATTATGACTCAGATAGTGAGAAGAGATGGCTCAGATAGCCTGAGGATTCAAGAAATTATATAGAAAGAATAAATTCTTTAGAAAATCTAATTATAAGGGTAAGAATGATCAATGAGGAAATTGGAAGAAATACTGTAGGAAAACTGGTAAAGATGATGGAATAGTTTTCTATGAGTGCAATAGAAAAGGGCATGTCAAAGATGACTATTCAAAACTGAAATTTAAGAAAAAGTATGACTATAAGGATAAGAAATACAAGAAATCCATGAAATCTACATGGAGTGCTTCAGAAGACAACACAAGTGAGTCAGAGGCTTCTGATTCTGAAAAGAATCATACCAAAATGTGTTTCATGACTGAAACATATGAGGTAATTATCTCCCCTATGCTGAATGATTATTATTTTGGGAATGAAAGTGATTCAAATAATGATGATAATATGTATAAAGCTGAATTATTTGAATACTATAATATCTTATAAGATACTTGTAATGAGATGAAATATTAGTACAAATCATTAAATAAACAATATGCCTTGACTAGTACTGTTAAATCTGATCTTAGTATAAAAAAGGAAAAGAATTCTCAACTGTTAAAGGAGAATACAGAACTAAAATTGTCCAATGAGAAACTTAGAAAAGACTTAGAGATTTTCAAAAATGGAAAGAATAATCTAACTCAAATGTTTGGAAAAAAAGTTACACCAAAGTATACTACTGGTTTAGGATACCAACCTAGACAGAGAAAGATTGTTAAAAATAAATTTATTCCAAAATCTGGACAATATGCTGCTAGTTCAAGTTATGGAAATTCATATGCTTCATCTAGCTATTTAAATTCTTATAGACCAAAAAAAAGTTTATTTATCAAAATCTTTTGAATCTATTAACTATAGTAAACATGTTAGACTAATATGGGTGCCTAAAGTTTTACTTGCTAACCTTTCTGGACCCAAGAAAATATGGGTACCAAAATTATCTTCTATCTAAATCTGTTTTGTAGGAAACTTGCTTGAAAAGTTCATGTAGGAAGATATAGAACTTGGAAAGTGGATTTTCAAGTCATATGACATGAGAATACTCATGATTTAATAGATTAATCAAAGTTTATGGAAGCCATGTCACATTTGGGGATAACTCAAAAGGAAAAATCATCATCTTAGGAAAAACTGGTAACACAGATTCAATTTTAATTTCTAAAGTACTATTTGTTGATGAATTAAAATAAAATATGTTAAGTATTTCCCAGTTGTGTGATGATGGATTCAATGTAAAATTTGAAAATGAGTCATGTACTGTTTTTAATTCTAAAAATGTTTTGGTACTTACTGCATTAATAAATGAAAATGTATATGCTATAGATTTGAATTCTTTAGCTAAACAAAATGTTACTTGTTTAAATTATTTTCATAAAGAATCCTATCTATGACATAGAAGATTAAGACACTGCAATGTTCATTCACTCAGGAAACTGACTAGGAGAGGTTTAGTTAGAGACTTTCCCAAACTATAATTCCTAATAGATAAAGTTTGTAATCCTTGTTAAAAGGGAAAACAACATAAATTTTCTTTCAAATAAACGAAAGAGGTTTCAAATTATCATCCTCTCGAGTTGGTTCATATGGATTTATTTGGACCATCTAGAGTTTCTAGCTTAAATTGGAAGAACTATGTTTATGTCCTTGTAGATGAATTTTCTAGATATACTTGGGTATACTTTCTAGCTCACAAAAGTGAAGCATGTTCTTATTTCATGAAATACTCCAAATCTATAGAGAACATTAGTGGACATAAGATTAAAACACTAATATGTGATCATGGATGTGAGTTTGAAAATCATGATTTTGAAACCTATTTCCCATACAATGGCTATAGTCACCATTTCTCTGCCCCCAGAACACCTCAACAGAATGGTGTAGTAGAGAGAATAAATAGAACACTTCAAGAAATTACAAGAACTATGCTTAATGAATATGATCTACCTGTTTACTTTTGGGATGAAGCTATCAATACAACTTGTCATATTATAAATAGAGTCTTGATTAGACCAAATCTCAAAAGGACCCCTTATGAGATATGGAATAATAGGAAGCCTAAGGTTAATTACTTTAGATTTTTTGGTTGCAAAGTCTTCATCCTCAATACTAAAGATAATCTTGATAAGTTTTCATACAAAAGCAATGAAGGGATATTTCTAGGATATTCTATTTCTAGAAAATCTTATAGAGTATTTAATAAGAGGTCCAAATGTGTAGAAGAATCTGTACACAAAAAATTTGATGAAACTGATCCACATGAAACTAATACCCCTCTTGAAAATCTTGAATAAGATATGTCAATTCTAAACCTTAATGGAAAAATCAGTGAACTTGTTGTTAAGACAACCAATTCTGGAAATTTTCCAGAACCAATTTCTATTGAACCCAAACCTATAAATGAACCTTAAATTTATTTCCCTACCTTTACTAGACCAACTAGGACCCTTTAAAACCATCCTTTAGATGTTGTAGTAGGATATTTAGATAGAGGAACTCAGACTTGGGCTTTTATAAGAAATCATGTTAAACATCAAGCTTTTCATTCACAATTAGAACCTAAAAATATCAATGATGTTATCAATGATGAATTCTTGTTAATGTCTATAAAAGAATAATTAAATCAATTTTAAAGAAACAATGTCTAGGAATTAGTAGAAATACCTAAGGAAACTTTGAACATAGACACTAAATGGGTTTTTAGAAATATAGTTGATGAATCTAGAAATATCATTAGAAACAAAGAAAAACTAGTTGCACAGGGATATACTCAAGAAGAAGAAATAGACTATGAGGGAACCTTTTCACCTGTAGCTTGGTTAGAATCTATTAGGATTCTACTTTCTTATGCTGCTCATCTAAATTTCAAGTTATATCAAATGGATGTTAAAAGATATTTTCTAAATGGTTTTATAATTGAGAATGTTTTTGTTGAACAACCACCTGGATTTACTAATCCTCATTTTTCAAGTCGAGTTTTTAAACATTCTAAAGATTTGTATGGTTTAAAACAAGCTCCATGAGCTTGGTATGATAGAGTTAGTAATTTTATTATTTCAAAAGGTTTTACTAAAGGGATTGCTTATCCTACACTTTTTATCGAAAGGATTTCCAAAGATGTTTTGATAGTAAAAATCTATATGGATGATATTATTTTCAAATCTTCTAAAAATTCTTTGTGTATTGATTTTTTAAAGAGTATGCAAAGTGAATTTGAAATGAGTTTAATGAGAGAATTCAAATATTTTCTTGGTTTTCAAAATTTTCAAAATAATGATGGTATCTGTTTAAATTAAATAAAATACACAAAGGATCTTTTAAAATGTTTTGGTTTGGATGGTAATAAGGAATGTGATAAACCTATGAGTTCCAATTGTAAATTGGATGCGGATGAAAATGGGAAACCAGTGGATCAAACCAATTATAGAGGTATGATTGGGAATTTACTTTATCTTACTTCTAGTCAACCAGATATTATATTTAGTGTGTGTAATTGTGCAAGATTTCAAGCTAATCCAAAAGAGTCAAACTTTCTTGCTATTAAAAATATTTTCAAATATCTTAAACATACTACCAATCTAGGATTATTTTATAAAAAAGGATAATATTTTGATTTAATAAGTATATTCATATGCTGAATTTTCTGGTTGTAAGTTAGATAGGAAGAGTACATCAGAAACATGTAATATTCTATGTAAGTCCTTAGTATCATGGTGTAGTAAAAAGCAGAATTATGTTGCATTGTCTACTGCTAAAGCAGAGTACATAGTTGCTGGTAGTTTCTGTGCACAAATTCTGTGGATGAAACAAACTCTATTGGACTATGGATATCAATTTAGACATGTATATATAAACTGTGATAAGACCAGCACAATCAACATTTCCAAGAATCACGTGTCTCACTCTAGGACTAAGAACAATGATGTAAGATATTACTTTTTGAGAGATAATTATCAAAAAGGTGATATAACCCTTGAATTCATTAGCACTGAACATCATTTGGCTGATATATTTACCAAACCATTAAATTTAGAGAGGTTAAATTACATCAAACATGAATTAGAAATGATAAATGATTCCTAACAGTTTAAGGATACCACAGTGGTATGGACCTCACCGTTATACCTCACTAGTATGGACCTCACCGTTAGACTACCTCACCATTAGAACCTCACTATTAGTGAACCTCACCATTAGGAATCCTCATCGGTATATGATACCGCTAGTTTTCACTATTTTAATCTTCATGTTTTTTTTCCACAAAAATCTGTATCATTTTTATTATATTTATTATGTTTCATTTATTTTTTTCTTGATTCTTAAATGATAAAACATTATTCTTAACCTCATTTAAATCCACCCCGAACCCTTTACCTTCAAACCTTATCTCCCAAACCATCATTTCTCTCAAACCCTAAGCATCTTGATTCACAAAATTGCAAGAGTGAAGAGACAGACAGTTAGTGAAGAGGGTGACGATCCAAATGCCAAAAGACTCAAAAGAGAGTCTAGTGGTGGCAGTGAAGTAAAGAAACCTATAAACCCGCATCTCATAAAAAGGGAAATAGTAGTTGAGAAAGAGCTATGCACTGAATGGTTGATGACCAATAAGTCATTAATTCTAAGATTGCTTGAAGAGAAGGAATGGGTTGAGTGCTTCTCAAACAACAATGGACCGTATTATACTAAGTTGGTTAATGACTTCTATGAGTTTCTAAAATTTGAAAAACTGGGTAATGAGAATCGGGTCTTCTCATTTTTTAATGGAAATGAAGTTTTATTCTCCTTAGTGGAATGGGATGATTATATGAGGGGACCCCATGAAGGTATCTTTAATTTTTATTCAATGTTTGTACCCCCTGCTAGTAATGTATTTGAGTATGAAACTGCTTTGGAAGAGCTCACTGGAGATGGAACACCAAGAAAAGTAGTTGATACAGAAATGGATGGGAAAAAATGGTTACTGTTCAAATTTATCCATCATGTGTTAAGTCCAAGAAGAGAGGATTTTGTAAAACTCAGATTTTAAGATATATTCTTTTTGTATATGCTAAGGCATATTGTTAAAGTAAATCAGTGTAGACCTTTGATGATTCAAATGGAAGATATGACTAGGCCGAAATAAAAAAAATGCCTTGTTCTTTGCCAAGTTGATATATTTAATGCTTAAAGTAAAGGGAATAGCTGGGTCTCAAGATGAGACTATAGTTGTGAAGGAAAACTAATGTATCACCAAAACTGTTTGCAAATACATGAATATTAACTAGAACCCCTGGAGAAGAAAATGGGTTAGTAATGAAGGGAAATTATTTGAAAAGTTCAATCCTGTGGACCATACTTTCAGAACAAAGGATGTGAGGGATCCAAGTCTAGGACCTGACGAGAAGGAACCTCAATAAAGTTATGATGATGCTGAGGAGGATACCTCTATAAAAGATAGAGGGGATCCTGATTTTACTCCAAGTCTAGCTGCAGAAAGGGTATCATATGGAAAGGTAAGTCCACATGTGACCCAACCTAGAAGGGAAGAAACTCAGAGATAAAGTGTTGATAAAATTTATGTGGATGAGGAATACCTGCCTAGATCAGATCATAAGGAGAGTACTCTAGATTTCAATAATAGTGATGATGAAGAAGAAAAAGTATCTGAAAATGGAAGTATCTATTTGAGTCTCAGTCCTCTGATTGAAAGCTCAATTATGCCTATTGAGGAGGTTCTTGAAGTGGAAAGACCAGTACCTATTGCTAATATACCTTATCTAGTGCCACCTGGTTTGGATATAAATATGGTTGTAGATGACTCTTCTAAAGAGGAAGTATCCAATAAGGCTGTTGCTGCTGCTGCTGCAGATATGGTGATGGAAGCTCAGGTTTAGGGGGAGAAACCTATAAGGATAGGATCAGTTTCTGTGACCTATGAAGTGGAAGATTGGTCCGTGGATCCAGGATTTGTTGTATTAGGACTAGAATATCCTTATTCTGATGATGAGACACCCATTAGAAGGCATAATATGTCTTATGATATTTTCTTAGAGGAAGTTACTGCTCAACCAATAGCTCCTCAAGCTCTGCCTGAAGACATCGTGAGAAAAGGAGATCTTGAGGCACTGAAATCTGAATTGAATACCTATTTTGTTGAAGAGATAAGTAATATGGAATGTTCTTTGGTATCTTCTTTTGGAAGTTTCTTGTCAAGTGCTGTGATAGAAGTGATGGATGAAGTAAAATAATGTAAAAATCAAGTTAAAAGTTTATCAGAGTCTATTGAATCTCTAAGGAAATTTGTTGCTTCATTTGATACCTTCATAAGTTCAAAATCTCAAGCTGATATTGAAATAAACTACATCAAAAGTGTAGTGAAACTGTTTGTGGATGTGTTTGAAGATTTTAAGAAGTCTATAAAAATGAATGTCAGTACTCAGGATTTTTTTTGTGAAAAAATTGATAAGTAATTTGACTCAGTCTTTCAAAGAAATAGTAGCCTTTACTATAGAACCTCTTGGTGAATCCAAAGTATCAGTGGATGTGGAAAAATTTAGATCTATGCTAAAAGAAGAACTTGGTCAAGTTAGTTCCAATAGATCATCTGATTTTTAGGTGATTACTACCACCAGGGATATCAAAAAAATCGTCCAAGATTATATGAGAGATGCTACTATAGCCCATAAGGAAATCAAAGACAAAATTGATTATTATTTTCAAAGAGTGTACACAAAGGATCAGCTAACCAATCATTTCATGCTTCTGGTAGAGAATCTAAAACTGCCCCTAGTTAGTCATGACGTTATAGAACAAGTTAGTAAGCACAATGAGTTGACCCCTACTTTGGAAAATTTTATAGAGAACAAGGATGATTTCATCTCTACTAGGGATATAGGGGGAGGTATCATTATGGATTTCAGGAATCTATTACTGCTATTCCTACATGTAGACAATACACCTATCATCGTGCCTCCTGACTTACTTGACACTAGTTATTCTGGTTCCACACCTCAAATGACTCATGCTCAGGCAATAAAAAGCCTGACTCCTATGATCACACAGAGGAATAATCATTACAGACCTGGTAGTGTTTCAGTAGCTGAACCACCTTTGATAATTACTGGAGTACACAAGCCTACATCTCATCCTACCCAAACTCAGTCCTCTGATCCTAAATGGAAATACAAAGTAGACATCCAGGAGGTTGATTGAATGAGGCCATAGATATTTGTAGGAATCTTTTTACTTATTGTACTTCTTTTGTACTATCTCATGTAACTTTGTCATGTGAAATGAAAATTTCTGTTTTCTCTCTTCTTCTTTTATGATCTGAACCATTGATTTTCTCTTTTTTCTAATCACAAAGGGGGAGAAAAATTATAATATGGGGAGAAATTTTATAATATGGGGAGAACTTACAATTTTGGGAGAAATTACCCTAAGGGGGAGAAAATTATAATATGTTTGTTTGGGAGAAATAAATATTCTATTTTTTTTAATCTTAATGTTTGTCCATAGTTTAACTCTGATACATTTGAGAGTTATGATTTGAACACACTGAAAAATTCAATTATATGTATTTTACTTTGATTAATTAAAGTTTATTCTAGATTATAATGCCATAATTTGTGATTATCAAAAAGGGGGAGATTGTTGGAATCACCTATTTTGATAAACTCAAATATGATTAGATATGTTCTGATAATCCCAAATCATGCTTATCTATATAATAATTATGTTTCATAATTATGATTTCATGTTCTAGAGTTAGTATGAATGTCAAAATAATCATATAATATCTTGGAATATATTAAGCAATGCTTATTTATGTTTAACAATGATGAAGTATGATATTAATTCAATCTAGAACTAATATGCATAGAAAAATTACTTTGTAAGAATTTAAGTTCTTAAGTCACTGATAGTTATAATTCTGACTAATATAGACTATCTCACTGATACAAGTTCACTGTTAAACAAGACCACTCATAGACTAAGTCTACAAATAGAAAAGGTCACTGATATATAAGTTCACCGATCCACGTCAACTGATACGAGCTACTGATAGAATGGAGCTATTGATAGAGGAAACTACTGATAGAGAGAGCTACCACTACCGATAGAGGAAGCTACTGATAGAGAGAGATACCACTACCAATAGAGGAATCTACTGATAGAGAGATCTACCTCTACCGATGATAACAACAACTGATAGCGAGGAAGATATACCGATAGAAATTCACTATTACAAAGAGCTATCGATAGAGTGGAGCTACCGATACAAGGAGCTACCACTACACATGGAGCTACTGATACATGAGCTACTTCTACTAGAGTTACCATTACAAGTCTATCGACATAGAGATACTGATGGAAGATGACTGTTAACCAGTCACTTTTAGTCAAACTCTCTTATTTGTCAATATTATTAATATAATGCTAACAGTCATATTTGATTAATTCAACGCAACTGTTATTAATTAATGTGGTTTATTGGAATGTAAGGATACCGTGCCTCATACTAGTAAAAGGTAATCATTCCCATTTCCGGAGATCAAGTAATAAAAAGAATATCGAGCTACTAGAGATAGATAGACATATACGTAAGAAAGAACAGAAGATAAATATGAGAAATATATAAGAAGATACACACATACATGTAGATAAGAACACACGAAGAACTAGAATAACACTCATACACATCAAGAACAGAAGTTCAAATAGGAGGTTCAAGTGCTACATGGAATAATCTCACATTCAAGCTGAACATCTATACTAGAAGTCAAGGAATAGAACCACAACACTCTATTTTCTAGAAAACTTCCAAAGAAGGACTCAAAACTTCATATGCTTTAATCCAAAGGAGTCCAGAGCTGCATTGACATCACAAAAGAGCATTATAAACTCATATCCATATTATTTCTTTGTTGTGATAATTTTTTATTACATTATGAGTAGTGTGTGCTTCTGTCTATTTGGAAACACACTGAATCCTAAGATAAACTAGAAGATACTGAAATACTGACACCAAACTCTTTATACCTTTGTGTATCCCACATAGAACTGTGGTATAGGTCTGAGGACCTAGACAATATTTGTGCTGTTGTTGTTTCTTTCCCACGTAGAACTGTGGTAGAGGTCTGAGGACCTGGTGAATCTGAGTACTGTTGTAAACCCAGATCCAGGGTGTGGATCAAAGTTATATATAAACTGTTTGAGAGGACTAAGACTCATCTTGAGACTGAACCTCATGGTTAAAACTTCTGTGAATATTATTTTAGTTTTATGTATTCTCAATATTCCACTCCTAACTTCTTTGAAATATAAAACTATTTTAAATTAACTCTGATAGTTAAAATATAAAGTTTTTTTAATTATTGTGAACCAGTAGGTTAGTTTCAAAAGCTAAATTAATCTTCAGAATAAAGTTAACTGAGAACTAATCAATCTTTGAGAAACTAAGTGAACCTTTACAATCTTTATAAATTCACTACAATTTAACTTGTTTTATGAATTGGGGGATTTCAATATAAATCTTTTAAACAAAATTTTTTTAATAAGAACTCAATTCACCCCCTCTTGATTATTCCTATGGGAAAACATGTATCTCATAGTCCGAGAAGTGCTTCTGATGTGGTAAGACTGGTCATATTTCTTGTAACTATAAGTAAGATGACCATGCATGCAATAAAAAACCAATTATAAGACGTTTTAGTTACAATGAGATTGAAAATTATGCCAATGTGTGTCCGAAGTTGATTACCCAGGGTGGAAACTAGCAAGATCAAAAGTAGAAGGGAAAATAAATTTTTTTTATACTACTAAGGTTGGTTTAGGACCGCCAAATGAAGTGGTGATAGGTATGTTATAGTTTTTTTCAAAATATTCCAATACTCTATTTGACTATGGATCTTCACATTCCTTCATTTTCGAGAGCTTTACAAGTAAATTGGAAATAAAACCTCATCAATGTGATACATAAATTTTGGTAAAGACTATAGGTGGAAGTATTAAAGAAACCAAGATTTAGAGGATCATTACTATTATCATTAATGAGATAGTATTTCCTATAAATACTATTGAACTTTCCATAGTCTAATTTGATATCATTTTGGGTATGTATTGGCTTTCAATTTATCGTGATAAAATATATTACAAAGCCAAGAAAGTTTTATTCAATGTTTTAATAACTTTGATAACATACTAAAAAGATAAAATATTAATTAAATATGGCATTTAAATTTATCTGGCACATATTGTTGAAAATAAGGAAACTATTTTGATTAGTGACATTCCAGTAGTGAATGAATTCATAGATGTTTTTCCTGGTGAATTTCTTTATATTGTTCCCAATCAGAAGATTGAATTTACTATTGATTTAGTTCCTGATACAAAACCTATTTATAAACCACCTTATCGAATGGGTATAGCAGAACTGGTGGAATTGAAAAAATAGTTGCAAGAATTACTTAATAAAGGTTTTATTCAACCTAGCACATCACCATGGGGTGCTTCGATTTTATTTGTGAAAGAGAGATATGGTTCTATGAGACTATGAATTTATTATAGAGCCTTAAATAACATCACTATTAAGAACAATTATCTATTTCCTCATATCAATGAGTTTTTTGATCATCTATAGGGCTCTCAGTATTTTTCGAAGATTTATTTGAGGTCTGGGTATAATCAGCTAAAGGTGAAGGAGGATAACATTCCTAAGTTGACTTTCAAAACAAGATATGGGAATTATGAGTTTGTAGTTATGACCTTTGGGTTATCTAATGCAACTGTTGTATTATTGAATATCATGAATGACGTCTTTCAAAAAAAATTGGATCGGTTTTTGGTTATGTTTATAGATGAAATTTTAGTATATTCAAAAATTTTGGAGGAAAATAAAAGTCACTTAAGGATTGTTTTCAAATTCCTAAAAGAAAAGAGACTATATGGAATGTTTTGTAAGAGTGAATTTTGGTTGAAAAAAATTTATTTCCTTGGTCATATAGTTTCTAAGGATGGAATAACTTTTGACCCCTCTAAAAAAAAGTTGTTGAAGAGTGGCCAAGACCTACCAATATCACATAGATTTATATTTTTCTTCGATTAATGGGTTATTACCAAAGGTTTGTTGAAAACGTTTCTCAGTTATCTAGCACACTAACTAAGCTAACACGTAATGGAGTTATGTTCATTTGGACAAAAGAATGTGATGATTGTTTTTATGAATTGAAAATAATATTAGTAAATGCTCTATTTTTGGTCTTGACATCCAGGAATGGTGAATTTTATATCTAAAGTGATGCATCATTGAACATTCTTGGTTGTATCCTAATATAGAATAACCAAGAAATTTATTGTGCTTCATGTCAGTTGAAACCTCATGATTTAAATTACCCTACACATTATTTGGAATTAAATGCTATTGTTTTTGCATTAAAAATTTAGTGTCATCATTTGTATGGTGTAAAGTGTGAAATATATACTGATCACAAAAGTTTTAAGAATATATTCACTCAGAAATAATTAAACATGAGAGAAAGGAGAATGCTGGAATTAATCAAGGATTATGATTGCACGATTCATTACTGTAATGTTCCAGCCTGGGTACCCTGGTAACTCAATAACTGGGCCAGTCCTGACATAACCCGAAGGGCATTCTCGATCTTCATAGGCTGACGACTAGCACTTGGAATCGTACAACATACAAGTGGGAATGATTTTTCCACAAGAATGTGGAAGAAAAAGATAAATGACAGTATGTATATCAATAGGAAAACTCTAATGGGAGTAAAAGTACCTGAATACAATCAGGAATAAAATCCAAAGTACTAAAACCCAAAGTACTAAACAAGAAAAAAACCCCAAGGCCCCTAAGGACACAAGGCACCAAACCCAAATCTCAACAGCTGAATCCACCTCCAAGATATCCCTTCCCTTTGCTTAAGCATGGAAGTTGAAATTCTAAAAACACCCGAAGGAAAAAGTAGGGTCTGAGCCAAAGCCTAGTAGGATACTGCCAAAGATTCCATAACAGATACCAAATATAGATTACCCAAATAAAAGATTTCAGTTTTTCAGAACAAACAGATTTGGAAATTTAAAATCACATTTAAACAAAACATGCTATACATTTTCAAAATGATGGAAAATACATTCAAAGTACATGCTTTACTTTACAAGAGATGGAATATTTCTAAAACAATGGATTAAGTTAAACATTATATAAAATAATTTATATAAAATCAAAAGGCATGTGAAGTAGTTCAAAAACATTAACATACATTTATATCTCAAATATAAATAAACAAGTGAGCAACATGGTCATCTGAAAAAAGGTATGATAGTATTGACCATCTATAGGATTCCACACTCTTTAAGTGAACTCAGCAAAATGTGTATACACACATCCCTATGACACTGGCCAAATAATACTTGTCACCAACCTGTCGGGGATGTGACCTTCTGAAAGTATGTTTTAGAATATTTTCATAGCATATAGTGTATCCAAATAACTAACTAACTACCTTAATCTTGCATGTAGACTTACATGATGGGTGTACTATTTTAAGATTGCCTAAAAATAAGATCAATCCCATTATTCCATTTCAAAAGTGCCAATTTATTTCTATTTAAAACCAAAATAGGTTTTATTAAAAACATGCCTTTTTCATAAGATAAAACCACTGGGTTTCTATCAAAACATTTTAATCCATTTTCACCAGTTTTAAATCCATTCAAAATCAATTATATAATTACAGAATTTATTTCCTCAATTAAATTCAAAATTTTAATTAAAATCATTTCCATCAAATCCAAAATTTAAATTAAACAATTTAAATCAGCCAATTTCCATAAACACACCCAATTCAATGGAATTAGGGGTTTTCCAAATTTCCATGCTAAAACCATTTCAAATATCTCGATTCACTAGAATCAGGTTTTTATCAGTTTTATTGAAATCAAATTTGAGAAATTTAATTTAAATCAACAATTTAAATAAATCATACAGTACAAGGATAATCAATTTGGCTAATAGGAACAGAACCACCTAACTCAAGGTTATTAATGACAATGTAAAGATAAAACACTATGTGTGATTCAATACACCTCATCACGACCTTATTATCATAAGGAACGATGCATCAAAATTCGATGTTTTTCATGGGGTACTAGAACCAAAACAAGTTATTTTATTCCAAAAAGAAACAAAATTTCACATGTGATAATAGTTTCTATCTCCTGAATAGTTTTCCAATTATGGATTAAAATTTTACATGTGATAATATTATTTTATCTCTAGTGGATAATTTCAAATTATCAATTAAAATAATACATGTGGTAATAAATTCTCTCTCCTCGATAATTCTCAAATTACCATTTTATTATCACATGCGATGATCATTCCAATCTCATTAATAAAATTCCAAATTATCATTTTATATCAATGAATATGATCACAATATTTTACTAAGAATAACTATAAACCACATTAGATATTAGAATATCTTTTAAATAGAATGATAACACATGTGGTAGTCCTTTACTAATTTAAATAATTATTCTTTAATAATTTAGTGCACTTATTCTTTAATAAAACACGTAATTATCCCATGATAATTTCAATAATACATGTCATATGTTAATTACCTTATAATTATCCATTAATAATTTTTTCATAATTATTTAAAAGAAGATGTGTAATTGTCATTAAATAATTAAAAACAATTATAGTATGAAAATTTTATAAATTAACGTTAGATAAAACCATGTGATTATCTTTTATAATAATTTCAATAATTATATTTTGATAATACATGTAATTATTTATTTAAAATAACCATTTTAAAATGTGAAAAATATGATTAATCCAAACCTTTATGCCTTAAAAAAAGTGTGATTTAGATTATTATTGTTGATATGAGTCTAATGAAACAAACAGTGTGTAATTCTGACCAACAACATAGAAGTTATTGAAATAAGAAGATTTAAAGAATAATAAAAATAAATAAATAATTAATTAATTTAAAAGACACCTCATTATCTACGCATATGGAACAAATGGTCAATGCACACACCAAAGAGGAAAAAGGAAGATGGGTCGCCGATAACAGAAGATCACTGGATCTTCACTAATCATGAACAATAGAGTCTCACAACCATCCAGATTTGAAGAAACCAACTAACAATAAATGCAAAAAAATTGGTTATTTAATAAATCCCAAAACTGGATTAATTAAAAAAAATTAAACACTCGTTTCAATATTCCTTTTTACCTGAAATTCATTGCAGACTCATTTATTTCACCCATTTAAGGCGTTGCAACTGAACCCATTCAAAATGGTCAAGAAACAGATGATTTTGAAATCATGAATCATTAAAAATGGGGTTCAACATGATGTTAGAGGTGATTGAACAATTAAAACCATATTTTATAATAAATGAATTAAATTAATATAATTAATTATTTAATATAATTATTAAAAACACAAAATAATTAGTGACCTAACTAAACTCTCTTTGTGTACAAATTTTATACCCTTCTTAGGGTAAAATCTCCATTCTGGAAACAATGATGATCTCAAAATTTTCAAACGATGAACCGTTTGAGAGATATTAATGATTTAATATTTTAAAAAATGGAATAAATAATTAATTAAAATAAAAAAGCGTTATTTTTGTGAGCAAGGAATCAAAATTCCTAATAATAACAAATGTTTTACTTTGTCATGGGTAAACCCTTCATTCTGGACCCATCGATTGCCTCATATTTCTCATACGACACACTGTTTGGGAGATATTAAATTATTTTTAATGAATAATATATTAAATATTATTTAATAACTTTATCTTATGAGTGAGGCATCCAAAATTCAGGAGATTTTGAATGTTATACCCATTTTAGGGTAAACACCACATTTTAGACATTAGAGTATGTTTAGGTTTTTCACACGACAGACCGTTTTGGATTTATTAAATTATTTTGAATAAATTGCCCATGCTTAAAAAAATATATTTAATATTTTTTATTCCATCATCTTCGAGGCTTTAAAAACCTTGGAAACTTATACTTACCTAGTGTTTAACACAAAAAAATATTTAATTATGTATTCTAGAGTATTAAATGGGTGTTTTACCATTCAGTGAAGTGTTTAAAAAAAGACAAATTTTCACTGATAAAACATTTTTCTTTTCCATTTAACGTAATAAAAATTTAACACAAGAAGGTTTAGGAATAACTGAAATAGTTATGGGATGTTAAAATTACCATCCAAGAAAGGAAAATAAGGTGGCTAATGATTTGAGTCAAAATAGTAATGCTACATTAACCATGATATGTTTGAAAGGAGATCCTTAATTCTCTGATTTGATGAATTTTGGATTGGAAGTTTTTGGTATAGGGAATTCCTATATTTTGTTTCAAGTGGCAGTGAAATAATCTCTATCATACAGAATTAAGAAAGCACAGAAAGAAGAAAGTGAGTTGCAGAAAAAGGTAGATTTGGTTCAGAAGGGTAAGTTACTTAAATTTAACATTGACAATGATTGTGTTTTGAGGTTTGGAAAGATATTATGTGCATCTTATGATTCATATTTGAAGAAATAGTTTTTATTTGATGCTCATAGTTATCTATTTTTAGTTCATCCTGGCAGTACTAAGTTGCATAGAAATCTTCGAGAGTATTACTGGTGGGATGGAATAAAAATAGATATTTCTGACTTCACTGTGAAGTGTTTGAATTGTTAAAAGGTTAAGGTAGAACGATGGTTACCGAAAGGGATACTTCACCCATTTTCTATTCTGGAGTAGAAATGGGAAAATATATCCATGGATTTCATAGTGGGATTACCAAAAACTTCTAGAGGTAATAATGCAATTTGGGATATTGTTGATCGATTGACTAAATCTGCACATTCTTTTCCTATTCGTGATACTTTATCTCTAGATAAAATTTCTCAATTGTATATTAAAAAGATAATTAGGTTACATGGAGTTACTATCTACATTTTATCTGATCATGATCCCAAGTTCACTTCTATCTTTTGAGTGGCCTTCAAAAGTCATCGGGACTTGAATTAAGTTTCACTACATCTTTTCATCCACAATCACATGGGCAGTCAGAACAAACAATTAAGACCTTAGAGGATATTATACATGCTTTTTCAATGGATTAATAGGGAATTTGGGATCAATATATTTCTTTGGTTGAGTTTTCCTATAATAATAGTTTTCATTCCAGTATAAATATGACACCATTTGATGCATTATATGGAAAGCATTGTCTAACTCCATATTTTTGGGATGAATTAGGTGAAAGTAAGTTTATGCGACTAGAATTGGTAGAAGAGATGGGAAAAAGTTTAGTTGATTCAGAAGCACAAGAGGACAGAAAAAATAGGCAGAAAAATTATGCGGATAATCGAAGGAATGATATTTCTTTCGAGGTAGGTGATCATGTATTTCTCCATGTTTCTCCACAGAAAAGTGTGATGCATTTTGGTAAGAATAGAAAGATGAGTCCATGTTTCATTGTACCCTATTAAATCCTAGATAAAGTTAGACTAGTTTCCTACATGGTGGATTTACCTCCATGTTTATCCCAAGTACACAATATTTTTCATGTTTCAATTTTGAGGAAGTATATACCATATCGATCTCATGTTTTGAGTCTAGAGTTAGTCTAGTTAGAAGACAATATTTATTATGAGGAACAACCAATACATATTCTTGAACATAAAGAGAACGTGTTTTACAATAATGTGATTAATTAGGTAATGTTTTTTTGTAAAAACTATATTGTTGAAGAGGAAACGTGAGAATCTGAAAATTCTATGAGGGATAAATTCACCCACTTATTTGATAAGTAAATAAAATTGCTGGGTCATAGTTTCCAAAAGGGAGAAAAGATGTATCATCCTAGGTATTTATAGAATAAAACATTTTCACATCTATTAATATTTATGAATAAGATATTAATTTGACGTTAAAGGGATGCTTTGTCTGATACCATACTAGACATGCAACAACAAGTTTCTCTGAAATCTTACATTTCACACAACATTGATTTATATCGACAAATAATATGAAAAACCTCGCCATTGTATTGGATAGAATAAATATAACTAACAAAAATATTATTACACATGTTTTTTAAATTTATTTACATTATCCACTAAATTTTAGAGGCTTAAAATGAGAATGAATCCAATTTTAAGCATGAAATACTCTAATATTTTTAAAAGGTTGTTTTACCACCTTTTGATGGATAATAATTTTTACATATATTTTTTGAACTTTTATATTTTTAATTTGAGAAAATAAACTTCTTATTTAGAAGCGTAACATCGAAATTTACTTTGGTAAAAATTTTGGTTTTTTTCTGATGAAATTCAGTTTTCAATTAATTGTGAAAAATATTACATTTTAATTCAAAACCGTCTTTTTGTCTAATTTATTTATATAGTTATATTATCATTTTAATTGGATTTATAGTGTAATTAGATTATTTTTTTATCATTTAATCTAATTTTGGTCACTATAACTAATTTCACATTGAAATTGGATATAAACATATGTCAATCTTTTGGTAGTTTTTACTTCTTTAAAACACACGTTCTGGTCTTGACAATGAGAATTAATTTTAAATTAATTAATTCAATTTATATGTTTTTAATTTTGAAAAATTTATTCCATATTTGTAATCCTAAGGTAAAAATTATGCAAATAGGTACCTTTTATTTTTTGACATTATGAATTGTAACTTCAATAATTATTTTAATTTACCATGGTTAGAGGGTAAATCAGGTAAACAAGGGTAAAATAATAATATTATAATAATATAAAAATACCATAAAACATATCCTAATCATATTTGATGAGATATTTATGACTTTTATAATCCTTAAGATGAACTTTTGGAATTTGGGAGCCACTTGGGTGTGAAAATAACATTTTATATTTTCTAATTTAAAGAAAAGGGAAATATAACATAAACATGTATTTTTTAATAACAAAATTTTAATATAGGGTTATATAAATGAAATCTATGAATATTAATATTAATTATAAAGATAAAAATATTTCCTAAATCATTTTATTTTATTAATAGTTTTAGATATTAAATAAATAAATTTATTTATGACACAATGATGATGTAGTGATTACCTTTTTAATGAAAGATTCAAATAAATGATATTATAAATTTTAAAATAAAGATAATTTGTTTATTTTCATGACATAAAATAATTTTATAGATGATATTGACATATTTTATTTGATTTAATACCTTTGGTTAAAAGTAATAAAGTTGTTATGACTTTGAAAAAAATAAATTTTAAATAGTTTTAAAATTGACATAAATAAGTTTCTAAAACAAAAACTATTTTATTAAATAATATAATAGTCCTAAATGTATATGATTCGTAAAACTGACATATATAATGTTAAAAATTTCATTAATGATCCACTTATGATTCTTTTGGAGTGTTATAGTAACTATAGTAACTATATATTGTGAAAATATTAGAAGATATGGTAAGAGTTGATGTTTTTAACTAAGGGTTAAAGCCAAAAGATAAGGTTAATTTTGTGACCTAAACTTGTCAAAAACCTATGGTTTGGGAGGATTTAGACCCATAATAATATTATCCTTAAAATATATCACCTTTTAAATATTATAATTTGAAAATAATTTTATAATAAAATAATATTTCAAGACGTTCCTAAAGTGCCCCTCCTCCCACTTATAAAATGACACCACCTCTACCCACTTAATCACACCTCTCAATCCCATTGTATCATCTGGATTCTACTAAAATAGTCTCCCAAAATACCTAAACATATCTTAAAATCCTTACCTTGGGCAGAAGGCAATTCAAGAAACCCTTTCGGCTCAAATCAAAAGAAGTTACCTGATTTAGAGGTAACATCTTATCTTAAGTTCCTTTCCTTTATTTTCCTTATACACTCCATGGGATCTTCTAATTCTTTGATTAAATTAAAAAAAATAGTATCCTAAACATACTTGGATGTTTTTATGAGAATTATTCTAACTAAACATATACACACTTCCATCTAAAGGATACAAATATACTGTTTCTGTGTACAGTGAACTACTGCCTCACGAAATGATGATTGTTCAATTTTATCCTACCACCTATCATAGTGGCCATTATGATGGTACTGTATTTATATATGATATATATATATATATATATATAATATTTATATTTTATCTATTTTTATATAATTTTTATTTATAATACACCTTTATACTTTACATAATGGGTAAATATGATAATTCCATTTGAGGAAGTGCGGACTACCGCCCCTTAAAGTGACATGAATCGTTCATGCCATACATGGAACATATAAAGTATGTAATTAATGAAAATATTTAACATATATAATATAGATATTATAATGTAACTATAACATACCTATGTATCGTTTAGTTTTTATTCATTTAATATGACAAAGAAATGAAAGTAGCGTTCATGCGTACATACGACCTACCGTCTCCATGAATGGTGTATATCATTTATTATCTCCAAATATTATTGACTATTATAAATAAATATATACTGGATATATATGATATTTAAAACAGGAATATAATTTTAGACATGATATAATTTTGACTACATGGACAATTTACATTAAAACGGGTTCATTTTCAACTCATGTACCGAACATAGACAAAAGGACCCATATGAACTTAAATAATTATATAATTTTTATAACATGATAATAAGCAATATAAAATGAATAATAAAAAAGAAAAATGTTCTGAAGAACTTATAAATTAACCTATGTTTATTATTTAGGAATATAAAGAATGAGCGAGACAAGTCAGAATCAGGGTAAGGGACTTTGTCTCAATCTCCTTTCATTGAGGCGTATTTTGATAATATACACATACTTATTTTATACGTTGTTTAATAAACCAATTTGAATTTTAATTTCATTCAAAGGGAATGTTTTTTTCTATGAATCATTTACTAAATTACAAAAAGGAATGTTTTTAACATATGCAGCGGCAACGATTCTGCCGCTGTAACCGTTATTTGATATTTGTATTACTCTATAAGCCTTAATATTTTTAAAAGGAAAATAAATCACTTATTCCATTTTTTATGTATTTGGGTATTTAAAATTATTTTTAAAATGGATTTACTATTTCAATATCTTTAAATTATTTCTTGTACTTTCAAATGAATTTTTTATGAGTAAAATATTGATAATTGTAATCTTTTATGTGTTATGATTATATAATGGTACTTGAACATTTGACGGGTGGTTACGTGATAAACCAAGAAAGGGGGTTGCATGATAAAATAAATTATGGGTGATTCTATGATAAACCATGGATGGATGGTTGCATTATAACCTTAAATACATTGGGTATAGAAGTCGACAGTATGGTTATTCCATTTAGTGATATGTGTGGAAGTTGACTGTATTGTTATTCCATTTAAGTATGATTATATCCCAAGTTACCTTTTATGTTATACATTCCTTTATTTGGGTTTATGGTAATATTTTGGTTATAAAAGGGTAATAAATGAGATTCTATTCAGGGAAGTATATTTACTAATTCTTAAAGGTGAAAAGTATTACATTATGATAAAGTATTCATGGTTTTCATGTTATCCCAAGACTAACAGTTTTAATTCTTTATGTATCCCTTACTAAGATTTTTATTCTCATCCTAATCTTTGAATTTTTTTATAGGGTTTAAATAAGAATAGAGTCAATGATGGGATCAAGGTAAATTCATGTTGTTTAAACATGGAACAAACCATTTTTCTTTTTAAAAGGTTTTCATTTTATGAAAAAAATTGGGTAGTGAGTAGAAGTGTCTAATTTGTAATAATCAAGTTTATATGTATAAGTTATATCCTAATTCACAAAATATTTATACCTTAAAAGATCCTCTAATTGAACTAAAGTCAAATTATCGATTTAACTTAAGATTATGTAATGTTTAAGGCCCAAAAATTATACATTGATTCAAAAAAATTATGGAATTAGGACAATAAATTTTCTTCTGATCATTATCATAATTTTCATTAATTCTTTTATTTACCAATAATATAAGGAAATAAACATAAATGATATATTTCTATAAATGAAATTTAATTCTTTATTCGTGATATTATCAATTTCTAATTCATCCATTACTTCATGTAATGGACATCCAAAAATTAACTTTGATGCCTAAAGTGATAAAATACACGTTTAGCAGATCTTAAGGCCCATAAAAGAAGGAAAAGTATAACTATTTGTCTCTAAATATTCTTCAAAATCAATATGGTTAATACATTAATATAAAAACATAAAAAGTAGCACTACTGTTTCATCATAAATAATTATTCATCCAAAATAATTATTCATAACCAAAACATAGAGTAGGCTAGTTATAGGTGTGAAACACTTATCATTCTTCAGTCACGAGTTCAAGACCCATGGCCTTTCCAGAATTTATTGGTTTTAACTCATATACGTGATGTATTTTTCTATTACCTTACTAATATAATTTCAAAAATATTATTGAAATATTTGAAATAAGTATTATCACTAATAGCCCTTTAACTAAGGTTTTCAATACAATCTCATTACAAAAATACTTTCTATGATGTTTAACTTAAATTTTTCATGAATGCTTAAACTTTTAACCCTTTTTAAAGATGAAAATTAAATACTTTAGAAATAAATCCATGAAATCATATTAACATTAATCTCCTATATATCACAGTGTATCTCTTTGTTGTCACATTTCAAATATGTGAATCCCGTTATGGTAAATTCTCTTAGAACATGGTAATAACCAGAATTACAAAAAATCCTTTTGGAAAACACGAATTCTTCACTATTCTATATATTATTGGATATATTACATAAATCTGAGAATTTGTAAGCTTTATCCATGATAACATGATCTAATTTTCAACAAGTCCTTAATTTGTTCCAAGGTAATCGGTATCATCCAATTTACTTATTCATATCCCACACATCATTATCCAAAAAACAATATCTTAACATAAGAAACATATTAAAGGGTATCCTTACCTTAATCAGGTGTTTTCTATGGACATAACCTTTCCATTATATCACTTTTGTATTCCATGGGATCCTTTCAATATATTCTTGTAAATAATTATTGAAAAAAAACATAAAATGGAAAATCCTTATTTATTTCAACTTTTGTAATTCTTGAATCCAAATTCATAAAATCTTTGATTACCTCATCCTTAATCCATTAACAGAGCTTCCTCATCATATTACGCAATACATATTTTCTTTCAAATTTCATCTATAGTCTCTTTATCATTAGTAATGTAACCATTACTCACACCACCTTGATGATTCTCTTCAAGAGATTTCCTCTTGGGACATTGAGTTACATAATGACCGTTTATTCCACATATAAAACACTTAACATTCAATGATGTCTTAGGGAGGACAATATTCTCATCTATTTATTTAATCAAACTCTCCATTTTTTCCATGTAGTCACTTGCTTTGTGTCCTTATTTTCCATAGTCAAATCATATTATTGTTCCTCTAATACATTTACTTACATGATTCTTTCCACATTCTTGACACAAAGGAAACTGAATCTTGTATCCTCCATGGTACCCATTACCCTAACTCCTATTGAACTTTTTTTTCTCTTCCTTGGGGTGTCTGAGAGTTGGTTAAAGTATAAATTGTTAATCCTATTCCATGAAAAAATTTTAGGAACGATCACAAAATATTTTACTCCAGTGATGATACCACTAGATTGCTCATAAAAAAATCATCCATCACATTAAATATTAATCCAGTTCATTCCGGTTCACATAATTTACCAACATAAGAAGAAAAGTGTGAGAATTACATACCATAACAGGTAACCACATATTCATGAAAATAATTACTTATAGTATGTCTAAATAATGACACCTTATTTAATATATGACACACTAGTTTCATCCTAGGTTATTCATATACAACATATATTTAAATCCTTCTTGGTGGTTTTTGAATATTTTTGTGGATTCTAAAAGCATATCCCCTGGGAGTGTCAAACCAGGTGTGTAAAAAGACCAATTGTTAAATACCAAATTACCCTGAGTCGGGAATAAAACATCTTATTATATTTTTTACCCCTAAGTACATATATGTCAAATCAACATCAACTTGTTGTATCTAAACATGGATTTATTTCTAGTAAACCAATCACTCTATACTCTACCAAAATTACATGACATTTTCCATAATATTAACTCATCATTATACTTATCCTTAGAGAAATACCTAGATATATCCTTAGAAATATACTTAGGGGTATCACTAAATTTTTATAATCTTAGTTTCTAAAGGTTACCTAACCTTTAATTTGATAACAACTATAGAGACCTAAGAATAATATACATGGATATTATATCATTTTAGATAAATATTCAGTACATTACAAATAAACATGCATGAGGATCATAATAGTTTAGTGTCTTTAGAAACATGGAAACAAAATGTTCTATCATGGTGAAAGATCTTCGACATATCTCATAAATATCTCCACCTTTAGTACTTCTACCTAAAAACTTTCTTTATAACCTAAGGAAAGGAAACATAAGAAAGGGGTGAGCTCAATTTCTTAGTAAGAGTAAATACAAGAAATGTGTAATCATAACACAAACAAAAGCATACAGAAATTGAGAATAACATTTTATTATCATTCTCTGCATATTAAAGATCATGATAAGGATTGGAAATTTTTTAGGAATGAATCATAAGGAAATATAGAACATAATCCATGAAATTAGAGCATAGTAATAAAACATATAATTATGGAAAATACATAAGCATATAATAACCCTATGTCAAGGTGGTCTACCAAGGCCTTTATAACATGTTATCCTTGGTTTAATCTCATGTGTACCTACTTCAGTCTTGGGATTCCCTCCTGCGTACCCTTTTATTTTTTTTCTAGGGATGTCCTCTGGTGTACCATCTTGTTTTGGGCTTGGGATGTCTCCCCATTTACCATCTTGTTTTGGGCTTGGGATGTCCTCCTATTTACCCACTTTTTTCGGTTTTGGTATGCCATCCCATTTACCCTCTTGATTTGGTCTTGGGATTTCCTCCTATATACCCTCTTGTTTCGGGATTGGGATTCCCTCCAATGTATCCATTGAGATTATAAACCATTTAACATTACTAAATGCATTGGTGGGAGATATAGGTCCCACCTGCCACATAATGAAATCATATATGCTTTTGCCAAAAAATTCATCATATCATGTCCCATGAAATGATATGGGTTTTATAAACTTCAAATAACAACCCATGAAAATAAATTGTTATCATTAACATTTAATCCCATCATAACCTATAAAAAGAGATAGGTTTAATAATAATTTCAAAAAACCATATCCCATGAAGAGAATTAGGTTTCAAAAGTAAATAACAAGTGGAAGTGAAATGGGTGTCATAAGAATTATTCCATAAAAACATAAACCATTCAATAATGAATATGAATAGAACATTTGGATAATTTCCTATAAGGTCTATTTTAACATCAATGAATGTCATATTTGATGGAAAATTACATGGAAAGATATTTTGAAAACATTTTTCAAGTAAAATATCATTTATTTTTTAAAAAATTATTTTTAAATCATAAAAACTTTTTGAAATTCATTTTCATTGAAAATACTTTGAAAACATAGAAATAAGACTTGAAATCATTTTGATAAACTTTTTCCCTGAAAATCTCTTATTGAATCTTGAAAACATTTTGAAAACATATTTTCTTGAAAAATTATAAAATAATCTTTCAAAAATTTTAAAAACCATTATCATTAAAAACTATTTTAAAAATTATAATGAAATATTTAAAATTCATTAAAAAATATTTCATTTAAGGTACATTTAAAACTTATAAAGAAATATTGAAAATATTTCGAAAACCATTTATTTGAAAATAAATTTGAAAAATTGTAAAGAAATATTTTAAACCCATAAAACATTTTTAAAATAATTTTTCCTTGAAAACGATCTTCAAAGATAATTTGAAAATATTTTTGAAAATATGGTTTTGAAATAAAATATATTTCTAACCGAACAGAGAGATACACTAAAATTTTCTTAAAAACATTTTCATAATTATATTAAGTAAAAAAGAGTGGAAAAATGCTACTAATACAAGGATATATCTAGAATAAATTGAGGAAAAGTAATATCATGAGTTTATTTGGAGATATGTATCATAATATTTGATCAAAAGAAACAAAATCATTAACAATCCTGAAAAGCAATGAGATTGTTTCAATAAACCCCTACCACTTGGTTACTTGGGATCAAAATCATAATGTAATACAATTAATTTACCTGAATAATTAAATATCATGAAAATAATGAGATTCATGATACAAAATTTCAATTGGAAGCAAAGACACTTGGTTAAAGAACACAGGTTCCTAACAAAACATGTGTCTGAAAGAAGGCAATTTGAGACAAAACTACTTTACAAATTTGGTAAATTTTGAAGCATTAACCCCATGAATTAAATATCATAGAATGGATATTTAAATAACCATATATTTAATTATAATATAATTATAATACATTCATGTTATGTAAATCACCACAAAAATTAAGTGAGTGGTGAATAAATCATGTATCTCACAGAAATAAAAAGTGAGATGAAATCCCCTTACCCTATGTCTTAAACCTCATCATACTCATTCAAAAATCATGTATAATAAGTTTAAATTTATTATAAATATATCATATAACCATATTATTAATTCCAAATCCATATATGGGTTTATTATGGATTTATATTACCCTCTTGATAATAATTATATGTTAGGGTTTCACTTTAGGTAATATCCGCTTTGTTTTTCACATGTGTATTAATTTGTTACAACTTTTGTTATTATACTTATATCATGATTTCAAAAATTTAAAACATAATTTAAATATAATTTATATTCTGTATATTGGTCTTATAATAATTCATAGAATATATAAGTATGAAATAGAATACATCATTCATGGAGATGGTAAACAGTACATACGTATGAATGATATTTCAGTTTAATTATTGTGTTGAATGAAATGATGTAAAATACACACACACACACATATCATTATTATATTATATTTATTATAATGTATATATATATATAATATTAACTAATCCAATTCTCAATACATTCCATGGTTTTTATGAACGAATCACATCGCTTTGAGGGGGCGGTAGTCCACACTTCCTCAAACAAAATTATTGTATTAACCATAAATGGAAAGTATAAAGACATGTGTTATAAAAGAATTAAATAATCTTAAATAAATAATAAATATAATATATAACATATATAAACATTTTTTCTATCATAATTTCCACTATGAGAGGAAATAACATAAAAATGAACAATCATCGTTTCATGAGGTAGTAGTTCATTATACATGTAAATAATATGTTCATTACCCATTAGATGGAGGTGTGTGTAAGTGTAGGTAAAAAAATTATCATAATAAAATACTAGTATATTAAGGATACTGGTTTTATTATACAATTATGGAATAAAGACAGTAGAGGGGGTTTAGAAAGAAAATAAAATAAAGGAGTTTGAGAGAAGACGTTACCTCTTAATCGGGTAACTCCTTTTGGTTTGTGCCAAAAGGATTCCTTGGATTGGTTACTGTGAAAAGGGAGTATTGAAGGAGAAAGGGATGGATTATGGAAAGTGTATTGGGTATATATTGACCAAACATAATTGTTTTGAGAGGTGTGAGGAAGTGGAAGAGGTGGTGACCTTTTATATAGAAAGAAAAATTACTCACTGATTTTTCTTGAAAACAAGTTAGGTGTACAAATGTTATTACCTAAAAAATTCATAACAAACCAAAAAAATAGATAAATTAAGGTTTATTGCCTAAATGTTTCAATAAAATGGGTTTTGGGCACGTTTATAGGTCATTTAGGCCCCTAATATTAACGATTATTTCCTAATTAAGCTTAATTTGTCCTTAATCGCTGTGATTAATTTTTATCATTTTTACTAATATTTTTCTGTAAAAAATAACATGATAGAATAATAATATAAATATTATAATGATTAAAATGGTATATTTCAATTTTTTTAAATTTAATTCATAGAAGATTCAAAATTAAGATTAATACCAATCTCGCAGACGAGATGAAATAACAGGTTTATAAAGTAGAAAAATGTTCAGAATTTTGTTATGTTTTTATCATTAATTTCAAAGTGAAATTTCTTATAATTACAGAAATTTTATTAATATATGTATAATTGATCTAATATGACCTTAAAAAAATTATGTATAATTTATAATTAATAATTATTAAATTAAAAGGTAGTTATTAACTAAAATGCAGTATTTTTCATCATCCATTAGAAAATGATGTTTCTTAGAAAAATACAAAAAATTCACCCTAATATAATTTCAGAATTATAAATTCAAAAATGAAGTTTATTTTCTCAAATTCAATTTACATGTGTTTAAAATTATTATTTTTTGTTCTTCGTAGAAGGATATGAGAAACAATTTATTCAAGAAAATATTGTTTTTAAACATATGAGGACATTAAAAAAAATGTTTTTCATTATTATATGTTTTATTTATATTAAAATATTATAAAAATATTTGAAAAGTATTTATAAATATTCATATTACTAATTTTTAATATCTATGTTATAAATAACTCATTTAAATAATTATAAGAATAAAATGATGTTTTGTAGAAACTCGATATTGTATGTAAAGTACACTAAGTCAATGTTACGTGTAGCGCAAGCCAAGTTAGTGTTGTGTGTAGCAAAATAAAAGTCAGTGTTGTGTGCATCACAATTAATATTGGTGTTATGTGAAAGGAATGTTTTACATTTTGTTTTAATATATATATAAAACTAGTTCTAGTGTCATGTGAAATGAAAAATATCAAAATGATAAATTAATTCGAAGAGAAATATTTCAAAAAATATAGGGGTGTTACATAGGAGAGTAACGAATACTAGGAAAAATTCCATGGAGTTGAGGCTATCCAGGTTTATGCTATGGATTAGGTTCTAGATGATAGTAGAGAGGGACCTTCTACAATCAGAGGTATGGCCTTGATTACCAATACACAATCTAATGCTTTTTTTGATACACGATTAAGTGACCATAGCTAAACATACCTAAATAATATGTTGATACCATGGTTTAATTATTACATCCAAAAATAGTCACACAAACCAAGGAGCTAAATGTTTATTATCTTTGAGACTAAAAAAAATAAAAACAGTTATTCCACATGCTATGAACATTTCTCTATAATATAAATCCACTCTAACACATTCGGTGAGAAATAATCCGCTTCAAATATCAGGGATGTGAAAACATAAGAAGAGGTAAGCTAAAATGTTTAGTAAAGAATAACATAACAAAGTCCTAAATGGTTAGATAATAAACATATGGAAAATCATGAATAAGGAAAAATATGTGATTTAAAATGATATAAATAAATACGTGTTATTTATAAGCATGTAATGTAGACATAACATCTAAAATGATAATGAATTTACCTTAAAAGGATAAAATTAAACCCAAAGCATATAAAATGATCCATATAAAATTGGAAAGAAAGAGGTATAATCACAAACATTGAATTTTTTTATATTTGGAAAGCTTGTTACCCACCAACCCCTTAGAACGTAAAATTGTGAGTAGAGGTAATGCCATAAGACTCAATATTTGTGATCTTATCTACTCGCTAACAAATTATAAAATTTTTTATATCTCATAATATATAAGACTTTAATCAACACACTGAAGGGGGGTATATGAACCACTTTATAATCCATATTTTTTTGTGCAAATTGGTATATAAACCTCACAACATGAAATAAAACATAGAAGAAATGGTCATTATGAAATTATCAAAATGTATCTCATAAAATTGAATCAAAAGTAAAATCAAATGATATCAAAACATTTCCACCCAAATGTAATACAACATAAGATAACATATAATATGAATCACAAAATATAAATCCATTGGGGATATATCATTTGATGACAATGAAAACCAAATTATAAAAAGTCTGTTTTGAAAAAAATTTGTATTCATTATTGAAAAAGTTATAGTTAAGAATTTATTTTCAAAAAGTATCCTTTATTTCTTAAAATAATTGAAAACAAAACCTTTCATGGAAATTTATTCAGATCAAAATTTATTTTTCCCTCAAAATAAAGTGATAACATCCATAAGAATAAAAATTATTTGAAAAAATAAAGTTCAATAAAAATTTGTATAACTCAAAGAAAGGATTTTGAGTTACCAAGTCCCTTAACTTTACCCTGATTTCTTAGAAAGTGATTTAACCTCACATATCATAAATACAAACATCTTAATTACCTATTTTTAACCTTATTCACATATATTTTTATTTATAATCTTTATTAATTACAATTCTTTATATTTATTAGATTGTTGTAATCTCTTTCCACACCAGGTATTAATAATCTTTTCTGTTTTAAACTAGGTTCATAAAAGTGGTATTGACATTCATTTTTCTCCCAAAGATCATAATTTAAGAACCATTAATGGAAATAGAATTGATGTATAAAAGTACTCATAATTTTATAATACCATTACATGGGAGTTTTAGTCATGTTTTATGAAAACAAAAATGGCGATGAACTAGTTTTGGTTTTTTACCGATATTGGTGGATTATCTTATAATGATATTTAATTTTTTGTGATATAAAAAATGAAACATATTAATGATATATATTCATCATATTTAAAATATAGACTCATAAAGAATAAAAAAACTATCCATGTTCGGAAATTATGGAAAATGAAACACCTTTATTCACGGAGGCGGTAGTCCCCACAACACATGATTTTCATTTTCATTTTTTTAATGGAAAAGGGGAGGGTGGTTAATGATTCCAAAATAATTCTATTAAAATACCTGTATAATGATTATATTTATGCTTTCATTTTATTATATTGAAGTGAAATTTTAGTAAGAATAAAACAACATAATGAAATAGGAAAAAAGAGAGGTTAAGAACTTATACCTCATTCCTTAGATTATCTTCTTCCTGAAGGGGATCAATCATTTGGGATGTTCTTTCAATAAAACCAGGATCCCATTAAGGTGTCTATAAGTTTATTGGATAGGGTTGGAAAGAAATTGAGATGAAATTAATAGATTTTGGTGTGAGGGTAAGAGGGGATAGAAGTGGCCCTTTTATAAGTGAAAAGGATTGATTTTTTGAAAAATCCCCAAAACTTTTCAATAATGGGAAGTAATTGTCAAAGAAAGTGGGTTAAAAATAGATAAATAATAGATTTTAGTGGAGATATGGTCGATCCATTTATCCACAATTCAAATAGAAATATTTTTTAAACATGTTAGGCCTTTTACCTCTAAGGTTACTTACTTTTACCATATGAGTTTTCACCATGATAACAAGTTTTTACCATGGTAATTTATCCTTTAATACAAGAAATTAAATGGTCATTATTATATAATTTGGACCTAATGACTCAAAATGTGAAATCCATTTTTTAATTCAATTTTTAAAATTGAAAAAAATTAATTTTGAAATACTAAATGTATAATGTATTAAAAACAATTTTTTTTTGAAAATATAACTTAAATTTTAATAAGTAAAATATGGGTTTATAAATTAAATAAAATAATTCTAAAATTATAAATTAACCTATAAAATAAATATTGTTTTATAAAAAGGTTTCATAAATTTATTATTCAAACTTATAAAATATCAATGTCATAAAGTCATTTTATTTATAAAAAATGAAATTTTCACTATTCACCTAAAAAATTACATTTTTAAAAAAATATAAAAAATAATTTTAAGATAATCTCACCATGATAAATTAAAAATTATGTTATTTTTTTCAAATTAATACATTTAAATTTACAAATTTAACTTCAAAATAAAATTGTAAAATATCTTTAAAATTTTTTTTATTTGAAATCATTCTTTTGGTATATTTATCATTATTATAAAATTAGTGTTAATCATATATATATAAAACTTGGAAAAACAAAAAAATCATAAAATAAATTTTAAGCATAGATGTGTTTTATTAGTTTCTTAACTATATTAATTAAGTGGATATTTAAAGTTAATTTTATTTTGTTTATATATATATATATATTTCATAATTCTGTTACCAATATTTATAACTATTAATTATATGGATACCTTAAAATGATTCATATTAATTTTTTTTTCAGTGTTTTATGGGGACAAATCCATCAAACATAGTATTAATTTAAGGTGGAAAAACTTGGGTTTTTATATTCTACCTCCTATAAAATAATTTCATCCTCAAAATTTCATTACATAAAAGAAAACAAGCGAGGGTACTTTTCTCTCACCACATACTCAAGTTTATACATAGACTCCTAAAACATATGAGTTATCCATAGATATTTTAAAATAATAGTGGTATTTTTCTATAATACCTTATCTCTTCGATCCATAATTTTCATTAGTTATTCCCCATATGATAGATCTTTTTCTAGTTTCATGACTTCTGAGATTACCACATGTGAAGGGTTTGGTATGTACTTTCTCAATAATGATACATAGAACACATTGTGTACTTGAGAGAGGTGTTGAGGGAGAATCAAGTGATAGTCATTGACTCTGACATGATCAAGGATCTTGAAGGGCTCAATGGATCTTGGGTTCAACTTCCCTTTCCTCCCAAATATCATAACCCAGTTCCATGGAGATATTAAAAAAACAATTTATCACCTAATTTGGACTCTATAGCTTAGTGGTGTTTATCTTCAAAAATTTTCTATTGATTTTTTCCACTTTCATATTCCACTAAATGATTTGAACCTTCTCCATCATTTTTTGGACAAGGTTTGGAACTATTAACTTACTTTATATAATTTCATCGTAGT
Source organism: Viscum album (assembly GCA_963277665.1). Taxonomy (NCBI): domain Eukaryota; kingdom Viridiplantae; phylum Streptophyta; class Magnoliopsida; order Santalales; family Viscaceae; genus Viscum; species Viscum album. Next base: position 1,676,058,187 of record OY728159.1, on the reverse strand, counting down.
ATGTTAGAGTCCTACATATATTCACATATTGTGCCTCATATGGTTTTATATGAATGATAAAATGAAATTTTTTGTCATATTATAACTCTAATAGGGGGATGTGTTGATTCAAAAATCCCTAGAAATCCACCAAACAAAATATCAACATATCCTCTAGAGTTTTAATTATCCTCTTCGAATAACTATATGTCTGAGGATGATATATAGTGATGACGATCAACTCTATATCCAATGATTTTTGAAGACTTATCAAGATCCTTAAGGTAATCCTCAGATCATAATCAGATATAATGGTTAGTGGTACTCTATATAGCCTCACCATTCCCATTATGTATATCTTTCCAAGTTTTTCAAGGGATAAATATTATTTTATAGAAACCAAATGAGAGGACTTTGTAAGACGATCATCTATAAACCATATATAATTATGGTATTTATATGTTTTAGAGAGTCATATAATGAATTACATAGTGATGTTTTTTTATTTACATAATTTTATGGGTAATGGTTGTGACATACCATTAATTTTTTTTTCATTTAACCTTAACTTCTTAGCATACCAAGCAGCAAGATACACGTTATGCAATCTCTCTCTCTTCATACTATATCACGTGAAGTTTTTTCAAAATCTCTATACATATTTATACTTTCTAGATTTATAGAGAAATATGAGCTATGTGAATCAACCAAAAGTTCCTTCTTCAATTCATTATTTTATGTGGCACATATACGGGTTCTGAACCTTATAATTCCATATTTATCAAAGTTGAACTTCAGAATATATGATACCTTTTTCAATAGATCAAAAGAATATTTTGGGATTATTTTATATTTATGTGAATGGAAGGTTGAGAAGTCAGTTAGGAAATATATTAATTTCACCCCATTATGAATTAATGATCTATACTCAATAAATCTATGATTATTGGGTCTTTTTCATTCCCCATCATGGAATGGGTAGCACTGGCTTTCTTACTTAGATAATCAACCACATTATCTACCTTCCATAGGTGATAATGTATTGAAAATTCACTATATTTAATCAAGTACAACTATATCCTTTTATGAATATTCAATTTATTATGTGTAAATATATATTTCATACTCATATGATCAGTATATATATATATATATATATCAAACTTTTCCCCATAGAGATAACGTATCAACATATTTAATGAAAAGATCACTGTTTCCTGCTCAAAATCACACATTGGGAATTTTTTCTCAATAGTATTTAATTATCATGAACCATAATCAATTTCATTATTATTCTATATGAGGATTCATCCTAAACCCTTTTTTAAATCATCACTGTATTTTATAGAGCCTTCTCCACTAGAAGGTAATGTAAGTATAAGGGCAGTGATCCACCTCTTATTTAGTTCCTTAAAACTTCTTCATATTACTTTATATAAAGTAACATTACTATAACAACACCCCAATATTTTAAAATAAAACTATGTTCAATAATGTATATGACATGCAACACTGAGCCTAAACAAACCACAAAATATTATTATTTAAATATGACTATTATAACTTAGCCATTGAATTGGTAGGTATGAATAATAATAAATAAATTATAAAATATAAATACAGTAAATAATCAATAAAACTTTATTAGTTTATTATTATTAAATATGTACTCAATTTTTAGTAAAGTTATTTTATGCTTCAGAGATACAATTTTTTTTTAAAAAATGGTTTTTATCACTTTTTGTAAAAAAATAATATAATAAATTTTAATAAATTATATAATTCGTATTTTATAAATATAATTTTATTTTTTAAATTAGTATATCAAAATTATATTTGGGTGAAATTATTGAAATTTTCTAGGAAGTTTGATTTTCTAGTGAATAGTAAAAAATACAGATTTTTATTGAAAACTGTATTTTTGTTTCAAAATTTAAAATGTTACATTTTATTTTAATATTATTTTATAGTGAAATTAATTATTTTATATTATTTATAATTCAATTATGTTCATTAGTATCAATTTTATGATTTAATTTGTTATAAAATTATTTTAATACATAAATGCCATTTTTTTTGTAAAAGTGTTTTTATGCATGAAAAATGTTTTATTATTAATAAATTAAATTAATCAATTTTAATGAATGATTTTAATTAAATTTATATATTATATTTTTAATAAAACATTTTAAAAATATTCTAACAATTTTACAATGAATGAGATTAAAATAAATCAACTTTTATGCTTAAGAAACATTATTTTCCTAAAAGTGGTTTTCATCACGTCTTTCACACTTATTTTAAAAATAATTTCTTCACTTATAGGTATTAAATTTGATAAAATAGACTTCGTATTTGGAATCAGTGAATGAAAATTTGGTAAATGGTCCCGTTTTATTTTTAAACATTAGGACTAGTAACCTTGGTAAAATATATTAACTCAGTAAAGAGTAAATTAGCTAAATATATGTTAAAAATCAGTGATAATGAAATAATTTTTCATAATAATAATTATTGTTTGAATTTTATTCAACTATAATAATCTTAAGATCTAAATTGATTTTAATGAACACTTTTCCATGAAAATGACCTATATAATATTTAAAGAAAAGAAAGTTATAAAGTGTCACTCTCTTAGTTTTAAATATCTTTATGTGCCCACATAGGGACCAAATAAATTTATGAACAAATATAAATGCATATTTTTTTAATAGTTATTTTTTAATAATTTTTAATAATTATATAATAACCTTAACTTCTTACACAATGCTGACACAATATTTATTCAACTAATGAAAAAAATAAAATAAATGATTTTAAAAATATTAAAATTGATATAATTTTCATGATTTATAGTGTTACATGAATTTTATATATGATTATGAAATATTATTTTTATTTTAAAGGACTATAATCTGATTCCAATTTTATCTTTATGTATTTTAAGTCAAATTAAATGAATAGTGTCTAAATAGACATTAATGATATTTTATAAAAATAATTGTTAATTAAATTATTTAAAATCATAAAAATAATGAAATAAAATAAATGGTATAATATATGGTCTAATATTTCATCAAATAACCATTTATTATCCAATTTTTACCTTATAATTAAAATTAAAATCCCTTAAGAGTTAAAAAGACGTTACCATAGGCAATGATAAAATAGGTTAACTAACGAGCTAAACCAAAATATAATGTTTTAAATACTTCTTAAAGTTATCCATATTTTATTTTATGATTATATTGAGAAAATATACCACCATATATTCAGATATATTAATTTTTTGAAGCATTATTATTGATAATTACTTTGTTATATTTTAATCTTTTTTGTAATTCCAAGTGTGTCATTACCCTTCCTTATAAAAGGACACACCTTTGTTCACTTATTTACATCACTTTGAAAGAAATATCTCCATAAATAAATATCCATTTTTATTATATAAATACTTATACAAGTTATAGAAGTTCTTGTCTCTCCAAAATAATAACCCATCATTCTATAATAAAGGATACAAAGGAGATTTCTGAAAGAAGAGGTATTTGTCTTACCTGACATATTTCAACTTATTTATTATTTTTCCTTAGATAAATACATGGTATTTATCATAAAATAAAAAATTAAATAAACCAAATATAATTAAATTTCATTATTATTGTTAAACCACAATTATCCACTTTATTTTTCATCAAATGAGGAGTAAAAGTATCACTAGTGTGTATGGATGATTTACCATCTCCGCATAACGATACAATTAATTTTTCTTCACCATATTTTATGGATTGATATTTTTATGGGTTTAATGTTTATATATTATATTTATGGAATAAATATTATTATTTAATTATAATATCATATATACCCTCTTACTATTGATTTTTTTAAAAATGATAACATCGCTTGTGCGTACGTGTGGACTACCACTTCAACGAAGAGATGCGATTCATTTTTTAGTTTTAGATTCAAATAGATGGTAATACATATATATTAAATTAATAAACATGACATATATGATAAAATAATGATTCTTTTATGATGAATTATTATTTACATTTTTTTTAATTCCATCCGTTAAAAAGTGAAAACAACATTCATGAGTACGTATGACATGTTATCTCCATGAACGGTGTAATTAATATTCCAATATATACATTCCATGGATTATTATAAATATGTATATAGTTAATTTATATTATATTTATATAATGACTATAATTTTCGATATTATGGAACCATGAGAAATTTACATGTTCTAGAACTTCCAAATTGAAACATACATGAAAAACAAGATAGTTAGCAACAAGAAACATAGATTTTATTTAAGAATTTTTAATAAATAGGTGTTGAAATATTATAAGTGGATCATATATGATATTATATGTATGAAAATGATTCTTTTATTGAAGTATAATAAATTTAAATTTATGAAATAGGTGGTTTAAATCACTTACAAATCTTATTGGACCTAAGGAAAGTGTTTCTCGTCTCACTTTTACTTCTATGAGACATATTCCATACTCAACACTTATTTATTTTGTAGGTTGTATATACTTCAATTTAATATGTTATATCATGAATATTTTATATTTATGGTATTTAATTTTTCATTTGATATTATTCTTTCGGGGGGATTATGTTTCAAAAGTTACCAAAATGGTAAGGGTTTATTTCATAATCTCATCATTATTCAGGATTGTTTATGTTTAAGTATCCATTTGGGGAATTATTTGAAATTTCTATATTAAACCCTATATATTTTTTATCCAATATTAATTTCTTTAAATTAATATTTTTCTTATCATTTTCCTATCATTACCTACTCAAGATTCCAAAATAATGTTTTTAAGGAAAACTGACTTTGTTTTTCTATTCAGTCGGGAATCCATTTATTCTATATCCATATATTATTTAAAATATTTTAAATAATATTTTTAATTTTATACAATTATTTTTTAAATACATTTTTACCCATGTTTTAATTTTGAAAAATGGTTTCAATGGAATCTTCATGTTGTTTCCTGAATGCGGTAGTTTTTGTCTTTTCTTATAAAAGTGTAGAATGAATGTTTTTTAAATTATAAAATATAAATAAAATTTCACATTGTCATGAATTAATAGTGATTTAAAGAATCTTTTACATGTTTAAAAGGTTATTTTAAAATAAATTTGTTTCCCTAATGTTGTAGAAATTTTTATTTTTTAAAAGTGAATTTTAAAAATAAAAGGGTATTTTCCTCAATAATATTTTTAATGGTCTTTTTGTCTTATTTTTACTCATTAATGACAATAATCCTTTATTAAAATTTCATATACTATTTTCTAAATAAAAATATTTATATTGATAATATATTAAATTTTTATTGCCCCCTTTCATATACTGAACACATTAGTCTTAGTATGTGATGGATGTAGCCTAACATAGCCTCTTGATGCATCAATAGGTCTCATGAGACAAACTAGTTTGGATATTTGGACAAGGCCTTACCCATTTGTTAATGGTGTCTTGGTATGATGCCTCAATGATATATTTAATATGTCTGAATTTATGAATTCTATCATTATGAGATTAGTTATTGATTTCCCCATGATTTTTTTAAAAGTTATGATATCCATGAATAAGTTTTATACTCATGTGATTTGTTATATGGAATTATCTGATCATCATTTATTCTTGGCACATTATTAATTGTGCTAAATTTATAGATTAAATAACATGTGTTTTTAAATATTTACCTTTCTATATTTATTATTCTTTATTAAATCATGATATCTTCTTGTGTATGCGACCCTTAATGAGAATTTTATCTTACCATTATTTTGTTTCATTTCCACAGGATATGAAGAAGGAATATTTGAATGAGTTCAAGGATGAAAAATGATTACTCTAATTATGTTTTTTATTTTATTTATAATGTAAAATATGAAGAATGTATGTATCTAGTTTTCCAATACTACTAAACTATTTAGTACTTCAAGATATGATTCCTTTTATTTTGTTCCAATGTATTGATGTTACCACTAGATCAAGATATTAGAGTCAGAGTCTTTACAATATGTATTAGAATAAGTTTAGTAGAAACCTTAGGAACTAGATCTTGGAAAACATATATTAGGGGACATAACCCTATGAATGAATTTGAGGATAATTATAATAATAGTATAAAATCCTAATGTTTTAGTTAGGTAGTGATTATATAGTTTTACCCAGAAACACATCCATATCTGGATACTACAAGTAAAATTGTTTTTAAAATTGATTAATCTAGGGGTAATGACCCCAAAAAGGGTTGTTCAAGTATATCTCGATCACCATTATGGTCCATGGTGAGTGTGACCTTACTATGTACCTGATTTGACACTCTTGGGGGATATAATTGGGTTAAATTAAATTTTAATTACGAATCATTATGAATTATTTGAATATATAGTATCTAAGGATGACCGAGGTTAAACTTAAGGATTCATAGCATAAAAATTAGGTGTCATAATTTAGACACCCTATGTTCGATATTTCTTAATTTCCCACTATGATTATTGTTTCCCATCCTATGGGTTTTGGTTTTAGTCAATTGATAGTACCAGATGGATCCATGTTAATGTTGAATGTGATGGAAAATGTAGCAATTATGAGCAACCATATGATATAATTACTAGAAAGAAAAATATTTTAAATATTTATAGTCACTTATCATGATATATTATTAACAACTTATATATTAACTAACTCTCATACCACCAAATAATAGAGGTGTATATTTTTTTGAGATCATGGGTAGTGGAGACCATGGAGGAAAGAAGGTATAATTTCATTAATGTTAGAAATATGGTAATAAACACTGTGGGGAATGTCTGAAAGGAATGGGAAATTTTTTTATGAGTGGAAAATAAGGGCATAAATCAATGAATTTTTGAGGAAAAATGAATATTATGATGGAATGGAATAAATTAAATCCAATGAAAAAATTCATAGTTCAATATAATAAGTTTGGGGAATATGGGCACTATCTGAGTCAATGCCCTAATCAAAGGGTTATCTCATAGACCAAAGAAGAACCTATGATATGAATGTCATTAAAGTATAAGTATTTAAGTGTTTATAAATTTGTATTTAAGAATTATGTTATAGAATTATTATAAAAATGATATTCTAGATATAATAATAGTGAAAAATATAAGGATTATTTCACAATAGTTTTTCTTTTCATATTTGAAAACATATATTGAATAGTACTGATAACCTAGAATAGTGATTTACTGGTAAGGTGATATTTTTAGAAAAAACATGATTTATGGACTGATAAACCTTAATATGTGTTCGATATTGGGTTAAAAATAAATTTTATTAGGATAATAAGTTAATATTTGTTATATTTTTGAAGGTATAGATACCTATTTTTAAGTTTTAGGTAATGGGGGTTTAACTAGATTAAATAAATTTTGGGATTTATTTATGTGAATTAAACCCTTTGGAATAGTATATGTTTTAGTGAAAAGTTTATTTGGGGAATAATAATTTTATATATTTTTAGTATAAGTTATAATTTATTGATAAAATTTAGGGTTAATTTTTTTTTGAGGTTGAGTTATTTATGAAGTTAGTACATTTTGGGAATATATCTTATTGAAACTTTCACGGTTAAAAAATTTATTTGATAATTAATGTAATTCTTGAGGATGATCATCATATTCTAGGGAAATATATAGTTTTATAAAAATTAAATCCCATAATCCATGTGATAACCCATCATATCCAGTAAGGCCATGGGGTTTGAACCGACAACTAAAGGGTGACAAGGGCGGAACGCCTACCACTAACCAACATGATGTCCTAATTAGTATAAAATTGTTTTTATATAAATGGGTTCATGGATAAATATTAATTTGATTTTGGGAAACAAATTATAGGTATTTTTTTGAATTTTTATGATTTTAAGGTGTTTAAAGATATTTTGAGATACATTTTATTGGGTTGAGTTATATATAACCTTTATATTTAATGTAAAGGATTATTTGGAAAAAATGTTATTACATTTTTGGAGATGTAAGATGAAGGGTATGAGATAACATTTGAGGTTAAAATATTATTTAATGTTAAGTTTTTTGAGATTATTTTAGATATAAGGTTATATATTTAATGAATGGTCTATATTGAACCATTTGTTTTATTGTTTAATTTTAGAGATTAATGTACTATTTCTTCAAATGAAGCTTTATTTATGTTGAGTATTATATTACATCTTGATAACCATTTTGATTTTATTAAATAGCGTAAGAATAAATTTTTATTATTTTGTGTATTATATGACCCTTAGAAGTTTATTTTAGTGCTGCAGGACTTACATGGAGAAAAAGATGATATTATGGTGGAAATTTATTAAAGAATGAAATTATACTTTTCGAGTAAGTATATTTCTATATTTTGTAGTTTAAATACTGAAGTAATTCCTCAAATATATGGAAAAGGTTCTTGAAAAAAATGATTCCTTATTACCTTATTTTTAATGAATCTATGAACTTTCTACCCATAACAGATTTATGGTTTTGTTGATGTTAAATTTATCCTGATCATGCTCTCTATCACTCTCTCTCAATCATTAAGTGTTAGTTTTCTCTTCCACTTCTACATTTACATTTCCCACTAATAAAATCCTATTTGGAAACCTAGGTTTTTGTTATTCTAGATGACATTAATATTTCCCATTTCCTATTTTTGAGAGGAATTTTTATTAACATTTTTCATGATGTGGGTTTTCCACAATGAAATTTTCAAATGTTAAACCCTTTATTACCAAACATAAGTTCAAATTATGAAGATGAAATTTACATAAGGGAAACAAATGTAACACATTGAGATTTTAAAATAACACTATGTTTAATAATGTATATGACACATAACACTAATCCTAATCAATCCATAAAATATTGTTATTTAAATATGACAATTATAACATAGTTGTTGAATTAATGTGAATAAATAGTATTAAAGAAATTATGAGATATATATATAGTACCTACTAAATATAAATTTAGTAATTTATTATTAGTAAATAAGTACTCAATTTCTAGTAAAGTTATTCTATTCTTTAAAAATACATTTTTAAAAAAAATTATTTTTATTGATTTTCGTTAGAAAATATTATAATAAATTTATGGAAATTCTATAAAATTTATTTTTTAAAAATAATATAATTTTTTAAAATAATATAATTTTTTAAATCATCATATAAAAATTATATTAGAGTAAAATTTTTGGATTTTTTATGAAATATTGATTTCTCAGTGAATAGTGAAAAATAAATATTTTTATTGAAAAATGTATTTTTATTTCAAGAATTGACAAATTTAAAATCTGTTTTAAAATTATTTAAAAGTCAAAATATTTATATTAAATTATAAATAATCTAATTAAGTTCATTTGAATCAATTGTATGACGGATTTGGTATACAAATATTTTTACATATAAAATGTATTTTTTTAGAAAATTGTTTTTATGCACGCATCATGTTTTAATCTTAATAAATTAAATTAATAACCATAGGTGATTTATTTAGATTAAATTTATATATTATATATTAAATAAAATTTCCTAACATCCATATAATATTTTTACTATGCATGATATAAGAATAAACATAGTTGTATGCTCAAGAAACAATATTTTTCTAAAATTGGTTTTCATCATGCATTGTGCACTTATGTTAAAATTAATTTATTATACTTATAGGTATAAAATTTTATAAAATGGTTTAAATTTTTTTAATTATATTTTTTAAATTTTATAAATTTTTCCTATTTATTTTTAGGCACTAGGAGTAGTAACTGCGGTAAAATTTATCACCACAGTAAAAAGTAAATAACATTAATATGGGTTAAAACTAAGTGATATCAAATTTTATTTCATCATAATTATTAATGGATGAATTTAATTCAAACCATATCACGTTTTAATCTAAATATATTCATTTAATGGACAATTTTCTATTAGAATTACCTATATAATATTCAAATCAAAGAAAGTTACAATGTGTAACTCTCTTAGTTTTAAATATACCTTATGCGTTAATATAGGGAAAACATAAAGTTATGAATAGATATAAATTCCTATTTTAAGAATAATTAAATTATTTTCATTTTGGAAATTTATTTATAATTTTTAGTAATTATATAATTACTTTAAATTCTTACGCAACGCTGGCACAAAATTTATTCAATTAATGGAAAAATAGAATAAAGGATTTTAAAAATATTAAAAATAATATAGCATTAAATATTTATTGTTTTACATGAATTTTATAGATTATTATTAAAAATTAGTGTTATTTTAAAGGATTATATTTTAATTAAAACTTTTTATTTATGTCCTTTAAGATAAATTAAATAAATAATTTCAAAGTGAATATTAATGATATTCTATCAAAATAATATTTTATTAAATTATTGAAAAATAATTAAAATCCTGACAGAGAACAAGAAGGATAATATATGTTAAAATTTTTCTTAACTTGTCTATTTATTAGCTAATTTTCACCTTATAAGTAAAATTATAACCCCTTAAGAGTGAAAAAGATGTTATCACAATTAAGGTTTAAATAGGAGAACTAATAGGAGAAACCAAAAATATAAGGTTTAAAATGACACAAAAACTGGTCAAAACTTTATTATTTGATGAAATTTAAACCATATCATACCTTATATTATAATATATGTTAATTTTGATTCATTTTTCATGATAATTAATTAGTTATATTTTTATCATTTTTGTAATTCCATGTGCATCCTTTCTCTTCCTTATAAAAGGACACCCCATCATTCACTTCTTTACACCACTTTGAGCAACCTATAATGACCAGGACTTACCCATTAATATTATAAAAAATCTTCTATAATTTATATAGATTATATTCTCATCAAACTACCAATTCTAGGTTCCATATGAAATGATCTAAAGGAGGTCTCCAGGAGAAGAGGTAATTGTCTTACCCAACCTATTAAACTTTATTTCATTTTATACATCATTTAACTTTATGTTATTTATTAAAAAATTTTAAATTTATTGTTAATATATATAAATTTTATTATGATTTTTAAACACATATTATCCAACCAATTTTCCATTAAATGGGAGGCTAAAGTATCGCTAGTGTGTATGTACGGCTTACCGTCTCTATGCAGGGATACAATTCATTTTTCTTCACCTTATTTTATAGATGGGTAATATGATGGGTTTAATATTTAAATATGTTTTTTTGAAATAAATATTCTTATTTAATTATAATATCTTATATACACTTATACTTTATAATCCATTGGAAAATAATAACATCACACATGTGTATGTGTTGACTAGCACCTTCCTGAAGAGATGCGGCTTATTTTTCTTATATTATTTACATGGATGGTAATGAGGATATATTTAGTAAATAAATATTACACATATGATATAATAATGATTATTTAATAGTGTATTATTATTTTACTCTCTTTCATTCCATCCGTCAAAAATTTAAAATATCTTTCATGCATGTGTACGACCTAAAATCTCCATAAATGATGTAATTCATCTTTATATCTATACCTTTAATTTATGATTATAAATATGTAAATAATGAATTTATTTGATATTTATATAATTATTATACTTCCATATATTTTGTAACCATGAACATTTTACAAGGATCAGAACTTACAAATTGAAACATACATGAAAAACGAGATAGTTAGCACTCGAAAATAGAGATTTCAATAATGAATTATTAATAAATGGGTGGTGAAATATTATATGTGGATCAATTATGATATTTTATTTATGAAAATTATTATTTTATAGATTTATAATAAATTTAAATTTTTTATATTTGAGTTTAAAATCACTTACAAAGATCGTCAGATATGAGGTAAGAGTTTCTCATCAACTTTTACTTCTATGAGACATATTCCATACTGAACACATATTTATTTTGTGTGGTGTTTATAATTAAATTTGATATTTTATATCATGAATATATTATATGAAAGTTTTTTAATGTTTCATTTTAAGTTATTATTTCATGGGATTATGATTCATAAGTTATAAAATTGGCAATGGTTTATTTATTATTGTTTATTATTGTTTACGTTTAAGTCTTCGTTGAAGGAATTATTTGAATTTTTTTAAACCCAAACTTTTTTACTTCTCATCTATTTATTTATATAAATGTAATTTTTTCCTTTTAATTTACTCTATTTATACACTTAGGATACTAAACAATGTTTTTAAGTAATATTGACTACATTTTTCTACTCAGTCGGGAATATATTTTTTTCTATATCCATGTTTTAATTAAAATGTTTTAAAAATTATTTTAACTATTATAAAATTATTTATTAAAGAAAATTTTATGCACGTTTTAATTTTATTAAATTGTTTAAAAGGAACCTTCATTTTGTTTTCTAAATGAGGAATATTGACTTTTCTTTCAAAATTGTTAAAGCAAAGTTTTTTTAACTTATAGAACATTAATAAAATTTCCCACCATCATCACCGCTCAATGATTTGAAGATTCATTTTAATGTTTATAAGGTTATTTTGAGAAAAATTTTCTTCCATAATATTCTAGTAAATTTTAGTTTAATAATTTTATTTTAAAATGAAAAGGATATTATCCACAAGAATGTTTTAATGATGATGATGATGATGATTGCTTTTTTATTTTATTATAAAGATGATGGAAGAACACGCTTCCCCTAATACAAGCACTCACGGAGGCCAAAAGTGATGAAGACCAAGTGTGTCCCCAATATAAATACCATTAAATTCATATGGAAGTGACCCCAAATTAGAAAAAACCAAAAGGGGGTCCTCGGGATGACCTCCTCTAGACAAAGAGTTTGCTGCGAAGTTTCCCTCTCTATGAATATTCCGGACTGAACATCCTCTAGAAATCTCCGAGGAGTAGCTACGTATAAGGTACTTCATTCTCTACGGTGGCTCAAATTTCCCCTTTAAGGCCCTAATCAACACCTCAGAGTCAGATTCCACCTCCGATAACCCCAATGACAACCTTTTGCATAACATTAGACCCGTGTGCAAGGCTCTTACTTCTGCACCCACTAAACTCCCTGACCCATGAAAGATGCTAAAAGAAAATAAAACTGATCCATACTTATCTCAGACCAGACCTCCTCCATGCATTCCCCCCATCAAATATTCATCAGCATTAAGTATAAATCCATTCAATGGTGGGTTCCATCATACCAAACAACCCTAAGGTTTCGGTCGAGTAACATGGCTGTTCGTGGTATTACCTAACAAAATACAATGCTGGATCCCCTTCTCTAGAAATCCCAGTTCATGTAGAAAAAACTTCATACACACCTGGAGAAGCAAGACCATCAGGCGTGCCTCTATCCTAAACTTATTCCGGGCCTCCCATAGTGTCCAAAATATTGCAGTAACCATGATGCTCCTGCTCTTATTTTCCATGCCCTGCTGCTCCACTCCCCTAATCCAGTCCACAAGAAACCCCTACATGGATGAGCACTCTCCATCATAGCTCCCCCATCTATCGATGCTCGACCATAGACAGGCAACCCCTTTACTCCTAATAAAAAGATATACCACCATCTCAACCTGCGGATTAGAGAAACAGTAGCATCAAGATGCTAGATGAATTTCCTTCCTCTGTATGTTATCTTCTGTGGTAATTTCTTGGTGATGATCCCTCCACACGAGAAAACACATCTTCATAGGGACATCCTTGCACCATAAACGTGCCCCCCATTCATCTCACTCCCCTCCCAACCATATCAGGCCCTGATAGTCGGACCCATTAAAATACCCTGAGTTTGACTTTGTGAAACAACATCTATCCTCCTCCCTAGAAAATAGCACTTCTTTGAAATAGAGATGTGTAATAATGATACTATCCTTATTATTTATGTATTTGTTTTATGATCTATTTATTGGGGAAAAAATTATCATTTTTTTAACAGTTATGAATTGTCATGTTGATTTTGTATTGAATTGTTATTATCTCATTTTATATGATGAATGTATTAGACTTAGTAATTGATGGGTGGGGACCAATAGAGCCCCATGATGCATTGGTAGGTCTCATGAGACAAACTTGTTTGGGTATTTGGGAGAGGCCTTCCCTATTTATGTAAGATCTCTTGGAATGAGGAATTAATGAAATATTTAAGATGTGTGTCATTTTATAGTCCACAATTATTAGATTAGTTATTGATGTCCATGTGATTATTTGAGAAGATATGATATCCATGAGTAAGTTTCAAAATTGTGTGTTTAGTTATATGGAATGTTTTGATCATTTTTATCCTTCCATATTATTCCTTATGATAAATTTTTTGATTAAAAGGAATGTGATTTTATTTATTTACCTTACCATATTGATTAGGCCTTATTTACTCATGATATCTTCCATTATAGGTAAACCTTATTGTGTATTTGAGATCAACCTTATTTGGTTTTGTTTCTCTAGGATATGGATAAGGAATCTTTTAATGAGATTAAAGATTCATAATAATCACTCTCACTATATTTTATATTCTATTTCCAATGATAAATGGGAAGAATATATATATCTAGTTGACCAAGTCCAATGAATTATTCGGTCTATCGGGGTGTGATTACTTATATTTTGTGATAATTTAATAAAGTAACCACTATTTATAATATACCTTAGTTGGGTTATTTACAATTCCCTTCTATGTGAACTTGGTTAGTAGATTTTATAGCCATGAGAAATTTCTCACTTAAAACTTTTAATATCCTGCTAACCCAAAAAAACTACTTATCTCCCTTATAGTGGTTAGTCCATGACATTTATCGACAAAATATATCTTTAATGGATTTATTTATTTGACCTTTCCTATGATACATGGCCCAAGAATAACATTGATTTTAGCTAGAATTCATATTTTCTAAATTTTCCAAACAGACTCCTTTCTCAAGGTCTTTAACACAATTTGTAAATGATCTTCATGATCTTTATTACTCTATGAATATATAATAATAACATATATAAAGACAATTTTTTTTATCAAGGTAATTTTTAAAGACTTTATTCATTATATGCATAAATATAGTATAATAATTCTTATTTTCAAAGGTAATCACTATAAAATCACTGTGTCCATACCTCATATTAAAACTCGTCTCAGAAATATCCTCCATTTTGACCATTAACTGATTGTATCCAGATCAAAGTTCAATCTTCATCAAGTATTTTTCTACTCAGATTTTATTGAATAGATCATTGATATGGGGTAGATGATAATTTTTTGATCGTTATTTTATTGATATCACAATAATCAATATAAAGATACATCAATCCATCCACCATTTTAATGAAGTGGACTGGTGCACCCCACAACGAAGCATTGGGGCATATAAACCCCTGAAAAAATTTTCTTTTAGTTACTTATTTAACTCCTATAATTAAGTGAGAGTCAATATATATAGATAATTTGATGTAGTAAATTATCCAGGAATGATTTTTATTTAGAATTTAACCTCATCTTTTTGGGGAAGGAAAGATAATTCATCAGAAAATACATTAGCATATTCTTAAAAAATAGGCAAGTTATCAATGTTGAATTCATCCCCAATAATATGATATAGAAACCCCTTGATACTCGATATCAAGACCCATATTATATAATTCTATTATGAATAAGTTCTAAGATCATCCTTTCATTGATACTTGATAATCAGATGATCAGGGATCTGAAATGACATTTCCCTTTATTAGAAATTGATATGATATTTATATAATGAAATAAAAACCATAAAAAAAATTATTTCAAATTAATATATGAGGATAATAAATAGATTTGATGTAGGTATCTGCCACAAATATTTATTTACGAAGATTTGTGCACCTTATTTTCATTTAGTATTCCTGCAGATGTTTTCACAGATAACTTTCTATTCAATGTTTCAAGTGGTGAATCCCTATTATTATCACCTTGATAAGATATACTAGAATGAAAATAACTAGAAAAAAATAAATTACTACTGGTTATATAGTGTATAATTATTGTACCTTTCACCAATGTATTACTGTGGGTCATATCTACAGTAGTGACTTTATATTCTCTCCATTTATCATATAGTTTTATAGGTAGTTACTTTCTATTCTTTTAATTTACTATAGAGTTAGGTTATTGATTTAAATAATTTACATAATCCTAGAATTTTAAGTATTGATAGTAGATGGAGCATCATATAAGAACTAATTACCATCAATGGTGTTATTTAGACTATTTCCATTACTTCAGTAGTCCCAAGATAGGGGCCTACTTCATCAAACTTTTAACACTTCCTAGATCCTCTAAGTAAAATACTCATGTGTTTCCTATGACATATTTTACATGTAGGAAGTTAGAATTTATTACTCTTGTGATACTATTCATTTGGGATTCTATGATACTCCAAATTTATTTTCCTTTTCCTAGAATCATGTGGGTCTCCATATTCAATTTCAACCTTAAGCACACATCAGAAAACTTCCTCTAAGCTTCCAAATTCCCTTATAAATAATTTATTCTACAGACTAGGTTTTAAGTCCCCAAAGAATCAATAAATCTTCTTTTCCGGCCTAGAAATAGAATCTAAGGTGTACTTTTTGAGTCTCTTGAAGTTTGGGTCATAAAATCCAATAGACTAATCTTTATTTTATTTTAATTCAAGGAATTATCAGTCTATCTTAGTGTGAAGAGTTTGAGAGAATATTTAGTAAAGAATATTCCCTTGAAATACTCCCACTTTATAGAATAAAATTCTTACATTGTCTTTGTATTAATAACATAATTCCACCATTTTTCATCCTCATTATCCATATTATAGACATTCAAAATGACCTTCTCATGTTCTAATAATTGGAGGGGAAAAATATATTTTCCATCACATCAATCCATCACTCAAAAATTAGTGGGATTGAAGGACCTTTAAAGGATTATGTGTGTTTAATAATAAAATATTAAAAATAATTATTCTACATTCTTGGTGTATTTAGGAGATCCACATTATTAATGTTACTATTTATAGAATGATAGAGTTGAGTGTGAGCTTCCCTAATATTTTGAACACTAGTTCCCATCTCATTTGGACAATCACCACATTGTCAATTTTATCTCTCACTAGCTCAATTCCTTTTAGTTTTGACCATATCCTTAATAGGGAAAATTGAATGGTGAAGATAATTAAATTAGTAAATGTATAAAGAAGAAAACTATGATCATAAAAAAATTAACTAAAAAATAATGAGTATATTCTTCCTTAGCAACTCCATATGTTTCAATCTAGGATATCCATAATTATTTCTATACTAACTTTTCCTTTACCACTCTAGTTAACAAGATAATCAAATCCTTCATAATTTTTCATTAAAGTGAATTTGAATTAACCAAAGCATATCCTTTGAGAGTGTCTCACAAAATTTGAAGTATTAGGCCCACTCATCTTTCATTAGGGTAATAATAGAGTCAAAGCTCAACCAACCATTTTTAGGGTGATTAACCAAATATACAATTTTTCCATAACTACATCAACTTTTTTGTATATGGATAAGGATGTATTTTCTAAGAAAACCACATAATACATACTTTAAAAAAATATTAGGATGATATCTTAAACATATCCTTATGGCTTTCACTAATGTTTTCTCATCCAATTATCCAAAATAAATAAACCTTTCATTGATAAAAAATAAGGATATCCAAAATAAATAAACATAAATAACACATTGATACGATGGTTTGATGATTATATTACACAAATGGTTTCACAACCTGATGACCTAATGGTTTAGTTCCTTAGAGATTAGAAATATAAAAACATTCATCTCACATGATGTTAACATTTTTCAATAATACAAGTCCACTAATAGATATTCTACGAGGCATAATGATATTTAAATATTAGTTGAGGGAAAATATAATAATGGGAGAGATTAAGAACTCAATAAGGGATAACATAACAAATACCAAAATAGTGAGATCATAAACATATGAATAAACAAAAATATGGAAAATATATTATTTAAAATAACATAAATCAAATATTTTTCACCAAAAGCATGAAATATATACGTAACATCTCAAACTATAACACTTTTACCGTGAAATGAGAAAATAAAACACGAAACATATAGCATGACCAATGGAAAATTGGAAATAAAGTGGAACAACCCTAAAAATATGAATTATTATATTTATTAACCTGTATAATTGATAACCCATTCACATATAAAATATCATGTAGATCCAAACACCATCACACTCACCCTTTGCGAACCTAGCTACTCTCTAACCTATTATTAAAACATTTCTATCTCATAAGATATACACTTTTTCACAATGTATTAGAGGAATATGTACGTATAAAACATATCATAATATATATATATATATATATATTTATAAATGAAAAACAATAATCATTCTATAAAATGACCCATAATAATAATAATGGGGTTCATGACATTATAAAATGGTATCTCATAAAATATCTTAAAAAGTAAAATGAAATGATACCAAAAAATCTTCTACAAAATATAATAAATTATAAGATAATATAGAAGGTGAATAATTTAAAAAAACTCTAATGGTGATAGATAATTTTAATACAGTGGAAACCAAATTATGAAAAGGACTTTTTGAAAACATTTTGTATACATTATTGTAAAAGTCATAGTTACAAATCTATTTCCAAAAAGTGTCCATAGTTTTTTTAAAAAAATAATTGAAAATAAATCCATTCATGGAAATTTATTTGGATCAAAAAATATTGTTCCATATAAATAAATAAATAACATCCATGAAAATGTAAGGCCATGGAAAAACTTATTACCATGGTGAAAACTAAAATAGTAAAAGGAAGTAACTATATACTTAAGGGGCCTAACATGTTTCAAAAATGTTACTAGTTGAATTATAGAGGTGTGGATCGACCTTTTATCACCTTAATTTGATTATTTATCAATTTGGAAGCCACCTTCCTTGAGCGTGACATCCCATTATTGAAACGTTTTTGTTACTTACAAAGAATGCCACTCATTTTCACTTATGAAAGGGGCACTCTTCTCCCCAGTTTCCATTACATGAAAAACTATTAATTTCAGCCCAAAATATACACAATAATATACTATACACTCCTATAAAACTAATGGGAGTTATTTTATTCTTAAAATACCATATATGAAATGATTAATCCTCTTTACAGAGGAGATAATCCAAGGAGTGAGGTATAAGTTCTTAACCTCACTTTTATTCCCATTTCCTTATATCATTTTCATCTTCACAAAAATAAATTTAACCATAATATAATGGTAACATAAGTTTCATAATTATACTATTATGTTATTATAATTATGGTATAATTATGATACTTATGTTTACATTTGATAATAGTGAAATGAAATTCGAGGAAGAAGAAAATCACATAAAGAAATAGGAAAAAAGTGGGGTTAAGAACTTATACCTAACTCATTAAATTATATCCTTTATGAAGGGGATTAAACCTTTTAGGGATGGTATTTTTAGAAGACCCTAACCCCATTTAGGTGTATAAGATTTTGTATGAGAGGTTTGGGTAGGTTTTGGGATGATATGACAAGTTTTTGTTGTAAGGGGAAGTGAGGAGAGGAGTTCCCCTTTTATAAGTGAAAATGTGTGGAAATTTTGAAAATACCCAGAACTTTTCACTAATGGGAAGTCACAGTCAAGGAAAGTGGCTCCAAAAATTGATAAATAATGGATTTTATGAGAGATAAGGTTTATTCATAGCTCCAATATTCAAATAGTCTTATTTTTTAGACATGTTAGGACCTTTATGTATATGGTAACATACATTTAACATTTTTGTTTTCACCATGGTAACTTGTTTTTACATAGGTATTTTTTATTTAACCCCAAAAATAAAATTTTCCTTATAAATTCATGTAATTTATAGAAACAATATTTTTGATTATTCACCTAAAAATTAACATTTTTATAAAAATCTTAAAAATACTTCTTAAGATAATATGACCATGATAATTCAAAAAAAAATTTAAATTTTGTTAAATTTAGAAATTAAAATTGATAAATATAACTTTAATATAAAATCATAAAATATCATGAAATAAACATTTTATAGTAAATTATTTTTTGGTATATTTATTATTATTTTAAAATTCGTGATAATAATAAATATATCAAACTTGAGAAATATTCATTTTAATCGTAAAAATAGATTTTATTAGTTTCTTAATTATACTAACTGAGCCGATATTTAAATAATTTTTTTTCTTATATATATATTTGTATTTTTATATATTTTTTTTATAATTTTGTTACCACTATTTATACTTTTTAATTTAATGGATACCTTACAATGATCCATATTTGTTAAGTTTTGATGTTTCATGGGGAGAAAGGCATCAAAATTTGCATTTATTTAAAGGGAAAAAACTCAAGTGGTATATAAGAGTATCTGATTCCTTCATATCTAGTGAATTGGTTGTTGGACTTGACTTAAAAATCAATTTATCTTTTGTGTTACTATCTCTAGACACTCCTTTGGGGAAAAAAGTAGACCATCTCCAATGATTTCCTAACTGTACCATGGTTATTTCTAGATATAGACATTTGTGGAACTTCATGATCATATATATGACCAGTTTTGATGTGATATTCAAGATGGATTGGTTGACTACTTGTTGAGATCATATAAGTTATTAGTAGAGATGAGTTTATTTCACAACATCTTGAGTATAAAGGTTTGTGTTGACCAGTGAGTGGTATGTTTGATTAGGTAGGATGGTTCCAGAGTTGAGTTAGATAAGAGAGATCATGATGCAAGTCATAGTATTTCTTCTTGTAAAAAAACTAGTAGTAACCCTATATAATTTTCCTCTCATGGTGGATCTTTATCAGGATGCTTTCCCAAAAGACTTATTTAGTCTTCCTCTAGATAGAGTAATTGAGTTTCAGTTTGAACTTAGGTCAAAGGAAAAACTGATATCCATTCCTATTTATTTTATGGCACCAACTGAGTTGAGAGAGTTAAAGGTGAAGATAGATTATTTTTAGGAAAATCGGTTTATTATAATGATAACATTTCCTTGGGGTGCTATCATATTGTTTTCCAAAAAGGCAGATAATAGTCTACAAATTCTTATGGATAATAGAATGTTAAATCTGGCAATAGTGATGAACACATACCCTTTAGCCCAGATTAATGAACTATTTGATCAGTTATGGTCAGCCCAATGGTTATCCAAAATTGTTTTTTATTTTAGCTACTATTAGATATGTTTTAGAGAAGAGGATATTAACAAGAAAATTTTTAGGAGTAGGTATGGATATTATATGTATATTTTCATTCATTTTGGGTTGAAAAATATTCCAGTGTTGTTGATGGATCTCAAGAATATGATTTTCCATCCATATCATGACTCTTTTATTTTTGTGTTTATGGATGATATACTCATTTATTAAAAGATATAATATATTAATTCTAGAAACATTGCGATTGTATTAATATCCCATTCATCACATAATATTTATGACAAAATGTTGAAGTGTTACTTTTGGATTTAGGAGGTGTGTTTCAATGGACATTTAATATTTAAATTAGGGATTTATATGGATTTAGAGAAGGTAGAGGTGGTGATGATTTGTGATTGTCTTAGAAATTTTTTTGAGAATAGAAGAATGTCACACCTTAATCATCCATGCCATCAGGATTACATGTTTTGGCCAAATGCGTCTCCACTATACAACCATATGGCATGAACTATCCCCTGCTATGTGAGGTTTTATTCTCCCATAACTCGAACATGGAACCTCTTGTATAATATTCCAGGAAGGATCATTATGAGTATCACTAGACTAATAAATAATTAGTAATCAAAATTCTCCTTGGTGGAATCTTATGAGAGAGGTCCCGAGTTTGAGTTATAAGGGAGGTAGAATAAAACTTTGGATTAAAGGGGACAATTCCTTCCTCATGGTTGTACAACGGAGAGATGTTTGACCAAAAATTATAATCCCGATGACATAACTTATTAAGGTGTGGAATGGGGCCCACCTTGTACTGTTACATAAAAAGTTTCCTTTTTTAATGTGATGATCCTCAGTTGTCCATACACCACACTGAAATCATCCACATCATTAGGCTTACATGTGGCAGCCAAACACCCCTCCACTATACACCAACATAGTTGGAACTATCCCCTTCCATCTGTGGTTTTATTCCACTTCCCCTGTAACTCAAACTCGGTACCAATCCATTGGATTTA
Source organism: Viscum album (assembly GCA_963277665.1). NCBI lineage: Eukaryota > Viridiplantae > Streptophyta > Magnoliopsida > Santalales > Viscaceae > Viscum > Viscum album. The sequence continues at coordinate 1,676,035,915 of OY728159.1, read as the reverse complement.
GAGGTACTAACAATGATTTATCTAAGAATTTTCTAGTCTAAAACCACCGATGATGGAGCTAACAAAAAAGAGTGTGATGTTTTAGTGGTTTGAACAGTGTGTGGAGATATTTTTAGATCCAAAGAAATGATTTAAAGTAACTCTTAGTTTGACTCTTTCAGAGACTAGGAATAAACACTTAGTGTACTTTTATCCCTTAGTAATTGGTTTGGGTTCTATGCTGATGTAGAGAGATAAGTAATTCACTTATGGTTCATGTAATCTATGACCCCATGAGCAAAACTAATAGACACATGAACTAGAGTTGATAACTATGGTCTATATACTGAAGTGTTGGTGACACTATCACTTCAGTGAGAAGTTTTTCAATCACAAAGACCACAAGAGTCTATGATATATCATCTCTCAATAGGACACCAATATGAGGAAAAGATATTGGGTGGATTATTTGATGAAAGTTGACTTGGAGATGTACTATGCTATAGGGAAAGGTAATTTATTTGAAGATTCAATTAGTAGGAAAATACCTAAGATGTAGGAGATTAGATAGTGGTATTCAAATGAGGAGTGGTGTATAATGAGATTCATATTTTAGTTTATTATGGATGAATTGGGGGTATCATTCTAGGATGACATGTGAAACATTGGTTTCCACATCATATTTTTTGGACCGTGTGAAAGAGATTTAAGAGTCAATCCCCAAATGTGTAGTGATTTCATAACACTTGGTTAGAGATAATATAGTTCTAGGATGGTACTTATATGATAATTGTAATATATATGTTCATTAGAGGTTAGTAGTGAACAATTTCTTGATGGTAGAGCTGATGAGAGACTCTCATGATTCAAAATTGGCAGTGCATATAGGGTTGATAAAGATATACCATGATATCCAACTTTAGTTTTGGTGTCCTTGTATTATGGGAGACATCATTAGTTTTTATTTACATTTCCTTACCTTCTAGAGGGTAAAGGTTAAGAATTAGTGGCATAGTGGTTTTCTTTAAAAAATTCCAATGTCTATGTAAAAGTCTAAAGATGTGACGATGAACTTCATGATGGGGTTACCTAGGACCTTGAAGAGTCATTATGTCATTTGGGTAATAGTCTACCAACTGATTAAAGTGGTTTATTTCTTTTTTGTTAAAGAGAACTTTTAAGTAAATGAGTTTGGAAAGATTTATGTCTGAGATATTTGGGGAATACTTGGAGTTCCTTCCAACATCATATCATTTAGGAACATTCATTCTATGCCATAGTTTTGGAAGGGAATAAAGAAGGATTTGGAGAATATATTGAACCTATGTACAACATATTGTAAAAAAACTAATGGATAGTAAAATTGAATAAAATAGACCCCTAAGGATCAACTTTGGGCATGCATTTGAGACTTTTGTGGAGTATGGGATGGGCATATAGACTTAGAAGAGTTTTTGTAAAAACAAAGTTTCCAAGAATCTATTCAGATGGAATCGTTTCAGGCTCTCTATAGATGGGTGTAATTCACACTAACGTGTTATCATGAGGTGAGTGAGTAAAAATTCATTGGGTTGAGTATGATGAAAGAGATTTCTGGGATCGTACAGATGATCAAGAAGTTGTTTGTTAAAACTTAGTGTAGGAATATGTCATCTGTTGACCAGAGGATGTGACATTTGGAGTTCACTTTTGGAAACTAGGTTTTATTACGGGTGTCACTTTAGTTGGATCATTATCATTTATAGAAGCAAGGGGAGATGGATCCATGGTTTGTGATACTGTTTGAGATCACTGAACATATTGGAGAAATGGATTACTGACTGAATGTTCCTCTAAATTTTTGAGGCATGATGACATGTTCTAAATTTTTTTCTTTATAGGTACATTCTCAATCATATTAATGTGGTCTAATTCAAGGAAATTTAGATGGAATTATATGAATCTTTTATGGATCACCCAAAGAATATATTACATTTGAGTGAGAAGGTATTTCAAGGTAAGACAATTCCACTTGTTTATGTATTATGGTAGCAGTAATGAACCAATGAGGCAATATGGGAGTAGTTGTCATATATTTGATCTTAGTAGCCTGAGTTATTAAATTATTACTGTTATTTATGATTCTTAAGTTTGTGAAGTCTTTAGTGGTGGTTATTTTATTAGCCTTGAATTTTTCTGGTGTGTTATGAGTTAATTAAATCCTTTATTCACATTTTTTGGACTATTATTTTTGGGGATGATTTATAAGGGTTTTGGGTGTGTTTTATAGAATGTTAGAGGCCTTTTTAAAGGTTTATAGTTGGATCACAATTTTCCCAAACCGTGCTGATCCTAAAAGAAACTATGCACAAAGTTGAAGAACCACCTAGGGTAATAAATGGTTTATCAATCCGTGTAGCATTCCCTAAAAAACAATTCTACATGATCCAGTGGCCAAAATCATGGATATTTCACAATTTTAAAAATTGTGGGATAAAATCGTGTGGGTTCCCAAGAGAGGTGGAAAGCCTCACATGGTTGGTTCACAGTTTTCCAAACCTTGTGGATAAACCATGTGAGTGGGAAATAATTATCCAAAAATCCATCTTTATAGCTATTAATGACTCGTTTTGACACATTATTCTTCCTAAAGGTAGTACTCTAAAGCCTAGGGACTCCAATAGATTCCCACATTGATTTACTATCATTACAGTCTTGATTATAATAGATCTAAATGTGTTGTTTATCAAGGATTAAGGCTTGTGATTTAAAAAACTATATTCCTTAGGTTTCCTCTAGATCTACTCTTCTTCCCTGAAAATGAATCGTATATATGACATGTTTCTGAATGATATATGGTTTATGGTATCATATGATAATGAATTCATGTATTTTTTTATAGAATGGTTGTGGGTTTTTAGTGTTGGATATACCTCATTCGATCAAATCTCAATTCTATAATTATTTACATTCTATGATGCATCAATGGTGATTCTCTTGGTGAATATTTTATATCAATACTCTTCCATTCAACCCTTGATGTTTATCTTCCTCAACCAGACTCGAATTCTTCCATCAAAGGTGGTTGTCATTGGGTAAGTGTCAGGATCCTTACCCTTTGTATTATTTACATTCTCAATCACATTCAACAACCCATGTCATGTTGGACAGAAATATATTCTAGGATCTCTTGGCATCATATCTTATTCTGTTTAGAGTATGAATATGATTTTCATGAAGATTATCTTAATGAACCATGACATTGAAATTGACACACTTGAGGTAGGAACTCCTTACCATATAGATCCTTAATCTTGAATTTATTTTCTTGTTCTATAGTATGTGCATGCATATCCATAAGTTCCTTGTGTGACATGACATGTTGACATGTGTGTAAGCATATAATGAAGACTCATTATGTGTAATAGTGTTTATATGTGTGCATGTTTATCCCATGAGATCCTTGTTTTATTTTCTATGTCATTGGGTATATGTGATTGATAAGTTCAATTATAGTATAAATTTTTTAATATTTAAATGTAGTGATTTTGATGATTTAATTGTTAATTCATGCCTATAAACCAGATGTTTTCATCATTTTTTTAGGATTATATAAGTTACGAGAGATTATAAAAAGTAATGGAAATGATCATGATATCTATTTAAATATGTATTCCCATAATGAATGATGTCAATGGTATTCTTTTGGAGGTCCAACCTGAAAAAAATGGTAAAGATAGAAATTTACAGGATGTGTAAATATTATATTCTACGTAAATATGAAAGGTTAAGGACATTTACACATGGTGAAAAGATTACATGTGGTGAAAAGATTATATGTGGTGAATAGATTACACATGGTGTAATCAGTACATGATGTGTAAATGTCATGATAGACAAAAAACTTCCATGTTCTCTGTATCTTCAGTTTTTGACTTGTTTTATAACCCATGACCCACATGTGACCACTTTTTAACCCATCCTAAATTCCATTTAATGATAACTGATCCCCAAGGAAGACTTTAAATAAGATTATAGGGTACAATTCCATTCATTTATTTTGAGATCCACTACCATTGGGATCAAAGACCACTGCATCCTTGATGCGCCAAATATGATTTTCATTTTTATACCCCCTTATGGCTAGTATGAGGGGGTAGAATTTGTGTGGAGAAATTGTAATGAAGGGGGAATCATTTTTTAATGTATTTTATTTTTAAATGAAATTCATTTGGGTGTTTTTACACAACCCTAATTTATCAAATCTATTCTTCACTCTATCATTAATGACCATTGTGTGATTGGTGAGGGAGTGATATTTTCAACACATTGACTAGTGAAAGGTCCTCACTATGACCATTAGGTGGACTTTACACTATGTTTAAATATTATTCTAAGTTACTAGGTCAATGAAAACCTAAAGTAACATTACCATTGTAAAAATAGGACACCAGTGATTTTGTGGTTTCTTATCATGACCATTGGATTCAACTAACTCAGTTCTGAAACATATGATTAGTTTCTAATTTTTTTATTCCCTAATCAATCATGAACCTAAACTTAAAATTAATGAGAAAATTTTATATTTTCTAAAAATCCACATCAACCATCATAGTTTCTTTCAATAAATTAGTTTAGGTTTCTTTTATTAAATAGTTAAAGTTTATTTTTTTAAATTAATATTTTCAGTAACCCTATATTTGAGGGTTCGACCTTAGAATTTAAATTCATTTACTACCCTATAGTTTAGTGGTTTTTTTAATTTTTTATTTTAAATTTATAAATTTGGTAACATGAAGGAATTAAAAATTCACAAATCTCTATCAGTGATTATTATAATGACATGGTTTTCGTGTGATGTATTTTGGCATATACTATATTGTGGTTATTCTATACATTTTACCAAAATGATAAGTGGAACCATCATGGATTGGTAGCCTTATAAGGGGACTCTGTTTAGACACTACATGTGACATGATGACATAATAAAGAAATTCAATGAGGCATGTTGGCCTTGTGTGGACTAACATGAAGTCATCATGGTATTCTGTGGCTTGACCCAAGATGCAGTAGTAGAGACTAGGCATGATAGCCTTATATGGATTGACCTATGTTTTTAGACCTAGAGACAGGGCATGACAGCCTTATGTGGCTTTACCCATGGCCTTGGTCTGATACTACTACTAAGAATCCTTGATCCTTGCTCCTTCACTTATAATGTTTCCAGGACCATTCTAAATTTCTTCTATCATGGAGCCGAATAATGTTTGATTAGGGTTCACGGTGGCTTAGTTAGAGTATGAACACTAGGTACAATATTGTTTTCCTATGTGCAAATTTAGTAATGATTATGGAATAAACAAATATATACATGTGAACTTTTGTTAAGGGAACATTGGTGGTGTCATATTGGTTTATACTCACACCCTGCATGTGCATATCGATGCGTATGAAGATTTTATGAGCATGGATACAGTGAAGTGAACAAGACTTATGATAGGAAGTTGAAGAGATAGATTCTTGTGGTTGGAGTAGAATTAAGGACATACTTCAAAATATTTCGACTACTTTTATTTACTTTTCTATTTCATGATACTTTGTTGACCCTCTACATTAGGGGCCCTTAATTAATCTTATATATAAATGATGCATCATTCAATATATCCATTTTAGTATTATTTTATATTGTGTGTGGTTAGATAAGCTTTATGTTATGTTATCTTAGGATGGATTTGATTACTAAGGGAATAGTCTCACAATGTTACCTTAGACCCTCACCACTAGTCGACAACCACTTGTGTATGAGGAAGCATTCATGAGGTCGTGTGGCACTCTGCCTCAGACCTTGTGGTTTCAATCAGGTATTCAAATCTCTCATAGAAATTCCTTTTACTATCATTCCTTTTTTGTATGTTATTAAAATAAAAAACCTCCCCCCCCATAAAATTTGGACTGTATCTTCGAAAATTTTCCATTGTAGTCTTACTTTTGAAACATCAGTTATGGTAAATGAGTCTTTTATACAATAGAGAATTCTCGTACATTATACTAAAATAATATGAATCTTATGAATTTCTAATTTAGAATATATTATGACATATTATTTCTCTCTTAATGATAATTATTTTATGTTTTAATATCTTCATGATGAATTAATTTCTTCTAAATATAACTTTATTTCCACTATAAAAAATTTAGCTCACATTAAATAAGTTATACTTGAAATCATTAATAAAAAACACTAATTTATAATTTTTGTTTTTTGGTTACAATTTGACATATACGAACTCCTTTTATATTTAAGGAAATTTAATTTTCATATTTCTTATAACCATATATGTTATTAAAAATTATTGATGATGTTGGTGTCACCATTCATATGATATTAAAATCCACCATGGAAGATCCATGGGTTATTCTTTTTTATAACCTTTAAACCCACTTCTACCATAAAATAATTTTCAATCCCTTTTCTTATTTATGGGGTTTTAACATAAAAAAATTGATGTAATTGACCAATATGTTTGGGTATACATTATATAAAACTATGATCATCTTGATAAAATTTCCCAAATATTTATTTTAGATAATAAAATATTTTTTATATACACCATATTGTATTTTTTTATTTTTAGAAACCCACTTCTTCTAAAATTTTTACCCCTATAAATATTTATTCCTACCCACTTTTGGAAATTTTTAGTCCAATTAAAATTCATATTATACCAAAAAACAAGGTATTTATATCCATAAACTCTACAATACCAAAAATTTCCTAGATATATTATTTTTCACACTGAAACATATTTCTCATTGACATGTTATAATATTGTTTAAATACATTGTATTACTATTTTGGAGCACTTTTGAGTTAAGTTTCTTCCTTTTCTAAGAGAATCATTTTACTGGAAAAAATTAAACTTTTTCTTGATATAGTGTTGGTTGCTTAACTATTATTTTTTATGAAAAAATTTCCTTGTATTGTTCATATATCATTTACTATTAAAATATATAGTTTTAACACTATAAGTTTCCTAGAATAAATTTTGTCTTATTTTAATCAAAATTTGAAGTAAAATTATATCTATATAATTTAAAGACCTTTTTACACATTTTATGAGGGCTCTGAAAAATAAGGTACTCTTTTAATTTGTTATTGAAAAAATTATCTTTTCTCAATAGGATTTTAAGATCAATATTTAACTTCATTATATTTATCAAAATATTATATAAGATTAGTCAAGGTAATTTCAACATTGTTTTATTTTTATTATACATTCAATAAATCATTATCCTTGATAAAAAATTCACCATAAGAACAATATTTTATTTTTTTGAGAACACCTACATTATTTTTCAGAATTCTATTTTTTTTTCAATATATTTGGATTATTTTGCTTAGAATTGAATTTTACTAGACTTATTCTTTATAACTTCATTCTATTTCAAATCAATTTAATTTTAATATTTTAATTTTCATTATTATAAGCTTATAACTCATACATTCACATGTATTCCATAGAACTCTCTAATAATTTTTTTATTAATTTCTTAAGGACTTGTAATCTTTCTCAACTTGAGCCATGGAAGTTATTTATTTTTTATCGACATTATCACCTTCCAAATAATTTCCATCACTGAACCTTTCATGTTCATCTTATTCATTTATCATGCAATTTTTTTTATATTTTGAATTTTTTTCTCATTAAATAATTTCTTACCCTTTTTTGAATTAATGTTATCGATGAATTTTTTACTTGGTATAATTTATTCATGATGATATTACTTATTCAAAATATTTTTATTCTTTAGTAAATAAATAAAAAATTAAACTAAAACACAAAAATTAAATAATTTAAAGTGTAATTTATCTTTGAACTGGACTATTCTTCTTATAGTTCTTTGAAATCAAAGAAAAAATATTTTCATGTAATTAATCCTTGTTATTTTCCTTAAAATAAATTGAGGAATATTCTTTATTTTCCTTAATCTATGATAATTTTTATATTTAAAATATTTATTCTTATATTATTTTATTTTTTTAAATTTGGATCTTTTTTTCATTTCATATGAAATATAAATACTATGAAAATCATCCATAGGCAATTGATACAAGTCCCTGTAATCTAGTCTCGAGACCTTAGAATATAATCTATCTAGAAGTATTATGAGTAGTGAACTCACCACAATGGAGTATTATAATTTTTTCCCAAATCCTATTATAGGTCTTATAATCTCATTTATTAAAGTTAAGAACCAATCCATGGTTTTAGGATTGTTTATTCTAGTATCATCATACATTAATCTATAGGTATATAATTTTTCTTCTACCTTTTTATCACCTTTATATATATTTTACAATTTTTCCATTTTAATTAGGTATTCATCTATCCTATAACCAAGATGAATTATTTTTTAGATATATATATTTGAATTTAATTCCACAATTCCTCATAATTATAAATATTTTCTTATTTATAGGAGTCATGGGTGCTTTTTTTTAAAGAGGTACAATTAATATTAAGACAATATCATGTAATATATAACAAGAGAAAAAATATAGGGATCCATTATATAATGAAATAAATGGTAGTTTATCCCATTAATTGTAGGAATTCCACTATTTTAGTATGAATTGATTTTAAACATAACTCTTCAAATAGATCAAAAATGAAAAGTTTGTTACACTAAAAAAATAATTCTTGACCATGATAAATTAAAAGGAGTTGTTAAATGAATTATATAATAAAAATTATGGCACACTGTAATGACCCGCCAATTCTCATTGGATTGAGAGTGTAACGAGGCATTACTTGGCCTTAAGCGACATCCCCAAGGCGCCAAAGGCTGGCAATAAATGCTGAAGGGTTTTAAAATACATGGGGGACGATTTACCCTTTATATGAAAACAACCAACAAACAATGAAAACTAGATAAACATATCCAAGAAACCACTCTATGATGTATGATTTAAAACCGAAAAAACTCAACCATTATTTTCATAATAACCCAACCAAGTGCAACAACGGAGTATAAAACCAAATCAGAGTAAATAGTGGAAAGACAGCTACAAGACTTCAAGAAGACAACCCAACTCCATGCTCCACAAGCTCCAAGCTCCAACATCACGAACCAGCCCAAGAGTCACGAAGTAGTGCTATAAACGTGTGACACATTACCTTTTCCAACATTCCGATATATGACATCTACAAAAGTACCATCGTTCCAAAGCAGAGGGTGAGTAAGAAAAATCAGTAGGTTTTCCCCAATGACTTCCCAACCAATGCCTCTAGGATAAAACATGTTAACATATTTATATAAAACAATTTATATATAAAAAAATTCCAAAACAGTTCACAATATTGCAAGTTCCATGTCAAAGCCATTTTCCAACAAAAACCATTTTCCAACAAAAACAACCAAGCAAAGTTTCCCAATCAAATTCACATTTCCATTTTGGCACTTTCATTCCATTTCACAAATCCACACAACCAACCATTTCACAACCCGTGAAATCCACTATGCAAGCATCGTTATGACAGTTCCATACTCATGAGAGGTCTATCGTCGATCTACCAAGTCGTCATAAGGTAATTATTCCCCATGTTCCATTACACTTTTGGCACCGATCATAAGGTCATATTTCAACCAAGCCTCATAAATGCAATATGAACACACACACCAAGTACGCCCAAAAACCATACCATTTCAACCATGCCAAAACCATTTCAATAAAACAACCCTTTTTATTGAAAACCCTTTTTCCCGAAAACCATTTTCCAAATCCAGAAAATCCATATTTTAAAATCACCATTTTAAAATCAAGAAACCAAAACACTTTGCACAAACCATTCTTTCATTTTCCACAATTCCACCAAAACCCATAAATCATCACCAAAGAGATTTATAACATGCTTTGCACCACTATTTAACAATTTAAAACCAAGAAATTTAATAAATTTGAACTAAGACTTCAAGTTCTAAGAAAGAGGAATTGTGAGTGAAGCCACATACCTCAACAAATTGGGCGAAACCAACCAAAGGACGAAGAACGCCAAAAAAATGAACTGATTCTCTAAAAACCCTCCTTAGATATCTTCTACTAACACAACCAAGACCAGATTTTGTCATATTTGGCATCCAAACCATTAGATATACCCATAACGGGCATAGATCTAAGAAAACGAGAGAAGAGGAGAAGTAGATCTAAGTAGATCTAAGAAACTGATCAAGAACGATCACATACCTTAAGAATCCGGCTTCGATTCTCCAAGAGAAGCTTTCAAATCGCCTCTGGAACACTTGGGAGAAGTCTTCCAACCTTCAAGGGAGAGTAATCCCAAGTTATGGGTGCTTAAAATCTTTAAACAAGGCATTTAAAGGAAAAAAAGTTAGATCCACAATTTTAGGATCTAATTTTAAGTGATCGCATAGTTAGTCTGCACGGTTTGACAAACCGTGCGCTAACCGTGCGTTAGCTTCTACCTCGGCCATCCTTCATGCACGACCTCATAACACGGTTTCCCTTAACCATGCGCTGACCGTGAGGAAGCCACTACCTCCCCAGTCATCCACACATGGTTTGGCTGCACAGTTTAGACTAACCGTGCGCCACCCGTGCACCTTCCCCTTTGCTTCAAACATCAAACCAGGATCTACCGACTCTCCCAAAAGTCACCCTTAACTTTTAAAACCAAGAAAAGAATCATGTAAGGATTACAGACTAGAAACCAGGGGTTTTAAATTCTCCCCTCCATTGTCCTTTCCATCCCCAGAAAGTAAAAAACCAATGCTTATTTGAAAGAGTTCTGGCCACTACTCTCTCATTTCATTCTCATGTTCCAAAGTCTCTTCCTGAATCTGACCATGTTGCCACAAAACCCACATGAGTCCAATACTTTTTCAATAAATGACTTTATCATACCTATCCACAATACGCACTAGGATATGTACCAATGAAGTATCTGGCTCTAGGTTAATGTGATCCCATCTGATCACATGGTCAGGATCAGGCTGATACTTCTTTAACTGAGATACATGGAACACATTATGCACTGCACTGAACCGTGGTGGTAATTCCAACCAATATGACACCTCACTAACCCATTGCAGTATCTCAAAAGGTCCTATATATCGAGGAGATAATTTTCCCTGCTTCCAAAAATGATGTTGTCCAAGCCTTGGAGAGATTCTCAAAAAGACGTGATCACTCACCTCAAACGACAAAGGTCTTCGACGATGATCCACATAAGATTTCTGACAACTCTGAGCTGTCTCCATCCTCTTCCTAATCAACTGAGTCTTCTCCGTTGTTTCTTGGACAAGTGTTGGCTCAGCTAATGAAGTTTCACCAGTTTCCACCCAGTATAGTGGAGAGCGAAAAGGACGCCCATACAATGCTTCAAACGGAGCAGTGCATATTGAGGCTTGATAGCTTTTATTATATGAGAACTCCACTAAGGGTATATTATCCTACCATGAGCCACCAAAATCTATTACACAAGACCACAACATTTCTTCCAACTTATGTATCATCCACTCGGATTGCCCATCCTTCTGAGGATGATACGCCGTGCTCATAGTCTACTGAGTCCCAAGGGATTGTTTTATGGATTTCCAGAAACGAGATGTGAACCTCGAATCTCTATATGAGATGATAGAAACTGGTACACCATGTCTCTTTAACACTTCTCAGAAATACATTTTTGAATGATCTTCCACCGTATGGGTTTCACGAATAGGAATGAAATGGGCCGACTTGGTTAGATGATCCACTATCAGCCAAATGACATCATGTTTTCGGACCGTTCTTGGAAGACCTGTAAAAAAATCCCTTGCTATATGATCCAATTTCCACACTGGGATTGGTAAATACTGTAACATACCCACTGGATACTGATGTTCTGCTTTAACTTGCTGACAAGTTAAACACCTTGAAACAAATTCAGCTACCTTTCATTTCATGCTGCTCCCCCAAAACTGCACCTTCAACACCTTATACATATTTTGTGTACCCGGATGTACATCCCATCTCAAATGGTGGTAGGCAATGAAGAGTTGTTTCCTGACAACCTATAGGTACAACCATCCGATCTTTGAAACAAAAAACTGAGCCCAATTCCAATTTACAGCCATCAATGGTCTCCCCACCATTGAGTTTTGAACTCACTACCAGACATTCTGCATCATATGTTTGTGCCTCTTTGACAATTTTTACCAAATCAGGAACAAGCGTAACTGGAAATAAAACCGCAACATCATCCCGGTCTTCACTTTCCACATGCATATCGTCTAAGATTGACATCAACTGCCATTCTTCTAATGCTTCTTTCACCAACTGAGCATATGACTTTCTGCTTAATGCATCGGCCACCAAATTTCCCTTACCCTGTGTATACATAAAGTCAAAGTCAAACATTTCAAGATACTCCATCTATCTCCTCTACCTCATATTCAAATCTCGCTATGAGAAAATGTGTTTCAAGCTTTTGTGATCCATAAACACTGTAAATTTATCACCAAAGAGATAATGTATCTATGATTTCAAAGCATGGACGACTGCAGATAACTCCAAATCGTGTGTTGGGAAATTCTTGTCATGCACCCTCAACTGCCTTGAACCATAAGCAACAACATGATATCCTTTCTTGAGAACATAACCCAAACCTATTCCCAAAGCGTCACAATACACCATATACCCTCGTCCTGATTCCAGAAAAATCAAGATGGGTGCTGATGTAAGGTGAAATTTCAACTCTTGAAAAGATTTCTGACATTCTTCAGTCTATTGAAATGCATTGTTCTTCTTTGTAAATGCTATCATAGGAGAAGCTAGTAATGAGAAGTCATGGACAAAGCGTCGGTAATAACTAGCTAGACCAAGAAAACTTTGTATTTCAAATACATTCTTCAACGGTTGCCAAGAAAGAACAGATTCTAACTTTTCTGGATCCACTGAAACACCTTTCTCAAAAACAAAATGGCCCAGAAAGTGTACCTATTGTATCCAAAAATCATACTTTGATAATTTGGCATACAACTGATGGTCTCTCAAGATTTCCAACACTATCACCAAGTGTTGCTCATTCTCAGCCATTATTCTTGAATACACCAATATGTCATCCACAAACACCACAACAAAAGAATACAGATATGGCTGAAATCTCTGATTCGTCAAAGACATGAAGTCCACTGGTGCATTCGTAATACCAAAAGGCATGACTACATATTTGTAGTGGCCATATATGCTTCTGAAGGTTGTCATCCGAATATCCTCCTTCCGAACTCGCAACCGGTGATATCCTGACTGCAAGTCAATCTTGGAGAACCACTGAGCTCTCCTAAATTTTGTCAAATAGGTCATCAATGTGTGGAAGTGGATATCTATTCTTTATCTTAACTTGGTTAAGTTTATGATAATCCACACATAGACTCAAAGTTCCATATGCTTTCTTTACAAACAAAACTAGTGATACTCACAGAGACACGCTTGGCCAAATAAAACCTTTTCTTTCCAGATCCTCTAACTACACTTTAAATTCCTTTAACTCCATTGGTTCCATCATATAAGATGGAAGTGAGATAGGACTGGTCCCCGGAAGGAGATCAATCATAAACTCCACTTCTCTTACAGGTGGTAGTCCTGAGAAGTTTTTAGGAAAAACATCATGAAATTGATCCACCGCAGCTGGAAAACTATCTTCCTCACTCTCTTCCATTGATTCTAAAGTAAACGCTTCCAAATGGTGAGAGATCATTCCCACCATTGGTGCCAACAAGCTCTTTTCACCTTTCTTTACCATCCTATCTCCTCTGAAGAGATGGTCGATGCCGTCCTCCATCGTGAAACTAACCATTATCCTATAATAGTCGATGTGAGGCTTAAACGTTGTCAACCAATCCATACCCAGGATTACATCATAGAATTCCATATCCAACATGGAGAAGTCCCATTTTAGCTCAGCTCCATCAACCATTATAGCACATGCTCTACAAATGAAGGCTTGACATTCTCTTTCACTAAGAGGATTTTGCAGTTTTAACATAGAAGGAATCATTTCAAGTTTTATGTTGGGAAAATCAGAAATCCGAGAAGCAAGAAAGGAATGGGATACGCCAGTATCGAACAACACTTGCATTATGGTAGAATTAAAAAGAATCATACCTCTCACTGTAGACGGTCCAGACTGGTCATCCACAATCACCTATTCCGCTCCGTACAATTTCTTTGTTGCTGCACTTTTCTCCTTATTTCCTTATTGAGATTTCCCTGCCTGAGGAGTCATGGTATTCCTGGAATCACCATAACTAGCTTTGTTCTACTGGAGAGACTGATTTTGCTATCCGCATCCTGTCGAAGCATAGGATGATTGTGATTCTTGGGAAGTGTCACGTGCACCCGACCTCAAAGCACTATGACAATATCACTAAAAATGCCCCATCTTGTTAAAATTGTGGTATGATCTTGGTGGTGTTGTACATTCTCGTTTCATGTGGTCAATAATGCCACATTGAAAACACCCAGCTTTCATTATGGGTCGTGGAGGAAGATTCACTCACCCAGCTGTCTGATTCTGATTTGCACTCCCACCTTGGAAGTAGGTGTCCCTCTTCCAGTTGTTCCCAGCATTAGAGTTCCCACCCATTCTCGTGGGTATCATCATACTTCCTCCTCCCATAACTCCTGAGATGTCTCTTTTAACCACTGTTTTTCTGTTTACCATCTTTGTATAATCCTTAATACAGATCACAACTATCTTCAAGAAAATCTCTTGTCGTAATCCTGATTCAAAGGTGCATGCCTTCAGTGACGCACTTGCAGCAACATACGGTGCAAAGTGTACTAAATTCATGAATTTAGCCGCATACTATGTGACAGAGAGATTTTCCTGCTTCAGGCTAAAAAAGTCAGTTTTCCTCTGGATCTTGAACGTGTGAGGATAGAATTGTTTATTAAAAAATTCCTCAAATTCCTCCCAGCCCAGTACTTGATCCACCTTAGCTTACACCACTATCTCCCACCACTTTCATGCAAGATCCTCCAACATATATGTCTCTAACTTTACTTTCAGTTCTACTACTGTGTTGGTGAAATTGGAGATATGATTCATCCTACTTAGCCACACCTCCACCCTTTTTGGTTCAGAATCACCCCAAAAGATGGGTGGATTCTACTTCTATAAGTGGACAGAATGGTCTACATGCCTTGACTCATCCCTCAAATTCCCCGTGTCCACCACCTGGAACACATGAACTATACTTTGGACTAGCTGTTGGTTCACTTGTGGTTCAGGTGCGACCACATTCTCCACAGCCTCTTCCGTTTGGTTTCTACGACGTCTAACATGTGCCATTTTCTATACAAACAACACACACCGTTAGTCTCACTTCCTAGAAACTGAAGGCATATCATTTCAATTTATATTACACCGCTATCACAACATTTAATTCCAATAATTTCTAAAACAAATCTTTTCTTTCTTTTGAAAATCAATCTATTTTCAAAATACGTCAACCATTATCTTTTCAAAATCATTCATTTGAAAACGTGATTAAAATTTTCATAAATCACGTTTTTGCATCAATCCATAATCCATTTCTCAAAATGATTTATGCAATCCTAGTGGGAAGTCATTCCTCTCAACGCATTTCCTGCTCATCTCATTGGCTAAACCCATGATAATGAGATTTTCAATATTCTAGAAGTGTCTCCAAAAACTTATGTACCCAACTCCCTGGTAACTTGAATTTCAGCATAAAGGGGATAACTATGTCCTTTTATGTTATATGTTTCAAGTTCTGACAATCCTAATCCTTTCTAAGATTCCTACCCAAGGAATATACAAGAAGGAATTTCAACTCCAAGACCAAGAACATCAATGACCACTTGTTAGACAAGGACCGAACAAGCTGATACCATTTGCAATGACCCGCCAATTCTCATTGTATTGAGAGTGTAACGAGTCATTACTTGGCCTTAAAAGACATCCCCAAGGCGCCAAAGGCTAGAAATAAATGCCGAAGGGTTTCAAAATACATGGGGGACGATTTACCCTTTAAATGAAAACAACCAACAAACAATTCAAACTAGATAAACATCTCCAAGCAACCACTCTATGATGCATGATTAAAAACCGAAACAACTCAACCATTATTTTCATAATAACCCAACCAAGTGCAACAACGGAGTACAAAACCAAATCAAAGTAAACAGTAGAAAGACAACTACAAGAATTCAAGACGACAACCCAACTCCATGCTCCACAAGCTCCAAGCTCCAACATCACCAACCAGCCTAAGAGTCATGAAGTAGTGCTATAAACGTGTGACACCTTACCTTTTCCAACATCCTGGTATATGACATCTAAAAAAGCACCATCGTGCCAAATTAGGGGGTGAGTAATGAAACTCAGAAGGTTTTCCCCAAGGACTTACCAAACCATGCCTCTAGGATAAAACATGTTAGAACATTTATATAAAACAATTTATATATAAAAAAAATTCCAAAATAGTTCACAATATAGCAAGTTCCATGTCAAAGAATTTTTCCAACAAAAACCATTTTCCTAAAAAAAACAACCAATCAAAGTTTCCCAATAAAATTCACATTTCCATTTTGGAACTTTCATTCCATTTCACAAATCCACACAACCAACCATTTCACAACCCGTGAAATACACTATGCAAGCATCGGTATGATAGTTCCATACTCATGAGCGGTCTCTCCTCGATCTACCAAGTCGTCACAAGGTAATTATTCCCCATGTTCCATTACACTTTTGGCATCGAGCACAAGGTCATATTTCAACCAAGCCTCATAAATGCAATATGAACACACACCAAGTACGCCCAAAAACCACACCATTTCAACCATGCCAAAACCATTTCAATAAAACAACCCTTTTTATTGCAGACCCTTTTTCTTGCAAACCATTTTCCAAATCCAGAAAATCCATATTTTAAAATCACCATTTTAAAATCAAAAAACAAAAACACTTTGCACAAACTATTCTTTCAATTTCCATAATTCCACCAAAACCCATAAATCATCACTAAAGAAATTTATAACATGCTTTTCACCAAAATTTCAAAATTTTAAACCAAGAAATTTAATCAATTTGAACTAAGCCTTAAATTTCTAAGAAAGATGAATTGAGAGTGAAGCCACCTACCTCAAAAAATTGGGTGAAACCAACCAACGGACGAAGAACGCTAAAAAAAACGAGCCGATTCTCCAAAAACCCTCCTTAGATCTCTTCTCCTAACACAAACATGACTAAATTTTGTAATATTTGGCATCCATACTATTAGATCTACCCATAACAGGCGTAGATATAAGAAAATGAGAGAAGAGGAGAAGTATATCTAAGTAGATCTAAGATAACGATCAAGAACGATCACATACCTTAAGAATCCGGCTTCGATTCGTCAAGAGAAGCCTTCGGATGGCCTCCAGAACGCTTGGGAAAAGTCTTACAATCTTCAAGGGAGAGTAATCCTGAGTTAGGGCCGCTTAGGAGCTTTAAACAAGGCAATTAAAGGCAAAAAGAGTTAGATCCACAATTTTAGGATCTAATTTTAACTGACCGCATGGTTAGTACGCACTGTTTGACAAATCGTGCGCTAACCGCGCGTTAGCTTCTGCCTTATCTATCCTTCACGCACGACCACATCGCACGGTTTCCCTTAATAATGCGCTGACCGTGCGGATGACACTGCCTCCCCAGTCAGCCAAAAATGGTTTGGACGCATGGTTTAGACTAACCGTGCGCCACCCATGCGCCTTCCCCTTCACTTCAAACTTCAAACTAGGATCTCCCAACTCTCCCAAACGATACTCTTAACTTTTAAATCCAAGAAACGCATCATGTAAGGGTTACATACCAGAAACCGGGGGTACTACACACAGTAAAAATAATGGGGGTGGGGGGTTGAATTGGTGTGGAGTAGTTGTTACTATTTCCAAAAAATAAACCACTTTGACTTTTTAGAATGATTAGATCCTATTAAAATTTTATGAGCACATAATCAACTTTATATATCAAAAGAAAACAATAAATGAAAAAAAAAACATTTTTACAAGTTCTGTCCCTAAATGCACGTGACTATATCCCATTTTTTATTAGTTTCATGCATTCAAAAAATTTATTTACTCATTTTATAAATATAATTACAAAGAGTGTTTCCAGAAGCTACCATTATTAACCCACATTGATTGGAATCCTAAAAATTTATAGGAACCCATCCTATTTACAATGAAAGTATGAAATAAAATGGATAGGAAATACCATTATTCTATGGATTTACATTCATTATCATCAATATTTCTATTAATTTTTAATTTATTATTCCAGTAATAAGAGCAACCATGTACTCAAATATTCATCACTCTATAATTCTCACAACATAGTTAACTCTTGAGCCTTGAATTGATCTTGATTAGAATATGAACTCTCTCTACCTCACACACAAATATAAATAAATATAATTTTCAACAGTTCACCATCATTTTTATTCAAATGTTAGTTATTGTATATAGATAATTCATTTTCATAATTTAATATACCTTTATATTTTGATTTTTAATTGATATTCATTGACTCATATTATAGAAAAAAATTTAATTCCAAGTCTAAGTATCTAAATATCATGGGAAATTAAATTCGAAATATCTCTATATTATAATGATTAAGTTATTAAGATAATTTAATTTTAATTAACCCAGACATGGAATTGATTAAATATATATAAATCTTCATAAATTTTAGTTAATTTTTATTCAAATCATTATTCTCACCATGTATTTTTGACTTGTAACTCATGTATGTTTTTTGAGAAAAATGTTTTGATGTTAGTATATTATGTGGTCCAAATGTCATGTGCATTATTTTTATAATTATTAGAGTCATTGCATATGTTTTGGGGACCAAAATCATGGAAATTTTATATATAACATCCTGTAATATTGTCTTTATATTCTTTACATGCTACGATATATATATATATATATATATATATATATATATATTTAAACTTCAAATGTTTTTTTGGAAAACTTCATGGTTTATAAAATTATGCATGGATACAATTTAAATTTTCCTTCTATGAAAAAATACTATACATTTATGAAATGATAAGTCCAACAAATAGAAAATTTTTTGTGACTGTGAAATAGTTTTTTGAATGTTCAAATAAAATATTCATACTCAAATGAAAGCATGTATTACATTTAAAATAAATTTTTGGTCCAAAGTGATTAAAATATTTTATACCCATATTTTTTATAACACCCAAAGATCTTAATATATTGTTTACATTAAATCATTAATTTTTTTTTAAAATATTTCCCCACATGAAACACAAAACTTAAATAAAATTTTGTTATATTTAGATAAAATATAAACACTTATGTTTGATTATTAAAAAATTAAAATTGAATTACTACGAATTAATAAGTGTAAAAAAATTATGAAATACTTTTATGAAAAATTAAAGGCTAATTTTAATATGAATAAAATTTAATTAGTTAACCTAAATTGACTTATAAGATCATTTATTATTTAAAGAATTATTTTTCAAAAAAAACCCTTTTTATGAGATATGGATTTATATTTTCATGAAAAATATGATTAATGATGATAAATTATGTTTGATGTTAATAAATTGTTAACAAAAATTAAGTTATTAAATGATATTAAAAAATAATAATAATAGTTAATATTTGGAAATGACATTTTTATAATAAAAATGAGTTTTCATTATATTTAATGATTTTATAAAAAAATTTAATTCATAAATTGTGAATTTTATTTTGAAAAAATGAAAATATGTTTTTGATTTATAAAAAAATTTATTATACTAAGATGATTTTTTTGGGATTTTTTTTAAAATAACTAGTTTGTAGTTGAATAGTAAAAAATACCATTTTTTTCTAAAAACTGTCAATTTTATAACATTACCATAAAAAAATAATGAGTTAAATGTTTTTAAACCTTTTTATATAATATATATTTTTAAGTTAAATAAATATTTTAAAAATATTATTCTATTTTCATTAAACCCATGAATATATTTTTTAAAACCTAAGTGATATTTTATTTAAACCCTTTTTTATCGGCTTATATTAAAAATTAATTGTCATCAATTGCATAAATTAAATCTATAAAAATGGATTTAATATTTTAGATCAATTTTATCATATTATTTAATGTGTTCAATTTCAATTTTAGGTATACATGTCACGACCCATCCTCGGGGCCCGTGTTGTGACTACCCCAGGCCCGCCTTCCGTAGGCCAGGGGCTGGAGACTAGCACCAAAGGCATGAATTCCAAAAGAAGGTAAGACATTGCCTTTATGAAGAAAACACACAACAGAGTGCACAAGTGAAGTATACGCTAAGTAAAACTAGGTACAAGGTAAGTGCTGAAAAGTAAATGGGCCAATATACAAACCCAATTGAAAGTACAATACAGCTGAAAGGAAAGTACAACACCAGTAAGTAAAACAGCAACACCGATTCGTCCTCTGGAAATCCCACCTGAAGGGTGGGTAAAGATATCATCCTCAGCTCCTCGGGTCCAGCCGTCCGCTCCGTGTACGTCCCGCCAAGTGGTCCACCTCCAGGTACTGTCCAGCTCCACAAGCCTCCAACTCGATCAGGGATGTCCGTCGTCTGCATCCAAAACAACGTAGTGCGGGCATAGCCCGTGTAGGGGTGAGTATACGATACTCAGTAGGGACCCCGAGACCCCCAAAAGTCTCTTAGAATCCACGAAGGATAAACCACAAAGGAAAGATACAATCACGAAGTATCAACAACACTACTTTGGTATACACCCATACATATACCTAAGTCATCAGTTATAGTTCATCTCCAACTCTCGAGCTCAAGAATAACCTAGTCCACACAGGAAAACACAACCCAATTCACACATGAAATCACAACCCAATCCACACAGGAAAGCAAGTCAATTACATCAATGATAATGATTGAGAACCAAGACTCAGCTCACACAGGTATACACTTCGTAAGGCGATAGAGATGATCAGATGTAGCCACTGATTCATCTATGTTGTCGGACCCACATAGGATACAAGACCAGCTATGTTGTCAGACCCACAAAGGATACAAGACCAGCTACTCTGCCGGACCCACTCATGATACAAGTACAGAGTCAAATACTGCCGGACCCACATAGGATACAAGAACAGTAGTCATCGTCGTCGAACCCACAAAGGATCCCAGTATGGTCGTTGTCTCTACCGAACCCACGGAGGATCCAAGTACAGTCGTCATCACTATCGAACCCACAAAGGATCCAAGTACAGTCGTTCTCACTGCCGAACCCATAGAGGATCCATGTGCGGTCCTCATTGTCGAAGTTGCAGGCAGCTCTAGGGTTCCCGCACACAGCTTGCTCAATTAGAGGAGGGTACACTCCTCGAGAAAGAGAGATTTGATACATCAACTTTCATGAAGTCCAGAGTTGATGTATCCCAATGTTCTGTCTCGTCAAAAGAAACCCAATGCGACATACGATGCGTCAATCAGATGCTCGGTCTGAGAGTTATTGGATATTCCGTCCTAGGGGCCCGGTTGGTTTTTAAGCTAAAACCAACCCGACCGTACATCAGATGCATACAAACCTCAAGAGGATTAACAAAAAAGAACCTTCTCAACCAAAGGATCCCAATTCAATTGACGGCACATCAATCGGATGTCCGATCCTTAAGTTATAAACGTTTCCGCTCCAAGGGCCCGGTTGGTTTCGGGTTCGAACCAACTTGTCCGTACCCAAAATTTTCTGAAACCTCAAGTTTAATATAATGTAATGACGCTCTCGATCCAAGGATTCCTATGCAATTGATGGTGCGTCGATCTGAGGTACGTAGCTCAAGTTATGGGCAAAAGACCGAAAACTGTCTGAAGTGGGGGGTCTGGGTCCGGTTCGACCTAGCCCAACCCCCCTGGGTCAGCCCGAACCTGTTCGACCCGACCCGAGTCTGGGTCCGGCCCGACCCGATGGAGCACAGCCCGGCCCGGTCCGCGCGACCCACCCCGGCTCGGCCGGGGGGTGCGCTGGCTCGGCCAACGGGCTGAGCAGGGGGGACGCGGTCCCCCCTTTGTGTACCGCGGACTCGGCGACCGATGTCGTGTCTCCACTAGATCCCGCGCGACCGCGGGATCCAATTCCTCACTACCGCGGCGGGCTCCTGCCGACGGTGCGCCGACACACAGTTGGCAACCCACTCCGCCGGTGACTTCCACGGGCCACCAGAGTCATTCTGGTGGTCCGATTTTTCTCCCGTCTGCACCAGCGGTCGTCTCGGGTCCCGTACATCACTACGAAGGCTTCTAGTTTCCATTTCGGTCCCGCTTCATCATCGCCAATTATTCCGCACATCAAGAACAAATAATCGGTGGGTTCGGACTTGTTCCTTAGTCTTCACCCACCGAGTTAGTGGTTTCAGGCATCCCCAAATATATACACGCCATGCCGAGTGTATAATTCTCATAAAATATGAATATGCAAATTCTTTCCCCTACCTCAAAAAATAAGATGATCATCGACATCGCAGTAGACGTCGTCGCGGGGAAATGGGGTTCATAGGCGTCGTCGGAGTGCACCAAGGAGGAAGCAGCATCTCCTCTCTTGTTGCAGGGAAGAGGATTGGTGGCATGTCATTGTTCTTCGAGGAAACAGCATTCTTCGTCATTCATCGTTGAAGAATGGTTCGCCTCCATTTTTAATTCTTTCTAGTTTCTTTCTCAAAAGTGTTTTTCCAACGCCCAAAAGATTAAGGTGGCTCACAAATTAATAAAATTGTAATGAAATTCTTATTAATTTCAACGTGGTGCCAAATTAATTTACACTGACATAAATTAATTGGTTGGCATGTTTAAATGGATGAGGGAGGTAGGAAGGCTCCACCATAATCAATATGTGGAGTTGGCAAAGAATTAAACAAGGGGTATTAATGGGGGAAAAGTAAAAGGAAACAGTAGGGGAATAAATGAGATCAGAGGAAATTAAATGGTGGGGATCATGTGGGCCCCACCTATCTAACATCCACACTTGGGTAGTTAAGTGGCTGTGGGCCCCACTCTTAACTACCCATGGGAGGGAAAAACCACCTTAAGAAATAAAAATTGTTCTGACAATTTTTTATTTACTTCCTAAATAAACCCCCAAAATTATATTCTCCTTCTTTGTGAACTCAACTACAGTAAGTGTCCCCTTAAGTAATTACCGGTGTTGAGAGTTCATATGTGCCCTCAGATTTTAATTCCGAGCACCGGTTAAAAAGTTAGAAAAACTTGTTCATTCGTTCACTGAACGTACCAGAGCTAAACTTTGGAAATTGATTCCGGGCACACCGGGCCTCAGAATGAAGCGCCGTAAGAAGCCGCAGACTCGTAAAATTCCAAAATATTTTTTTTAAAAAATTCTTTGAAATTTCAGGGTCTTTACATCACTCCTACCTCCAGGATTTATGTCCACATAAAGCTCTAACATAAACTAGGGAAACAAATGAGGGTACTAAGCAAGCATCTAAGCCTCCCGCTCCCATGTGCTCTCCTGGAGGTTCTTGTGCTGCCAACGAACTCGCACCAGAGGAATCGACCATCCACGTAGGACCTACTCCTGTCGATCCTTAATCTTTACTGAGACCTTTTAAAAAGCCACCCCATCATTGATGTCCATCTCCCATTGGTTGATGATATGCATCAGGTCATGGACATATCTCCTCAGCTGAGATACGTGGAAGACGTCGTGCACCAGGTGCAACTCAGGTGGAAGGAAGAGGCAGTATTCCACCTCGCCTACCCTACTGAGGACCTGGAATAGTTCGATGAAGCGTGGAGATAACTTGCCACCCCAGACAAATCTCCGTAATCCATGTCGAGGTGAGACCCGTAAGAAAATGTGGTCACCATCCTCGAACTCAAGTGGTCTCTGCCTCCTATCAGCATAGGACTTTTGTCTTCTCTGTGCAGTCCTCATCCGCTCCTGGGTAATCTGAACCTTCTTCGTCGTAGCCTGAACCATCTCTGGTCCTACGAGTGCAGACTCCCCAGGGTCAGTCCAGCACAGAGGTGACCTGTAAGGTTGGCCGTACAGTGCCTCGTATGGTGCCATCCCGATGGTGGAGTGGTAGTTTTTGTTGTACGAAAACTCCACCAAGGGTAGTTGATCCTCCCAGCTATGACCAAAGTCAATGACACATGCACGGAGCATGTCCTCGAGTGTCTGAATGGTCCTCTATGTCTGGCCATCCGTCTGCGGGTGAAAGGCATTGCTGAGGCGTAGCTGCATCCCGAAAGCCTCCTGTAACCCCTTCTAAAGCCGGGAAGTAAAGCGAGCATCTTGATCAGAGATGATAGATGATGGAACACCATGAAGCCATACAATCTCCTGAACGTAGAGGCGTCTCAAGCTCTCCACTGAGCCCTACTCTCTGATCGGTAGGAAGTAGGTCAACTTTGTGATTCGGTCTACGATCACCCAGATGGCGTTGTGCCCTCTGGAATTACATGGAAGCCCCATCACAAAATCCATGGATATCCCATCCCACTTCTACTCTGGGACCTCTAAGGGCTATACCAAGCCTGCAGGCACCTGGTGCTCTACCTTCACTTGCTGACAAGTGAGGAATCAAGAAACGAACTCTTCCACAACCATCTTTACACTCGGCCACCAGTACTATTGTCTGAGGTCCTGATACATCTTTGCTACCCTAGGATGTACCGCTATAGGGGAAGTGTGGAACTCCCTCAGCACCTCTTCTTGTAGTGAAACTGGTACCATGGTATGTCCCCTAAAAAAGATGACATGATCCCCGCCTTCAGAAAATCCATCGGGTGCTATCCCTGAGAATATCTGAGCACATCGCGCCTCACAGTCAACGTCCCCACGCTGTGCCTCTTTGACCCGCTAAAGAAGTGGAGGAGTGACTGTGAGGGACTATAGATAGTCTGCCCCATCTCTATCAACGTAGGATATCTGCAAAGCGGCTAACTGCTCTGTCACCTCTCCAAGTAGCTAAATGCCCGATCTCCTGCTGAGAGAATCAGCCACAACGTTCCCCTTCCAAGGAGTATAGACAATCTCAAAGTCATAATCCTGGAGGAACTCGAGCCATCACCAATGTCTCAGGTTTAGGTCCTTCTGCGAGAAGATGTACCTAAGACTCTGGTGGTCAGAGTAGATTGTAAAGCACTCACCCATCAGATAGTGTCGCCACATCTTCAGGGCGAAGACCACTGCTGCTAACTCCAGGTCATGGGTAGCATAGTTCTGCTCGTGTGGCCTCAACTTCCATGAACCTTAAGCGATCACTGCTCGCTCCTGCATCAGGACACACCCGAGTCCGGTCCTTGATGAATCGTAGTAAAATACGTACCCTACGTCCTCCTCCGGTATCCTCATGATGGGTGAACTAGTCAGTCTCCACCTCATCTCCTGGAAGCTCTACTGACATCTGTTTAACTACATGAAGGGTTTACCCATCTTCATCAAAGATGTAAGTAGTGCTGCAACTCTGGAGAAGTCTTTCACAAATCTCCAATAGTACCCAGCCAGACCTAGGAAACTCCGCACCTCTGTTATGCTCCTGGGCGGCTCCCAAGCAAGTACCGCCTCGACCTTCGTGAGATCCACTTAAACTCCCACTTACGAGATGATGTGCCCCAAGAAGTGAACCTCTCTAAGCCAGAACTGGAACCTTGAGAGCTTACCATAAAGATGGTGCTCTCGGATTGTATCCAGTACAACTCATAAGTGGTAGGCATGCTCCTTCTCAGTAGTTGAGTAAATCAGTATGTCGTCAATGAAGACTACGACAAACTGATCGAGGTAGGGCTGGAAGATCCTGTTCATGAGACTCATGAACACTGCTGGAGCGTTGGTCACACCGAAGGGCATGACCAAGAACTCAAAGTGGCCATATCAACACTTGGAGGCCGTCTTATGCACATCCTCATCCCAAACTCAGAGCTGATGATAGCCTAACCTGAGGTCTATCTTCGAGAACCAACGTGCTCCATTGAGCTGATCAAAGAGGTCATCAATCCTCGGAAGCGGATACTTGTTCCTTACGGTAACCTGGTTTAGGAGATGGTATTCGACACATAGCCACAAGCTCCAATCCTCCTTCTTGGCGAATAGAATCGGAGACACCCGGGGTGAAACACTGGGTCGGATGAAACCTTTCACCTGTAAGTCCTCTAGGTGTACCCACAGCTCACGAAGCTCAGCGGGAGCCATCCGATATGCTGGAGTGGATATCGGTGTTGTCCCGGGGTATAGGTCTATATAGAAATCTACCTCCCTACAAGAAGTTAGTCTTGGGCATCGCCAGGAAAAACTTCTGCATACTGATCCACCACAACAGGAAATCCTGGACTCCGCACGTCAACTGCTCCGAGGATGAGACTAGCCAAATGATGTGTGATCAGCTACCCTCTCCTCTACAAGATTCCATTTTATGCTGCGAAGGTTCTCTTCTCGCCAGTGAAGGTGAACCTGGTCCCATCTGTGTGGACACACCGCACATTGCGCCTAATACAATCGATCTGAGCATGGACTGTAGATAACCAGTCCATACCCAAGATGACTTCATAAGGCCTCGACGATGCTACAAGAAGATCCCAATAGAATCTCTCACCTCCTAGAGTAAGCTCACACTGCCGGAACCAGTGCGTAATTGTCGAGTCTTCTACTATAAGAGTCTCTAGCCGCAAGAATCGAGCCAACAGATCCGTCAGAATATCTGAGCTCCGAACAAGGGCAGCGACAATAAAATAATGACTCACACCTGTGTATATAAGAACTACAACAAGGGTAGAGTAGACATAGATAGTACCTTGAATCATCTCGGGTGCTCCATGGTCGTAATCCTCTGCTCCCTGGAGCTGAGATTGCCTCTGCTCGCCAGCTCCCTGTGGTCGGGGTGGACCTCCTGGGGGTGGTCGTGGTAGAGCATCAAAGCGTCGTCCACCACCTGTTGCTCAGCCAGCTCCCCAGACTCGTCTGCCTGCTCCCTGCGGACCGCCACGGTCGAACCTCTACCTCTGCCTGAGAGGTCCCTCCACTATCTACTACTCGTCTGCGTGGTGGGTCGGGCAGTCACGATCCAAGTGGACCTGCCTACCGTATGCATAGCACTGCCTGCTCCTTGTAAGGCTGGCTCTATGCCGTGTGACCCGCATAGCCAAACCTGTATCCTGAGGTTTCCCACCTGACGGCCTGGTCCGCTTGGACCCCTGCGTCATCTTTCAACTACCGGCTACAAAATACTCCACTTCGTGCCATCCTGCGGTGGGTCTTACTACTGATGGCTACTCGGTGAGAAAGCTCTCCACTAAAAGGGCTCTCTCCAGCACCCCCGCCTGTGTCGGGATGCTGAGGGGAATCGTTGAAGCTCTGATCTCATGCCTCAGTCCCTTCTCAAAGGTCCTGGCCCGGATGAATGGGTCCCGAACCATGTTTGTGGAGTAGCGCGAGAGGTCAGTAAATGTCACCGAGTACAGGGCTACTGATATGCTGCCCTGCCGCAGCTGTAGTAACTCTTGGATGCACACTGCATGGAGGGTGGCTGGAACAAACTCTAAGTGGAAGAGGCTCTTGAAGTACGTCCAATGTAGAGATTCCTCATTGTGCACCTGGATCATCAAGATCCACTATCTACCTACTACTGCGTGCAGGAGACTCGTGACAAGGATCACCATGAGGTCTGCTGGTGTCCCTACCAATCTGAAGACTCTGACAATAGCCTCCAGCCAATCCTTGGCTACCTGAGGATCCATCTCTCCACATAACCTGGGCGGACTCTGCCTCTGAAACTCGTGCAACGCGCTCAGGAGGCGTGCACTATCCACCAATAGGGCTGGTAGCATCGGTGGCTCGGCGGGTAGAGGTACCGCCGGTGCCTCTGCTGTAATGCGGCCCTATACCGAGGCCTTGTCGCTCGGTGGGCTGCCATCTCACACAAAGCTCGGAACCCTAGCTAGATGCCATCGTGGGGACATCCTGAAAAGAAACAGGCGTGCCACGGTTAATACAGTATACCTGGTGAGCTGACACAAAGTAATCAAAAATAACACTTTTGAAACATACATGCAATCAATGTTTTTGTGCACTGAGTTGGAAATCAGAAGTCAGGGTCCTGGTGTATGGATACGTTGGCCGCCACACCAACACTGGACTCCCTGGACTGATAACCACACTCATTAATCTAAACATTATTGCTTCACAGAGAAGAAATTATCAGAGTCCTGAGTTCTACGGTAGAACCAACTACTCTGATACCAATTTGTCATGACCCATCTTCGGGTCTCGTACTGTGACTACCCCAAGCCCACCTTCCATAGGCCAGGGGCTGGCGACTTGCACCAAAGGCGTAAATCCCAAAAGAAGGGAAGGCATTGCCTTTATTAAGAGCACACACAATAGAGTTTGCAAGTGAAGTATGCGCTAAGTAAAACTGGGTACAAGGTAAGTGCTGAAAAGTAAATGGGCCAGTATACAAACCCAACTGAATGTATAGTACAACTGAAATGAAATTACAACAGATGTAAGTAAAATAGAAACACCAAGTCATCCTCTGTAAATTCCACCTGAAGGGTGGGTATAGATAGCCTCCTCACCTCCTCAGGTCTGGCTATCCTCTCTGTGTACATCTAGCCAAGTGGTCCACCTCCGGGCACTGTCCAACTCCATAATCCTCCACCACGATCAGTGCTGTCCGTCGTCTGCATCCAACACAACATAGTGCAGGCATAGCCCGTGAAGGGGTGAGTATACGATACTCAGTAGGGACCCCGAGACCCCGGAAGGTCTCTCAGAATTCACACAGGATAAACCACAAAGAAAATACACAATCATGAAGTATCAACAACACTACTTAGGTATACACCCATACATATACCTAAGTCATCAGTTACAGTTTGTCTCCAACTCTCGAGCCCAAGCACAACCTAGTTCACACAAGAAAACACAACCCAATCCACACAGGAAAGAACAACCCAATCCACACAAGAAATCAAGTCAATTACATCAATGATAATGATTGAGAACCAAGACTCAGCTCACAAAGGTATACACTTCGTAAGGTGATAGAGATGATCAGATGTAGCCACTGATTCATCTATGCTATCAGACCCACATAGGATACAAGACCAGCTAAGCTGTCAGACCCACAAAGGATACAAGACCAGCTACTCTGCCAGACCCACTCGGGATAAAAGTATAGAGTCAAATACTGCTGGACCCACATATGATACAAGAACAGTAGTCATCTCCATCGAACCCACAAAGGATCCCAGTAAGGTCGTCATCGCTTCCGAACCCACGAAGGATCCAAGTATAGTCGTCGTCGCTATCGAACCCACAGAGGATCCAAGTACAGTCATCCTTGCTGCCGAACCCATGGAGGATCCAAGTGCAATCGTCATCGTCACAGTCAGAGCCAGTTCTAGGGTTCCCGCACACAACATGCTCGATTCCAGGAGGGTCCACTCCTCGAGCAAGAGAGAGTCGATACATCAACTGTCAAGAATTCTAGAGTTGATGTATCCCAAAGTTCCATCTCGTCAAAATAAACCCAACGCGATATACGATGCATCAATCGGACCCCCGGTCTGAGAGTTATTGGTTTTTCCGTCCCAATGGCCTGGTTGGTTTTTAAGCTAAAACAACCCGAACGTACTCCAACTGCATGCAAAACTCAAGAGGAGTATGCCAAAAGGACCGCCTCAACAAAAGGATTCCAATGCATTTGACAGCATATCAATCAGATATCTGGTCATTAAGTTATAAGCGTTTCCGATCCAAGGGCCCAGTTGGTTTCCGGTTCGAATCAACTCGGACGTACCTAAAATTTGCTGAATCCTTGAGTATAATATACCTAAATGACCGTCTCGATCCAAAAATTCTACTCAACTGACGGTGCGTCGATCGGAGGTCTGTAGCTCAAGTTATGGGAAGAAGACCGAAAACAGTCCGAAGTGGGGTGTCTGGGCCCGGTCCGACCCGGCCCAACCCCCCATGGGTCGGCCCGGCCCAGCGAGGCACGGCCCGGACCGGTCCACATGACCCTCCCCAGCCCGGTTGGGGGGTGTGATGGCACGGCTAGCGGGCCGAGTAGGGGGGATTCTATCCCCCCTTTGTGTTCCGTGGACGCTGCGACTGAC
Organism: Viscum album; assembly: GCA_963277665.1. Lineage (NCBI taxonomy): Eukaryota > Viridiplantae > Streptophyta > Magnoliopsida > Santalales > Viscaceae > Viscum > Viscum album. Next base: position 1,676,005,762 of record OY728159.1, on the reverse strand, counting down.
GCCATGTCTCCCCCAGATCCCGTGCGGCCGCATGATTCAATTCCTTGCCACCGCAGCGGGCTCCTGTAGGCGGTGCGCCGGGGCGCCAACACCTCTGACTTCCGGCGCCATCGCACCGGCGACCTGCACTACTGGTGACTTCCGCGGGCCACTGGAGTCATTTCGGTGGTCCGATTTTGCTCCAGTCTACGCCAGTGGTTGTCTCGGGTCCCATATATCACTGCGAAGGCTTCCAATTTCCATTTTGGTCCCGCTTTGTCGTTGCCGATCATTCCTCACATTGAGAACAAAGAAGCGGTGGGTTTGGACTTGTTTGTTAGTCCGCACCCACCGCGTTAGTGGTTTCAGGAATCACCAAATAAATACACGCCAGGCCGAGGGTATAATTCTCATAAAATAAGAATATACAAATTCTTTCCCCTACCTCAACAATGTAGACGATCATTGGCGTCGCAGTAGATGGTATCACAGGGAAAGGGTGTTTGTAGGCATCGTCAGAGTGCACCAAGGAGAAAGCGACGTCTCATCTTTTGTCGTGGGGAAGAGGATTGGTGGCACGTCGTTGTTCTTCGAGGAACTAGCATTCTTCATCATTCTTTGTTGAAGAACGGTTCGACTCACTTTTTTATTCTTTCCAGAGCCTTTCTCAAAAGTGTTTTTCCAACACCCAAAAGATTAATGTGGCTCACAAATTAATATAATTATCATGCAATTGTTATTAATTTCAATGTGGTACCAACTTAATTTATGCTGACTTAAATTAATTGGTTGGCACATTTAAATGGATGAGAGAGGTAGGAAGGCACCATCATAGTCAATATGTGGAGTTGCCAAAGAATTAAACAAGGGGTATTAATGGGGGAAAAGTCAAAGGAAACAATAGGGGAATAAATGAGATCAGAGGAAATTAAATGGTGGGGCTCGTGTGAGCCCCACCTCTCTAACATCCACACATGGGTAGTTAAGTGGATGTGGGACCCACTCTTAACTACCCATGGGAGGGAAAAACCAACTTAAGAAATAAAAATTGTTCCGACAATTTTTTATTTACTTCCTAAATAAACCCCCCAAATCATCTTTTCCACCTTTGTGAAAGCAATTACGGTAATTGTCCCCTTAAGAAATTATCAGCACTGTGAGTTCATCGGTGCCCTCAAATTTTAATTCCGAGCACCAGTTCACAATTTAGAAAAACCCGCTCATTCGTTCACTGAACGTACTAACGCACGCCTGTCGTGGGGAGTGGCAAAACAATATTTTATTTACCTAAGTATAGTATAGCAGTTGATCCTAGGTAGTCTCCTGAAAAGGAGTGCACACAAAACAAGGTTGTCACTTTTTTGTTGGTTTTCGTAAAAAGATTGGTTTTAATTAATTTGAATGACTATGAGAAAAAAAAACAATAGAAATTGATTGATTTTAACAAATGATAAAGATGGTGATCAGATTGGGTTCGGCTAGACTTAGTGTTGTGCCATCATGGTTTACAATTTTTATCTCTTCTTCTTCCTTAAACTGGTAAGAGAGATGTGATGAGAATTTTCCTTTCTAAAACCTTAGATTGGTCTATCTTCCTTCCAATGTGTTTAGGGTTGTAGAAGGTCTCTTGATTAATTAGAGAAATCCCAGACCTGGAATTGTTGTTCCCTAATAAACCAAGATTTCAACATACAATCCTACACACGTGCTTGACAACCGTCGAGCAATCACCACCCAACCCTAATCATGTTCCATCGTATACATATTAGAATTGGGTGGAGGGAGATGTGATCATCGACCAAAGAAATTTATAATTTCAGAATAAAAACCTTAACACAACCGCATTCAGAAGTTAATACTGAATTATGAATTGAAACCAGAAGAAGAAAGAAGAACAAATTTTATTCATTTCAAGCACAAAAACTCAAACACAACACATAGGTCCAGCCTCCCCTCTTTCCGATCACTCAAATGAAACTACACCTCCATGGATGGGGTAAGAGAGATAATGCAAGAGAGGAGAGACATTTAAAAATAAAATAAATAAAAGAAAAAGCTGAGAAGTTCTTCTCCTTGGTGTCCCAGAAGGAATGGGATGGAGAATGGGATGGATTGAGGGGGAGGAGCTCTCCTCCTTTTATAGGCAGAATTCGACCCCCGAAAGATTGAGCATTTCAGACCCCATTAATGACCTCTTCACGCGTTCCACCCTTCATGAATGTTGTGAATAATTATCTTGGTCATCTCTCCCCAAAATTTCAACTCATTTGAAAACCGGATGAAGGAGTTATGAATTTTTCATTTTCGATTTCTGTTTCTGGACGAAGTTTCCAGGATGGTTCCTCCAAATGTATGTCATTTAATGGACTCCTTAATGACTTCCAAACTTCCCCAAATTTCTTTTAGAGTCTGAACTGTATGTCCTCGTCATAGCCCAGGTGGAAACACATCATTTAGATATTTGTATGCCGAGTTTGATGTCCTTTATGTTGGGTGGGTCCACGCTGTCCGACCGGAAAAATTCCCAACTTCAATGAATTTTTAGACCATTTAGATGGCCGAATCAGCTCCTGGTCCAGAAGACAAAAATGAAGGAAATAAAATAAAGATTATAAAAAAAATTTAATCCGAAAATTTGGAATTTTATTTTTCCAGAAATGACCGAAATACCCCTGACTTAAAAATATGTCAAAAATCCAGAAATAGTCGTTTTTCACATTTGGGTTCAAAATAACAATAAAACCTAAAAACATGAAAATTACCCATCCAATAAAACTTTTTTGGGAGTATTAACAATGATATTCAATATAAATTAATTGAAAATATTTTCTCTATCAATTCCCCCACACTTAAACTATGCTTGTCCTTAAGCATAAAATCTCAACATGCAATTCAAAGGGCACCAATGTCACCAATATTTAAATTTCAAATGGAATAAAATCAAGTGATCATCAATGTCCAATAAAATTTTCCAGTTCCACAAAAAATAACAATTTAATTTCCCATTTTTGAAAGAAACAATCAATTCATGCATTTTACTTTTCCCCTTTGAAAAATAATGAAGATTCTCCTTTCATTCATTCAAGCTTCTCAATTTATTATTATTAAACATGCCAAATCATGACCTACCTCACTTTTGAATATTTTCTCTCATCACTCATGATACAATTAATAGTGGAGTTATGCTCATATCATGAGAACATGCTCCTTATCCATAGGCTTGTAAAGTAACTACTTTCTCCACTTTGTAAAGACAAAACACACATAAAATCATGAGGACTTGCAATAAAGGTTCAAATGACTCAGTGGATTTGGGTTGGTGGGTAAATGATTGAAATAATTTAAGTCCAGAAGTAGGAGGTTTGACTCTTAAGTACAATGCATGATTAATCAAGTGAAAACACAAGATGAACCTCACTCAAATCCCCTTTAAATGTGAATCACAACACCACTCCCCTTTCAATGACATGTGTCATGAGTCAATAAATGATTACAAAGAATGATATCATCCAAGTTCTCCCTGTTTCTTTGTAAAGCTCCAGAAAGGCACAACTTTATTTTCATTTTTTTTGTAAAGCTCCAGAAAGGCATAGCTTTATTTTGAAATTTTTTTTCTTCCTTTTTTTTATGGAGAACCGGATGAAATGAAATAAGCATAATGAAATGATGACTCATGCCCAATTTTCTAATAACTCATTACCCAAAATGATGACGCACACATTACACCACCCAAAAATGATACATATCCCAAGGAACGCACATGAAAGGCCCTTCCCCCACACTCAAACTTGAAATAACCATGCAAAAATACTAAAAGTGTGGGTAGGTAAGGAAAAATTGGATTGTAATGTGGTTTAAACCTATAAGGCAATTCATGGCATCTAAGGGCTTACGAAGGATAAATGTAAAGGTGGGTCTTAGGATAAAATGTGGCTAGCCAAAGAGATGCCTCAATCATTTTAAATGTGGTTTTGTACAGTCATAGCTTTGACAAGTTTCAATACAAGTTATAGCAGGTGGCACATCCCAAGATCACTCAAGAAATATGCTCAAGATAAAATAGGAAACATTTGGTCTAGAAATCCTCTCAGGAATGAGAATATGATATTGGAAAATCACTCATGGAATGATTAATAATAACAAATTAATTCACATGAATTTCAGAAATTCAAAGAATGAAAAATAGAAGAGAAATTTCATTTACATGAATCAATTAATTCCCTTAAATCATGAGTCCTTATTTCAATATCCTTGCTTCACTTTAATCATCCAATTATCCATTTTAATCATTCAATCTCATTAACATTGAAATCTAAAACATAGAATCACTGGATTTCTATGAAACTCATGTCTCCTAGAGAAGTCAAGTAAAACATGAATTCAAGCATGGGCATGCCTTTTTTTGATTAATTCTTTAAAAAAATGTAGGGAATAAAGTCGGATAATATAGAATTGAAACTCATACTCCCCTATCAAATGGATCCTTTTCTTCATGACGTATAATCCCACGACACCCTCTTCATTAATGGACCTGAAAAAAATGAAAATAATTGATAGTGCAGGCCCGTTCAATCATGCTGGTAAATGACTAAGAAGACAAGTGGAAAATGGGGGAAAATGCGGGTTACCTCCCGGTAGCGCCTTTGTTTAATGTCGTTGGCTTGACAAAACAAAACAAAACAATTTTTTTTTTGAAAAATATCCTGGACTACAAGATTTCCTCCCCCACACTTAATTTATGCAGTGTCCTCAATGCATGTAAATGGAATTTTTTATGTATGTTTCAAAAAGTTGGAGTTACTGCATTTAATCAAGTGTAAAGGAATGATGCAACCTGGTAGGTTTTAATTTGTATTCAGGGTGAAGGAGTATGATCTCCTCCACTGGTTCTTGAGGTACGGTCCCATGGAACTTCATCAGCCTCTTCCCATTTATAGTGAATGGCTTTCCTCCTCCTTCCTTTTGAATCTGCACAGCACCAAAGGGATATACATGAATAACAGTAAAGGGGCCTTCCCATATGGAACGAAGTTTACCTGGAATAAGCTTAAGTCTGGATTTGAAGAGTAACACGTGATCTCCAGGGTTGAAGGTTCTTGGTTGAATTATCTTGTCATGGGCCATCCTTGTTCTCTCTTTATAGATCATTGAGTTTTCAAAAGATTCCCTTCTAATTTCCTCTAACTCTTGCAACTACAATCTTCTTTCTTTCCCAGCTTTCTCAAGGTCCAGATTCATCTCTCTTACCACCCAGTAGGCTCTATGCTCCAACTCCGCAGGAAGGTGGAAACTCTTTCCATAGATCAATCTATAGGGACTCATCCCTATCGGTGTTTTGTAGGCCGTTCTGTATGCCCATAATGTATCATCTAAATTTTGGCTCCAGTCCTTCCGGTAGGGTTTAACAGTCTTCTCCAGAATGGATTTGATTTCTCTATTAGAGACTTCTACTTGTCCATTTGTTTGGGGATGGTATGGGGTAGATGTTCTATGATGCACCCCATACTTCTTCATCAATGCATCCATTTTCCATGGTACTTCACTGTTGATGATGTAGAGTTGTTCTCCAGGAAGCTCATCATTAAGTGGGTTCTGCTTTGGTATTTCTGTTTCAGCGGTGTGGGGTAGTCGACTCAGATGATCAGCCAATTGATTTTCAGTCCCCTTCTTATCTTTGATTTCCAAATTGAACTCTTGTAAGAGTAGCATCCATCTCACCAACAGTGGTTTAGCATCCGCCTTTTTCATTAAGTACCTAAGAGCTGCATGATCAGAAAAAACAACAACTTTAGTGCCCAGAAGATATGATCGGAATTTATCTAGTGAAAAAACGACTGCAAGGAACTCCTTCTCTGTGGTTGTATAATTTATTTGTGTTTTATCCAAGGTCCTTCATGCGTAGGAGATGACTTGAGGCTTGCTGTCAATTCTCTGTGATAGAGCGGCTCCCACTGCTTGGTTGGATGCATCACAAAGTATCTCAAAAGGGTAATCCCAATTGGGTGGCTGCATTATTGGTGGTGTTATCAGCCTTTCCTTTAATTCATCAAATGATTCCCTACATGCACAATCAAAATTAAAGTTAGCATCCTTTAAAAGTAATCTTGAGAGAGGGAGAGAAATATTAATGAAATCCTTGATGAATCTTCTGTAAAATCCTGCATGCCCTAAAAAGGATCTAACATGTTTGACACAAGTGGGATATGGTAAGGAATTTATTACATCAACTTTTGATTTATCAACCTCAATACCATTTTGTGAAATTATGTGCCCCAACACTAACCCTTTTCAACCATGAAATGACATTTTTCAAAATTTAAGACAAGGTTCTTTTCAATGCATGTATTCAAAACTTTTTCCAAATTTCCCAAGCAATGATCAAATGAATTTCCAAAAACTGTGAAATCATCAAGAAACACCTCTAAGAAATCCTCAATGTGGTCTGAGAAAATACTCACCATACACCGTTGAAATGTACCTGGGGCATTGCATATCCCGAAAGGCATCCTTTTGTTGGCGAATGTTCCAAAAGGGCAGGTGAAGGTTGTCTTCTCCTGGTCTTCTGGTGCAATTGGTACCTGAAAATATCCTGAGAATCCATCTAAAAAACAGTAATGAGTATTTCCAGCTAACCTTTCAAGCATCTGATCAATGAATGGAATAGGAAAGTGATCTTTTCTGGTAACTTGATTTACCTTCCTGTAATCTATACACACTCTCCAGCTGTTTTGTATTATCATGGGGATCAGTTCATTTCTTTCATTTGTAATAGTGGTCAGGCTAGTTTTCTTGGGGACTACATGAATTGGGCTGACCCATTGAGAATAAGAGATTGGGTAAATGATATCAGCTGCTAACAATTTCTCAATCTCTTTCTTAATGACCTCCATGATTGTGGGATTGAGTCTTCTTTGAGGTTGTCTAACTGGCCGAGATTCACTTTCTAAAAATATCCTGTGAGAGCATACCTTAGGGTTGATTCCAGGAATATCACCTAAACTCCATCCTATAGCTTTTACATTCCTTTTGAGAAGGTCAATCAATGTTTGTTCTTGTGAATGGGATAGGTTATTGGCAATGATTACTGGCAATTTCTCTCCTTCCATTTAGTAAGCATACTTCAAGTCACATGGCAAAGGCTTCAGCTCTAAACATGGGGGTTGTTCAAGGGATGATATTGAATTTAGGTTTCCTACTTCTAATGTTGAATTCTCTGAAATAATCTCACTTCCTTTTAACAAATCATCGAAAAAATCAGATTTTACCTCATCCTCCAACATGATATCAGAATTTTCAGGTTCATGGGAGTTATAAAATTAAAATGAAGAGTGTTCTCCCACAGATAAAAAGTCATGAAGCATACCTGAGTCTTCAATAAATTCTATACCTTCATCATGGTAGATTGCATAAAGTGAGTGATTGCTGGACGTGTGTTTCATCGTATCAAGAATATTGAAGTGTACCGTACTATCTCCGAGCTCCATGGTGAGTGTTCCTTCATGCACGTTGATGATTGTCCTTGCTGTTTTCAGGAATGGTCTCCCTAGGATGATGGGAGATTGGGATGGTGCTCGGTCTTCCTCCATGGTAAGGACATAAAAGTCTGCTGGAAAGATTAATCCTCTCATTCCTAAAACTACATCTTCAATGACTCCAGCTGGGAAAATGGTGGATCTATTTGCTAGTTGTACCACCACCCGAGTTGATTTTAGTTCTCCAATCTGCAAAGATGAAAACACATAGTGAGGCATCACATTTATCGAAGCTCCAAGATCACATAGTGCATCCGTAAAATTTAATGAACCGATAGTGCAGGGAATAGAGAAAGTCCCTGGATCTTGAAATTTTTGCAGTATCAGTGGTGTGATCAATGCTGAGACGCTTCTTCCTAAGTTGATTCTTTCATTTCCATCCAGCCTCTTTCTTTTAGTACATAGCTCCTTCAGAAATTTTGCATATTTAGGGATTTGCCTGATTGCATCCAGTAGTGGAATGTTATTCTCAATTTTTCAGAATGTTTCCTGAATTTCTCGTTGAATTCGTTCTTCTTCTCCCTTATTTGACTCAACCAATGTTGATGGGAATGGTGCTGGAATATCCTTTTTCTCCCTTTGTTTTTTCTGCAATGGTGTTTCTAGTCTTTCTTTCTTGAACCTTGTTCTCTCTACTTTGTTTTTGACTCCATCTTTTGGTTGGACAAGACGAGCTTCAGCAGGTTCCCTAGATTCATCCTCCTCATATTGTTCTGGCGGTCTGAGCTCCTTCCCGCTTTGGGTTATGATTGCACTAACATTCTCCTTTGGATTGGGAATTGTTTGTGCAGGAAGCTTACCTTGGTTCTTGGTGAGAGCATCCATAATGCTTGCAAATTGATTAGCTATCTTGTCCATCTTATCTTCTATTCATGCAACTCTTGTCTTCAGTTGTTGGTCTTCATTTGTCGGTGCACTTGTGGATGGTTGCTCATAATTCTTCCGCTGGAAAGGTGGTGGTTAAAAAGTTTGTTGTTGTTGGAAGGGATTCTGATAAGGTTGTTGAAATGCTATCAGGTTCTGATATTGCTGCTGAAAAGGTGCTCTGGCTTGGTTCTGTTGAAACCCACACCCTGGTTGGGTTTGTGGTTGGTATTGCCTTTGTTGATAGGCTGCAGCACAACTTTCTGTCCCCTGCACTTCTGGACATTGATCAGTGTAATGAAAATTAGAAGAGCATAAACCACATACCTGATTCGGTCCTTGTTGTTCTTTCACATGGTTCACAGCTATTTGTCACACCAACCTGGTGAGTTCACCCATTTCATTCCTAATTAAATCCACTGAATTAGATGTTCTTACCTCATGGATTCCTCTGGTGATCGTACCTCGAGTTCCAAACTGCTGTGAATTTTGTGCAATCTTTTCAATCAGAATTCGTATATCTGTAGGTGATTTATCAATGAGGGCTCCTACCGACGAGGCATCTAGTAGATTCCTGTCATTGTCAAGCAATCCTTGGTAGAAGCACACAAGGAATTGGTCCTCTTCTATTTCTTGGTGTGGACAACTTGCACAAAGCTTCTTGAAACGTTCCCAGTATTCGTAGAGTGTTTCTCCAGTTGATTGATGGATGACATAAATCTCCTTCTTTATTGCAGTGCTCCTAGATGTTGGGAAGAATCTTTGTAGAAAGCATTTTTTTAGATCTTCTCAGTCACTGATCTCCCCCGGTTGTAGATTGTACAACCATTCCTTTGCTGCTCCCTCTAGTGAGAAGGGGAAAGCCCTCCACTTCACATGCTCTTCCGCGACTGCTCGAGGTTTGAAGCTGGAGCAGACATAGGTGAATTCTTGAATATGTTGATTTGGGTCTTCACCTGCAAGACCATGAAATTTAGGAAGCACTTGGATCTTGTTAATTCGCAATTCAAAATCATTTTCTATGGCAGGAATTGCAAGTTGACAATTTTTATTGACAAATTGAGGTGCACAGATGTCACGTAGGGTTCGGTTGGGATTTACAGCCATTATTAAAGGTTCAAAGTCTTCACTCAAGGTATCACTTGAATCGGTGAGATTGATTTCTTCAAATTCTTTGGGAAGATTTTGATTTTTCAATTTGGTTATTGTGCGCTCAATTTCGGGATCAAATTCTAATAAATTGCTATTTGAACTTCAGGTCATTCAAAAGAGATTATTAAAAAAAGCTTTGAGGCACTGCCTCACCGGCAACGGCACCAAGTTTGACGCACGCCTGTCATGGTGAGTGGCAAAACAATATTTTATTTACCTAAGTATAGTATAGCAGTTGATCCTAGGTAGTCTCCCGAAAAGGAGTGCACACAAAACAAGGTTGTCACTTTTTTGTTGGTTTTCGTAAAAAGATTGGTTTCAATTAATTTGAATGACTATGAGAAAAACAAACAACAGAAATTGATTGATTTTAACAAATGATAAAGATGGTGATTGGATTGGGTTCAGCTAGACTTAGTGTTGTGCCATCATGGTTTACAATTTTTATCTCTTCTTCTTCCTTAAACTGGTAAGAGAGATGTGATGAGAATTTTCCTTTCTAAAACCTTAGATTGGTCTATCCTCCTTCCAATGTGTTTAGGGTTATAGAAGGTATCTTGATTAATTAGAGAAATCCCAGACCTGGAATTGTTGTTCCCTAATAAACCAAGATTTCAACATACAATCCTACACACGTGCTTGACAACTGTCGAGCAATCACCACCCAACCCAAATCATGTTCCACCGTATACATATTAGAATTGGGTGGAGGGAGATGTGATCATCGACCAAAGAAATTTATAATTTCAGAATAAAAACCTTAACACAACCAAATTCGGAATTTAATACTGAATTATGAATTGAAACCAGAAGAAGAAAGAAGAACAAATTTTATTCATTTCAAGCACAAAAACTCAAACACAACACATAGGTACAGCCTCCCCTCTTTCCGATCACTCAAATGAAACTACCCCTCCATGGATGGGGTAAGAGAGATAATGCAGGAGAGGAGAGACATTAAAAAATAAAATAAATAAAAGAAAAAGCTGAGAAGTTCTTCTACTTGGTGTCCTAGAAGGAATGGGATGGAGAATGGGATGGATTGAGGGGGAGGTGCTCTCCTCCTTTTATAGGCAGAATTCGACCCCTGAAAGTTTGAGCGTTTTAGACCCCATTAATGACCTCTTCACATGTTCCACCCTTCATGAATGTTGTGAAAAATTATCTTGGCCGTCTCTCCCCAACATTTTAGCTCATTTGAAAACCGGATGAAGGAGTTATGAATTTTTCATTTTCGATTTCTGTTTCTGGACGAAGTTTCCAGGATGGTTCCTCCAAATGTATGTCGTTTAATGGACTCCTTAATGACTTCCAAACTTCCCCAAATTTCTTGTAGGGTCGTCACTATATGTCCTAGTCATATCCCAGGTGGAAACACATCATTTAGATATTTGTAGGCCGAGTTTAATGTCTTTTATGTTGGGTGGGTCCACGCTGTCCACCCCGAACAATTCCCAACTTCAATGAATTTTTAGACCCTTTAGATGGCCGAATCAGCTCCTGGTCCAGAAGACAAAAATGAAGTAAATAAAATAAGGATTATAAAAAAATTTTACTCAGAAAATTTGGAATTTTATTTTTCCATAAATGACCGAAATACCCCTGACTTAAAAATCTTTCAAAAATCCAGAAATAGTCGTTTTTCACATTTGGGTTCAAAATAACACTAAAACCTAAAAACATGACAATTACCCATCCAATAACACTTTTTTGGGAGTATTAACAATGATATTCAATATAAATTAATTGAAAATATTTTCTCTATCACGTACCCAAGTTGATCTTTGGAAATTGATTCCGGGCACACTGGGCCTCTGAATCAAGCGCCGTCAGAAGCCGCAGACTCATAAAATTCCAAAGTATTTTTAAAAAAAATTTCCTTGAAATTTTTGGGTCTTTAAAATACAATTATTACTACTAAATTAAAGTTAATTACCATGATAATAATATTATTATTATATATAAAGAATTATCTTATCAATACTGTGTCATTTTTTTAAAATAAATTAAATTAATATATTTTAATTTATAAATATAATTTTATTTTTAAACACATATATAACTATATTAGCAAAAAATTAATTTGTATCTAATGAAAAATAATATTAAGAACACATATTTATTAAAACACAATTTTTTTATAATAATCTATTTTTTTATATATATATAATTTTTAAATTTAAAAGTTAATTTTATATTAATTAAAAATTTAGTGAGATTAAATGGATATTCAATTTAGGTTCAGAACACACAAGTTTGGTAAGTGGGGTTAATTTATATTTTTATTAATATATAAATTATATATTTAAAAACTTGTCACCAATGCAAAACAAATGGTAAAATTAAAAATATAAGAATAAATAACTTCCAACATGTTTAAAACAAGTGTGGAAATACAAGGTTTTTTTTGCTCAACTCAATTTCACATACCACTTCATTATTTAAAAATTTTAGATTCATTAACCTTTTAATAGTTAAATGATATATTCAATATGTTTTAATGGTTCTAGAAAGACATTGTTAATGTTTAAAATATTTATTAATATATCACCATTTGATCATTAAACACCTTGAAAACTACTTCATCAAGATTTAAATTTTCACAATACATATTAATTTTTTTCATCCAATGAAAAAGGGACCTAATTAATCATTCAGAAACAATTATTATTATATATTTAATGATATAGGAAGGATGAACTTGAAACCACTTAGTGATAATCAATCCCCTACTTGTAAAGTTTATATGCTACGAGTAACTGAATCTTCTAACACCTGATAATGAAAATAAACTTTAATTAGTTAATTTATTTGAAATATATGGTTATAAGATAAAATGGTAGTATATTTATATTATGTTTCTAAGGTATGTGATTATGACAGTTATATATATTATACAGGGGTTAGAGCATGGTCGAGTAAGAAGAAACACATTGTAAGGGTTTTGGTCTCTAATTCCTCTATTTGAAGCACATTATGAACCTAATTTATATTATGGGTAATATATAATACCTATTTTAGATATCATATCTTGAATTAAATTTTAATCAAGGTATTTTAAGTTCAACTATAATCCATCTATTTCAAGTCGGTCAAATTCAAAAAAAATTTAAATCCGTAAGGGTTTTCTTGGTCTCAATTATGATTCTTTGAGACATAATACATTTTATGTACCATGTTTTATTTGTAAGGTGTATTCAATATAAATGGATATATTTTTATCATACTCATTTTATTTTATGGGATTTACTATATAAATCATGTTCCCTTATTCAAGTGTTTATTGATTCAATTATTTCCCCAGTAGTAAGGATTTTTGGTAACTTAAAATTCAATTATTGAGTTATGAACATTATATTGAACTTATTTCATATATTTTAGTTATATTTTACAATTTTATTTTATTATTTTAAATTATTTCATTTATTTTTATAGATATACATTCCTACTACACAATCCATTTGGAAAATATTTATCACTTATTGGGATATGTTTTCCTTAAGGGATATTGGTAACTCAAATATCCTTATTTGAGTTATAAAGTTTTATCCTAAACATAATTCATATATACATGTTTTATACCACCCTAATATTTTATTATATGTTATTTTATAATCCTATTTTTTAAAATAAAATTTAAATTTAAAGAAGGGTTTATTACTCTTTTTGCAAAGTGATTTTTGAACAGAGGTATTTTTCATAATATTAAAAAGGTTTCTTTTTCTTTCACCTTAATATGTTTGTATTCCTCTTTACATTTATATAAGATAAACCATATGTATTTTAAATTCCATATAATTTAATATTATTTTTAAAATTAATTATTTTCAAAGAGTTTTCACTTCTCATTTTGAAAAATAATTTTTAACGTGACCCATAACTTCCCCTTTTACGTCATTGTAAAAAATGATTTATAAAAATCTCTTATGTTTTCACATCCATTCCACTTTAAATTTTAAAATTTTTAACCTAATAGGGTTTATCTTTCACTATTTATACCCTAGTATTTATTTATCTTTTGGGGTAATGAACTCATGGTACCAAACAATCCAATTCCCGATCCCTTCTTGGGTGGTATCATTGAAGCATATTTTTGTAAGGATGATTTTTATATATGTAAAAATCCTTCTATGTTTGCTTTATTACATTGGGGATAATTTCTTTTGAAACCACACACCTTATTTCTTTGGATGGTTTATGATCATGCTATTTGAGTATTGAATTTTTTGTATACCCATTTCTATATTTTATGTAAAGATCACATTTTACATATTTCACATTAGATGATGTTAATATATAAATAATGTTATTATATTAACATGGGGATATGTATTGGAATTCCATATGTTTTTATTCCAATGTGGATGATTATTATAAAGTTGATTATGTATTGTTTTACCATACTACTTCTTTCTCTGGATGGGTTATGATTTTGTTGTCCCTTTTATTGATGTGGGGAAAAGTATTGAATTTCATAATGACTATTGACTACTAACATTGGTTGATTATGTATTGTCATTATATACCTCTAATTATATGGATATAATTTTTTTATTCAATATGAGTTTCCTTAAGGAATGGTTTGATATGTCATGTGGAATTTTATGGGGAATGTATTGGGCTCAATCAGGTGACAAATGGGACCCATAATTATTTATCCCCTTGATGCATCAACAACTCCCATGATACAAAACAACTTGGGTTTTGGTGTATACTTATCCACTTATCAGTATAGTTTCATGGAACAAGGCTCTGAAAACATGTTTTTTATGTCCAGAATTATGTATTCCACACACATGGGATTAATATTATTGATATCCAAATTTTAATTTATTTTTAGGGATACAGAATGCTATCATTATTAGTTTACTATATAGTTTGAATTAATTTTTCATGTTAAAAAATATTATATGCACCTTTAACTTATATTATGTAAACATTTTAATTAATTTGAAAATTTCAATAGTATCCCTTATCTTTAATAAATATTATAATGATCTCACAATACATGTATCAACAAGTATTATTAAATAATTCATTAATATTATGTTCACAGTAATAATGTTATGTGAACTAAAAATATATGATTTATTATTTTCAAACATATGTTCTATGAACTCTCATGTGTTTTTAAAATCCATTTGTTTTCCTGGAATCATTAACCTTAAACACTAATTTATCCAAACACTCATAATATGTGTTATACACTTATGTTATATGTTAGAAAATAAATATTATATATGATTATGTAATGTTTTTTATTCAATATTTTAATGTTATATGTTTTTTATGATTACAACAACTCAAAATTGCTTTAAGATGTATTTAACTGATATTTAGTATGTTTATTTAGAAAATTATATTCCCCAACATAAGTTTAGCTACATATATTCTATGCTTGTTTAAAGTTTTATGCACAAATTATGTTTTGTTACAATTAGGAAGTATATTATATTTTTTTGAGTATATATTAAATACATGTTTTTTAAGATATATTAAAATTATATTCTTTTTATATTTTTGGAAAATAACTCATATCAAAATATATATGTTCTCTATTGTTCTGAGTGGAATGAATTTTTTTGTTATGTATGATATATATATTGATAGAATATATATATATTTCTTAAATTTTGATAAAAAAATGATGTTTTATTGTTCCAAATTTACCTCTAGCCTTTTATTACTATAAAATTATCTTCTATAAGTTTCATTGATTAATAAAAATTCAAATATAGTGTGTGATACTAAATTTTTTTGTGCTATCAAAAATATGTTCTGCGTAACACACATATAAAACATGTTACATCTTCTTGAAAACTTGAACATATTATTTAACTTGATGCTTATAGAGTATACAGTTATTTTATTAACAATAAATAGAACATAATAAATTTTTGGGTTCTTCGATTATCCACCATACAATAAGGTCTTGGGTTCTTCATGTTTAAAAATATTTTGTATTGAAAATTAACATTCTTTTGTTGAAAGATGTTTTCAAATAAAAATCAATACATAACATATATAATGAGATATGAATTATAAAATAATTAAATAATTTCTCAATGAATTGAATTTTATTATAATACAACATGTGTTTTATGTCAAAAAAGGAAATTATAAAATAGAGTACACATTTTTTTCTTAAAAATCTTATTATTTGAATATTATATAATTTTTTATAAACTTTTTAATGAAAAAGTAATGTTTTAATATATTAATCAATTTTAAAAGTCATTAAAACTCTAAAAATACATAGATCAAATGTTATATGTTTTAAGTCATTTTATCTATTCAATATTTTTTAAAAAATCTTAATTAACATATGATATATAGTATGAGGGAAAAAATAAATCAAAAGTAATAAATTTATCACTAAATATAAATTTCTTAAAAAGTGTTTTATAACAAAAAAATTAATTAAAATTATATAACTAATGTTTTGTGCCTTAATACTTATATAATATAAAAACTTCATTATTTTCATCAAAATTTCAATCAATAAAATATAATAAAATATCAATATTTATATCACTTTTAAATGTTAATTGAGAACAAAACAAGAATATAACATATGTTTTAAACTTGAAAACTCAATTTTCATTTGTTAAGTGAATTTTTTATTCTTAATTGGACATGTAACACATATTTTGAGATAAAAATAATAATAAAATATAATCAATTTCACAATAAATTGATAAATTTTAACAAAAATGATTTTTTTAATTAAAAATATCATAGTATAAAAAATATGACACATTTTTTATGTATTAAAAAAATACATAATATAAAAATATATAGAATTCATCATCCTTTGAATGAATAAAAAATAACAATAGTCTAATTACATTCAAAAATCAATGAAACTCACAAAATAGAGTAATTTTTTTGTATCATATAAATATATTTTATTATATCAAATGCCTCTTATTAGTCATAGAAAACATGTATCATGAATAAAAACACATAATAATCTTTAACATTGATCAATATGATCCATTTTAAGGGCCATTTAAGGTTAATAATAAAAACCCTGGCTTATTGTAGATAATGTGATCCACATATATGAAATAAAATATGAAAATCATAAAATACATAAATTTTTTTACTTGTAAAGTAGTAAAATCATAATTTATAAATATTAAATTATGAAATACTAAATATCTAAAAGTGTAATCTCTTTATAAAACCATTTTTAACACAAATTCAATGGTGGAAAATTAAATAAAAATTCACTAAACACTTTCTTATTTTATACGCATTAAAACTTATATTCTTATGAAGGGTTGATTTATATTTATCATTTCTTAGAATACTGATAGGTAAAATATCTATTTAGTTATGGTTTGATGACTAGCACTGGGTTTTCACCACAATCATAGGAGGAATTACCTATAAATCAACATTTCATCTTCTGTTAAACATTAAAATTCAACATAATATGCATGAAATATAATAAATTTATTTTTATAACAAATTAATCTCTAGATAAAACCCCCCTCATGTCAAAAATATTCTTTAAAAAATATTGATGACATGAGAGTTTCCATTGTCATGATCACTTATTCTCATATAACTATCCAAATATATCATGAATTTTTAGGTGCCAAGATCATACATCCTTTTATTAGATGATCCAAATAGAGATGAGGTAAAAAATTAACAATTGTGTATGAAAAGGTGACTTTAACATTACCAAGTATGGTCATCACAAGTCGTGATTAATACTCTAGTTATTTTGAGGTATGAATTTATCTTAGTTTTTACCATACCTTGTGTTTTCACTATTTTTGGGGTGTTAGAGGAGTTGGTGGTGGCTAATAGGTAATTTTATTAGGTGGGACTTAGTGTCATGATTATTTATATAGAAGGCAGTAGACATCAGGAATCAGGTTACTTGGTACCAAGTACCCGATGGCCTCATCAAGGGTAGTTGTGTCCCCTAGAGTTCCATAGAGTTCCTAGTATCCTTGGGGTGGGTATTATATGGGGTAACATATATGTTTTGATATCAGTGTGGGTATTTGATACCCACGTTATATGTTTTTTTAAATATTAGCTTAAATAAATCCATTAATTAAAATTTTTCAAGTTTTAAAAATAATAATTTTTTTTAATTACTTCTATCACAACAACACACCTCCGAATTACCTCTAATTGACTTATTTTTATTCCGTGAGTGAAATACCATCATTCCTAATTGGGTTTTTATCCTTTAAATCACCTGATGTTGGTAATGGTAAGGCTATGAATCTTCTTTCCATTATTCTTCATTTCCATCATTTTTACGACAAGTATAAATGATTATGAATAATTCTAGTTCATTCGATATATTTCATTATTATATTAATTCTAGGCCAAATAAATGGGTGGTATTTGAAAATATTGATCCTACTATATATGGTTAGGTGGTCCTTCTATTTCTTGATAACATTTTCTTATCATGCATACAACACATGAAATACGCTAAACATCGCTTTGGTTGTGTACGACCAAAGATTAAAATGAATTTATTTTCTTTAGTCCCAAAAGTATATTTGGAACCTGAAAGGCCACAAGTGTCCCATGTGAGGTGTGTATCAAAACCAATGGTTAATTTTGATTAATTTATATGTGGAATAAACATTTAAATCAAAAAATTTTACTTAGAATGGGTGACTTTAATATTTAAATGATCTTAGAATTCTTTGCTTAAAACTGTGTTGTATCATTCACATATATCTTTTGAATTATTATATATCAATAACTTGAACCATTTAATGTGTGATACATTTTTCAAATGAATGATATGGATAGTGAAGCATTATATACTAGAGTTTTTTGTTATCTATTGATCATGAAAATATTGGAATTATATAGTATGTTATCTACCCACAATAAGAAGATAGTATATTGTCCATTTAGGTCACTCGATGAAGTGATGCGCCATTCACTTCCTGATATTGGTATAAGTGGTATATTATCCACCCAATTTGCGAGTTATGGTTATACATTATTCACCATGTGGCTTTGTGTTGTTGCTATATCATCAACCCCATGTTCAATGCCAATGGTACGTCATCCACCTAGTGTATTTTTAAGGAGGTACGTTATCTACACTAGGATGTGTTACACTAGTGCATCATGAAATTTTTTATATATTAATGGTAGTTCATATTCCACCTATAGATTTGATATCCTTTGGGAATCATCCACCTATGGAGGTGGTCTTGATGGTACATTTCACATATAATGACTTGAGATAGTGGTGTGTTTTCAACCTCAAGAGTGATAAAAGTGTTATACTATAAACCTAGATGAGAAGTTTTGGTGGTATATTTTCCAAATGTTATATGAAATGATGGTGTATCAACAAATAATTAAGAGATAGAGGTGGGAAACCTTCCACTTTAGTTTGGTGATTCCTTATTGACCACTAATGACTAGTTTTCCTTTAATGTTGGTTTGGTGATGGATTGTTCACATAAGAAACTTGTGGTGGTGAGAATTAATTCACCTAGTAATATTATATTGTGATAATATATTCAACTTTACTTTTAATTTAGGAGTTTTATTGTTCATCCTTACAATGTTTGCTTAGACCATGGGTATTTATGTGTTAAAAGAATCATCTAATGATCACTGGAAGTGGAAGAAAACCAATGAAATGATTAATTTATCTTCAATGGTATCAACATTAAATGAAATTAATAACATATAAATCATACCTTTAAAACTAAGTAATACATATTTTACTATTCTATTTTTTCTTAATGGAGATCACCAAATCAGAGAAGAAATGATGCCTACCTCAATGTGAATATACCAGCCTTGGATCCTCGATTGTATTGAGAGGATTCCAAACCATATAAGTGGTTTTAGAACCTTATCCAAGAGAAAAATATTTATTTGAGATGAAGAGAGATTCAGATAAACAACATACATCAATGTTATCTCTAATTAAGGGAACAAATTACCTTTATAGGTTATCCTTGAAACTATTCATTAGATAAATAGCATCATCTGTATTGATATAAATTATTTCCCATTGGAAAAAGTTCATTTAACAGTTCAATGAATGAGAAAATCTATAAATGAATCAATTCTTTGATTAATTACCTATGAAACTATGTAGGAGGAGGTTTACAAATAAATGTGCTCAAATCCATAAGTCTATGTTATGTTAGGTGATGTTTATCCTTATGATGCATCCTCATATGCATACTAGACTACGTTGGCACCAATATATGCCCTAGATTATGGTTAATGATACACTGGTGACATACCGTTAGACTCTTTATAAAAAAATGTTGGTGATAATGTATCCTCAATCTTCTTATATGCATCCTATGAAAATACTTTTACTTCATATCCATCAATTTCCCACTTTCACTAGAATCCTGTAGGGAATTTATGATAAACATCACAAATCTATGAATCCATATAAGGCTACTTTTGGATATGGTTTATTGAAATCTATTCATTTTTGGAACAAAAACATTGTTTAAAACTTAATCCTTATCCAAATTCCTAACTATGTAACCATTTAGGGCTTAGTATCATTGAAAAAAATGTAAAATCATAATTTCAAAGATATATGAAAAGAGTGTCCTCTAAAAAATAATTAGAGCCACTCAATATACTAAGGCGTTTTGTGTAACATCACAAGTTAGTAATGAATAATAGATATTTTTATCTATGTCTATTAATGATTAAGATAGTGTTTTAGAGGCTTAAAATGAAAATAAATACAATCTTATGCATGGAATACACTAATATTCTTAAAAGATTGTTTTACTGCCTTATGATGGAAACCCTTTTTAAATCTATCTTTTGACAATTTTATAAACTATTTTTTTCAAAATAAACTTATTCTTTATTATTGGGACTTCAAAATTTACTTTTTGTGAATTTTTGGTATTTTTCTGACAATGTTCATTTTTTAATGAATAGTGAAAAATACTGCATTTTACATCAAAACTGCTTTTTAATCTAATTTATTTATATGATTAGATTATCTTTTGAATTGGTTTTGAAGTGAAATTAGAATATATTTTTACCATTTAATCCAATGGTGGTCATTGGAATCAATTTCACTTTGAAATTGGACTTAAACTGGTGTCAATATTTTGATACTTATTGTTTCATAAAAACACGCTATTTGTCATAACAGCGGGAAATAATTATTAAATTAATTAATGTGACTTATATGTTCTGAATTTTGTAAAATAGACTTCATTTTTGAATTCTGAATATCAAATATAGCTTAGGGTGAATTTTTGGTAATTTTCTGAAAAACTTCAATTTTTGAAGAATAGTGAAACCACTAAGTGGTACTTATAAAAACTGATTTTCCGTTTAAATGAAATTTTGCCATCATTGTGTTTTGAATTTCAAAAATCCGACATACATGGTTGTCATTAAGAAGTCAAATGTGGTTCAATGAGATTCAAATAATTTTTTGGTGAATAGTAACTTATTAAGTTTTCAATCGCGATTAGTGGTAATTAGTGTAGTTTAAGGTAAAAATAATGCTTTAATAAAATAAGATGAGCTTGACACATGTCCTACCCTCATTGGTTGTGTCATGGCCGACCAAGACAAGCCATGGGTCAACTTGGGGACCCCATGGATCCACTTTGGTTGGGAAATGACATAAATAGATTTTTATTTAATGTAAAAGTAAAAATGACACAAACATAATATGTTTTACAAAAACAATTTTTACATGGGGTTATAAAGATCAGATTTTTGATTATAAATAGTAATTGGAAAGCTAAAAAGATTTCCTACATCATAGTATTTTTTTTTATAATTTTTAGACTTTAAATAAATTAAATTATTTATGACATCATGATGATGCAGCGATGACCTCATTATTTAACGATTTAAATAAAATGGAAAGATAATGAAAAATCTAAAACCTAAACATGGCCAAAACCAATTGGATGAGTGGATTTCTAAGCCTTATCACCTTATCCTAGAATTAGAACAATGTGGGACCTTTTGAATCCGAAACTCTTTTTAAAATAAAGTAACTTATCTTTACTTTCCAAAAGTGTCCCTCCTCTCCTCTTATAAAAGGCCCCCACCTCTACCTCATTTCAGACAATCCTCAAGCCTTTGGCTCGGCCAACCCCTGCCCATTTACTCTCTACACATACCTCTCCTCATCCTAGAGGATACCCTTTGGGCAGAATCCTTTCAAAGGAAGCCTTTAAGCTCAAATCAAAAGGAGTTACACTTTTAAAGGTAATTCATTCTCTCATATTCATTTGTTTTATTTTGCTTCTCCAACCCCCTAAAATCTTTTTATTTACTTATTTTGTAACAACACCAGTATCTTCATTATACTAGGATGTTGTTATAATATTTATTTGAGCTACACTCTCACACAACTACATCAAATGGTTAAATAACATACGGTTTCCGTGGATGGAGAAATTTTGCCTCCCGAAACAATGATTGTTCAATACTCATTTAACACCTTCAAAGGTGGCCATTATGATGTCACTATTTTTATATATGATATATAATATGTTTATGTTTTCCTTAAGCTTCTGTTTTTTTTCATTTTGGGCATACCTTTATGGTTTCCATAATGGGTAAACACGATATCTTCATTTTAGGAAGTGCGGACTACCACCCCCTGAAAGTGATTTGATTCGTTAATACCATATGTGGGATGTGTAAAGGATAAAGTTAATGATATTATATATGTTATTATACTGTAATTATAATATACTCTTATATCATTATGATTCCATTCCAGAAAATACGAAATAGAAATGGAAGTAGCGTTCATGCGTACGTACGGCTTACCGTCTCCATGAACGGTGCATTTCATTGCTTACCTCTAAATGTGATGTAATATTATAAATACATGTATATGATGAATATATATGATATATATGTTATCCAAATAATTAATATCATTCTGGATATAACAAACCTTTGACCAAATTAACAACATTTAAGTGTAAGAAGTCTATTTTTGACTTAAGAACCAAATACCGACAAAATGAACATTATTAACTTAAATGATTACATGATGTTCATAACATGGTATAAAAGGAATAATGAACTTGAAAAGGGTTAATAAGAAATTAGAGATTAAATCAAGTTTATTATTCAGGAGATTAAAGAACGGTCAGGTCAAGTCGGATATGAGGTATGGGACTTCGTCTCAATCTCCTTTCATTGAGGCATATTTTATTTTGTACAAAACTTTCTTTTATACGGTGTATAAACCCCTTTGACTTTTATGTTTATTCAAAAGTAATCTTTTTTATACGAAGTGTTTACTAAACGACAAAAGGGAATGTTTTTTGTCATACGTATGCGGAGACAACGACTTCTCCGCCGCTGTGACCGTTATTTGAGTTTCGGCTTCCTCTACAAGCCATACCTTCTTTTTAAAAGAAAAATAAATACCATGTTTTACTTTTCTTTTATTTTGGTATTGAAAATGGTTTTCACAATGTTTTTTGTGTTGTATTGATATCTTGTGATTTAAATCTGGAAATGTTATGTTTCCTTTACGCATGTTTTATGTGATACGATTATGTTATGGTTCTTGGGCATTATTATGAACACGGGTGGTTCCGTGATAAACTAAGGGCGGGTGAGCCCGATATAGCTCTCCAATGCATTGGGTGTAACACCCGAGAGTTTTATGTTATATAAATCATCAAAGGAATCTTTTTCTACACAACACTTGCTTGGCTTGCTTTACACGAAATCGCGAGCTTCCTCGATAGCTTGCGTCGTACGCAATACCTAGTTTCACTAAACAACAATATGCTATTAAAATATTATTAAAACTAGTCGTTATGAATAGTAAAAACCACTTTTTGAAATTTTATAAATTTTATTTTTAAAAATGGACTTCATTTTTGGATTCGGAATATCGAAATTAGCCTAGGGTAAAATTTTGGTATTTTTCTGAAAAAATTCAATTTTTGATGAATAGTGAAACCACTAAGTGGTAGGTTAAAAACTGAATTTTTGCATAAAACTTAATTTTACCGCTTCTGTGAATGGAATTTCGAAAATCCAACAGACACGGTTAATATCAAGGACTAAAATGTGGTTCAATGAGATGAAAATAATTTTTGGTGAATAGTAACTTTTTACCTTTTTTTACCACGGTTAATAGTAAATAGGGTAACTAAGGGTAAATATGATATTACTATTACCCTAACACATGTCCTAATTCTATTGGATAAGTTTAATTCGACCAAAAACAACCTTATGAATATAATATGACCATTTAGGTCCACTTGGATTAGATTATGACATTTAATATTATTTTATTTAATAAATAGTTAAAATAGTTAAAATCAAAGTTTAATAACTAAAACATTTTTAATATGGGGTTATACATAAGATAAATTCGACTATAAATATTCATTAGAAAGCTAAAACGATTTCCTACATAATGATATTTTATATATAATTTTTAGTCTTTAAATAAATTAATTTATTTATGACACAACGATGATGCAGTAATTACCCTTTTAAAGAAATGTTAACATAATTGATGTTATAAATGCTCAAATAAATGTAATTTGAGACTTTTTATGAATTAAACTAATTTTATAGGTTACTATGACATATTAGTGTTGATTTAATCAACTTGGTTCGAACATATAATTCTGTTATGACTTTCACAAAAATCATATATCAAATAGTGTCAAAATTGACCCAAAATAGTTTTTAAATCAAATATTATATTATTAATTGTTATTTTATTCCTAAAAATCTAAGGTTCGGCAAAATGAATTAGATAAGGATATATATATTAATAATAAACAATTTGGGGTTCGTTTGGCATGTTATAGTAAGTTTATTAACCATATAGTGTAAGAAAACAAAAAGACACGGTAAAAGTTAAATTATTTAACTTAGAGTTAAATCTAATTGACAAGGTTAAAATAATAACCTAAACTTGTCTAAATCCTATTGGTTGATAGTATTTCGACCCATCCCCGCTTTAGCTTCGAAATAAGACCCTTTGGAACCATTATAAACCGATTTTGACTTTAATATAAAATAATATTTTGAGATATTCCTAAGGTGCCCCTCTCCTCCCTTATAAAAGGACACCTCCTCCCCATCCTCCTCACACCAATTTGAGCACTCAAGCTCTGCCATACCCTGACAAAATCCCTTCTCCACTTCCCTAGAATAATCCTAGAGGTCCTGGTCTTCTTCAAAGACCAATATTAGTTTCCTAAGTGGAGGATTCAAAGAGGCGTTTCAAAGAAGTGGTAATATCCATTACCGATCTTTTCAATTTCTTTCTTCTTCAACTTCTTCTTCATTAGTTGTTTCATGATAAAGTAATAACATCAGTATTACTTACATACTGATATGTTATTATAAATATGAAACAACCCTAATTCACCTTCTATCCATCCTACGGAAAAATGAAATCACCGCGCGTGCGTACGTACAGAATACCATCTCCACGCCGTGGTGTACTCTATTTTCCACCATCACCTTACAAGGATGGGTATAATGGTGTAATTAGTAACTATATATGATTATTATAAAGTGATATTGATACTGAAATAGTATAAATACACTTAAATACAATTCCACGATCATGGGAACAATATCGTCGTTCATGCGTACGTACGGACTACCGTCTCCATGAACGGTGTATTTCATTCCATTTATCGATATTATATATATATATATATATATATATTCTGAATATATATTATATATAAATCATGTTTTACATTCTGGATATAAGTAATCATGATCCAAGTAATCATATTAATAATTACAAGTTAAAAACACGAACGACAAATGAGACGATTTTACCCAAAACGCTACTTTAACATGAATTTACAAAAGAAAGGGTAATATAAAGTCATAAGTGGACCATATATGATATAATAACAATGAATATGATTCTGGAATAAGTCAATAACATGATTTAAATCATTATACAGGAGGTTTGGACACTTACAAAGCAAGTCGGACCTAAGGTAAGGGAAATATCACAATCCCACTGTAGAGACCCGAAACTTGACGTACATTGACATTACATTACATTTGCGGAATACTTAGTACATAAAAAAAACACACACACAAGGATCGTAATAGTTTAGTGTCTTTGGAAACTCGGAATATAATCTTCTAATCCTGGTGAAAGATCTTCAACATCTCCCATAAAGATCTTCCTCTTTTTTTTATACCTAAAACCTTTCTTTATATCCTGGGGAAAAGTAAACATAAAAGGGTGAGCTCAAATGCTCAGTAGGGGTAAAAAAAGGAATATCAATAACATCGTATACACAAGCACATAACTTTTGGAAATCTTAACCTGCAAAAGAGATCATAATTTCATAACATGGGGTAAATCATGGCAGTGAAATGTAATCACAATAACATAAAACATGAAACGTTGTGGAATTCAAACATAATCATATATAATCATTTCTTGTTAGTCAAGACTCATTGCCAAGACTATCTTAGTGGACAAAGTCCCTTTCTGAATCGAGTAACCCTCGTTTCAGTCCTGTTTCACTGAACCGGTATAACCTACCATTCCAGCCATGTCTATCTCATGAGATATAAAATCTTTACCCAATGAATTGGAGGGAGATATAGGTCCCACACATCTCATAATGATACCATTCTTATGTGTGCCACAAAATCATAAACCATACATCATAACATAACCCATGTAATAAAAATGGGATTCTTAAACAACATGACATCATAAAACAATTTATATAAGAGAAAGGAATTCATAAAAATAATTCCATCACAACATAATCAAATCAATGTAATAATAGGGATAAAAACAGAACCCTTTATTATCTTAGATGGAAAATAATTTTGATAAAACACTTGAACTCCATTCTTGAGGAAAATATCCTTTCTTTTTCAAAAACATTTTTCCTTTCTTAACATGTCATACAATTATAAACTAAAAGAATTTGATTAAAAATAAACTTGAAAACTTTTAAAGGAAGCTTCTTGTAAATAATGTTTTAAAAATCCATTCATGCCGTATAAGTTAAAAAAAACATTCTTCGTACTTTTGTCGGAAAAGTCAAAAAGTACCTCGTACGAAAAATGACAAAAGATTCCTTTCATATCTTTTACTAAAAACTCAACGAAGAGTAAAATTGGATATAAAATATTATAGAAGGATGGAAATAATATTACATATTGAGGGAACATGGATGTGGATGATAAAATACACCCCAGTAATTACCAAAGTAAAAACAATCTCAGATAAAAGTGAGATTGTGATATTTCCCTTACCTTAGGTCCGACTTGCTTTGTAAGTGTCCGAACCTCCTGTATAATGATTTAAATCATGTTATTGACTTATTCCAGAATCATATTCATTGTTATTATATCATATATGGTTTACTTATGACTTTATATTACCCGTTCTTTTGTAAATTCATGTTAAAGTAGCGTTTTGGGTAAAATCGTCTCATTTGTCGTTCATGTTTTTAACTTGTAATTATTAATATGATTACTTGGATAATGATTACTTATATCCAGAATGTAAAACATGATTTATATATAATATATATTCAGAATATATATATATATATATATATATAATATCGATAAATGGAATGAAATACACCGTTCATGGAGACGGTAGTCCGTACGTACGCATGAACGACGATATTGTTCCCATGATCGTGGAATTGTATTTAAGTGTATTTATACTATTTCAGTATCAATATAACTTTACAATAATCATATATAGTTACTCATTACACCATTATACCCATCCTTTTAAGGTGATGGTGGAAAATAGAGTACACCATGGCGTGGAGACGGTATTCCGTACGTACGCACGCGCGGTGATTTCATTTTTCCGTAGGATGGATAGAAGGTGAATTAGGGTTGTTTAATATTTATAATTACATATCAGTATGTAAGTAATACTGATGTTATTACTTTATCATGAAACAACTAAAGAAGAAGAAGTTTAAGAAGAAAGAAATTGAAAAGATCGGTAATGGATATTACCTCTTCTTTGAAACGCCTCTTTTAATCCTCCACTTAGGGAACTAAGATTGGTCTTTGAAGAAGACCAGGACCTCTAGGATTATTCTAGGGAAGTGGAGAAGGGATTTTGGCAGGGGCTGGCCGAGCTTGAGTGCTCAAATTGGTGTGAGGAGGAGGGGGAGGAGGTGTCCTTTTATAAGGGAGGAGAGGGGCACCTTAGGAATATCTCAAAATATTATTTTATATTAAAGTCAAAATCGGTTTATAATGGTTCCAAAGGGTCTTATTTCGAAGTTAAAGTGGGGATGGGTCGAAATCCTATCAACCAATAGGATTTAGACAAGTTTAGGTTATTATTTTAACCTTATCAATTAGATTTAACTCTAAGTTAAATAATTTAACTTTTACCGTGTCTTTTTTTTTCTTACACTATATGGTTAATACACTTACTATAAAATGCCAAACGAACCCCAAATTGTTTATTATTAATATATATATACTTATCTAAGTCATTTGGCCGAACCTTATATTTTTAGGAATAAAATAACAATTAATAATATAATATTTGATTTAAAAACTATTTTGTGTCAATTTTGACAATATTTGATATATGATTTTTGTGAAAGTCATAACAGAATTATATGTTAGAAAAAAGTTAATTAAATCAACACTAATATATCATAGTAACCTAGAAAATTAGTGGAATTCATAAAAAGTCTCAAATTACATTTATTTGAGCATTTATAACATCAATTATGTTAACATTTCCTTAAAAGGGTAATTACTGCATCATCGTTGTGTCATAAATAAATTAATTTATTTAAAGTCTAAAAATTATAAATAAAATATCATTATGTAGGAAATCGTTTTATCTTTCTAATGAATATTTATAGTCGAATTTATCTTATGTATAACCCCATATTAAAAATGTTTTAGTTATTAAACATTGATTTTAACTTTTTTAACTATTCATTAAATAAAATAATATTAAATGTCATAATCTAATCCAAGTGGACCTAAATGGTAATATTATATTCATAAGGTTGTTTTTGGTCGAATTACACTTATCCAATAGAATTAGGACATGTGTTTGGGTAATAGTAATATCATATTTACCCTTAGTTACCCTATTTACTATTAACCGTGGTAAAAAAAGTAAAAAGTTACTATTCACCAAAAATTATTTTCATCTCATTGAACCACATTTTAGTCCTTGATATTAACCGTGTCTGTCGTATTTTCGAAATTTCATTCATAGAAGCGGTAAAATTAAGTTTTATGCAAAAATTCAGTTTTTAACCTACCACTTAGTGGTTTCACAATTCATCAAAAATTGAAAGTTTTCAGAAAAATACCAAAATTTCACCCTAGGCTAATTTCGATATTCCGAATCCAAAAATGAAGTCCATTTTGAAAAATAAATTTTATAAAATTTCAAAATGTGGTTTTTACTATTCATAACGGCTAGTTTTAATAATATTTTAATAGCATATCGTTGTTTAGTGAAACTAGGTATTGCGTACGACGTAAGCTATCGAGGAAGCTCGCGATTTCATGTAAAGCAAGCCAAGAAAGTGTTGTGTAGAAAAATATTCCTTTGATGATTTATATAACATAAAAGTCTTGGGTGTTACATTGGGTAACGCGAAGGAGTGAAACGTTAAGGTTTCTTCGAAGAGATTTTAGGGAATATACTGTGATGGGTATTCCAAACGTAACCAAGAGGGTTAGTCCCTATGTAAGAATGTTATGAATTCCTCAAGTTACCTTTATGTCTTAAGATTTCAATGATTTACTAATGATTTGACGAGGTATGTTAATGTGCTTTTGTTTTATGGGTAAAGTATGATTTCACTCTTATGTATATATGTACCCATGTTTCCTTTCCATGTTTTTATAACCCACACTGAGCTTTTTATGCTCATCCCAAGTTTTTTTGAAATGTTTTCACAGGTCAAGGGAAAGGTACATGATATGATGATAGTGTCAAGGAAGTGTCAATAATGAATCCATGTTTTATTTTAAATATGTTTCCATTGATGGGAATGAAGAATACTATCTTTATGTAACCACTTTTTTTATATGTGGAATGTAATGCAAGTTTTATGATCTAATTCTATAAAACTCTAAACCCGAAAAGATCCTCAATGTGTAATCTTGTAATAACTCAAGATTAAGTTAGGTTTAAGGCTGGGGCCTTATAGTTGGTATCAAAGGTCGGTTTAGATAACTTTAGGAGTTAGAATTTTATTAGATGATTATCCAAAAATATTTTTTTTGAAATCATATATCATTTGAAGATTACCATGTTTCTTCATCTAAGACATGTTTGTTCAGAATGGTATTCCACGGGGGAAACAGGGAAGCAGTGCTAGGAAGGCATACAGAAGGAAATAACCTTCCGAATTAGCATCCTGAGATGGTCGGAATTGGAACTGAACAGTTTGTTGTAGTAATGGCGCAGTTGACTCAGGCTATAAATGGTGGTGGTATCCATGCACGAGATCAGCCATATCAACTGCAGAGGAACATGTCAGTGGTGGAACATTTCATGAGGCAACATCCATCATCATTCAGAGGATCATCTGACCCTGTGCTAGCTGAAGGGTGGATTAAAGCACTGGAGAAGATTTTTGATGTCATGGGGTGTTCAGACAATCAAAAGGTTAGTCTTGCTATTTACTGTTTGGAGGGTGAAGCAGATCAGTGGTGGTCTATGGTTAAAAATATCAGGGACGCCGATGAGATTGATGCTCTCGACTGGGATGAATTCAAAGGTATGTTTCTTGAGAAGTATTTTCCTAAGGCTGTTCGACTTAGGATGGAAAAACAATTCTTGGAATTGAGGTAAGAGGAAGACTCAGTGGCTGCCTATGAAGAATGGTTCACTCGATTGCCAAGGTATGCTCCAAATTTTATCCGAGACCTTGATAGTAAAATCAATCGTTTTTACTCAGGATTAAAGCCAAAATATCGAAGGGCATTAGCTTCTCGTGAGTTTAAAAGTTATGAAAAGCTTATTCGATGTGCTGAGAAGGTGGAAATGGAGTTTGCCGATGATCAAGTATAAGGCCCCAGCCTTAAAACTTACTTAATCTTGAGTTATTACAAGATTACACATTGAGGATCTTTTCAGGTTTAGAGTTTTAGAGAATTAGATCATGAAACTTGCATTACATTCCACATTTAAACAAAATGGATTACATAAAAGACAATATTCATTCTTCCCATCAACGAGAACATATTTAAAATAAAATATGGATTCTCTCTTAACACATCCTTGACTCTAACGTCTTATCATGTACCTTTCCTCTTGACCTGAAAAACATTTCAGAAACTTGGGATGAGCATAAAAAGCTCAGTAAGGGACATAAAAATATGGAAAGGAAACATGAGTTCATGTATACATAAAGATGAAATCATAATTTACCCATAAAACATAGGCACTTTAACCTAACTCATCAAAACATGAATAAATCATAGAAATCATAAGACATAAAGGTAACTTGAGGCATTCATAACATTCTTACGTAGGGAGTAACCCTCTTGGTTACGTTTGGAATACCCATCACAGTATATTCCCTAAATCTCTTCGGAGAAACCTTAACGTTTCACTCCTTCGCGTTACCCAATGCATTGGAGAGCTATAACGGGCTCACCCGCCCTTAGTTTATCACGGAACCACCCGTTCTTCATAACAATGCCCAAGAACCATAACATACACGTATCACATAAAATATTCATAAAGGAAACAAAACATTTCCACATTTCAAACACAACATAACATTTTAGTATTTTGAAATAATGAATCCATATAAAAAGAAACCATTTCCAAAACCATTTAAAACATTTAATAAAGATATTTTTGAATCAAAGTGTCCCATACCACCTTGAAGCTTTTAAAATTTTAAACCATTAATATCCATATAAATAAATCCTTAAAACCACTTTGAAAACATGGATATTAATAAGAACGAATAATTAAAACATTTAAAATGATATTTTGGTTAAAGGGGTTTTACCAAAATTAGAGACACTTGAATACAATAATTGAGGAATAACGTTTAGTCAGAACTTTATAATATCATGAGAATAAATGGATTCATGATATAATACTCCAAAGGACAGTATATACACCATATAAGAGTGAATTGGTGCATAACAACAATGAACCCTCAATAGAAATGTCAAATGTGATGAAATCCCTTATAAAGAAGGTATCCTTAAATTAAGGACAAATCAATCTCAAAAATATGTGTGAAGAATATAAATACACCCAATATAAGTGGATATTAAGTGTAAAACAATAAAATGTCATTCACACATATTGAATGGATGACATATTCAATGACTACATGTCGAACCCAAAGAAATCGAAATTGGGTTAAGAAGTTCCCTTGACAGCCTAACGGCGTCACATCAAAAAGAGTTGATGAGAGATAAAAAGAGTATCTCATCACTTGGACACAAAATTTACATCATTAAGGATACATGAGAACATATCCCAATGTAACAATATGTAAATTAAAAGACCCAATAAAAGAAGTCTTTTAAAAAGAGGGGGGTGAAAGGTCCCCTTACCGACTTGGGTATCTTTCAAAAAATACACCCCATGAAAGAGGGACAATAGATCATTGATGTAAATACTCATAAACGAAAGTATTTTACACAAAGTGTAGAATAATGGGCAGTACATACACCACTCAATGAAATTTGTGGCAAAAGTAGCGTAAATCTCACGAGAATAAAAGTGAGATGAAAAATCCCTTACGAGAACTCGGCAGCCTAACGGCGCCACATAAAACTTCCAAAATGGATTGATGAGAGAGAATAGGGTCTCTCATCACACGAACATAAAAATTACAGTAGGATTAATATAAAATAACATCCCAATCATCAGAAAGATGAGCTTAAAAGAAATGACATAAAAGAGTGTACTTAAAGAGAAAGAGAGTTGCAGGATCCCTTACCTCGGGTCCGACTTGACTCGATCGTTCTTTAACGTCCTGAATAATAAACTTGAGTTAATTTCTATTTGCTTAAGAACCTTTTCCAAGTTCATTATTCCTTTTATATCAATTATTGACATGTTGTGAACATTATGTAATCATTTAAGTTAATAATGTTCATTTTGTCGGTATTTGGTTCTTAAGTCGAAAGTGGACTTCTTACAATTACATGTTGTTCATGTGGCCAAATGTTTATTATATCCAGAATTGTATTCATGTTGTAGTTATAATATATGTCATATATATCCAGTACATTCATGCATTTATAACATTACGTAATCATTTAGAGGTAAGAAATGAAATGCACCGTTCATGGAGACGG
Source organism: Viscum album (assembly GCA_963277665.1). Classification (NCBI taxonomy): domain Eukaryota; kingdom Viridiplantae; phylum Streptophyta; class Magnoliopsida; order Santalales; family Viscaceae; genus Viscum; species Viscum album. The sequence continues at coordinate 1,675,972,928 of OY728159.1, read as the reverse complement.
TAATCCGTACGTACGCATGAACGCTACTTTCATTTCTATTCGTATTTTATAGAATGGAATAATAATGATATAAAGGTATATTATAATTCCAGTATAATATCATATTTAATATCATAGTTCCATCCTTTATATGTCCCACATATGGTATTTAACGAATCAAATCACTTTGAGGGGGCGGTAGTCCGCACTTCCTTAAATGAAGATATCGTGTTTACCCATAATGGGAACCATAAAGGTTTGACCAAAATGTAAAAAACAGAATCTTAAGGAAAACATAAACATACTATATATCATATATAAAAATAGTGACATCATAATGGCCACCTTTGAAGGTGTTAAATGAGTATTGAACAATCATCGTTTCGGGAGGCAGAATTTCACCATCCACGGAAACCGTATGTTCTTTAACCATTTGATGTAGTTGTGTGAGAGTGTAGCTCAAATAAATATTATAACAACATCCTAGTATATTGAAGATACTGTTGTTGTTACAAAAGAAGTAAATAAAAAGAGATTAGGGGGTTGGAGAAGCAAAATAAAACAAATGAATATGAGAGAAACAATTACCTTTAAAAGTGAAACTCTTTTTGATTTGAGCCTAAAGTCTTCCTTTGAAAGGATTCTGCCCAAGGTAAATCCTCTAGGATGAGGAGAGGGATGTGGAGAGAGCAAATGGCCAGGGGTTGGCCGAGCCAAAGGCTTTTGAAGTGTGTGAAATAAGGTGGAGGTGGGGGCCTTTTATAAGAGAAGAGGAGGGGCACTTTTGGAAAGCAAAGAAATATTACTTTATTTGAAAATGCTTTTCGGTTTTAAAGGGTCCCAAATTGGTAGAATTCGTGGATAAGGTGATAAGGCATCGAAATCCACTCATCCAATTGGTTTTGTCCATGTGTATATTGTAGATTTTTCATTATCTTTCCATTTTAATTAAATTGTCAAATAATGATGTCATCGCTGCATCATTATTATGTCATAAATAATTTAATTTCTTTAATGTCTAAAAATTATAAAAAAAAATACTATGATATAGGAAATCTTTTTATCTTTCCAATGACTATTTATAATCAAAATTTGGACTTGTATAACCCCACTTAAAAATTGTTTTAGTAAAACATACTATGTTAGTGTCATTTTCACTTTAACATTAAATAAAAAGTATTTTATGTTATTTCCCAACAAAAGTGGATCCATGGGGTCCCCAAGTTAGGCCATGGCTTGTCTTGGTCGGCCATGACACAACCAATAGGGTTGTGACATGTGTCTAGGTCATTTCATATTTTTAAAGTATTATTTATACCTTAAACTACACTAATTATCACTAATCGCGATTAAAAACTTAATAAGTTACTATTCACCAAAAAAATTATTATAATCTCATTGAACCACATTTTACTTCTTAATGACAACCATGTATGTCGGATTTTCAAAATTCAATACACATTAGTGGTAAACTTTCATTTAACTGAAAAATCAGTTTGCTTGATTATCACTTAGTGGTTTCACTATTCATCAAAAATTGAAGTTTTTCAGAAAATTACCAAAAATTCACCCTAAGCTATATTTGATATTATGAATTCAAAAATGAAGTCCGTTTTACAAAATTCAAAACATATTAGTCACATTAATTAATTTAATAATTAATTCCCGCTGTCAGAGCAAATAGCGTGTTTTTATAAAACAATAAGTATCAAAAGATTGACACCAGTTTAAGTCCGATTTCAAAGTGAAATTAATTCCAACCACCACTATTGGATTAAATGGTAAAAATATTTCCTAATTTCACTTTAAAACCAATTCAAAAGATAATCTAATCATATAAATAAATTAGATTAAAAAGTGGTTTTGAATTAAAATACAACATTTTACACTTTTCCTTAAAAAAAATGAACTTTATCGGAAAGATACCAAAAATTTACACAAAGTAAATTTTGATGTCCCGATTCTTAATAAGAGTTTTATTTGGTCCAAAAGAATGTTTAAGAGTGAACAAAACTATATTTAATGATGGTTCAACATCAAAAGGTGATAAGTGAACCTTTAGTGAAAACTAGGGCATATACGCCTAAAATTGAATTCTTTCCGTATTTTAAGCCTCTATTCTTTATTGGATAAATGTAAAAACAATTAAAAACATATGAAATCATATTTTAGTTATTTCTATCCATTCCCGCCAATACAACGGCTACATGTTAACTATCATTTAAAATAATATTATTTTATTATTAGAGTGCAACGTAAGATTCCCAAGAAACTCGTTGTTGCGTGTTGGGTACGCCATCGAGCATAGCGTCCCCTTTAAAGTCATATTAATATTTTATTCACAAATATGGATAAATACAAAAATGTCGTATTCTTTATTTACCTGGGGTGTTACATCAAGTGTTCTATAACAACCAACAGAAGAAGAGACCGAGGTGGCAGGGGAAAGGTAAGAATTCTTCAAAAAAGTCTGATGGTAAGAGAACTAAGTTTCCAGTTTGTGATAAATGTGGCAAAAGGCATGCAGGGGAATGTCTTCTGAATTCTTGAAAGTGCTACCGATGTGGTAAGATGGGACATAAGGCTCGTGATTGCACTGAAAAGGATCAAGGTGAAGGTAAGAAAAAATTTGATTTACAGTTAGTGAAATGTTATAAGTGCAATGAGATGGGTCACTATGCAAACGAGTGTCCGACAGAGAGCTTGAGTGATGGGAAGCAGTTAGACTACAAGCAGAAAGGGGTGGTGAAATCCTTTGCAACTACTTCAGCAGATATCGGGCCATCAAATGAAGTTGTATCAGGTACTTTGTTTGTTTTTTCAGATTATGCCAGTGTGTTGTTTGATTCGGGGTCTACACATTCTTTCATCTCTGAAACCTTTTCTAGTAAAATGGGAATACCAACTCAATAAATGACTCTTGAACTTTTGGTAAAAACACCTGGGGGAAATGTTGAGGCAAAAAGAATTTATAAGAATCTTCCTATCCTTATCTGTGGAAAGAACCTACTTTAAAACCTTATTGTTCTACCTCTAGTAGAGTTTGATGTTATCCTGTGTATGGATTGACTCTCTATTTACCATGCTAAGATTGACTGTAGAGCTAAAGAAGTTTCTTTTCAGAAAGACTTTCAGTTTGTTTACAAGAATGAACCCTTACTTTTGATAACATATCAAGAGGCTGAGAAACTGGTAAAAGATGGAAATGAATGTTACCTTGCACACGTCGTTGAAAATAAAGGAACTGTTCAGATTAATGATGTGCCAGTGGTAAATGAGTATCCTGATGTTTTTCCTGATGAGTTGCCTGGAATAATACCAGATCGGGAAGTTGAGTTTACTGTTGACTTAGTTCTTGGTGCTAAGCCAATTTCAAAACCCCCTTATCGAATGGCACAAATTGATCTTTTAGAGTTGAAGGAGAAATTGCAAGATTTATTAGAGAAAGGTTTCATTAGACCTAGCACATCACCATGGGGTGCTCCTGTTTTATTTGTTAAAAATAAATATGGTTCTATGAGACTTTGCATTGATTATAGAGCCTTGAATAACATCACTGTTAAGAACAAATATCCTTTGCCTCGTATCGATGATTTGTTTGATCAGCTCCAGGGAGCTCAGTTTTTTTTCAAAGATTGACCTGAGATCGGGGTAACATCAGCTGAAGGTAAAGGAGGCAGATATTCCGAAGACCGTGTTCCATACGAGATATGGCCATTATGAATTTGTAGTAATGCCTTTTGGGCTAACCAATGCACCTGCTGTATTCATGGACTTAATGAATAGAATTTTCCATGAGTTCTTGGATAAGTTTGTGGTGGTTTTCATTGATGATATTTTGGTGTTTTCTAAAAGTAAAGAGGAGCATGAAAGACATTTAAGGGTTATCTTGCAAACCTTAAAAGAAAAGAAACTGTATGGGAAATTCAGCAAGTGTGAGTTTTGGTTGCAACAAATTTCTTTCCTTGGTCACATTGTTTCTAAAGATGGAATAACTGTTGATCCTGCAAAAACAAAAGTTGTGGAAGAATGGTCAAGACCCACAAATGTAACCGAGATTCGTAGCTTCCTTGGTTTGGCGGGCTATTACCGAAGGTTTGTTAGAAATTTTTCACGGTTATCTAGTCCAATGACTAAGATAACTCAGAAGGGTGTTAAGTTTATCTGGACAAAAGAATGTGATGATTGTTTTCAGGAATTGAAAAGAATATTGGTGAATGCTCTAGTTTTGGCACTACCTTCCAGGAATGGTGAGTTTGTTATATACAGTGATGCTTCATTAAAAGGACTTGGTCGTTTCCTAATGCAGAATGATCAGGTAATTGCTTATGCTTCACGACAGTTGAAAACTCATGAGGTAAATTACCCTACACATGATTTGGAACTAGCTGCTGTTGTTTTTGCTTTAAAAATTTGGAGGCATCATTTGTATGGAGTAAAGTGTGAAATATATACCGATCACAAAAGTTTAAAGTATATATTCACTCAGAAAGAATTGAACATGAGGCAAAGGAGATGGCTAGAATTAATCAAGGATTATGATTGTACAATTCATTACCATCCGGGAAAAGAAAATAAAGTGGCTGATACTTTGAGTCGAAAAAGTAATGCTTCATTAACAATGTTGCATTTGGAACGTGATACTTTGTTTAAGGATTTGATGAACTTTGGCATAGAAGTTGTTGGTGCAGGAAGTCCTTCTGTTTTGTTTCAGGTATCAGTGAGATCTTCTCTATCAGATAGAATCAAGCAAGCACAGAAGCAAGACAGTGAGTTGCAGAAAAAGGTAGAGATGGTTCAGAAAGGTAAGTTTCCTGAATTCAAAATTGATAATGATTGTGTTTTGAGATTTGGGAAGAGATTGTGTGTGCCTTGTGATTCACAGTTGAAGAGAGAGTTGTTATGTGAAACTCATAGTTCTCCGTTTTCAGTTCATCCGGGCAGTACTAAGATGTATAGAGATCTGTGGGAGTATTACTGGTGGGATGGAATGAAAAGAGATATTGCTGATTTTACTGTGAAGTGTTTGACTTGTCAGCAGGTTAAAGCAGAGTGGCAGTTACCGAAAGGGATGCTTCAGCCTTTACCAGTGCCAGAGTGGAAATGGGAGAATATATCCATGGACTTTGTTGTGGGATTACCGAAGACATCTCGAGGTAATAATGCAATCTGGGTTATTGTTGATCGCTTGACCAAATCTGCTCATTTCCTTGCTATACGAGATACTTTCTCTCTTGATCAACTTTCCCGTTTGTATCTTAAAGAGATAGTCAGGTTACATGGAGTTCCTCTCTCCATTGTATCGGATCGTGATCCCAGGTTTACTTCTAACTTTTGGAAAGGCCTTTAGAAGTCGTTGGGTACTGAATTAAATTTTAGTACAGATTTTCATCCTCAATCAGATGGGCAGTCAGAACGAACAATTCAGACATTGGGTGATATGCTACGAGCTTGTTCTATGGATTATCAGGGAAGTTTGGACCAACATCTTTCTTTGGTTGAATTTTCATATAATAACAGTTTTCATTCCAGTATACAGATGGCACCATTTCAGGAATTATATGGGAAGCGGTGTCAAACACCAGCTTTTTGGGATGAAGTGGGTGAAAGGAAGTTGATGGGACCAGAATTGGTAGAAGAGATGGCAAAAAAAGTTCAGCTGATTCAGAAACACATGAGAACAGCTCAGAGCAGGCAGAAGAGTTATGCGGATAACCGGAGGAAAGATCTATCTTTCGAGGTAGGTGATCATGTTTTTCTCAAGGTTTCTCCCTGGAAAAGTGTGATGAGATTTGGTAAGAAAGGAAAGTTGAGTCCAAGATTCATTGGACCATACAAAATTCTGGAGAGAGTTGGATCAGTTGCATACCGAGTGGCTTTACCTCCGAGTTTATCTCAGGTACACAATGTTTTTCACGTTTCGATGTTGAGAAAGTATATGCCAAATCCATCTCATGTTTTGAGTCCAAAAGTAGTTCAGCTGGAAGAGAACCTATCATATGAGGAACAACCGGTCCAGATTCTTGACCACAGGGAGCAAGTGTTACGGAATAAGGTGATTAATCAGGTAAAGGTTTTGTGGAAAAACCACATGATTGAAGAGGCAACATGGGAATCTGAAAATGCAATGAGGGATAAGTACCCCCATTTATTTGATAAGTAAATAAATTGCGGGGACGCAATTTTCTAAAGGGGTGAAGGATGTAACATCCCAAGTAAGTAATGAATAATAGATATTTTTATCTATGTCTATTAATGATTAAGATAGTGTTTTAGAGGCTTAAAATGAAAATAAATACAATCTTATGCATGGAATACACTAATATTCTTAAAAGATTGTTTTACTACCTTATGATGGAAAACCCTTTTTAAATCTATCTTTTGACAATTTTATAAACTATGTTTGTCAAAATAAACTTATTCTTTATGATTGGGACTTCAAAATTTACTTTGTGTGAATTTTTGGTATTTTTCTGACAATGTTCATTTTTTAATGAATAGTGAAAAATACTGCATTTTACATCAAAACTGCTTTTTAATATAATTTATTTATATGATTAGATTATCTTTTGAATTGGTTTTGAAGTGAAATTAGAATATATTTTTACCATTTAATCCAATGGTGGTCATTGGAATCAATTTCACTTTGAAATTGGACTTAAACTGGTGTCAATCTTTTGATACTTATTGTTTCATAAAAACACGCTATTTGTCATAACAGCGGGAAATAATTATTAAATTAATTAATGTGACTTATATGTTCTGAATTTTGTAAAATAGACTTCATTTTTTAATTCGGAATATCAAATATAGCTTAGGGTGAATTTTTGGTAATTTTTCGAAAAACTTCAATTTTTGATGAATAGTGAAACCACTAAGTGGTACTTATAAAAACTGATTTTCCGTTTAAATGAAATTTTTCCATCATTGTGTTTTGAATTTCAAAAATCCGACATACATGGTTGTCATTAAGAAGTAAAATGTGGTTCAATGAGATTAAAATAATTTTTTGGTGAATAGTAACTTATTAAGTTTTTAATCGCGATTAGTGGTAATTAGTGTAGTTTAAGGTAAAAATAATGCTTTAATAAAATAACATGAGCTTGACACATGTCCTACCCTCATTGGTTGTGTCATGGCCGACCAATACAAGCCATGGGTCAACTTGGGGACCCCATGGATTCACTTTGGTTGGGAAATGACATAAATAGCTTTTTATTTAATGTAAAAGTAAAAATGACACAAACATAATATGTTTTACGAAAACAATTTTTACATGGGGTTATAAAGATCAGAGTTTTGATTATAAATAGTTATTGTAAATCTAAAAATATTTCCTACATCATAGTATTTTTTTTATAATTTTTAGACTTTAAATAAATTAAATTATTTATGACATCATGATGATGCAGCGATGACCTCATTATTTAACGATTTAAATAAAATGGAAAGATAATGAAAAATCTAAAACCTACACATGGCCAAAACCAATTGTATGAGTGGATTTCGAAGCCTTATCACCTAAAACTCGAATTATAGCAATGTGGGACCTTTTGAATCCGAAACTCTTTTTAAAATAAAGTAACTTATCTTTACTTTCCAAAAGTGCCCCTCCTCTCCTCTTATAAAAGGCCCCCACCTCTACCTCATTTCAGACACTCCTCAAGCCTTTGGCTCGGCCAACCCCTGCCCATTTACTCTCTCCACATACCTCTCCTCATCCTAGAGGATTTCCTTTGGGCAGAATCCTTTCAAAGGAAGCCTTTAGGCTCAAATCAAAAGGAGTTACACTTTTAAAGGTAATTCATTCTCTCATGTTCATTTGTTTTATTTTGCTTCTCCAACCCCCTAAACTCTTTTTATTTACCTCTTTTGTAACAACACCATTATATTCATTATACTAGGATGTTGTTATAATATTTATTTGAGCTACACTCTCACACAACTACATCAAATGGTTAAAGAACATACGGTTTCCGTGGATGGCGAAATTTTGCCTCCTGAAACGATGATTGTTCAATACTCATTTAACACCTTCAAAGGTGGACATTATGATGTCACTATTTTTATATATGATATATAATATGTTTATGTTTTCCTTAAGCTTCTGTTTTTTTTTTCATTTTGGGCATACCTTTATGGTTTCCATTATGGGTAAACACGATATCTTCATTTTAGGAAGTGTGGACTACCACCCCTGAAAGTGATTTGATTCGTTAATACCATATGTGGGATGTGTAAAGGATAAAGTTAATGATATTATATATGTTATTATACTGGAATTATAATATACTCTTATATCATTATGATTCCATTCCAGAAAATACGAAATAGAAATGGAAGTAGCGTTCATGCGTACGTACGGCTTACCGTCTCCATGAACGGTGCATTTCATTTCTTACCTCTAAATGTGATGTAATATTATAAATACATGTTTATGATGAATATATATGATATATATGTTATCAAAATCATTAATATCATTCTGGATATAACGAAACTTTGACCAAATTAACAACATGTAAGTGTAAGAAGTCTATTTTTGACTTAAGAACCAAATGCCGACAAAATGAACATTATTAACTTAAATGATTACATGATGTTCATAACATGGTATAAAAGTAATAATGAACTTGAAAAAGGTTCATAAGAAATTAGAGATTAACTCAAGTTTATTATTCAGGAGATTAAAGAACGGTCGGGTCAAGTCGGATACGATGTATGGGACTTCGTCTCAATCTCCTTTCATTGAGGCATATTTTATTTTATACACAACTTTCTTTTATACGGTGTATAAACCCCTTTGACTTTTACGTTTTTTCAAAATGAATCTTTTTTATACGAATCGTTTACTAAACGACAAAAGGGAATGTTTTTTGTCGTACGTATGCGGCGACAACGACTTCTCCGCCGTCGTGGCCGTTATTTGAGTTTCGGCTTCCTCTACAAGCCATACCTTCTTTTTAAAAGAAAAATAAATACCATGTTTTACTTTTCTTTTATTTTGGTATTGAAAATGGTTTTCACAATGTTTTTTTGTGTTGTATTGATATCTTGTGATTGAAATGTGGAAATTTTATGTTTCCTTTACGCATGTTTTATGTGATACGATTATGTTATGGTTCTTGGGCATTATTATGAAGACGGGTGGTTCTGTGATAAACTAAGGGCGGGTGAGCCCGATATAGCTCTCCAATGCATTGGGTAATGCGAAGGAGTGAAATGTTAAGGTTTCTCCGAAGAGATTTTAGGGAATATACTGTGATGGGTATTCCAAACGTAACCAAGAGGGTTACTCCCTACATAAGAATGTTATGAATGCCTCAAGTTACCTTTATGTCTTAAGATTTCAATGATTTACTAATGATTTGACGAGGTATGTTAATGTGATTATGTTTTATGGGTAAAGTATGATTTCACTCTTATGTATATATGTACCCATGTTTCCTTTCCATGTTTTTATAACCCATACTGAGCTTTTTATGCTCATCCCAAGTTTTTTTGAAATGTTTTCACAGGTCAAGGGAAAGGTACATGATATGATGATAGTGTTAAGGAAGTGTCAAGAATGAATCCATGTTTTATTTTAAATATGTTTCCATTGATGGGAATGAATAATACCATCTTTATGTAACCACTTTGTTTATATGTGGAATGTAATGCAAGTTTTATGATCTAATTCTCTAAAACTCTAAACCCGAAAAGATCCTCAATGTGTAATCTTGTAATAACTCAAGATTAAGTAAGGTTTAAGGCTGGGGCCTTATATTTTGTGTGATCTCCAATATATATATATATATATAAATCATATGAACATTTCCACCATAATATATATCATATAAATCATATGTATGCCTATATAATCAATTTCTACATGACATCTAGTGACCAATACACATGGAATAATGTCAATATAGTATAAGCTATCTCAAACATTCTTGATTCTCTAAAAAAGGTTGACCCGATCGATGAATACAAAACATGTCATCCATCTGGATAATGGAACATAACATGTCCCTCATCCATGTAGATGAACACATCACATGTGACTTAATTAATAACTATCATTCACCTAAATTTACTAATTCAACCAAGGTATATATGTATTTTCTTTTCATACAAGTGGAAAAGTCCCATATTGACCAAGCTCCAATTAATGATATGATCAACAACATACATAATCACCACCTAATTAACTAATTTTAAATGGATTTCATAAGGACAGTATCAAATTATAAACGTTCTAATTCTTATTACCTTACCAACCTCAGGTAAAGGGATTGATGATAAGCATGTACCCCTATGTGTATCAATGGTTTTATATCATTCCTTGGGATATAATTGTCAGTCCAGTACAAATAATAAGGTTCCACTTATTAGCTCATGAGTCCACTAATCATGAAAATCTAATCATATCACCCAAATACATTTTAATATGTTATAATCATAGATTTTAGAAGACTAAAACTCTTACATTGAGGGGATTTAATTATTCCACTATTCATATAATAAAAATTGTAGCACGCATGAATGAATGATAAAAGTGGGTTTAATTTTATTATAAAATCATGATACATTATGAAACCATTATGTTAATATCTTAAGTATTTTATACCAAGATACACAACATGACCCAAATTCTTACACTACGCTAATGATTTCATTATATTATTTTTTAAATTATCACTTGTAAACACCAAAAAGATCCTAACATCACCCCTCCCAACAATCTCTAATTTGAGATGTTATTTTTGAAGAATGTGTTTTGTCCTTTAGTGATTTAATGGTTCCTTGGCATGTGTTATGGATCCATTGTTCGCAGAGTAAATCATGATTTCCCAATTAATGATAAGAATCACCTATAGTTTGTAAATGAACTTATTGATCTGAATAGACCCCTTTAGATCATTTGAGGAAGTGTTGTACTCCATCTTTGTTGTCGATTCCTCCACGGTAGCTTGTTTGGAAATCTTCTAATAGATAACTCCCCGAATAGAAAAACTATTTTGAGACATAATATAATTTATATTGAATTAGAAACTATCTACTACATAACCCTATATAAAAATCTCATCCACTCCTCTAAAGACCATGAACACATCCTTAGTTCTTTATAAGTATGTAAGGATGTTCATCATAACAATCCAATGAATTTCACAAGGATTGTATTGGGATATATTTTTAATGATAAGATCATATGTTATATAAAAACCAAAAAACATGTAATACATGATTGATCCTACGGTGAAATCTTATGGAATTATATACATCATTATTAACTCATTATAAGGATCCTGGATCATCTAAGATTTATTCCATGCAATACTGGTAATGACCCCCTTTTAAATTTCTCCACGATAAACCTATTTAGAACATTACCAATGTATGTGTGATGAATGCATCTAAAAATAATCTTATATTTATATTTATAAATTTTCTTTCCTATTATGTAGGCTTCTTCACCCACATATTTTATAGAGAATCATTTACCCAACCACATCTTCATAGAGTGAAGATTCAAGATGTCATTTATGATAATAAGATCTTCATCCACATACAACATCAAAAACACTAAAACACTCCCACTAATTTTATTATATATACATGAATCATGTACATTATTAATGAAACCAGAACTTTGATTTCATCTTCTAACCAAATATTCCAACTTTGAGAATCTTTCTTCAGTCAATAAATGAAATATTGCAACTTGCACACCTTAGAATACTAATTGTTACTTTAAAACCTTTAAGAATTTTTATATTCAAATAATCTACTTAATTACCATTATGTAATGTGGGTTTTACATCCATTTGATATATCTCAAAATAAAAATGAATTTCCATGGGTAGTATAATTTGAATATACTTTATCATCATAATAGGTAAAAATTTTTCTTTATAGTCAATATAATGATTTTTATTAGAACCTTTTGCAATTGGATTTTATTTATAGGTATAAAATCTAGAGTACATGATAGTTTTGTTATAGAAAACCCACTTTCACCCTATAGGTGTCTCCCCTTTTAAGTAATCCACCATGTTTTAAAATTTGTAAGTATACATGGATTTTATCTCATATTCCATGGTTTTTAACTATTTTAAATAATGGTAACTCTCTATCACCTCCCAATATGTAGTGGTATTATCTCCTATTATTATTTACTCTTTAACATTCTCTATGATAAAACCTTATCTCTTTGGATCTTAATGAATCCTACCAAATATTTGAGGTTCTTATGTAACTTGATTCAGTTTTTCTTCTATAAATCATTATAGAACTGATTTATCCTCCATCTTAAGAATAATTCCTTTTTTGAACTTCTCTATGTTTATGTTTCCTCCTACCAAGTCATTGAATGATTTGTTCATTTTCTTGTAAATACACCATGTTAGGACAAAAATACTTTATATTTATTGGTATTGTCTTAATAATATCCCATACTTTCCTTGGGATAACTAATAAAAAATCATTTATCTGATATTGGACTGATTTTTTCATGAACCAACTTGGATTACTAGCCTATCTAGAACTAGAAATATTCTTGACATGACTTAAAGGGTTTTCTTCATCCCCATGGTCTTGAAATGATCTTATTAGGATCAATGACTACCATTGGTGGGAGATTGTCACATCCAGTGGTTGTTTTTAGGTACTCCCATGTTCTTGTGGGTTTTTTCCTTGTTTTTTGGATCCTAGATTTCTTATTTTTTGATTTTATAATTTTCAGAGGGAAAAGAGGTGTTCCTTGAAGAGTTGTAAGTATGTGAACCTAAACCTATAACTAATAAAGCTGCAGGTGGTAGACCAACTTGCTGGTGGTGCTAATAAGGTCTGGAATAGTAGGGGTAGTATCATATTTTCACACTAGAACCCCCATTTTATTTCATAACACTTATTCCTCAACCTAAAATTGATACACATAAATTTGGGTGGATATATTTAGACATATTTGGATCTTGTAATTTTAATCCTTAGTGGATTGAAGTACTAATCAAATCCATGATCCTCTTTTAGTGTGTCTAAATACATATTGGTCTTAGATCCTCTTATTTTTTATATTCAACTTACTTATTAATACAGATCATCCATGAAAACCATGGAAATTATTTAGATCCAATATTTTAATTTAGAATTATGGTTCTAGGGATCTTCGTTTTACTTCTTCAAGCCTTATCTCTTATTGACTTATGGATTCCTTTCAGTAGTTCAATTCCTAGTGTTTCGATGTAGGTGGTTTTCGGAATTGGATATACTAAAAAAACTTTTTTTCTTTCTCCTTGAAATATATTTCTGAAAATTTTTAAATACATGAACAATTCGTTGATAAAATACAGTGGTTTTGATTACTTATATGAAATTGAATTTATCCATTTTGTGTTGCTAAACAAATTGTTTGATGTCATGTTTTATGTAGTTTCAAAGGTTGTGATAATACATATATATGAAATTCCATATTAATGATGTTAATATATTAAGGCCAAATGTGATCATCAAATGGGAAGAGATCCATCCTCAGGGATTAAATCTTACCCCCAAGCCTTTTTTTCTAGGGTAATATGAACAAAATTTGGCATAATGTGATGTAGGGAGACACTATTGGGAGTGAACTATTACCCCTTAGGCCTATTGTTCTAGGGTAGTGTGTGCACTAGGTGGTATATTGATAATAAATTTTGTATATAGATCCTCACAAACCCAGAAATAATTTTTTCCAAGGGCCAATTTTTCCTATTGTTATTATTTTACATGTATATTTGAAATGTTATGGGAAATATACAAAAACCATATTTTTAGTAATGTTTTAAAAATTGTGAAAAGGGTGTTTTTCGTTTATTTATATCAAAATATATAAAATTGTATCTCATTAAATATATTTTTTTACTTGATAATAATTATTTATGTTACAGTGTTTTCTTATAAAATTTGGTTGGATCTTACTGGGTTTGTTTAACTCACACCCTATATACAGCTTCAGGTGTATCGAGATAAATTTTTATTATTTTGTGCGGGTAAAGGAAAGGTTCTTAGGGTTGGGGGCATGTTTTTGTGTTATTAGGGATTAGGAACCCATATGTGACTATGTGACATAATGATATGGGTTTTTTATATTTTTTCTTAGTTTGGTTTGTGGTTGTTGGAACCCGTGTTTTCCTTACTTTTGTAACATTTCCATTAATCGCCAGTTTTGGAATAATGGAATTCTCTATATCCATGTCACTCTATTTTATGCTATTTTGTGGATAAATCATTACCAAATAAAGTTATTGATCCCATGTTCTTGATTCTAACTCATGGGGAATGGGAAAACCCTTTAGGCCATGCTAGGACATGCTAGGGTTTCAGATAGTTGGGTAATTTGGGCTTGTTCATGATAAATTGGTATAAAAGGAATGGTTCATTTGTTTTTGTTATTGGTATAAACCTTGGTATGTACTATTAGATATGAGATAAGAATGTGGGGACTTAATGGGTAGGTTTCTAGTGAGTTCCAAGGTAGATCTCATCATGATGACCCTAAAGTTATCATTGGTGGTCATGAAATGTGTGACTTGGGATTTATAGTGATTAGATCCCAATATATTTTTCCATGTCTATTTATATTTTTTGTTGACTTATGATATTTTAAGTTGAAATAGGCTCTTTGACCTCATATTATTATGTCTATTTGTCTGATGACGTGTAGTACCATCCCCTTAAAAGGCTTCCAACAAATACTTAGAAGGGTACTGTTGGTGAACCTTAGTCGGGAAACCCTCTAGTTGATCAAGAAAATTATTAAAGATGTTGCGTACATAATCCATGATATGGAAAAATTCATGAAAACTAACCTTACTCATTTTAGAGAGTCAATATATAAAAAGTATGAGGATCTAAATCAATCACAAGAGTTTACTCATAAAAATACCAGCATTTTTCCTAGGGATGAATGATCCTCAATAGGAGGAATATTGGTTAGGAAATATTAAAAGACTCTTTGAATCTATGGAGAAACTTGATTCCATTAAGGTGTGGTATTTTTTATTTAATCTAGAATCCTTGATTAGAAGATGGAAGGACTCAATTGTTTTGGAATTCAAGTATGAGGGATTGGAGTGGAAAGACTTAAATAACATATTCACTAAGCAATTATAACTTGAGTATATGAACTTGGAATATATATGGAGTTCCTCATCCTTGAGAAAGAGAATCATATAGTGATATTTTAAACTAATAACTTCACTGTGATTGCACTTTTTTCACCCTGAGGTTGTGTCTAATGATAATATAGAGGCTCCATGTTTTAAGACAAGTCATTAAACGTGTTGTCTTAGTCCATGAACCTTTTTTATTTTAAGGGCCTCAAATAATTTTTATCTGGTTTATAATAATTTTTATGGTTTATGATAGTAAATTTTTCTAATTGTTTCAAGAAAAATCAAGTTTAAATCTATGATACCATCAGTTCAACAACATACCATTAGTTTAAATTTGTGACTGCTAAGGTCAACAATTAGAGTGTTCTATTTTCATGTGGAGATTTCTATACTTCCAAGTAATTCTTCCACTCAGAGATGATATCTCTAGAGAATCAAATGTGAAGAACATCTACCATATAGTGCTACTACTAAGATCACAAGATCCACCACTACTTTCTAATGATGCTACCACTAGATCATTTATTACCAAATGATGTTAGCAGCAGTTGATGCTATCTTTAACAAAATAATATTCTGTTAGATATTTCTACCACCGACAGATATACCACCAATCATGCCTACTATTAAAGATATTCAAAATTAATTTAAAATTTAAATTATTTAGTGGATAGATTAGGGAATTAAATGAAAGTTAAAAGAACACATATTTAAGAATGATTATTCATAAATAACTCCACATAAAATTTAAAGTGTATTCAGACCTTTCTATATGTTTTTCATATTATGATGATTCTATTTATTCTATGATTATACTACAATGAAAAATTGGTACAATTGGAATTCTATCAATTCAAAATAACCCCATTTTTCATGAAAATATATAGATATAGTGATACAGACACTCATATGTTGTGACAAAAAGGATACATAGATACACATATATGAGGAAGAACATTAACTATTTGTTTTGTTGAGAACAAATGGTTGTCTAAAATTCCATGACACTATATTTTCCAAAACTTTTATTAAAAATTGGTTTAAGTTTTTATAATTAAAAATTAGGAGTATTTTTTACAACCAGTGATGAATAGATTGAGATGCATTGAATTTTCACATATCTCATTTCTTTCTCTCTTTGGTTTAATATAATTATTGAGTTTTGTTTTTGTTATACTCTATTTATCAATGAAAATAGTTTCCTTTACTAAAATATAGAGTGATTGACATTCTCCCTCAATTATTTTCATATATTCTCCCACATATAACTATGTAGGATGTCATGTGTGACCTGAGATATTTTATCCATTGAATAACTGTGGTAAAGGCTTTTTTAATGCTTAGACATTCTTAGTATAATTTTTTTTATAAAAACAAAAACCAGGTTGTGTATTATTTTATTTTATAATTAACTTAATTTGAAGTGGGTGTTTTCCAAGTAGAGGGTTTTAGGTATTAGATTAGGACTGAACCAATTGTTTAAAATTATTTCATGTGATTTCTAGTTTTGTTTTCGTTATTTTAAAGAACAATCCAATATCTGTCTCAAAAAAATAGAAAAAAATTACTTTAATTATTTTCTCTAACTTATGTATTATATAAGTTTAATGTCACAAGTATATTAGTTTCAAAAAGGAAAATTGTTTTCAAAAGTACATTAACTATTCTTTTACTAAATGATTGAGAAACACAATAAATGAAAAAATTGTATAATTTTAAATTTTTTGTTAATTTTGATTACTTTAAAAAACTCAAGGAGTTTATGTTTTAAATATTTTTAACTAACATTTTCATTGGAAACTCAATTCACCCCCTCTTGAGTTGTTTATTAGGACCATAATTTGGTGTTAGAGAATATTTTAAAATATCTTTTTAATATGACTAAGTTGCATTTAAAGATCTTAAATTTATATTAGTTTTAAATTTATGTTTTTATAGTTAATAATTTAAAATAAGAAACTTCCACTAATTGGCCTCCTTATTTTATTGGAAAATAATCTGTTCAATGTAAAACCAAGATAAAAAATCCATTTATAAAGAATTTTATTATATATTTAGACTATTATTATAGTTAAATTTGAAAACCCTGAAACTTATAAAGAAGATTGGAGTGATTACAGTAAGGATGCTTATGATTTCAACGTTAAAAAAAATGAATCCATTGTATTTTATTTTACGAAAATATGAATTTAATAGAATATATACATATTAAACTACCTTTTAAATTTGGTATACTCTTTCTATATCTCACGTGAGATCCTCAAATGTTAAATAAATGCACTTAAATTTTTATACTATTAAATATGATACATTCAAAATTAATCATGATGAATCCAATTTTGTTATGTATATATTATATAATGAATTAATCAACACTATGAATGAAAATGGAAATAATGTTTTTGAAAAATATCATATGACGAGTTTTCTATGATGTCTTCTTGATTGGTGGTGAGTAAATTTAGTTTCCATCAGATAATCATATGACATTGGTGAACTAATAGTAAGGGAACTCATTAAAAAACTTATGATGTTTGAGGAATAAATCAAAGTAAATAAATAATAGGAATCTTTAATACTTTTGATTAAAATATGAATGATGAGATCAAAGTTGAAAGTTACAGTGATGATGAATCACCTACTGACCGTGATGAGAAAATAATTCACCTATCCAGTTGATTCAAGGGATTTTATAGGAAGAATAAATTCCTAAAAAAAGGATAAATATAGATGTATTTATGATAGAAAAGGAAATTGGATAAAATACTGTAAAAATGATGATTCCGCTAATGATGAAATTTTCAATGATTATAAAATAAAAGGTTATATTGAATAATATTTTACCAAGATGAAATATAAGAAAAATTATGATGAAAAAGGTAAAAAGTATAAAAAGGATATAAAAGACATATAGAGTTCCTCATAGGATAACTAAATTGATCTAGATTCAATCATAGTAGAACAAAATTATAGATCCAATATATATTTCATGGAAAATACATCTAAGGTATCAAATAATTTTCCCATATCTCTTTAATATACTACTGTTATTTTTAAGAAATAAAATTATGAAGAAAATATATCCAACGAGGATTTATTTGAATATTGAAATATTGTATAGGGAAAATTTAATGATCTAGAAGATATATATATATATATAAGTTCAAAGAAGAAACAAGTTTTTTATTCTCACTTTAAAACTGATTTTTCTATAGAGAAGGAAAAAATTCTTAGATGTTAAAAGAAAACAATGAGCTTAGAATTTATATTGATCAATTGAATAATGATATAGAAATATTTAATAATGGTATAGAAACTTTAAAATATATACTAGTTAAACAAACCTCTCCCAAATATACTAATGGAATTGGTTACTATCCGGGATAGATAAAAATTTATATGAATAAATTTGCTTCTAGTTATATTTCTAAGAAATCTGTTAGTAGTTCTTATTCATATGAACCTA
Organism: Viscum album; assembly: GCA_963277665.1. NCBI lineage: Eukaryota > Viridiplantae > Streptophyta > Magnoliopsida > Santalales > Viscaceae > Viscum > Viscum album. Next base: position 1,675,954,346 of record OY728159.1, on the reverse strand, counting down.
AAAAAGTTTTTATTTATAAACACTTAATACATTTTTATGGTAAACTAGTTAAAAAATATTTGATTCCTAAATCTCTAGTTATTAACATTTATAGACCTTTGAAAAAATTGGAAAAAAAATCATTTATTATTTTAAATTTTCCTATAGAAAACTTTATAGAACATGCCGATAATAATTTATGGTATCTAGATTGTGTATTTATAAGACACATGACTAGAGACTACTTTTTTTTAATCTTATCAATGTTGATGGTTTACATGTTACTTTTGTTGAAAATTCCAAAAAAAAATTAATTGGGTACATTCAAATCGATAACAGTAGTATTATTTTAATTTATAAATTATTTATTTCATATGGGTTAAATTATAATCTTTTATAACATGAAAATGATGTAATTATTGATATAATTTTTAATTTTATAATAATTCTTGTAATGTTTATGATTCTAGGAATATTTTATTATTTACTACTATAAAAAATGATAATGTTCATGAAGTTGATTTAAATTCATTATTTTTTCAGATTATTTATTATTTATGTGCCTCTAACAAAGAATATTAATTTTAAAATAGGATAATATGTAAATTAAATATACAATATCTTAGAAATATAACTATAATGTATTAGTTTATTATCTTACTATAATATAATACCCAAAAAACAAAGTCTATAACCCATGTTAAAAAGTAAAAACATATAAAATATATTTCAAAAAAAATAAGTTTCAAATTCTCAACCACTATAGTTGGTTAACATAGAATTTTTTTAACCCTATAGGGTTCTTTATTAAGTAGTAATCACTATTACTTTGTTCTAATAGATTAATTTTATAGATACACCATGGTGTTCTTTCTAGATCACAAAAGTTAATCTTGTTCTCATTTTTTCAAATATGAAAAATATGTAGAAAATATAAGTGGACTTAGAATTAAGAACTTATGAATTGATCATGAACATGAGTTTGAAAGTCAAGACATTGAATTATTATACTCAAAACATGGATATAGTGATAAATTTTATGGTCCTTGGACTCCATAATAAAATTGTGTAATAGAAAGGAGAAATAAAACCCTTTAATAAATTTCCAAGAATAAGATCAATGGCTATTATTTACCTGTTTATTTTTTCCAAGAGTCTGTGGATACAACTTTCTATATTATCAATATAGTTCTAATCATACCACTTTTTAAGAAAACCCTATATGAGTTATGAAATGGTAGATAACCAAAATTTAATTTCACAAAATCTTTGGATATAAATTCTTTCTACTCGATACAAAAGAAAATTTATACAAGTTTTTATCCAAAATTTATGAAGGAATTTTTACTGGATATTCTAAATATAGTAAATCATAAAGGGTATTCAATAAAAGAGCCAATATTTTAGAAGAATTCGTTAATATAAAATTTAGTAAAACGAATCCAAATAAACCTATGACTTAGTTAGATAATCTGGAGGATGTTCTTTCTAGTTTAGATATCAATGTTAAACCTCTTGATAATTCTATCAATTCTATTATAGAAATATATCCAAATTTTGAAGATTTTTTTTTACCATAACCTATAGAAGATAATGAAGTGTCAAATACTTCTATTAATTGATCTGTTAGGAATCCTAGAGACTATCCCTTGTATGTAGTTATAGGAGGCCAAATTATAGGAACAAAAACTAGATCTTCTTTTAGAAATCAAGTTAAACAATAAGTTTTATTATCATATCTTAACATAAGAACATCACAGAAGTAATAGATGAATAATTCTAGGTAATGATAATATAAGAAGAGATAAATAATTTTTAATGAAAAAGAGTCATGGAATTAGTTGAAATACTTAAGGGCCACATGAACATTGACACTAAATGGGCGTTTAGGATTACTTAGATGAGTTTGGAACTATAAAAAAATAAATAAATATTGGTTGTATAATGATATAGTTAAGAAATATGTATTGACTATGATATAACCTTTTCCCCAGTATCTACACTTGAAGTTATCCTAACCTTTATTTCTTATGAAACACATGTAGATTTAAAATTATATAATATGGATGTAAAGAGTTCATTCTTAAATGGCTTATATAGTTGATGATACTTTTTTGGAACAAACCCTCTAATTCAAAACCTTCACTTTCTAAATCATTTTTTAAAATTAAAAAAAAGATTTATATGGTTTAAAATAAGATCCTAGAGCTTGATATGATAGTATCATCTCATTTATGATTTCTAAAAATTCTAAAAAAGGAATAATTTACCCTAATTTATTAATTAAAATAATCTAAAAATATGTTTTAATTCTAAAAATCTATATTTTTGATATTATATTTGTATTTTTAAAAAAACAATTGTGTACTAAATTTTCAAAAATGATGAAAAATGAATTTTAAATGAGTTTTATGGGTGATTTATAATTATTACTTGGTTTTTATATTTTTCAAAATAAGGAATTATTTTAAATAAATAAAATTACACTAATGTTATTTTGTGGAATTTTGTCATGGGTAGTACAAAAGTTAGCAATACTACCAAGAGTATAATATGTAAACTAGATCTTGATGAAATTGGAAAACTACATTATCAAACCACTTATAGAGGTATGATTTAAAGTTTACTATAATTAAATGCTAACTAACTAGATATTATGTTTTTTGTGTGTATGTGTGCCTTTTTTTAATAAAATCCAAAAAATATCATTTACTTGTTATGGAATGAATTTTTAATTATCTTAAAATTTAAAAAACCCAGAAATTTTATTTCTAAAGGGGTGAAATTTGATTTAGTGAGCCATTTAGATGTATATTTTGGTTCCTATAAGATAGATAGAAAAATTACCTATGAAACTTGTCATATTTTTTGAAGGTCTATATTTTATTTTTGTAGTAAGAAACAAAATTCTATTTTATTTTCCAATAATGAATCTGAGTACATAACTGCAGGTATGTTTTGTGTACAGATACTATAGAAGAAACACACATTATTAGACTATGAATATTAATTTCGACATGTCCCTATAAATTGCGACAATACAAGTGTGATAAATATTTACAATAATCTCGTGTCTCATTATAGAAAAAATTGTTATAAGAACTTACTTTTTGAGTGATCATTTTAAAAAATTTGACATAACTCTTCTGTTTATTAGTACTATACATCAGATTGCTGACATATTCATAAACTCATTGAATTTTGAGATATTGAGCTATATAAGGAATGATATTAGGAAGATAAACATTTCTGACTATTTTATTCTTGAATTTAGTTTATTTTCAGTAGAATCAAGTTAAAAAATCTTTCTATTATGAGGATATACTATATATATTATACTATGAGTCCTTGAAACCATTAGTATGCTATAACTCATCGCAACTATTTGGATGCTACCATGAAATTATATCATGACACAGTGCTGTTCAGATGCTACAATGGTTGAGCTACAATGGATGACCTGTAATGACCTGATCATTTATGAATAAAATTCCCTTTCTTTTAGTTTCTCATGGATATAGAAAATATATGCACTCTTTTTTTTATTATTGGGTTTAAATGACTTTTATCTATCATTACAGTTGATAACATAGCTGCTAAATAGTGATCACACGACTGATATAAATATAAATTTTTTAAAATGTCTTTTGGACCCAAAAAAAGAAGTGGATGGCGTCATCTAGTAGAATCAGGTCATATAAAGATCATTTTTTAGAGAGCAGAATGGAGGTATTGTCATTGGACTTCTCTGTTGACCAATCCCAAGTTGAGCTTTAATGATTTAATCTTGAACATTATCGCTTATGGGATAAGTTCAAGTTAATATAGATTAACAACCAAGAAATGTTATCCGAGCTACCCTAAGAGTCTATCACAATCGCACACCTTACCCCTAGGTCTTATGCGGGTATTATAAAGAGTTTTATGACAAGGTACTAGTTACGTATCATGTAATCCCTTTCTATAAATAAAATTCTTCTTCCCTCAATTCCAAAAAGTATTTCTTCAAAAAATGATGAATTTGGTATATTGATTTTTCAAGAAAAACGGTACTTTTTATAAATATATACATTATTATATTAAACACAGGTTTTTATAAATAAATCTTATAAATGATGATTATATTAGTTCTTTATCTGTAAATGATTAGGTAATCAATTTGATAAGTGTTATATTTTTTATATGATAAAACAAAAAGTGTATTTGTAAAGAATTTATTTTAAAAAATTAATAAATTTTTGAGATAATTAATATTTTAATAAATTATTATTATCAAATATATTTATTAATAGTAATTGAATATATAATTTTTATGAAGTCAAATGTATTTTTTATTAATATTTGAAAACTGTTTTTGTCAAAACCCGTTAATTTTCAATAAATGTATGTTTTCTTTTAAAAAGTGAAAATTCAAATATTTAGAAAATTATTTAGATAAAATGAATATTATTTTTTGATTCAGGATGTCTAAATTATCCAATGGTTATTTTTTCATAATTTTCTGAGATAGTTAAATTTATAGGTAAAAATTAAATATCGTATAAATTAAATATGTGTTTTTTGACATCATAATGACCCCAAAATGATGTAATAAATACTATAATGGGTATTCTAGGCCCAATATATTTTTTAACATTACAATAACTTGATTTTATATTTGTTTTACTTATTTTATAAATCCTTAGTGAATCTTCCAAAATTTATAATTTTGATTTTAAATTCATTTCTTTAATAATGTGACTCACTTCCACTTAAACAGGGCTAATATTTTAATATGTTCAAAAATTGGACATAAAAATAATGTTTTCCTATCATCCTAAGAAGAAATAATGGGATAAAACAATGGTATATTTTTTGGTTTTTAATATTTAATTATACAGATTCCAAAACCTATGCTTGTGAAATATTAAAGAATTCCCCTCTCATTTCCTATATAAACCCATCAAATATCTCACTTATCATCAATAAAAATCCTTGGATCATGTCTATAATCTATCCTAAACTTTCTTGAATCTTCACAAGGCACCCCAAGCTCTCATGATTCCCCTCTTCAAACTTTTTAAGTCACACATTAAAGTAAGGGATACTCACTTTCCATCCTTTCTCATTTTTATCGTAGTCTCCTTATATTATTACACCATTTTATTTTAAATTAAAAATAATGGGATATTTTTTCAAATATACCCCATACTTCCCATATTATTTTTTTATGGGAGAAATCTTTCTCTCCCATTAATCCCTTCCATGAACACCTGTTACCATGCCAAAATTTCGTAAGAGTTATTCCATATATCCTTTTTCATCATGTTTCATTATTATGTTACACATTCTATTTCCAAATTACATTTGTTGGGACATGTATTTATATGACCCATTAATTTCCATTTAATTTATATATTACTATATACCCCTTTCTATCTTATTAACCATTTTTATGACTTTTTATGTCACGCCGTTAAGCTGCCGAAATTGCACCGTGATTTTCCATTCCACAATAACCGTGTAGTGAATACCATTCCCATTTATCTATCAAGGGTATTAACTTTTATACACATATTTTTATTGATTATAGAAATTCCTGTAGGTATTATACATCTATTTATCATGGAATAAATGATGATGTTGAATGACTCTATGTTATATGATCCCTGTGGCACACTTAAGCATGAGATTGAAATAATTATGAAGGGTGTACCCTGATAACGCTCCAATTCATTGGGTAATGTTTAGTATCATGATATTTCAGGATGGGATAGGGGTGTAACTAATTACCTTTAGGAAGTTCTTCCATCATGTTGGGACAGTGGTTTACCTGAATTCTTTATGTTAATGATGCAATGTTTTAAGTTTTTTTCCACATTTCCATGTAATGAGGATCATTTTATATCGTGCCTTTATACTCATCTTTCGCTTATGATCCATTGTTATGTCTATGGACTAAAATGTATTCAATTACTCATTTTATGCCTTTTTTACTCCCTTACTAGGCTTTATATTTTACCATTTTCTTATATATGTCCTAGGTTATCCCATGAAATGCTAATTACAAAATAATTTTGTGGACATGTAAAAGAATTTTTCAATAAAGATGTTGTATTTTATGTCTTATGTTTTCATGTAATGTTATTAATCCCCAAAGACACTAGACCTATCGTTATTCTTGGTTTTATTATGTGAAATTTTATATAATAAAGCATGTTTAAATGTGTAATAAAGACCAAGATTATTATAATTAGTATCAGAGGATGGGTTTAGTTATTTTTGGGATTAGGATTAGAAATCCCCAACAAAATCCTTATGGATAAGACTAAGTATAAAAAAAATATCCCAAAATTTTGGTGAATATAGAGTAATTGGTTAATTAATCAAATACATCCCCATTAGGATACAAATAAGTAGAGGTGTCTCAAGAATAGATGTATCTAGGGGTAAAACCTAAAAACACCACTTTGATCTAGAATCGAACAGAAACTGGTGCACAACAACAGTACTTTCTTCACTCTCGGTTCTATACTTCTAAGGGATATGCTTTGGTAAATTCATAAGCTAATTATGAACCATTATTAAGAGAATAAATAAAATTACCCTAAGAATATATTTTAGGAAATAGATTATGGATAACTTAGATAAAAAATTAAAGATTCATAAGTTAATGAAATAAATTTAATTTAGAAGTTATCCATTTATGTCATTAGATTCCCCTTTATGTGTTTAATAGTTATAAATAATTACCCATAATTTTCCTTTTATTCTAGACAGTGGTCAATAATTAGGGGGCTCGAGCTAACAACCGATACGAAGATCAATGTGATGACAGTTCTAATGAGATTCCCAATCTGATGGGAGCATGAATCAAAAACATTATCACAATACTCTCTTAGTTAACTCATGTTTTGAATAGAAACATGGGTCAAGAGGAACTCCCAAACCACCTAGGAAAGAAAAAGTCACAATCGAGAGCTTTCTGAGACAAAGGCCTCTTAATTTCAATGGATCACCTGATCCCTCAATCGATGAACAGTGGATAAACTCCATTCAGATGATCTTCCCCCATCCTTCAATGTATCAAATAAGAGAAGGTTATTCTGGTATCTTATCATATGGAGGGTGAATCTGATCAATGATGTACATTGATAAAAAAATACGAAGCATGAGGAAAAGATCGAGGCATTAGAATGGAATGATTTATGGAAAAAGTTTTTCGAAAATATTTTCCTCGCACCTTAGGACTTAAGATGGAAAGGGAATTCCTTTACCTCAAGAAAAAAGTTAATGAATCCATTGGAGAATATGCGGAAAAGGTCACAAGTCTTTCACGATACACCTCTATCTTTGTCATTACCCATGAATGCAAGTTTGACCGCTTCTTTGGTGAATTAAAACCTAGCCTATGGAAGTATCTTGAAATCCATTACTTCAATAGCTATGAGGAAATTGTTTAATGTGCCCTCAAAGTTGAAATAGATATTGGAGAATATCAGGGGTATCATGTCGATAAGAAGTATAAAGTGGACTTTAATTTTGTCAGTTCGATGGATAAATCCAATGGTACTATGAAATTCCATCACCCCACTTTCCAAAGGTGTGGAAAGAAGCACCCCATAAATTTAATGAAGGGGAAAAAGAAATTATTTAGGTGTGGAAGAGAAGGGCACTTGGAAAATGATCGAAAACAAGAAAAATACATTGATTTGATAGAGCGTAGAAACACTCCGTTCGACCCTCAATACATTGTGTATTTCTACAACTGTAAATAACCAGGGAACTTTTTGAACCAGTTCCCTAAGCCAAGGGTTTTTTAGGCGACTAATAACCTCCATGGAAGCAAGCGAGAGTTTTTGTCATCACAACCACAAAAACAAATCCCAATAATGACGTGGTGAATAATACACTTGTTATTCATTCCAGAATAGCAAATATTCTTTTTGATTCTGGTTCTATACATTGTTTTATATCCCAAATGGTTAGTAAATCAATCCAAACACCACCACAAATCATAGAAGTAGAGATATTGGTAAGAACGGAAAATGGGACATTTATTGCATCCCATAAATATAACTCCCCTGATCACAATTTGTGGATTAAACATCCTAGTGAACCTCTTTATACTCCCTCTGGTATAATTTGATGAAATTCCTAGGATGGATTGACTTTCCCTATATAGATCCAACATAAATTGTCATGACAGGGAAATCAATCTCTATATGGTGAATTGACCCCCCGATTCTATTCAAGTGAAAGGAGGTGGCTGAATATTATTTATCACCATCATCTTAATCATGGATATTACTTGCCTATGATCATGTGTATCTTTCTCAAATGATTGAGTATAAGGAAGGAACCATTCTCAAAGACATTCGTATTGTGAGGTAATTTTCTGATGTGTTTATTGATAAATTGTCTGGTTTTATCCTAGAAAGGATGTTGAATTATCGATTGATCTTATAATTGGGGAATTTATAGTATCCAAGACTTTGTATAGAATGGATGTTGTGGATATTGAGTAGCTAAAACAATAACTATATGAGAATCTAGATAAAGGGTTTATATGCCGAAGTGCTTCACCATGGGGTACACCATTACTGTTCATCAAGAATAAGTATAGGTCAATGCGCATTTTAATTGATTATCATGATCTCAATAAAATCGTGATAAAGAACAAGTATCATTTTCCATGAATTGATGACTTGTTCGATCAGCTACATGGATCATAATATTTCTCCAAGGTGGATCTGCAGTCGAGATATTACAAAGTAAGGGTGAAGAAGGAGGATATCCCCAAAACTGCTTTTTATACAAGGTACGCTCACTATGAATTCAAAGTAATACCTTTTGGACTCACTAATTCTACAACAATATTCATATAATTGATGAATATAGTCTTTAGAGTTTACCGAAACAAATTTGTGGCAGTCATTATAGATGATATTATAATATAATCCAAAACCAAGGAGGAGCATGAAGAGCATCTAATCACTATTCTAGAGACCTTGTGAAAGGATATGCTCTATGAAAAGTACATCATGTGTGATTTCTGGATGAATGTAGTCTCATTCTTGGGGAATATCATCACAAGAAATGTGATATCTATGGATACCTATAAGACAAATTAAACTGAGGTATGGATGAGGCCAAAATCTGTGAAATATATTTATATCTTCCTTTGGTTAGTTGGATACTGACACCGATTTGTGATAAATTTCTCAGGATTTTCAAACACTCTTACCAAGATAACTCAAAATGGAGTCACGTTTTTTTAGAATGATGAATGTGAAACGAGCATCAAGGAGTTGAAAAAGAGGCTTATCATAACACCCATGCTCACACTACCCACAAGTGAAGAAAGTTTTGTGGTGTTTATTTGTGATTCAAATAAGTTCCTAGGATACGTGTTAATGAAAAATGACAAATTCATTGCCTCTTCTTCAAGGTAATTGAATGTTCATGAGTATAACTATCCAACACATGATTTTGAGTTGGTTGTAGTGATCTTCGATTTGAAAATTTGGAGAAATTACCTCTTTAGGGAAAAGTGTGAAATATATAAGTATCAAAAAAGGCTCAAGTATATATTCACATAGAAAGAGTTGAATATACACCACTGAAGATAGTTAGATAAGATAAAATACTATGACGACTCAATTCACTACCATCTTGGAAAAGTGAATAAAGTGGCAGATGCTCTAAGTAGAAAGGATCCAACAACTCTTTTATTGATGATAATTGAAAAGAGTCCAATCTTCTTAGATTTGATGAAGATGTACATGTGAATCATAAATAAGGGAACACCATCAATCCTTTCACAAATTATTTCTCAACCGTCTCTTTTGTAATGGTTGAAGGATGATCAAAAGGATGATGTGTGAATTCAAAAGAAAGTGGAAACTATCAGAAAAGGTAAATCCTTGGAGTTAAATTTTAATGAAGAAGTAATTATGAGATTTGGGTCAAGACTATGTGTTTTATAAAATATGGAGTTAAATAAAGAACTTTTATATTACGCACATAGTTTTAATTTCTCCATTCACCCAGGAAACACAAAATGTTTTTGAGATCTCTGAGGGCATTGTTGGTGTGATACCATGAAGAAGGAGATTGATGAGTATACATCAAAGTGTCTGATATGTTATCGAGTGAAGGATGAGAGGTAAATGTCTAAGGGGATGATACAGCCATTACCCATACCAACATGTAAGTGGTAAAACATCACCATGGAATTTGTTAGGTTAATTTTGAAGACATCCAAAGGAAACAATGCTATCTGGGCTATTGTGGATCGTCTTACAAGGACTGCTCATTTTATTGTAATTTGGGAGGATTTTTCATTGGATCAAATAGAATGAATATATATCCGAGAAGTGGTAAGGCTACATGGTGTACCACTATATATTTCATTCGATTGAGATCCAAAATTCACTAGTAAGTTATGAAAGAGTCTCCAATACACTTTGAATACTAAGTTAAACTTTAGTACGACTTATCATCCTCAAAATGATGACCAATCTGAGTGGACTATGCAAACACGTGAGGACATTTTGAGAGAATGCTCAATGTACTTAAAAGGTGGATGAGATCAACATCTTCCTCTGGTTGATTTTTCTTAAAACAACTATTTCCACTCAATCATCCAAATGGATCCTTATGAAACCCATTATGATAAGAGGTGTAGAACACTAGCATGTTGGGATGAAGTTGGGGGGAGAAAACATCTAGGTCCAGAAATGGTCCAAGAAATGGTGGGGAAGGTTAAGACCATCTAGAAGCACATTAAAGCTTCTTAGAGTAAAAAAAAATAGATATACTAGCAATTGTCAACGAGACCAAGAGTTTGATGTTAGAGACATGGTATTCCTACACATATCACCATGGAAGAGAGTTATGAGATTTGGTTATAAGGGAATGGTTAGTCCAAGGTACATCGACCCTTTTGATATCCTTGATCACATTGGAGTAGTGGCATATCTACTAGTACTCCTACTGAGCATTTCTCAAGTATATGATGTATTCACTTTATCACTCTCGAGGAAGTACATACCTGACCCATCGCATGTATTAAATCCAGAGGTGGTACCATTGGAGATTGAACTCTCCTATGAAGATAAGCCAGTGAAGATATTAAATCATAGAGAAAACGTTCTACAAAATAAGACAATGGCCCTCATAGAGGTGTTGTGTAGAAAACACAAGTTTGAAGAAGCAATGTGGGAACTGGAGGAAGTGATGAGGTAGGGTTACTGTCATCTGTTTTAGTGTGGGAAAATGAAATTTTGAGGGTGAAATTTCTTAAGGGGGGAATATAGTAATGACCTGATCATTTATGAATGAAATTACCTTTATTTTAATGTCTTATAGATATAGAAATAACATGAACTATTTTATTATTATTATTGGGTTTAAATGACAATTATGTATCATTATAGTTGATAACATAATTATTGAACAATGATTACATGACTCAAATAAATATAAGGTTTAAAAAAATCATTTCGACATAGACAAAGGAGAGGATGGCTTCATCCTGTAGACTCAGGCCATATGAATCTCATTTTTTAGAGCTCGAAAAGCTGGTAGCATCACTCGACTTCTCTCTTTACCAAACCCAAGATGGGCGTCAATGTGTTAAGCTTGAATAGAATCACATATGGGAGAAGTTAAAGTTAATAGAGATTAACACCCATGTGATGTTATCAAAGCATCCCCAAGAGTTTATCACCATTGCAAACCTTACCCCTAGGTCTTATGAAAGTCTTGTAATGGTTTATATAATAATGTATTAGTTACTTATTGTGTAATAATTTTCTATAAATAAAATTAATATTCCATCAATAACATTATGGGAATAGTTTTTCTTAAAAAAATTATGAATTTGATAAATCAAATTTTCAGGTAAAAATTACACTTTTTAGAAATATATACATTATTATATTAAACTATGGTTTTTATTAATAATATTATAAAAAAATTATTATAAATGATGATTATATTAGTTCATTATCTGTAAATGATTAAGTAATCAATTTGATATGTGTTATATTTGTTATACGACAAACGATAAAGTGTATTTTTAAAGAATTTATTTTAAGGAATTAATGAATTTTTGAAATAATTATTATTTTAATAAAATATAACTATCAAATTACTTTTACAAATAGTAAATGAGTATATAATTTTTATAATGTCAAATGTAAATTTTATTAAGGTTTGAAAACTGTTTTTGTCAAAACCTATCAATTTTTAATAAATATCGATTTTCATTTAAAAAGTGAAAATTAAAAAATTTAGAAAATTATTTAGATAAAATGAATATTATTTTTGGAATCAGGATGTTAAAAGTATCCAATGGTGAATTTTTCATAACATTCTGGAGACAATCGAATTTTTGGGTAAAAATTAAATATCATATAAATAAAGTATGTGTTTTATGACATCATAATGACCCCAAAATGATGTAATAAATATTATAATGGGTATTCTAGGTGAAATATATGTTATAACATTAATATAGAATGATTTTAAATTTTTCTTATTTTATAAAGCCCTAGTGAATCCTCCAAAATGTATAATATATTTTATGATTTTAAATTCATTTCACTAATAATGTGACTCACCTACACAAAAGAAAGGCTAAGATTTTAATATTTTCTAACATTGGAATTATAAAATAATGTTTTCCACTAATATTTGGCAAAAACCATGGGATAAAACCATGGTAAGGTTTGTGGTTTTGAATATTTAATTATAATGATTCCAAAACCTATTTTTTGTGAAATATTAAAGAATTCCCCTCTCATTTCCTATATAAACCCACTCAAACTCCCACTTATCTTCACTAAAAATCCCTATAATACGTCCCTATTCTATCCTACCCTCTCTATAATCCTCCCAAGGCGCCCCAAGCTCTCATGAAGCACCTTTTCATGATTTTGAAGTCACACACTCAAGTAAGTGACCCTCACTTTCCTTCCTTTATCATTTTTATCCAAGTTTCCTTATATTGTTACACCATTTTATTTTCAATTAAAAATCATGGGGTATGTTTTAGAACCTAAAAAATTATACCCTTATTATTTTTTATGATGTGATGCCTCTTTATATCTCATTATTCCCTCCCATGTACACCTGTTACCATGCCAAAATTTTGTAAGAGTTTTTCCATTTCTCCCCTTTCTTCAGGTTTCTTAATTATATTAAGCATTCTATTTCAAAATTACTTGTGTTAGGAAATTTATTTATATGACCCCATTACTGTCCATTTCATTTATATATTATGAGATACACCTTTATCTCTCATCAAATTTTTTATGAATTTTTGTGTCACACTGTTAGGTTTCTGAAATTGTACTACCATTTTCCATCGCAAAAATCATCGTGCAGTGAATACCATGCCCATTTCTCAATCAAGGGTATTTAACATTATGCACGTATAATTATTGATTTTAGACTTTCATGTATTTATTCTACATTTCCTTATCATGGAATAAATGATGTTGTTGAATGAATCCATGTTATATGATATATGTGGCACACATAAGCATGAGATTGAAATGATTATGAAGGGTGTGCCCTAATAGTGATCCAATGCATTGGGTAATGTTTAGCATCATGATAATTCATGTTGGGATAGGGGTTTACCTGATTCATTTTAGAACATTCTTACATCATTTTGAGATATGGTTTTACCAGATTTCTTTATGTTTATGATTCAATGTTTTAAGTTGTTGCCACATTTCCATGTTATGATGACCATGTTATATCGTGCCTTTATGTTAATGTTTCTCTTATTCTCCATTTATATTAATATTTCCTAACATGTATTTTAGTCATCATGTTATGACTTATTTACACCTTTACTGGGCTTTATATCTCTCCGTTTTTCTATTTATTTCCTCAAGTTATCCCATGCAATGCTGAGTATGAAGAAATGTTGTGGTCACATAAAATATTTTTTTAATAAATATGTTGTATTTTATGACCTATGTTTTCATGTAATGTTCCAAATCCCCAAAGAAACTACACCTCTCGATCTTTAGGGTTGTATTAAGTGAATGTTTATGTAATAAATCATATTTAAATGCGTAATAAAGACCAAGGTTGTTATATGAACTACAATAGCTATACTACCATAGTAGTGATACCATAACATGATACCATTGGGTTAATACCGTAAGGACCTACCATTCGACATGATACCATTTCAAGTGCTACCATATCTAACTCTTTATATTAAAATTATTATTTCTCCTAAATTAATTTATTATTCATTCTATTTTTTAGATTAAATAATTAAAATCCATAAATGATAAAAATTCATATTTAAGCATTCGAATCATGTATTCTCTCTCATGAATCCTTTTGAAACCCCGTTGTTTTCTCTCTAGACCCAAAATATTTCATCTTCAACCTCTAACCATCAAACCTATGAGATAATGATGCAAGTGAAGTGTCCTAGTGTATCTCATAATGAATCACATTCCTCAAAGAATTCTATGTGAGATATGAGTTGGTCCATCAAACCATGAAATTATTAGCTCGTGTCTTGACTTGTTGTATCCAAGATGTAAATAGTTTCCTCTTGGTTGTCCAAAATAAAGTCTCTTTTTTGGAATGTGATTCAATACCAAGGATGGGTAGAATGGTTTTAAAATAATTATAGACCATTATACCACATTTTTATTAATGATTTATATATGCATTCTACATATCTGTTTAAAGATAAGAATGATTTTGTTTCTGAATAGTGGTGCATGGAAAAAAGCTTTTGTTGTCTTTGAATCAGTGGAAAAAATTCATAAAGTTCCTCATAAAGTTATTCATGAGAATTATCATGGTTCCATTCCCATAAATTATGAGAAATTCATGAATAAATATTCTATTCTTGAGATAACTAGAAATTAAAGTTTTCGAAGACCTACAACAGTGGATCCAGACGGAGAATTTTGTATGGTATTTAAGTTTGTTCAACATATACTATGTCCCAAGAAGGGGGAATTAAGAATTATGAGGTATCAAGATATTTTCTTCTTGTTTATTATGAAATGAGAGGAAAAGATTATTATTTTTAGATATTTAAGGGTTCACATGATGGAGATATTCTATCCTACACTGTGATAAAATTATCTTAGCTACACTAAGATGATCTAACCACCGTTTCAAGATATATGCCTTATTCTAGATGAAAGGAAAAATTTAACTAAGTGTGATGGGTTCTACCTTAGAAATTCAACCAATAATAATATCAAATTAAACTGAAATCGTTTATTGAATAGGTGGGTAGCTAACCCAATGAATCTGTATGAGACGTTCAACCTAGTAGATTACCCTTCTAGAATGAAAGGTTTGGTCGATCCTTTCTTGGATCTAGATAAAGTTTTGGAATAATATTTTGAAGAAGGAGGTGAGGATACTGCTAGTGGTGATGCTTAAGTAGAAAAAGATACATATAAATAAGATAAATATGTAACTATTTTATTGGAGCAGGGTAGTTAAATTGATGATATTAAGAGTTATAATGTGGAATATAGACCTGATAGCCCACCTATATCCATTCCTGCCAAATAAATCTTTCTAGAAGAAGAATATTTCATAGAAGAGACTGGAGTTTCAAATGGTGCTCATTTTTGAATATTTACTTCAAAGAATCTAAAGGATGTGGTTATGATATTTGATGATTCAATGTATGATGATGACTGTGGATATATGGATGAGAAGGAAAATGCCTTTCATACTATCACTGAGTATAGTAAGTCTGATAGTGGAGAGTGGTAGGGAATTTTATCACCCACTTCATTAAGAAATTAATCTAGTCATAGAGATGAATCAAAAACATAATAATATCAAGATTTTGGAATATATGTTAATCTAGTTGCTTCAGATAGGGATGTGGGCGATGCACCAACTAAGGGGGAGAAATCCCATGAATCTGCTATATTGGGACTCACCTATTATTGATCTGATAGAAGCGATAGAGATGAAAATACTGATAATGAGGATGATGATTAGGGAATTCCACCCTAGAATGGCGGTCCTACCCAATATGTCTCTCACCATGAACCTAAAGGATATCTACAAGAAGGATTGATGAATAATATCGCTTGGAACCTCTTCCTTATGGATGGAATGCTGTAGAAACATGTCATGAGGATGTTGTATTTCATAGTTAGGAGAGGTCTTCTATAACACCCCAAGGTTTTCAAAATAAATTTAATGTATAATGTAATGTATGAAACACTGAGTCACTATGAAACAAAACTTTTTTATAACCTATCCATTAAAGATAATTTTTCTACCTCTGTATTTTGAATTTCAAAAATTTGGCATACATGGTTGCAATCATTAAGATATTTAGAGTTTGATAGGATTAACTTAAATTTTTGATGAATAGAAACTTGACCCTTATAAATTTTAATGTAACCTTATGAATAGTAATATGACCCTTATTAATAGTAACCTCACCCATTTATGTATAAATAAAATTTAGGCACCATAGAAATGAGCGTGAATATTTTAAAAAATAACAAAAAAGTGTATGTAATTTTGTGAGTAATAAATATATAAATACAATTTCAAATTAATCAATTGATTTCAAATAAAATTAATTTTCATAAAATATAATCATAAATAAATTTTTTTGTTTTCCTATGATTTTAGGATAATTTTATGAGACCTTAATTAATTTATGAAAGAGTTGTAATATCAGTTTTAAAATTTAAATTTGTATTTTTCAAGTAAAAAATGATTTTATTTATAAATTAAATTTCAAATATATATATATATATCATTATTTTGATAAAAGGGATTCCAATTTTTAATTCTAAACATTGATAAATGGTTGGGGTGAATTTTTTGGATTTTTCTAAAATACTTGATTTTTTGGTGAATAATAAAATAAGGTAATTTACTTTATAAATGCATTAAAAGAAAGATACCCTATTCCTCGAGTCATATCTAATGTAAGAGAACTTTTTTATAATTAAAATGAACTTATTACAATTTTTGGTCACAAGAATCAACATTATTTCTTATATTGAGAAAAATAATAAAATAATGAATAAGATATTCAAAAATAACCACTTTCATCCACTGTAAAACCCACCCATCACTCCCTCTTATACTCACTCATATAAGCCTTGAATATTCTCAAAGTTATACTCAAATACTATTACCTATTCTATCCCCACATCCATGAGCTCTTGGTCTTTCCAAATGACCAAAACTCCTTCCCTTAAGGAGGTTCTCATGGAGGATATTTGAAGAGGTAAACCCTCTTCCTTTTTCTTTTAATTTCATTTTCAATTTATTTTATTATCTTATCATATCCTCAAATACTTTGTCCAAATAATCATTATTACTCCAGTATCATTTATATACTAGAATTATATCTTGTTAATGGAACATAATTCCTCATCCTACTATATATATCTCTTTTATTTTAAAAATGAAATTATCATTTGGGAGGTGCCGATTTACAACTTTCATGGACGATGAACCTTAATTATTCAATTAATTCTTAAAGGATGGTCATGAAACAATTTTTATGGTTGAAACAGATTATAATATATGTATTAGAACTAATTCAATGTTCTAAAACTAGTATATATACATAATACTTATTCATACAAAAAAACTACTTCGTAATAATTGAAATATCACCAAAATAATATAAATGTTTATAACTAATGTTATATCAAATAACATATCCTCATACCATATTAAATAAATGAATTATATCACCATTTAGTATTCTAGATGTTCATTAGTATTATATAAATTCAATTTTGAATAATTATAACAATTCCACATGAACTTTCATACTCATATTAAAGTATATCGATCATGAAAACCAAGGAATCGAATGCTACTGGGCAATAAAATTTTAGATACCCAAAGATTAAAGTACATGGACATTACATTACTTTTTCAGAATACTTAATACCTCACAAAACAAATACCCAATGACCGTATTAGTTTAGTTTCTTTGGAAACTCGGAACATAATCTTCTAATCATGGTGAAAGATCTTCAATATCTCCCATAAAGATCTTCTTTTTTTCTACCTAAAACCTTCCTTTATATCCTGGGGAAAAGAAAACATAAAAAGGGTGAGCTCAAATGCTCAGTACGGGTAAACATGGAAATATAAAACAAACCCTAAACATTTGAATGTAATAACATAAACATAGAATATAAAAATCAAGAGTAATGAAATAAATCTTGACAACGCATAAGTCATAGATCATAAAGGAACATTAATCATGATAAATAACATGGGAACAAAACATGGAATTATGGAAAACCATTAAGCACATGATATAATTTCTATAGTAGCCAAGACATTGATTCCAAGACCATAATAGTGGACAATGTCCCTTACTGAATTGAGTTCACTTCTTATTCCAGTCCTGTATCATTGAACCAGATTAACTTTCCGTTCCAGCCATGTCTATCTCATGAGATATAAATATTTACCCAATGACTTGGAGGGAGATATAGGTCCCAACCATCTCTTAATGAAATCATTCTTACGTGTGCCACAAAATAAACATAAATCATTCCTCATGGCCCAAATAATAAAATGGGTTCCATAAACATCATCCCATCATAACATAATCCATATAAACAAAATGGATATCATTTCATAATAAGAAAAATAAAACCATATAAATAATAGAGACATTATACTTTAATAATAAACATATTAAATAATGTCATCTTAGATGGAAAATAGTTTTGTCAAAACACTTGAAATGCATTCTTTAGGAAAATATCCTTTCTTCTTCAAAATAATTTTCTTTTTTCAAAAATCCATGGAATTTTAAAAGAAAAAGGATTTTATTGAAAATAATCAAGAAATATTGTAGAGTAAGCTTCATGAAAATAATGCGTTATGAAACCGTAAAAATCCGTTCATGCCGTATAAGTTAAAAAACATTCTTCTTGTACTCTTTCTAGAAAAGTCAAAAAGTACCTCATATGGTAAATAAAAGAAAGATTCCTTCCATACCATGTGGTAAAAGTCAAAAAAGGGTAAAAAGGAATTCAAACATACATGAATTTTTTTAGAAAACATAGACATGGATGATAACAATATCCCCAGTAAATACTTATGAATAAACAATCTCGGATAAGAACGAGATTGGAATAGTTATCCATTACCTTATGTCCAATTTCTTCCATATGTGTCCGAGACTCTTGTATAATGAGTTTAAACATATTTTTATCTTGTAACACAATAATAATAATATTTATGATATCATATATGATTTACTTATGACTTTATATTAACCGTTAATTTGTCAATTCCATGTTAAAGCAGTGTTTTGGGTAAAATGGTTAATTTATCATACACATTTGGACTTGTTGTTCTAGATATTATTATTACTTATATCATGATTTACATACTTCCAGAATGTAAATAATGATTTATATATCATATATATATTCAGTATATATATATATAATATATAGATAAATGAAATAAAATTCATCGTTCATGGAGACGGTATGTCGTACGTACGCATGAACGCTGTTTTCTTTTCCTTATTGACTTGAATGGAAGTAAGTAGATGAAATATATATATATATATATATAAATAAATCCAGTAGCTTTATAATGTCATATATTTCATTATTATTCATTATATATACTTTATAATCATTCTTGAATGGTTAACATGGAGAATGAATCTAATCACGTCGTGGAGACGGTAATCCGTGCGTACGCATGAGCGATGATATGGTTCCCATAATTATTGAATGTAATTATAGTGGATGATATAATATCTCATAACTTGTGTCATGTTATAATAATCATATATATTTATTATTTACACCATTATACCCATCCAATTAAGGTGGTGGTAGAAAAACATATTACACCATGACGTGGAGACGGTATTCCGTATGTACGCACGCGCGGTGATTTTGTTTTTCGTAGGATGGATAGAAGGTGAAATAGGGTTGTTTCATATTTATAATAACATATCAGTATATAAGTAATACTGATGTTATTACTTCATAATGAAAAAACTAAATAAGAGGATGTAGAAGAAGAAAGAAACTTGAAAGAATCGGTAGAAGAGATTACCTCTTCTTCAACGTGCCTCTTTTTAACTTCCTCTTATGGAACTAGAGTGGGTCTTTTGAGAAGACCAGAACCTATATGATATAACTATAAAGGTTGAGAAGAGAAATTTTCAGGGGTTTTCTGAGTTTTAAGTCTCAAATTGTGTAAATAGGAGAGGGAGGAGGTTCCCTTTTATAAGAGGGGTGAGGGGCACCTTAGGAAAAACCTAAAATATTATTTTATAATAAATTCATATTTAGATTATAATTTCTCCAAAGTGACTTATTTCTTGTATAGGGTGGGTATGGGTCGAAATCCTCTCAACCAATAGGTTTTAGACAAGTTTATTTTACCATTTTAACCCTATCATTTAGATTTAACTCTAAGTTAAATAATTTAACTTTTACCGTGTCTTTTTGTATTCTTTAACTATACGGTTAATAAACATACTATAAATTTCCAATAGAACACACATTGGTTCATTAATGTCATATATATTAGTATATACGTCTTTTCATGGAACTTTAGATTTTTAGGAATTGAATATCAATTAATAATTTAATATTTTATTTAAAAACTATTTTATGTCAATTTTGACACTATTTGGTATTTTGTTATTTATAAATTCATAACAGCATTATTAATTCGCAAACAATTCGTATAAACAACCCTAATATGTTATTTTAACCTATAAAATTAGTTCAATTCACAAAAAGTCTCAAATTATATTTATTTGGGTATTTATAATATCAATTATCTTGAAATTTCATTAATAAGGTAATTACTGCTTCATCATTGTGTCATAAATAAAAATAAATTATTTAATTTCTAAAAATTATAAGTAAAATACCATTCTGTAGGAAATAATTTTATCTTTCTAATTAATATTTATAGTAGAATTTATATTATGTATAACCCTATATTAAAAATGATTTACTTATTAAACATTGACTTTAGCTCTTTTAACTCTTCTTTGAATTAAATAATAATAAATGTCCTAATCTAATCCTAGTGGACCGAAAGGGTTTTATTTTATTCATAAGGTTGTTTTTGGTCGAATTAAACTTATCAAATAGAATTATACATGTGTTAGGGTAATAATAATATCATTTTTACCCTTAATTACCCAATTTACTTTTAACCGTGGTGAATAAAAGTAAAATGTTACTATTCAACAAAAATTATTTTTATCCTATTGAACCACATTTTACTCCTTGATATTAACGGTGTCTCTTAGATTTTCAAAATTCCACTCACAGAAGTGGTAAAATTAAGTTTTCTGCAAATTTGAAAATTCTCCTAGGAGGTGGGTAAAAGATGGAAAAAAGTTCAATAAAATTTATATATATATATATATTATTATAAAATTACCCCAATGAAATACATTGAAATTATATAGGTATTATGTATCTATTTTGACCTAAAATAAATTTAAATAAAATAAATGATTATTTGAATAAAAATTTGGTTTTAACCAATAACTCAGTGTTTTCACTATTCATCAAAAATTGAAAGTTTTAAGATAAATACCAAAAACTCACCCTAGGATAATTTCGATATTCCAAATCCAAAAATAAAGTCCATTTTGAAAGATAAAATTTATAAAATTTTAAAAATTGGGTATTACTATTCATAACGGCTAGTTTATATAATATTTTAATAACATATCGTTGTTTAGTGAAACTCGGTATTGCGTACAACACACGCTATTGAGGAAGGTCGCGATTGCGTGTAATGAAAACCAAGGCAGGGTTGCGTGTAGTGAAATATTCCTTTGTTGTTGCGTATAATAGATTCCAACCATATTTCATTTATACATTGAATATATATATATATATACACTCAATGTTGCGTAGAATAACTTCTATCAAACAAACTTGAAATTGTGTGTAACACAATCCAAGAATAGTGTTGCGTATACTACAAGCTAATAAGTTGTTTCATATAGCACAAGATAATCTTGGTGTATCATACAACATAAGACATCAAATAAATTAAAAAGAATACATCTCATAAAATATCAGGGTGTTACATTCTACCCCCCTTAAAATGAATTTCGCCCTCGAAATTCATCGGGATTATAAATAGTTTACTACTTTAAAGTTTCTTTCATAGAAACACACATCATAAAAATAAATACTAAATCATCATTTTAAAATGGAACATTAGAAACATAAAAAATACCCAAAGTAACTCATCACTGGGTTTCCTCATAAGAGAATATATGTGAAAATATGGATATGGAAGTACAATCTAACCATCAAGTTCTGATAGAGAGTAGTATAGAACATGACTATGAAAAATCCAACAATAACAAAGCGATAAATTTGTGATGATATAAGGTACCATCTAATTAATCAAATATGAGGGTACTAGGACAACATTTTTGGTTTTCAATATCATTTCCCTAAAGTTGAAAATTTTGAATTAGAAGAAATACTTACTTTATTTTGGTACAATCTCACCATTGGTTGTTCCATGAACAATTTCCACTTCATATCTTAAAGAAATGATGTTGAATTTTTCATTCATGAAGTGTTAGCTGATCATGTGATAGAATGATACGTCATTTCGTCTACCTCAAACAAAAGGTTAGCAAAAGTTATCAAATATACATAAGTCCATCTACGGTGAGGTTAATTGTATATGATTCAAAAAATGCACATATACTTCATCTATCTTACCATTTAATAAAATAAAAATAGTTTCTACTAACCAGGGACTTCCTGTAGGCCAGTGGTAGGCGATAAAGGTCGGTCACACTTCGATTGTGGGTTCGATTCCCACTACCTTTTCCGACACGACTGGTTGTCACACGTTCTGCAGGTTGTCCCATTTCTTAAACTATACCATTATAAAATTCTAGAAATAAAATTGAAAAAAGTACAAGACTTAAACAATACTATCTGATGTCCAACTCAATCCATTCCAACCTTAAGACTTATCCAAAATACTTCTTTCCAAACTCATAGTGTAAAGAAAATGATTACTTGAAATTTCATCTACCAAGCATGTGAGTACCATCGTTTATCATACAATATATCTTTTTGGTCAGATTCCAAACATGTGTATACTTTAATCATGTATTCTCTTGAAAAATGAATACCCATTGAACCTGAGTGAAAACATGAATGCTGTCAAAAGTTAACTCTTTCCACATACCAAAATCCCAAAATTTCTATATACTCAAACCATGATATCACTTTGTCCTTATATCAGTCATGAGCTCTTGAATAATATTAAACATTTCATTTTCTCCTTATCCCTTCATTATGCACATATCATCTTCCTTCCAAAATCACTTTTCATGGTTACCGGTACCATATTCTTATGGAAAACCACAATGGAACAATACATAGATATTTTAATATACCATAAAAGTATCTCAACAATATTATTATTTAATTCCAATACATAAAACATTAAATCCATCCTCTTCAATGATTGGCATGGAATAGGTCCTTCCTCGATTTAGAAGTAACCTCTTAGGTCAGGGCATTGAGATGGTAATGCCCATGTTCTCCACAGACAATACATTGAACTCCATAATAGTTTGTCACTCTATGACCCTTTTCCTCACATAGATAACATCTTCCCCTCCATTTTAGGTATTCGTCAAGGTTCTTCTTCCCTTATTTAGAAATCTCAATCTTCCTTTATCTATGCTCCTCACCATGCGAACATGCATAAAAGTCCATATTCCTCTTATTTGATGAATTAGGAATACCACTAAAGCTCACCTTGTTAATCATATATCATGATGTCTGATTCGGCATAATCATAATATATTTCTCTCTAGGCATTATGCAATTTCGCTACTCATAGTCACCAATTTGTCTGTCAGATTCAATATTAACCCAATTATTTCTGGTTCCCTCCATTAACTAAAACCAGAAACCATTGTGTAAGAAATAGTTAAAATAATGAGGAACCACATAATCATAAAAAGTCACTTATAGGATGTATAACTTATGAAACCTTCTTTAACCTATGATAGCTTAGGTTCACCCTAGGTTATTTATGATCGTCCACATAATTGTAGGACTGTAATCTATAGTTATACTAAACCTTAGGGACATCCCTAGACATACCATAGGAATATCTATAGGGATCTTACTAATGTATTAGCATCCTAGTTTCTAAAGGTTAACTAAACCTTCACTCTGATACCAACTATAGAGACCCAGAGCTTGATGTAAATGGACAATACATTACTTTTATGGAATACTTAATACATCACAAAACAAATTCCCAATGACCGTATTAGTTTGGTGTCTTTGCAAACTTGGAACATAATCTTCTAATCATGGTGAAAGATCTTCAAAATCTCTTATAAAGATCTTTTTTTCTACCTAAAAACTTCCCTTATATCCTGGGGGAAAAGAAAACATAAAAAGGGTGAGCTCAAATGCTCAGTAAGGGTAAACATGGAAACACAAAACAATCCCTAAACATTTGAACATAAGAACATGAACATAAAACATAAAAATCATGAGTAATGACAAAAATTTTGACAATGAAAAAGGAATAGATCATAAAGGAACATTAATCATGATAAATAACATGGGAAAAACATGGAATTGTGGAAAACAATTAAGCACATTATATGATTTCCATAGTAGCCAAGGCATTGTTTCCAAGACCATCATAGTGGACAAAGTCCCTTACTGAATCGAGTTCACTCTTCGTTCCAGTCCTGTATCACTGAACCGGATTAACTTTCCATTACAGCCATGTCTATATCATGAGATATAAATCTTTACCCAATAAATTAGAGGGAGATATAGGTTCCACCCATCTCATAATGAAATCATTCTTACATGTGCTACAAAATAAACATAAATCATTTATTATAACCTAAAGAATAAAACGGGTTTCATAAATATCATCCCATCATAACATAATCCATATAAAACAAATGGATATCATTTCATCATAATGAAAATCAAACCATTTAAAAAATAGAGACGTTATACTTGAATCATAAACATATTAAATAATGTCATCTTAGATGGAAAATAGTTTTGACAAAACACTTGAAATGCATTCTTGAGGAAAATATCCTTTCTTCTTCAAAATCATTTTCTTTTCACAAAAGACATGGAATTTTATAAAAAATAGGATTTTATTGAAATAATCATGAAATATTGTTGATTAATCATCATAAAAATAATGTGTTATGAAACCATAAAAATCCATTCATTCCATGTAAGTTAAAAAAACATTCTTCTCGTACTTTTGTTCGAAAAGTCAAAAATACCTTGTATGGTAAAAAAAATGATTCCTTCCATACCATATGGTAAAAGTAAAAAAAAGAGTAAAAATTACTTTAAACATACATGATTTTTTTAGAAAACATAGACATGGATGATAACAATAACCCTAGTAAATACTTACAAATAAACAATCTTGGATAAGAACGAGATTGGAATAGTTATCCCTTACCTTATGTCCAATTTCTTCTGTACGTGTCCAAGACTCTTGTATAGTGGGTTCAAACATATTATTATCTTGTAATAGAATCCAAATAATATTTATGAAGTCATATATGATTCACTTATGTCTTTATATTAACCGTTAATTTGTCAATTCCATGTTAAAGTAGTGTTTTGGGTAAAATCGTTTCATTTGTCGTACGTGTTTGGAATTGCTGTTATTGATATTATTAATAGTTATATCATGATTTACATACTTCTAGAATGTAAATCATTATTTATATATCATATATATATTTATTATATATATATAATAGATAGATAAATGAAATGAAATACACCGTTCATGGAGACGGTAGGCCGTACGTACGCATGAATGCTGTTTTCATTTCTTTATTAACATGAATGGAAGTAATTTGATGACATATATATATATATAAATAATTACAGTAGATTTATACTTTCATATATTTCATTATTATTCAATATATATACTTTATAATCATTCTTGAATGTTTAACATGGAGAATGAATCTCATCGCGTCATGGAGATGGTAATCCATGCGTACACACGAGCGATGATATCATTCCCATAATTATTGAATGGAATTGGATTGGATGATATAATATCTCATAACTTTTATCATGTTATAATAATCATATATAGTTATTATTTACACCATTATACCCATCCAAGTAAGGTGGTGGTAGAAAAACATATTACACCACGACGTGGAGATGGTATTCCGTAAGTGCGCACGCGCGATGATTTTGTTTTTCATGGGATGGATAGAAGGTGAAATAGGGTTGTTTCATATTTATAATAACATATCAGTATATATTTAATACTTATGTTATTACTTTATAATGAAACAACTAAAGAAGAGGAAGTAGAAGAAGAAAGAAACTTGAAAGAATCGGTAGAAGAGATTATCTCTTCTTCGATGTGCCTCTTTTAAACTTCATCTTATGAAACTAGAGATGGTTTTTTGAGAAGACAATAACCTCTATGATATAACTATATAGGTTTATAAGATAAATTTTAAGGGGTTTCCCAAGCTTTAAGGCTCAAAATTGTGTAAATATGTGAGGGAGGAGGTTCCCTTTTATAAGAGGGGTGAGGGGCACCTTAGTAAAAACTTAAAATATTATTTTATAATAAATTCATATTCACTTTATAATGGCTCAAAAGTTACTTATATAGAGTATATTGTGGGTATGGGTCTAAATACTCTCAACCAATAGGTTTTAGAAAAGTTTAGGTTACCATTTTATCCTTATCATTTAGATTTAACTCTAAGTTAAACAATTTAACTTTTATCATGTGTTCTTTATTCTTACACTATATGGTTAATAAACTTACTATAAACTGTCAATCAAACCCCAATTAGTTCATTAATGTCATATATATTATTATATATGTATTTTGGATAAAACTTATATTTTTAGGAATAGAATATCAATTAATAATTTAATATTTGTTTTAAAATCTCTTTTATGTCAATTTTGACACTATTTGGTATTTTGGTTTTGCTAAATTCATAACATCATTATTATTTCAAAAACATTCATATAAACAGACCTAATATGTTATTTTAACCTATAAAAATGGTGTAATTCATAAAAAGTCTCAAATTACATTTATTTGGTTATTTATAATATCAATTATGTTAATATTTCATTAATAAGGTAATTACTGCATCATTATTGTGTCATAAATAAATTAAATTATTTAATGTCTAAAAATTATAAATAAAATACCATTATGAAGGAAGTATATTTATATTTATAATTAATATTTATAGTCTAATTTATTTTATGTATAACCCTATATTGAAAATGTTTTACTTATTAATCTTTGATTTTAACTCTTTTAACTCTTTTTTGAATTAAATAATAATAAATGTCCTAATCTAATCCAAGTGGACCTAAAGGGTCATAGGTTATTCATAAGGTTGTTTTTGGTCGAATTAAACTTATCCAATAAAATTAGGACATGTGTTAGCGTAATAATAATATCATTTTTACCCTTAATTACCCTATTTACTTTTAACCCTGGTGAATAAAAGTAAAAAAGTTACTATTCACACAAAAATATTTTTATCTTATTGAACCAGATTTTTCTACTTGATATTAACCATGTCTCTCGGATTTTCTAAATTACACTCACAGAAGTGGTAAAATTATGTTTTATGTAAATTTTCAAATTCTCCTAGGAGGTGGGAAAAAGATGGTAAAAAGTTGAAAAAACTTTTATCTATCTATATTATTATAAAATGACTCCAATGAATTACATTTAACTGATGAAAACCATTTTTTTCATTTTCAAATAGCTGGTTTTTGGGTATCCGGTTCCCATATCAAACACATCCAAATTTCAAATTCTAACTTCAAATCCAAACATCATCATACCAAATCTCTGACATACGCCGAACTCCACATGTCACGTGACGCACTGCCACCACGAACCTTGCATTCAACCATCGAGCATCCCACAAGAGCAGAGAGCCGGTGAAACTGGGAAGAGAGCCAAAGAAACACCACCGAGGAACCCTGTCCTCGCGTCTTATGACATAAAAATTCATCATTTTCGAGTTCATTGAAAATCGAAACTTCAAGCCGGAAGAGAACTCGGTGGGACGCAGATGCACAACAACCGCTCAACAAGAAGGAGCGAGCAGAGAGGGTTCAAGACCAACATATTCAAAATAGAAGAATCACACTGCACACTGCAATACTCACATCAAATCACATCCAAAACCCTAACTTGATTCAAGAACGCAAGGATTTAAAGTCATCACCTCATCCAAATCACGAATCATCAAAATAGGCACCGGCTCAGGAACGAAGCGGCACACCACACCAGGATCAACTGTAGAAAACAAAAACAAGAAAAAATCACCAGTGTGCCAGAAGGTAGACCTTCCGCATGGAAAATCCTGTCACCGCCATTGTAACGACCCGAAATTTTGAATAAATCTTGTTTCCTAATTTTATGTGTTATTTTATTTTATTTTTACACTCAACAAAAATCTTTCATTTGATAACATGAGTATAATTAAAATGAGACCGTTGGGTTTTGACTGTTATATGACCATTGGTCAATATGACCATTGGAAACTAAACATTTTGATTTTTGTCTCTAAATACAAGTAATATTGGTTAATTATTATAGAAAGAAGATTCGATGGCCTCACCCAGTAGTCTTGGACTGATCGAAGACCATCTAACAGAACTTGGGAAGGAGGTAGCACCAATGGGCTTTGCTCTAGACCAAACCCAAGCCGAACATCATTGTGTGAAGCTAGAACAGAATTGACTTCGTGAGAAGTTCAACCTGATAGAAATTACTACTCGTGCAATGTTGGACGAGTCTCCCTCAGATTCTCTCACCTTATCACACCTTACACTTAGGTCCTATGCTGGCGTGATAAGGGGCTATTTAAGGAGACCGTAACTTCCTTGTGTAATCCTTTGTTTTAAATAAAAATTTGGATTTCTTCTTATGATAATGTTTATGACTTTGCAAATGTTCGGATAAATATAGTATGCATATTTTTGGTGAATTTTAGAGAAAGGATATTTTAAAAAAATGTTTATGTAAACCTTAAATAATTAAAAATGTGTAATGATTTTCAACAAATGGTCTTCTACAATTATGTTCAGTACAAAATATATAGTCTAATAAGATCAACTAGATTTTTTATGAATAGTAAATTATGAATAGTGATTTTATGCTTAGGATTAGTAATGCGATCAAATGGATTAGTAATTTCACTTAATGAAAGTATTAATATAATCTTGGCACTTTGATTAATTAATGTGATTCAATAAAATGGTTAAATAACGGTTTCATAAATTATTATTCAAGGATTAGTTTTTTCGGGTGAATAGTATTTTTTAATTAAAAATTAAATTACAAATATTTAGAAAATTATTTTTATAAAATGGATTTCATTTTTGAACTCAGAGCATCAATATTATGTTAAGGTATTTTTTGGAGATTTTTCTGAAAAAAATGAATTTTCAGTGAATAGTGTATTTATTTAAAAAATAAATTAAAAATATTTAGAATTTTTTTTTATAAAATAGAGTTCATTTTTGAAATCAGAGCATTGATATTTGGTTAATGTGAAATTTTGGGATCTTTCTGAGAAAGTTGAAATTTCAGTGAATAGTAAAAATATAGTTTTAGGGTTTCAATATGTTTAATGACATAATAACTGTGTCATGATGATATCATGAGATATTTTATGGTTTGGCCGACCAAAGGAGATGAAGTATTGTATGGGGGGCCCCATGTGGCCTAACTTCTTGGGAAATATCATGGGAGAGCACATGGTTTTGAGAAAACCACTTTTGAGGTGTGCCTTGGCCATTAATGCCTTGTCCCCTCACTTTCCCTATAAATACCAAGCCCTCCTCTCATCCTTTAGACTCCAAAACCATCCTAAACGACGTTATAGTCTCCTTATCTCCCAAGGAGTCCTCCCAAGGGGCCCCCAAGCCCTCAAGGTTCCAACCTTTGAGTTTTAAGAGTCACATTTTAAGGTAAGGGATCCGACCTCTCTCTTTCTTTTCAAGAAATCTCTTTTATGTAATTTCTTTTATGCTCCATGTTCTTATGTTAAAGGATGTTATTTTATACTCCCCTTAATACCCTTTTCATGTTCATATAATTAGAGATCCCCTATTACTCTCATTATTTCGTTTTATGATGTTTTAAGTGGCGCCGTTAGGCTACTGAAATTTTTGTAACGGATTCTTTCTCCCTTCTCATTTTTCAAGATCTATTTTCATGTAAAGTATTTCAAGTTCATTTTTATTATGTTGGGGTATGATATCTAAATTTATCATACTGATATTTTATTATCATATGATGAGATACCCAATTTTATCTCTTTAATTCAGTATTTTGAAGTTTTAAGTGGCGTCGTTAGGCTGCCGAATTTTTAAGTGGTTATTTCACCTTTCTCCTTTTTCAAAGTTCTAATTCCATGTCAAGTCTTGAAAGTTCCTTTTTATTATGTTGGGCTATGATCTCTAAATATATCATACGGATATTTTATGTTCATATGATGAGAGAACCTATTTGATCTCATCAATTCATTTTTGTTGAAGTTTAAGTGGCACCGTTAGGCTGCCGAATTTCAAAGGGGTTCTTTCACCCTTCTCATTTTCAAGATCTAATTTCATGTCAAGTATTTCAAGTTCTTTTTTATTATGTTGGGGTATGATATCTATATCTATCATACTGATATTTTATGTTCATATGATGAGAGACCCTATTTTATCTCATCAATTCATTTTTGTTGAAGTTTAAGTGGCGCCGTTAGGCTGCCGAATTTCTAAGGGGTTCTTTCACCCTTCTCGTTTTCAAGATCTACTTTCATGTCAAGTCTTTCAAGTTCATTTTTATTATGTTGGGGAATGATCTCTATATCTATCA
The DNA here is from genome assembly GCA_963277665.1 of Viscum album. NCBI lineage: Eukaryota > Viridiplantae > Streptophyta > Magnoliopsida > Santalales > Viscaceae > Viscum > Viscum album. The sequence continues at coordinate 1,675,923,422 of OY728159.1, read as the reverse complement.
TTCTAATCATTTATGTTCATATTATGAGAGACACTATTTGATCTCGCCAATCCATTTTTGGAAGTTTTAAGAGACGTCGTTAGGCTGCCGAATTCTCATAAGAGAAATCTTATTTCTTGCCTTCCTTCCAAGTTCTTCGTTTCATATGGTATATCCTTAAAATTTCATTAAAATGTTCTTAAATCTTTTATATTATGTTACCCTAATGTTTTATATATCATTTATGAGTGTGTGACCCATGTCCCCTCTCTTTTCAACGTTTTCTAAAACCCTATAATGTAGCCATTATGCTGCAGAATTTTCGTCTCAAAATGCCTCTCTCTTTTTCTCAAAATTATTTTATGTTATTACATGAATACTAAAAACTCTTATTTCTACAGGGGTATTCACATATATATCAAAATTTCCTATTTTAAATTCTGGGATTTACATACATGAAACCCACTTTCCCTTTTCATGGGTTTATAGTGACATAAATATCATGTCTTTAAAACAGTTTTTAAAACATTATGATTATGAAATGAAACCCATTTATTTTATGCTATATGGTTTGTTTATGAAATTATTGAGGATGATATATGTGGATAACATGATAATAAAGACATTTCAAGGGTGCGCCCAGATAGCGCTCCAATGCATTGGGTAAATACTTAATCTCTAGAGATGACTTTTTAGACTGATACCTTGGTGAATAACCTTGGTAATTTTTAATGACACCTTGGGGATGAACCTTGGTGAAACAAAATGATTGTCAATATTAAATGTTTTAGCCACATCTTCAAGTTATGAAAGATGTTATTTTTGTTATGATATGTCTCATGATTTCTTTCTCATGCCTTAAAGTTCTTTTCATGACTTTATTGAAGTATCTCAAGTTCACATGTAAAATGTTTCTCTTATTTCCCTTACTGGGCCTTCTACCCACCCTTTCTTTTTATGTATGTCCCCAGGTTATGAGATGCAGTAATGAACCTTGTATGAACATTATAAGAATCCTTTCAAGTGTTTAAGAAGAATGTTGTGTGTTTTCATGTTTTAAGTTCCTGGTTTCCAAGACACTAAACCGTAAAGATCCTCGGTTTTGTAAAATGTAATGAAAGCTTATGTGATAAAAAGGCGGGAAGCTATAGTTGGTATCAAAGGATTGTTTAGTTATTTGTGGAAATTAGGTTATGAAAAATTTAGGAATAATCCTATAGAAAATTTATATACATGAAATCTTTCTGGTATTTTGGTGAGTATTGAGTAATGGGTTTCCAAGAAAATACATCCCTGTCTGGATACGAGTAGGTAGAGGTGGCTCTGGAACAGATGTACATAGTGGTAAAACCTGAAAACACCGATTTGAGCTAGACTCGAATGGGAACTGGTACACGACAACGGGCCTTACTGCACTCTTGGTTACGACACTTCTGGGGGATATTCTTTGGTAAATTCATAAGCTTAGTATGAACCACTGTTAAAGGAATAAAGATAAAATAAAATAAAGATTCACATAAGAATATATGATCTTTGATAACCTAGATGGGAACCTAGGGGATCATAAGTTAGGGTATACTTTTCTTCTATAAGTTATCCTTATATGATTTAAGTTCCTTTTCATGATTATTGGCTAAGTATTCAAGTCCCTAATTGTACTTTCTTTTCGTAGTTAATGGTAGGAAATGGAAGAACATGTCCCAACAACCAATGTGATAGGAAATGTGACGATTTCCATATTAATATGACAGAGATGATTAGGGGATTAAAACATGATTATTATTTTGGAAGACGTTCACTATTTTGGGGACCCTATATGATCGAGGTAAATAGATTACTATGGTATTTTCATTAGGGAGTAAGGTTGACTTATATTTTGAAGAATTAATGAATTTAAGGTGGACTTATAGTAATTTAGGTTACTTATGGAAATGATTATCCTATCTTGGGTAAAATATGTTAAGGTTAGCTACTTTTGTTATAAGATGTTAGGAGTGGTTGATGTGTTTTGGAGATGAACAATGAAGTTTATTTTGAAAGACCATGTTATAAAATTCTTCTTGTATTTGGGTTTCAATCATAGTTTGGTTTATTTTGAGGAATTTTAAGAACAGTTATTTATGGAATGGTCTATGATGATCTTTGGGTTGTACCATGGATCTTTGAAGATTTAAAAGTAGTTTCCCTTCCTATGTGATTCTTTCTTTTTTGAAGAGTTGTTTTATCTTACCCTTTCTGTTTTTGGGATAATGTTTAAAGGTAGAAGAAATTGATAGTTAATCTTTTGTGGATTAAGTGACTCTCAAGAAGATGATTCTTGTGTTTTGACGAGACCAATTGTTTTTGAATGCTCATCGTTTGGAGAAAAGATTAGTTTTGGGTTGAAAGTATTTAAAGGATGAAACTCTACATGAAGGTATGTATATTTTCTTATGTTTTTGTTCTATGTAGTAAATGAATTCCTCAAAATTATGAAAAGGAACGTAAAACAAAAACATTGTTGGTTTACGTTTCCTACTAGATAATCAAGGACCGTTTACACACATCATAAGTTTGGGATTTTCTTATGGTTAACTTTCTCTTAATCATGTTTTCTATCACTCTCTCACAGAATTTGACCCTTTGTTTTCTCCTCCATGTCCATGTTTTCTTATATGGAATCCTAGTGTGGGTTAACTCGGGTGACCTTTGTACTTCCCTTTCTTTCTTTTAAATTAATAATTTTACTGACTCCTTTTCCGATGTGGAACTTTCAATGAAATTTCAAAACCCAATTTTAAAAATTGCGAGGACACAATTTCTTAAGGGGGAAGATTGTAACGACCCGAAATTTTGAATAAATCTAGTTTCCTAATTTTATGTGTTATTTTATTTTATTTTTACACTCAACAAAAATCTTTCATTTGATAACATGAGTATAATTAAAATGAGACCGTTGGGTTTTGACTGTTACATGACCATTGGTTAATATGACCGTTGGAAACTAAACATTTTGATTTTTGTCTCTAAATACAAGTAATCATGTATATTATTATAGAAAGAAGATTCGATGGCCTCACCCAGTAGTCTTGGACCGATCGAAGCCCATCTAACAGAACTTGGGAAGGAGGTAGCACCATTGGGCTTTGCTCTGGACCAAACCAAAGCCGAACTTCATCGTGTAAAGCTAGAACGGAATCGACTTCGCGAGAAGTTCAACCTGATAGAAATTACTACTCGTGCGATGTTGGATGAGCCTCCCTCAGATTCTCTCACCTTAGCACACCTACACTTAGGTCCTATGCTAGCGTGATAAGTGGCTATTTAAGGAGACCGTAACTACCTTGTGTAATCCTTTATTTTAAATAAAAATTGGGATTTCTTCTTATGATAATGTTTATTACTTTTCAAATGTTTGGATAAATATAGTATGCATATTTTTGGTGGATTTTAGAGAAAGGATATTTTAAAAAAATGTTTATGTAAAGCTTAAATAATTAAAAATGTGTAATGATTTTCAAAAAATGGTCTTCTACAATTATGTTCAGTACAAAATATAGAGTTTAATAAGATCAACTTGATTTTTGATGAATAGTAAATTATAAATAGTGATTTTATGCTTAGGATTAGTAATGTGACCAAATGGATTAGTAATCTCACTTAATGAAAGTATTAATATAATCTAGGCACCTTGATTAAGTAATGTGATTCAATAAAATGGTTAAATAACGGTTTCAGAAATTATCATTCAAGTATTAGTTTTTTCGGGTGAATAGTGTTTTTAATTAAAAATTAAATTACAAATATTTAGAAAATTATTTTTATAAAATGGATTTCATTTTTGAACTCAGAGCATCGATATTATATTAAGGTAATATTTGGGGATTTTTCTGAAAAAAATGAATTTTTGGTGAATAGTGTATGTATTTAAAAAATAAATTAAAAATATTTAGAAAAATATTTTTATAAAATAGAGTTAATTTTTGAAATCATAGCATTGATATTTGGTTAATGTGAAATTTTGGGATCTTTCTGGGAAAGTTGAATTTTCAGTGAATAGTAAAAATATAGTTTTAGGGTTTCGGTATGTTTAATGGCATCATAACTGTGTCATGATGATATCATAAGATATTTTAAGGGTTGGACGACCAAAGGTTATGAATTATTTTATGGGGGGCCCCATTTGTCCTAACTTCATGGGAAATATCATGGGAGAGCACATGGTTTTGAGAAAACCACTTTTGAGGTGTCTCTTGGCCATTAATGCCTTGTCCCCTCACTTTCCCTATAAATACCAAGCCCTCCTCTCATCCATTCGACTCCAAAACCATCCCCAACGAAGTACTAGTCTCCTTACCTCCCAAGGATTTTTCCCAAGGTTCCCCCAAGCCCTCAAGGTCCCAACCTTTGAGTTTTAAGAGTTACGTTTTAAGGTAAGGGATCCGACCTCTCTCTTTATTTTCAAGAAATATCTTTTATGTAATTTCTTTTATGCTCCATGTTCTTATGTTAAAGGAAGATCTTTTATAATCCTCTTACTACCCTTTTCATGTTCATATAATGAGATATCCCCTCTTACTCTCATTATTTCGTTTTACGTAGTTTTAATTGGCACCGTTAGGCTGCCGAAATTTTTGTAACAGATACTTTCTCCCTTCTCATTTTTCAAGATCTATTTTCATGTAAAGTATTTCACGTTCCTTTTTTATTATGTTGGGGTATGATCTCTAAATTTATCATACTGATATTTTATGATCATATGATGAGATACCCCATTTGATATCTTTAATTCTGTATTTTGAAGTTTTAAGTGGCGCCGTTAGGCTGCCAAATTTTTAAGTGGTTCTTTCACCTTTCTCCTTTTTCAAAGTCCTAATTCCATGTCAAGTCTTGAAAGTTATTTTTTATTATGCCGGGGGATTATCTCTAAATCTATGATACTGATATTTTATGTTCATATTATGAGAGACCCTATTTTATCTCATCAATTCATTTTTGTTGAAGTTTAAGTGGTGCCGTTAGGCTGCCGAATTTCTAAGGGGTTCTTTCACCCTTCTCGTTCTCAAGATCTACTTTCATGTAAAGTCCATCAAGTTATTTTTTATTATGTTGGGGTATTATCTCTATATCTATCATACTGATATTTTATGTTCATATTATGAGAGACCCTATTTGATCTCATCGATTCATTTTTGTTGAAGTTTAAGTGGCGCTGTTAGGCTGCCGAATTTCTAAGGGGTTCTTTCACCCTTCTCGTTTTGAAGATCTACTTTCATGTCAAGTCTTTCAAGTTACTTTTTATTATGTTGGGGTATAATCTCTATATCTATCATACTGATCATTTATGTTCATATGATTATAGACCCTATTTTATCTCTTCAACCCATTTTTGGAAGTTTTAAGTGACGCCGTTAGGCTGTCGAATTCTCATAAGAGAAATCTTATTTTTTTGCCTTCCTTCCAAGTTCTTCATTTCATATGTTATATCATTAAAATTTCATTACCATGTTCTTAAATACTTTATATTCTGTTCCCCTATTGTTTTATGGATCATTTATGAGTGTGTGACCCATGTCCCCTCTCTTTTCAACATTTTCTAAAACCCTGCAATATAGCCGTTATGCTGCATAATTTTCGTCTCAAAATGCCTCTATTTTTTTCTCAAAATTATTTTATGTTATTACATGAATACTAAAAACTATTATTTCTAGAGGGGTATTCACATATATATCAAAATTTTCTATTTTAAATTCTGGGATTTACAGACATGAAACCTGCTTTCCCTTTCTATGGGTTTAAAGTGACATAAAGATCATGTCTTTAAAGCAGTTTTTAAAACATTATGATTATGAAATGAAACCCATTTATTTTATGCTATATGGGTTGTTTATGAAATTATTTAGGATGATATATGTGGCTCACATGATAATAAATACATGTCAAGGGTGCGCCCAGATAGCGTTCCAATGCATTGGGTAAAGACTTAATCTCTAGAGATGACTTTTTAGACTAATACCTTGGTGAATAACCTTGGTAATTTTTAATGACACCTTGGGGATGGACCTTGGTGAAATGAAATGATTTTCAATATTAAATTTTGTAGCCACATATTAAAGTTATGAAAAAATTTATTTTTATTATGATATATCTCATGATTTCTTTCTCATGCCTTAAAGTTCTTTTCATGACCTTATTGAAGTATCTCAAGTTCACATGTGAAATGTTTCTCTTGTTTCCCTTACTAGGCCTTCTTCTCAACCTTTATTTTGATGTACGTCCCCAGGTTATGAGATGCAGTAATGAACCTAGGATAAACATGAGGAGAATCCTTTCAAGTGTTTAAGAAGAATGTTTTGTGTTTTCATGTTTTAAGTTCCTTGTTTCCAAGACGGTAAACTTTAAAGATCCTCAGTTTTGTAAAATGTAATGAAAGTTTATGTGATAAAAAGGCGGGATGCTATAGTTGGTATCAAAGGATTGTTTAGTTTTTCGTGAAAATTAGGATATGAAAACTTTAAGAAGAAGCCTATAGAAATGTTTATATATAAGAAATATTCCTGGTATTTTGGTGAGTATTTAGTAATCGGTTGCCAAGAAAATACATCCCTGTCTGGATACGAGCAAGTAGAGGTGGCTCTGGCATAGATGTACATAAGGGTAAAACCTGAAAACACCACTTTGAGCTAGACTCGAACGGGAACTGGTACAAGACAACGGGCCTTGCTGCACTCTTGTTTACGACACATCCGGGGGATATGCTTTGGTAAATTCATAAGCTTAGTATGAACCATTGTTAAAGGAACAAAGATAAAAAAAATAAAGATTCAAAGAATATATGATCATGGATAACCTAGATGGGAACCTAGGGGATAACAAGTTAGGGTATACTTTTCTTCTACAAGTTATCCTTATATGATTTAAGTTCCTTTTCATGATTATTGGCTAAGTATTCAAGCCCCTAATTGTACTTTCTTTTCATAGTTAATGGCGGGAAATGGAAGAACATGTCCCAACAACCAATGTGATAGGAAATGTGACAATTGCCATATTAATATGAAAGAGATGATTAGGGTATTAAAAGATGATTATTATTTTGGAAGACGTTCACTATTTTGGGGACCCTATATGATCTAGGTAAATATATTACTATGGTATTTTCATTGGGGAGTAAGGTTGACTTATATTTTGAAGAATTGATGAATTTAATTTGTACTTATAGTAATTTAGGTTACTTATGGAAATGATTATCCTTTCTTGGGTAAAATATGTTTAGGCTAGCTACTTTTGTTATAAGATGTTAGGAGTGGTTGATGTGTTTTGGAGATGAACAATGAAGTTTATTTTGTAAGACTATGTTATCAAATTCTTCTTGTATTTGGGTTTCAATCTTAGTTTGGTTTATTTTGAGGAATTTTAAGAACAGTTATTTATGGAATGGTCTTTCATGATCCATGGGTAGTACCATGGATCTTTGAAGTTTTAAAAGTAGTTTCCCTTCCTATGGGATTCTTTCTTTTTTGAAGAGTTGTTTTATCTTACCCTTTCTGTTTTTGGGATAATTTTTAAAGGTAGAAGAAATTGATAGTTAATCTTTTGTGGATTAAGTGACTCTCAAGAAGATGATTGTTGTGTTTTGATGAGACCAAGTGTTATTGAATGCTCATCATTTGGAGAAAAGATTAGTTTTGTGTAGAAACTTATTAAAGGATGAAACTCTACATGAAGGTAGGTATATTTTCTTATGTTTTTGTTCTATGTAGTAAGTGAATTCCTCAAAATTATGAAAAGGAACGTAAAACAAAAACATTTTTGGTTTACGTTTCCTACTAGATAATCAAAGACTGTTTACACACATCATAAGTTTGGGATTTTATTATGTTCAAATTTCTCTTAATATTGTTTTCTATCACTCTCCCATAGAACATGACCCTTTGTTTTCTCCTCAATGCCCATTTTTTCCTATATGGAATCCCAGTGTGGGTTAACTTGGGTGACCTTTGTACTTCCCTTTATTTCTTTTAAATTAATAGTTTTACTGACTCCTTTTCCGATGTGGGACTTTCAATGAAATTTCAACACCCAATTTTAAAAATTGCGAGGACGCAATTTCTTAGGGGGGGAAGATTGTAACGACCTGAAATTTTGAATAAATCTTGTTTCCTAATTTTATGTGTTATTTTATTTTATTTTTACACTAAACAAAAATCTTTCAATTGAAAACATGAGTATAATTAAAACGAGACCATTGGGTTTCGACTGTTATATGACCATTGGTCAATATGACCATTGGAAACTAAACATTTTGATTTTGGTCTCTAAATACATATAATCCTGGTTAATTATTATAGAAAGAAGATTCGATGGCCTCACCCAGTAGTCTTGAACCGATCGAAGCCCATCTAACAGAACTTGGGAAGGAGGTAGCACCACTGGGCTTTGCTCTGGACCAAACCCAATCCAAACTTCATCGTGTGAAGCTAGAACGAAATTGACTTCGTGAGAAGTTCAACCTGATAGAAATTACTACTCGTGCGATGTTGGATGAGCCTCCCTCAGATTCTCTCACCTTAGCACACCTTACACTTAGGTCCTATGCTGGCATGATAAGGGGCTATTTAAGGAGACCATAACTGCCTTGTGTAATCCTTTATTTTAAATAAAAATTGATATTTCTTCTTATGATAATGTTTATGAATTTTCAAATGTCCGAATAAATATAGTACGCATATTTTTGGTGAATTTTAGAGAAAGGATATTTTAAAAAAATGTTTATGTAAACCTTAAATAATTAAAAATGTGTAATGATTTTCAAAAAATGGTCTTCTACAATTATGTTCAGTACGAAATATAGAGTCTAATAAGATCAACTTGATTTTTGATGAATAGTAAATTATGAATAGTGATTTTATGCTTAGGATTAGTAATGTGACCTAATGGATTATTTATGTGACCAAATGGATTAGTAATCTCACTTAATGAAAGTATTAATATAATCTAGGCACCTTGATTAAGTAATGTGATTCAATAAAATGGTTAAATAATGATTTCATAAATTATTATTCAAGTATTAGTTTTTTCGGGTGAATAGTGTTTTTTAATTAAAAATTAAATTACAAATATTTAGAAAATTATTTTTATAAAATGGTTTTCATTTTTGAACTCAGAGCATCGATATTATGTTAAGGTAATTTTTGGGGATTTTTCTGAAAAAAATGAATTTTCAGTGAATAGTGTATTGATTTAAAAAATAAATTTAAAATATTTAGAAAATTATTTTTATAAAAGAGAGTTTATTTTTGAAATCAGATACTTGATATTTGGTTAATGTGAAATTTTGGGATCTTTCTGAGAAAGTTGAATTTTCAGTGAATAGTAGAAATATAGTTTTAGGGTTTCGGTATGTTTAATGACATCATAACTGTGTCATGATGATATCATGAGATATTTTATGGGTTGGACGACCAAAGGTGATGCATTATTGTATGGGGGGCCCAATTTGGCCTAACTTCATGGGAAATATCATGGGAGAGCACATGGTTTTGAGAAAACCACTTTTGAGGTGTCCATTGGCCATTAATGCCTTATCCCCTCACTTTCTCTATAAATACCAAGCCCTCCTCTCATCCTTTCGACTCCGAAACCATCCTCAACAAAGTTCCGGTCTCCTTACCTCCCAAGGATTCCTCCCAAGGTGCCCCCAAGCCCTCAAGGTCCCATCCTTTGAGTTTTAAGAGTTACGTTTTAAGGTAAGGGATCCGACCTCTCTCCTTCTTTTCAAGAAATCTCTTTTATGTAATTTCTTTTATTCTCCACGTTCTTATGTTAAATAATGTTATTTTATACTCCTCTTACTACCCTTTTCATGTTCATATAATGAGAGAGCCCCTCTTACTCTAATTATTTCGTTTTATGAAGTTTTACATGGCGCCGTTAGGCTGCCGAAATTTTTGAAACAGATTCTTTCTCCCTTCTCATTTTTCAAGATCTATTTTCATGTAAAGTATTTCAAGATCCTTTTTATTATGTTGTGGTATGATCTATAAATTTATCATTCTGATATTTTATGATCATATTATGAGAGACCCCATTTGAACTCATTAATCCAGTATTTTGAGGTTTTAAGTGGCGCCGTTAGGCTGCCGAATGTTTAAGTTGTTCTTTCACCTTTCTCCTTTTTCAAAGTTCTAATTACAATACAAGTCTTGAAGTTTACTTTTTATTATGTTGGGGTATGATCACTAAATCTATCATACTGATATTTTATGTTCATATGATGAGATACCCTATTTGATCTCATCAATTCATTTTTTTTGAAGTTTAAGTGGCGCCGTTAGGCTGCCGAATTTCTAAGGGGTTCTTTCACCCTTCTCATTTTCAAGATCTACTTTCATGTCAAGTCTTTCAAGTTATTTTTTATTATGTTGGGGTATGATCTCTATATCTATCATACTTATCTTTTATGTTCATATTATAAGAGACACTATTTGATCTCATCAATTCATTTTTGTGGAAGTTTAAGTAGCGCCGTTAGGCTGCCGAATTTCTAAGGGGTTCTTTCACCCTTCTCGTTTTCAAGATCTACTTTCATGTAAAGTCTTTCAAGCTCTTTTTTATTATGTTGGGGTATGATGTCTATATCTATCATACTGATCATTTATTTTCATATTATGAGAGACCCTATTTGATCTCGTCAATCCATTTTTGGAAGTTTTAAGTGACTTCGTTAGGCTGCCAAATTCTCATAAGAGAAATCTTAATTTTTTTCCTTCCTTCCAAGTTCTTCGTTTCGTATGGTATATCATTAAAATTTCATTACGATGTTATTAAATCCTTTATATTCTGTTCCCCTACTGTTTTATGGATCATTAATGAGTGTGTGACCCATGTCCCCTCTCTTTTCAACGTTTTCTAAAACCCTGTAACATAGTCGTTTTGCTGTAGAATTTTCGTCACAAAATGCCTCTCTCTTTTTCTCAAAATTATGTTATGTTATTATGTTAATACTAAAAAATCTTATTTCTATAGGGGTATTCACATATATATCAAAATTTTCTATTTTAAATTCTAGGATTTACATACATGAAACCCGCTTTCCCTTTCCGTGTGTTTAAAGTGACATAAAGATCATGTCTTTAAAGCAGTTTTTAAAACATTATGATTATGAAATGAAACCCATTTATTTTATGCTATATGGGTTGTTAATGAAATGATTTATGATGATATATGTGGCTCACATGTTAATAAAGACATGTCAAGGGTGCACCCAGATAGCGCTCCAATGCATTGGGTAAAGACTTAATCTCTAGAGATGACTTTTTAGACTGATACCATGGTGAATAACCTTGGTAATTTTTAATGACACCTTGGGGATGAACCTTGGTGAAACAAAATGATTGTCAATATTTAATGTTGTATCCACATCTTCATGTTATGAAAAATGTTATATTTATTATGATATATCTCATGATTTCTTTCTCATACCTTAAAGTTATTTTCATGACCTTATTGATGTATCTCAAGTTCACATGTAAAATGTTTCTCTTGTTTCCCTTACTGGGCCTTCTGCTCACCGTTTCTTTTGATGTATGTCCCCAAGTTATGAGATGCAGTAATGAACCTAGGATGAACATGAGGAGAAGCCTTTCAAGTGTTTAAGAATAATGTTTTGTGTTTTCATGTTTTAAGTTCCTGGTTTCCAAGACACTAATCCTTAAAGATCCTCAGTTTTGTAAAATGTAATGAATGTTTATGTGATAAAAGGCGGGATGCTATAGCTATCCCTGATGCAAGCGAAGACCGCGATGAACCACCCTGTGAACAGGCCGAAGACGCGGCAGCACACACAGGATGCTGAAGCTGGACCTTGGCCACTGACCGGCAGTGTGCAACCGGAAAGGCCCTAAACAGTGTAAGGTTCGCCGATGCCATTGCAACCGATGATCTATTGCCACGAAATCAATGATCACAAGGGAGGCAATGCCACACCAACCCTAGACGATGGTGGAGATGACGAGAGAAAAAGATTTGCGAGAGCACCCCTTACGGGCTCATGGGACACTTACCTGTTCTCTAATTACATTTAAATTATATAGGTATTATTTCTCTATTTTGACCTAAAATAAATTTAAGTAGAATAAATAATTATTTAAATAGAAATTAGGTTTTAACTAATAACTCAGTGTTTTCACTATTAATCAAAAATTTAAAGTTTTTAGAAAAATACCAAAAATTCACCCTAGGCTAATTTTGATATTCCAAATCCAAAAATGAAGTCCAGTTTGAATGATAAAATTTATTAAATTTCAGAAAGTGGGTATCACTATTCATAATGGCTTGTTTATATAATATTTTAATAAAATATCATTGTTTAGTGAAACTCAGTATTGTATACAAAACACTTTATCGAGGAAGGGTGTGATTGCGCGTAATGCAATCCAAGGCAGGGTTGCATGTGGTGAAAGATTCCTTTGTTGTTGCGTATAATAGAATCCAACCATATTTCATTTATACATTGAATATATATATAAATATACATCAATGTTGCGTAGAATAACTTCTATTAAACGAAATTGAAATTGTGTTTAACACGATCCAAGAATTGTGTTGCGTATACTGCATGATAATATAGTGTTGCGTATAGCACAAGATAATATGGGTGTAGCATACAACCCAAGACGTCAAATAAATTAAAAAGAATACATCTCATAAAATCTCAGGGTGTTACAAAAATTGTATATTATAACTCATCCAAAATGACATAAATGAACTTAATAAAATTATAATGAATCAAATAAATGTTGATAAGGTTTTAGTTAATTAACTAATGTATTTTATTTGATTATCCATGTTTTTAATGTCAAGTGTAGGACTCATTCAGACATATGGTAAGGGTTTTCTACCCGAACCTCCATTTTCTTTCGGGCTACTCTTTGTCTCTATTAATCATAATTAAATTAGTAATTATTATCATGTACTACACATAAATTATATGTTAATTTTCTATATATGTCTACCAATCATAATTCTTAGTTATCTTATGAGGAGTTTACTGTTTTAAAATGATCTTTCTCAATTATTCCCTATAAACAAGCCCGATTCAAGGGAACTTCTCAAATTATTACCTATTTTCCATTACACTCTATAATATTTATTAAGCCAAAATTATTTTTATAAAACCACCCATTTCATAATGGAAAAATACATTAGTTTATTTTTGTTTTTATTCTATGTTTTTTACAACAAAGAACACTTTTTCTCAAAGTAAAATAGTATTTCTCTAAAAAATTCCATGATGATTTTATTAGAGTATTTTGTTTATTTCATCCCATCTATTGAATTTTATGTCTTATTGAGGTTAATATATTATGTTTATCATTTAACATATTATATTAAATTGTTTATGATTAGTTTTACTGTGGATGTGATATCTTGATACCATTCACCATACCACTTAGAATGGATAGTGTTTATGTGTATAAAATGGGGAATGTTATTTCATATGTTCTTGTTGTTTATGTTTCTACCCTTTTATATGAAGAATTAACTAGAATTAAAAAGTGATGGGTGTGGTCTGCTATATCCCCTTGATGCATCAGTTAGTCTCATGAGAAAAATTAGGATTGGGTTTTGGCCGAGGCATTGCCCTAGTATATTCAGAAGTCTTGGATGAGGCCTTGACAATATGTTTTAGATTTGAGGCATTATAAATTCCCTCATTATTATAATAGTAATTGAAAAAACATGTGATTATTTGACTGTCAGAATATCCATGGTTAAGTTCCATTCTCTTATGATCCGTTATATGGATTTATTTACTCATCTTTCATTCCTGCCATATTTTGATCATGTTTATATTTTGAAAGGCATGTGTTTTTAGTTTTCCACCATGCCTAGTGTTTATTTTTATGATAAATTCCACTTTGTTACTTACCCTTACTAAGTGTTTGAGCTCACCCCCTTTTTAGGTTTTATTTTATATAGGTTGTGAAGATGAATTTTATGAATGACTTATAGGGATAATCTAGCAGTCATAGATGTTTCAAATGGAATTTCTATTATTTATTTCATTTCAATATGTAATGTTTAACTTATTTTTAAATCTTGTTTTCCAAAACTACTAAACTATTCATTCATTTGGGATAAAACATCCTTTTAATCATTCTAAGGTATTAATAAATGGAAGTATCTTTGGGAAACTGGGGTCTGGGCCCTTATAGTTGGTATCATAGTATGTTTAGTATAAAACCTTGAAACTAGATTTATAAAATGTTGAATAGGAAAAAAAACCCTAATATATAATATGAGGATAATTATACAAGAATATTCTAGAATTTTTATAAGGTATATATTATATATATCTTTATGTAAAATTAATCCTTATCTGGATACTATAATTGGAAATAGGTCTATCAAAGATCTACTTAGGAGCAACAAATCTGACAAGGTGTTTCAGGATTGACTCGGGGTAACCTAGTACCTAAAAACGAGCCTTAATGTGCACCTGGTTTGACACTCCAAGGGAATACAATTAGATTAATTAAAAATTTTTTATAAACCATTATGAATGATTGAAATGTATATATTTCCTTAAAGAAACAATTTTTATGATTATGAGATTAGACATGAAAAAAATTTCAATTTATGTTACATTTTTGTTTAGTACAACATTATGCATTATGATTAATAACCTAATTTAGTGTATTCCATTATTTAGAAATAGAAAAAAGTTTAAGGAATGGAAACTACATGAATGCATGTATCCCATGTATATATTTCCATCATATAAAAAATAACGATGCTGGTTATGAATCTGTAACTAGTGATGAGAAACTTATAACTATATTGGGATAACTAACTCAGGTTATGAATAAAAACCTTACCCATATAGAGAATCCTAATCCAAAACATGGAGGAGAAATTTTAGACTGCTTTATATGAAAATAGCCCCCATCATTCAATGGAAATACAAACTCATTCATAGAGGACCAACAAATAAGTTTCTTAGAGAATATATTTCTCACTCTGGGATGTAACAAAAGGGAGAAGGTAATCATGGAAATGTATCATCTATCAGGATATGTGGATCAGTGGTGTTCATTAATTCAAAACAAGAATGAGGAGGAATAAAAAGATGAAATTTAATGGAGGGACTTTAATGAAATATTTTGAGAAAAATATTTTTCCTCGAGAACATAGAGTAGATATGGAGAGGGAATTCTTGAGTTTTAAACAAAAAGAAAATGAAAACAATGCGAAGTATAAAGCCAATTTTACAATGTTAGGAAGGCATTCTGTGGACTATATAAATAATCTGAGTAGCAAGGTCGATTGATTCTTTGATGGTGTAAAACCATTATTTCGAAGGTCATTGGTTTCACAAAAATTATCACCATACAAAGATATAGTATCATATGCAATCAAGATAGATAAATAATTATATAAGTCTTATGACTTTAAAATAAATCAAGAGATAAATAATGTTTAAGAGAAAATAATAGATAATGGGAAGAATAAAAAGGGGAGTTTTCTAACATGTGATACTTGTGGAAAGGAAAACTCAGGATCCTGCTTAAAAGGAATAGAAGTCTGTTACAAATGTAGAGAAATAGGCCACAAATCTCATGATTATAAGGGAAATAAAGACACTACCAATTTTCAATTAAATTTTTTTAAAAAGATGAGACATTATTCCAATGATCATCTTTATTGTTAAGGAATCATTACGAATAGAAGGACAAGGGAGCAATGCCAAACTTATGTGATCACAACTATTGAGGTTAAATTTCTTAATTATATGGTGGTAGGTACTTTAATCATTTCCTCAAACATATCCAATGCTTTATTTGATTCTGGATCATCTCATTACTTTATATCTTCCCATTTTTCAAAGATAACTAGACATTTCAAATTTTATTTAATAAAGGGTTTATCGGTCAAAATCTTATGAGAAGTATCATTACAAGAAATATGTTCCAATTATCCCCCCTATGACACATAATAGTTCTTTAGTTACCAAAATTATCATCATACCCATGATTGACTTTGATATGATTATCAATATGGATTTTCTTTCAAGTTATGATGAGAAAATCTATTGTAATCAGAAGGAAGTTATAATTTTTGAGAATGATATATATTCCCTTATAATTAGATCAGAAACCTCATTATTTTATTCTTATTTTGATCCACCCCCAACATTTGTATTGAATTAAAATCTTGGGGAGGAAGATAAAACAATATATATGTGTGGGGAAAGAAATATTCAAATTGAGGATGTGCCTATTGTGCAAGAATACATAATTATAATCCTAGAGTATTTACTTAGACATCCCCAATAGTGGTAAATAATGTTTTCTATTGATTTAATTCATATTTTAAGGAATATTTAAAAGACCCTTTATATAATGGACATAGTGGAATTAGTATAGCAGAGGAAACAACTATTGAAACTGAGTGTTAACAGATTTATTTACCCTAGTGCTTCTCCATGAGGAGACCATGTTCTCTTTATTAAGAAGAAATATGGATCCATGCAGTTGTGAATTGAATATAGATAAATCAATGATCTTATAATAAAGAACAAGTGTCCCCAACCTAGGATTGATGATTTGTTTGATCAACTTCACAAAGCCCAATATTTTTCAAAGATTGACCTTTGATCTAGATATCATCAGATGTGTGTGAGGAAGGAAGATATTCAAAAGACAACATTTCAAGATAGGTATGGGTATTACTAGTTTACAGTAATGCATTTTAGACTGACAAATGCACCCTATGTTTTCATAGATCTAATTAATAGTGTTTTGAAGGAATATCTTGATGCTTGGTTGTGTTATTTCTTGATTATATCTTGGTATACTCCAAAATCTAAAAATATCATGGGAATTACATGAAAATTATTCTAAAGACTCTGAGAAGAAACATGTTATAAGGGAAGTTTATCAAATGTGAATTTTGGATTCAAAATGTTTCTTTTCTTGGATATATTGTCTATAAGGATGGAATATTAGTTGATCCTATAAAGACAAGGGGAGTTAAGGAATGACCTACACCAATTAATGTAATTATGATATGTAGTTTTATTGGTTTAGTAGGTTATTATCAGCATTTTGTTCATAAATTCTCTTCATTAAATAACTTATTAACCAATATAACTCGTAAAGGGGTCACATTCATATGGGAAAAATAATGTGAAGAATTTTTTGAAGAATTGAAGAAGAGGTTAATGAATTCTTAAATCTTGACTCTACCATCAGGAAATGGTGGATTTTTTATTTATAGTGATGTATCAAAGAAATTACTTTGTTGTGTCCTTATGTATAATGATAGAGTTATTGTATACACATCAAGGTAGTTAAATATTCATGAACATAACTAACCAACTCATGATCATGAGTTATCAGTTGTAATATTTTCATGGAATATATGGAGACATTATATTTATGGTGAGTGATGTGAGATATATATTGATCACAATAGCTTGAAATATATCTTCTCATAGAAATATCTCAACATGAGGAAAATGAGATGGATCGAACTACTCAATGATTATGATTTTTTCATACACTACAATCCGAGGAAAGAAAATAAGGTTTAAAATGTATTGAGTAGGAAGGATTATGGATTTCTAGACAAAATGAGGATTGGTAAGGATCCTATGTACATAGATCTAGAAAAGATAGATATAGAAATTTTCAATGAAGATGGAGCATCATTATTTTTTAAATTGGTTTTCCAACCATCTTTATTGGAAAAAATTAAAATTTCTCAATCTGATGATGAGAATTTTCAAAAGAAAATTAATGTTGTGAATGATGGGAAGTTACTGAATTTCATGTGTGAGGATGGAATTCTAAAATTGAGGAAAAATATATGGGTTCCCTCTTACCGGACTTAAAAATGGAGTTATTAGATGATTTATATAGTTTATATTTCTCTATATACCCTGGTTCTACTAAGATGTATAGATATTTTAAATAACATTTCTGGTGGGACAACTTGAATTAGGAAATTTCTGATTATGTATCAATATGGTTAGCCTATAAATTGGTTAAGGTTAAAAGAAAACATCATAGAGGAGTCAGGAAACATCAACCTGTTTCTACATGGAAATGGGATAAAATCACCATGGATTTTGTTACAGGATTACCAAAAACTCCAAGAAGGACTGATGCAATATGGGTAATTGTTCATCAACTTACCAAATCTGCACATTTCCTTTCAATAACGGTGAATTTTGCACTGGATAACCTTGAATGACTCTATATCAATGATTTTGTAATAATTCATGGAGAACTAACTCAATTGTGTCTAATTGTGATCCATGATTTACATCAAAATTATTGATAAGTATCTATAAATATTTGGATACTGAGCTTTATTTGAGTACTTCTTATCATCCTCAAACTAATGGGAAGTTATAAATGATGTTCCAAACTTTATAATACAGGTGTAAATCAATCCTAATTGATTTTCAAGGCATGTGGGATCAATATTTACTTTTGGTAGAGTTTTCCTATGGTAATAGTTTCCATTAAAGTATTCAAATGGAACTATATGATGCATTGTACGGAAAGATATTTTATACACCAACAAGTTGGGATGAAGTTGGTGAAAAGAACCTTGTAGGCCTAAAGCTTGTGGAGGAAACAACATTGAAGGTAAATTATATTAAAACCCATTTCAAATTATCTCAAAACATGAAAAAGAGATATACTAATAATCTACGAAAGGATTTGTAATTTCAAGTGGGATATCATGTTTTCTTAAAAGCATCACCATAGAAGGGTGTTATAAGATTACGGAAGAATGGGAAAATGAGCCCCAGGTACATTGGTCCTTTTGAAATTCTATAGAGAGTTGGAGATGTGGCTTATCATTTTTTAATTCTTCCTAGCCTCTCTAAACTACACAATGTGTTCCATGTCTCTTTGTTAAGTGAGTACATGCTGGACCCAACAAATGCACTCACTTATGAAGGTATACAATTGGAACCTAACTTATCTTATTATAAATAACTTTTTTGGATTTTGGAAACTAAATAACAGGTATTGAGGAATCAGAAAACTCAGCTAGGAAAGTTACTTTGGAAAAATCATAAAATTTAAGAGGCAACATGGTATAATGAGGAACTTATGATGAAGACCAACCCAAATCTTTTTATGAGGCAATATTTTGGAATTTTAGAGGATGTAATTTTTGTAAGGGGAAAAGAATGTAAAACCCAATAGTTTTGAAAATAAATTTAATATATAATGTAATGTATAAAACATTGAGTCTCTACGAAACAACACTTTTTTATTATAACACAGCTATTAAGTATAAATTTCCCACCTCTACGTTTTGAATCTCGAAAAATAGACATACATGGTTTTGATCAGAAAGATATTTAGAGTCTGATAGGACCACCATACATTTTTTGGTGAATAATAACTTAACCCTTATGAATATTAATTTTACCATTATGAATAGTAACTTCACCCATGTATGTATAAATAAAATTTAGGCCCCTTAAAATGAGAGTGAATATTTTAAAAATTAACAATGATGTGTTGGTATTTTTGTGAGTAATAAATATTTAATTACAATTTTAAATTAATAAATTTATTTAAAATGAAATTTATTTTCATAAAATGTTTTCCTAAATAAATATTTTGTTTTCCTATTATTTTATGATAATTTTATGAGACATTAGTTAATTTATGAACGTGTTATAATATCAGTTTTAAAATTAAAATCTGTACTTTTCAAGTAAAAAATGATTTTATTTAAAAATTAAATTTCAAATATTTATAAAATTATATGTATAAAATGTAGTCCATTTTGGAATTATACATGTCGAGAAATGGTAATGGTGAATTTTAGGGATTCTTCTAAAATACATGAATTTTTGGTGAATAGTAATATATGATAATTTACAGTATAAATACATTTGAAGATAAATACAGTATTACTTGAGTCATCCTTGATGTTAGAAAACATGGTTATAATTAACATTCACTTATTAATATTTTTTTTCAATAATTAACAATATTTATTGTCTTGAGAAAAATAATAAAATAATGAATAAGATATTCAAAAATCACCCCTCTCCTCCACTATAAAACCCTCCCCTCACTCCCTATTCTTCACACTCCTCTAAGCCTTGAATATTCTCAAAGTTTTACCCAAATACTATTCCCTAGTCTCTCCCCAAGTCTAGGAGATCTTGGTATTTCCAAAATACCAAAACCCCTTCCCTTAAGGAGGATCTCAAGGAGAATATTTCAATAGGTAAAGCCTCTTCCTTTTTATTTTAATTTCAATTTCAATTTTTTATTCTTATCATCGCCTCACGTCCTTTATCCAAATGACCATGATAATATATTATAATATATATAAAATAATTATATCATACTAATGGAATATCCTTCCTCAAATAACTATATCTATCCCCCCTCTCTCTTTTATTTTAAAAATGAAATAATCATCCAGGAGTTGCCGATTTACAACCTTCATGGATGACGAACCTTCGTTATTCAATTCCACCATCAAGGCTAGTAATGAAACCATTTTTATGGTTATAAATGATTATAAAAGATGTATTATTCCTTATTTACTATAAAAAAATAGTATATATACATAATAGTAATTCATATTACAATACAAGTTCGTACTAATCGAAATATCGCTAAAATAATCTAAATGATTATCACTAATGTTCTATCTAATAACTCATCCTAATACCATATAAGAAAATAAATTATTTCACCATTTAGTATTCTGTATTTTCATTAGTGTCATATAAATAAAATTTTGGATATTTATACCAATTCCACATGAACTTCCACACTCATATACAAGTATACTGATCATAAAAACAAAGATATCAAATGCACCGAGCAATGAAATTGTATCTTATAACTCATCCAAAATTCCATAAATGATCTTAATGAAATTATAATGAATCAAATAAACTTTTATAAGGTTATTAATTAATAAATTAATTAATGGATTTTATTTGATTATTCATGATGTTAAGGTCATGTATAAAATTCATTCAGACATAAGGTAAGGGTTTTCTACCTGACCCTCAATTTTCTTTCAGGTTACTCTTTGTCTCTCTTAATCCCAATTAAATTATTAATTTTTATTATTTAATCCTCATAAATTATTTTTTAATGTTCTATATATGTGTACCAATTAGAATCCTTTTTTATTTTATGTGGGGTTAAATGATTTCTAAAGATATTTCTTAATTCTTCCAGACAAACAAGCCCGATTCAAGGGTACTTACCAAATTATTACCTATTTTTAAGTACAATCAATAATATATTTTATGAAGCCATTATTTTTATAAAAAAAATAATTTCATCATAAATAAACTATCTTAGTTCATTTCTAGTTTTATGTATAGATTTTTCTAAAAGAACTCTTCTTTTTAAAGTAAAAGTTTATTTCTCTCAAAAGTTCCTCGAGGATTTTATTAGAGTAGTTTTGTGTATTTCAACACATCTATTGAATTTTTGTCTTATTAATGTTAATATATTTTGTTTATAATATAACATATTGTATTAAATGGTTTATGATTAGTTTTACTATTTATGGAAAATCTTAATACCATTCACCATACTACTCAGAATGGTTAATATTTATGTGTACAGATTGGGGAACATTATTTCATATGTTCATCTTATTTATGTTTTAACCCTTTCATTTGAGGAATTAATTGGACTTAAAAAGTGATGGGAGGGCCCCTCTATAGCATCACAATGCATCGGTAGGTCTCATGAGACAAAATAGAATTGGGTTTTGGCCATGCCTTACACTAGAATTTTCAGACGTCCTGGCCGAGTCCTTGACAATATGTTTCAGATATCAGACATTATGCATTACCTCATTATGGTCTTAGTAATTGATAAACCATGTGATTATTATAATAGTAAAATATCCATGGTTATGTTTTATTCTCTTATGATTAGTTATATGACATTATTTAATCATCTTTCATTACTTCCATATTATGCTCAAGTTTATACTTGTAAATGAATGTGTTTTCAGTTGTTCACCATGCCTACTATTTTTTTATGATAACTACCACTTTATTACTTACACTTACTGAGAATATGATATCACCCTTTTCATATGTCTTATTTTCCCTAGGTTTTGGAGATAACTATTATGAATGACTTACAGGGATAATCTAGGAGTCAGAGATGTTTCCAATAGAATTATGATTATGTATTTCATTTAAAGTATTAATGTTGTACATAGGTTTTTATATTGTTTTCAAAAAATACTAAACTATTCATTCATTTGGGATAAAAATTTATTTTAATCATTCCAATGTATTAATAGAAGGCATTGACTCTGGGAAACTGGGGTTTGGGTCCTTACATCTTCACCTCCTCATTTTTATCCTCCTCAATTAGGTTATCTAACAAGAAATGATTTTTATTCATTTAATGAAGGATTATTTCTTCAAATTAAATTAAAATACAATTTCTACAATGGATAGATTAAGTAATTCAATGCAATTATTAATCTCATGGATCTAGGAATGATTATTCTTAAACAACTCTATAGAAGTTTTAATAGATAATAATAAATTTCCATACCTGTCTCTTAGCATATGAATTATTCTTATTCTATTATTATCTTAAAATGGATAATTGATCCAACTAGAAAACTAAAAACTTAGAAAACCCAATTTTTTGGATAATTAATGGATATAATGATACATATACACAAACACTAATACAAAGGATACATAGAAACACATGTGTGTAGAAGTATAACAACTAGTTGGTTGACTTATAATAATGTATTTTCCAGTATTCCATGACACTATGTTTTCCTACACTTTTGTTTGAAGATGGTCGAAATTTTTTCAAGGATAAATTACCACACTTATGGACAACCAAAGCTTATCAAATTGAGTTGAATTTAATTTTCACACCTCCCATTTTATAATCCTTATTTTTTGTAATAATTATTGAGCTATGTTTTTATTATAAAAAATTTATCTATAAACATAGTCTCATATATCTATGGTAGAGTTCACGCGAGACTTTGAATTTTTTATCCCATGAATAACTGTGGTAGATGATTTTTTTAATACCTAGATTGTCATAGTAAAATTGTTTATAAAAACCCAATCGATGTTGTGGATAAAATTATTTTATAATAATATAATTATAAGCATGTGATTTCCAAGTGGAGGGGATTAGGCCCTGGCTTAGGAATGAACTAGTTTTTTAAAATTCCACTATCATATTTTTTCTTATGTTTTCATTATTTTAAATAAAAATACAATATCTATATCAAAAATAATAACAAAACATTACTTCTATAGTTTTCCCTAACTTTTGTTATATATAATGTTTTTCTCAAGAGTATATTAGTTTCAAAAATTA
Source organism: Viscum album (assembly GCA_963277665.1). Classification (NCBI taxonomy): domain Eukaryota; kingdom Viridiplantae; phylum Streptophyta; class Magnoliopsida; order Santalales; family Viscaceae; genus Viscum; species Viscum album. Next base: position 1,675,900,071 of record OY728159.1, on the reverse strand, counting down.
AAGTGTTTTTAAAATTAATTTAACTGAGTTTTAATCAAAATATTGAGGACCTTTTATAAATAAAAATTATATAGTAATATGGTTTTGGTTAACTGGGATTATTTTAAATAAATTTGATTATTTATGTTTAAAATATTTTTAACAAAAAAATTATTGGAAACTCAATTCACCCCCTCTTGAGTTATCGATTGGGACCAACAGACGTAATATATAGTATAATGTATTATTAACAATGCATTATACCTATTATGAGGTGGTAGATAGTGCATTGATAGTAGAGATTTACCTAGATGGTAAGTAAGGATTGATCAGAGTTCCTCCTACCTCCAGTAATAACTTTATTGGATCTTATAAGTGTTAGAGGAAGGATACTGGGTTTCATAGAAGAAACAATCATAATTCTTCTCAAAAATCCTTTCCCTATAATATCATTAGTGGCTAGTATCCCGAATTTTTATCAATGTGCTAGATGGGACATACCAAACACCTTTTCCCTGTACCTCTAAATATTTGAAACTTATGTGAATTTTTTGGTCATTTTCATAATTTCTTTTAGGTTTTTTATACCCTATGATTTGGTATTGATTTTTCATCACCTAGATTATCTTCAGTGTTTTTAGATACTAAATAGATAATAAGGATTCAACTATAGACCTCCATATTGATGAAATTACATGCAGTGAATGAGTTTCCAATGTAAGTTGAGGCAGGTCCTGCAACTACACTAGGTAACATTTCTATTGATTTGACCTTATAAACTTCTTTATTTGATACATGTTAATCTTACTCCATTATTTCAATATAAACTTTATATCCTTTAAAACATCAAATAAAACTGATTCCATTTGTTATGGAGTTGGAAATTCCTTTATTAAAGAAGAATGAGTAAGGTTTTTTATGCCAATCACTCTCTTTTTTTATGTGCAACATTATTGTTTTATGGTATTTTCTAGTTCTCGACATGGACCTCTTAAATTTTATTATCAAGATGTATTGGTAGATTTATTATAAAAATGGAATAGGTTTTTTTATCATTAGTGGATGGCCTTTAATACCCTTTATGGGAGATCTCATGTGTTTCAAGGAGAATATGACCCGAGGTCCAGTCAGGTGAGACCTCACCTTCGAGATCTTGGTATATTGATTTCTTTTTCTATTGTCAAACATGGACATGGATATTTTAGTGGAGATAATACTGCGGTACTCAATTATTTTCATGAAAATGTTCTAGATGATATTTCTTGTTTCCCTCTAGAGATATTTATAGAGACCTTGATTGAATTAGTTCTAATAACTTATCCAATATCGATTTAATCTTACATTTTGTGTCCATATTGATGATTTGTTTGATTAGTTGAAAGGGTAAAAGTGGTTCTCAAAAATTTATATTCGTTCTTGTTACAACCGGCTCAGAATAAAGGGTCTAGATATACTGAAGATCACCTTGAGAAGTGGGTTTGAAAATTTTTAGTAACACATGATATCATTTTTCTTATAAAACACACATAAAGTATTTATGGAACTGATGAACTAAATTTTACAAAGGTATCCCGAAACATTCATTATGGTATTTTTTGATGAAATTATAGTGTACTAAAAGATTGAATAGGATCATGTTCACCACAAGATATATGTTTTGGGGATCCTAAGGGGTCATCGACTCCATAAAAAATTATCAAAATGAGAATTTTGGATATAAGAGGTTATGTTCATGGGACACATGATCTCAGAACAGGGTATCACAATTGATCTAGAAAAGGTGATGGATTTCATGTATTAGGCAAAAATGAATAATGTATTTGAGATTCTAAACTTCTTGGTCTTTGAAGGTTATTATTAACAGTTCATAATATATTTCTATAGGATTACATTACATTTTATTTATCTTACCTAAAATTGGGTTATGTTATTATGGGAATAAAAGTGTCTAATTTTCATTGATAAACTAAAGTTATGTTTAACCTCAACGTCAATTTTGACTACACTAACATGGAAAAATATTTTATTATAATGCTTTGAGCATATGTTTAGGCTATGACATTATGTAAGTAGATCATGTGGTGGAATATAGATCACATTTGCTTTTACCTCATTAGAAGAATTATCCCTATACAGACTGAGAACTCAGAACTGTTGTGTATTCTCTTAAAATATTGGGGACATTTTTACCAATAAATTTTCTTACAAGAGTTTCAAGTATCTATTTTCTTAAAAATATATGAATATTTGAAAGAGATGATGGGTGGAATACCTGTGTTTTTTCTAATTTTACATTTTTATTACTCTGGGAATGGTTAATGTGTTTTTCAATTAATTTAGTAAGAATTTTCCCTCTCAGGATATGAAGTAACAAATAAATGGAACTTTATAGGAATTGTTACTTAGTTAAAATTGAGATTCAAGGTGTTGGAATATGATAATGTTCAGGTAAGTTTTCATTTGATTTCCTCTCACCTTGAGATTATTATCTAGGATTAGTAGTGAGATAAAAAGTTCAAAAATATAATAGATTATTTATATGGTGGGTAGAAACACACATGATTGTCAACAACATCACCCCGTCCATTGATGACAGTATCAACGCCTCTTTGGTTGACCCACCTGGGGGAAAGGAAGTCAAGTTGGCTCTTTTTTCCCTTAATATTGACAGTGCAGCTGGACCTGATGGGTTCACCAACAAGTTTTTTATGTTCAATTGGGAAATTATTCATGATCAGGTCACCAATGCAGTGAGAGACTTCTTCCTCACTGCTTTTATGCCCTATGGTGCTAATTCCAACTTTATTGCCCTTATTCCCAAGAAGGACAATGCTGTTGATATTAAGGACTTCAGGACAGTTTCAATAGGGAACACTATACCCAAGATTATCAGTAAAATCATTGCCACGAGATTGGGTAATGTGGTAAAAGGAATCATCACCCCTAATCAGTTTGGTTTCGTCCAAGGTAGGAGCATCCAAACCTGCATTCTCACTGCCTCAGAATGCATTAATGTCATGAAAAGGAAGGTGAAAAACGGGAATCTTGCAGTGAATATTGACATCTCTAAAGCCTTTGATACCATGAAATGGAGTTTTCTGCTGTCTATCCTTAGTATGCACGGCTTCTCATCTAAATTCATCAGCTTGGTCCTTGCCATAATTCAGAGTGCTAGGCTTTCTATCTTGGTCAAAGGCTCCCCCAGAGGCTTCTTCCAATGCTCCAGAGGCTTTTGGCAAGGAGACCCCCTATCTGGGATTCTGTTTTCCATTACTGAGGATTACTTAAGTCTTTGTCTGAATAGCCTTGTGCAGGCTGGTCTTTATAGTCAGATTAAAGCTGGGAGGGACCTCTTCGCTCCTTCCCACCTTCTCTACGCTGATGATATTCTCCTTTTTGGTCAGGAAAACTCACGGACTGTGTCATCAATAAAGGCCATTTTCAGGCACTACGAGGATGTGGCTGGGTAGGCTATTAGTTGGCAGAAATCTTTTGTGGTATTTGGAGAGGGAGTGACAGCCAGGAAGAAAAACAAGGTTACCAGGCTGCTGGGGATGAAGAAGGGCTCGCTACCCTTTAATTATCTTGGAGTTCCCCTCTTTTGGGGCAGAGTGAAGAGATGCCATCTTCAATCCATATCCTCTCGTATAATTGCGCAAATGGCATCTTGGAAAGGAAAAGCCATGTCTCAGGCTGGAAGAATTTGCCTCGTTAATTCGGTGACTACCTCTATGTTTGTGTATGGATTCTCTATCTACAAATGGCTAAAGGCTTTGCTCAAAGACCTTCAAAGGCTCATCAGTAATTTTATATGGACTGGTTCCGTCAATGAAAGGAAGCTGATTGTTGTGGCTTGGAGGGATTGCATTAAACCAGTTGATATGGGGGGGTTAGGCATTAAGGATTTGGGTCTTTTCAATGAGGCTTTGATCAGCAAGTTTGCATGGAACTTATTCACCCACAATGATAATTCAATGGAGTTTATCTCAGCCAGGCTCATCCCTAAGCTTCTGAATGGATACTCTTACCATCTTTCCTCCTCTGTTTGGTCTGCTTTGAAATCAACTTTCAATAAGTGCATGCTCTCCGCCAGATGGCTTGTTTGTAGGGACTCCCTCCTGAATGCATGGAGGACTCCCTGGCTAAATAAGCCAATTGAAGAAGACGTGGATATCCCACCTCATCTGAGACACATCACCATTGCTGATTTTCAGGGAACCTCGATGGATACTTACGATTTCATTCCCGCTCAGATTCAGGCTGACATCCAGTGCTACAATTTTATTGACAGAGACACCCTCATTTGGAAGCCGGGTATCACAGGTTCCCTCACCACTCGTGCCCTCTATCTTTCCATGTGTGATGGGCAGGTTACCATCCCACGATGGATTTTGGCCTTCCGAAATCATTTCATTCCCCCTGCTGATTTTCTGCTGCTCTAGAAAGCTTGGAAAGGCCGGGTTCCTGTACAAATTCTGCTCAAGAAGGCGGGAATCAGCCTTGCTTCGGCCCGCCCTTTCTGTCTTGTAGCTGAGGAATTGATCGACCATATTTTCTTGTTCTGTGACTTTTCAGGTAGGCTTTGGAGATATATTCAAGACATCACCGGCTGCCGAGTGCAGCTACATAATTTGGCGGGTTGTCTGGCCTCGGTTGTTGCTGCTCGGTGCAGCGCGCAGGTCGGCAACCTTCTTCTGGTGGCAGCAGCGGCTGCTTGCGGTTTCATCTGGAAGGCACGAAATGCCTTGGTTTTTGAGGATGTGAAGCCATCCTTTCAGGCTGGGGTGAGGCATATTCATAGGGCAGTGTGCAGTGCGTCCAACCTTCTGACTGGATGCATGAACAACAACACCGAGGACCTTATTATCTTACGGAACTTTGGTGTTTCAGGCAGGGTGAAAAAACCACTGGTTCTGAAATCAGTGCGATGGATACCTCCCATCCCATCTTGGGTGAAAGTGAATGTTGATGGGGCAGCTTCTGGTGCACCTGGGCCTTCGGGCTGTGGTGGTGTCTTCCGCACCTATCGTGGCTTCGTCAAGGGCTATTTTTATCACTTCATTGGACATGGCAATTCCATTGAAGTGGAGTTATGGGCGATGATCTAGGCGGTCAAGTATGTGGTCCAGCATGGTTGGCACTTTCTTTGGTTAGAATCAGATTCAACGGTGGCTGTTGATCTCCTCAGGCGGCGGTCAAGGGATGTTCCATGGGTGCTGCTACCTTCTTGTATTGAGTGCTTACAGCTTCTTTCTGGTATAACTATTGATGTGACGCATGTTTACAGGGAGGCGAATCAGGTTGCTGATTCTCTGCCAAAAAAAGCTATTTTGGACTCTTCTTAGGAATGGTCCTTTCATGCTCCGGTTTATTGCACGCACCTTGTGGAGGCTGATGCACGTGGCATGATTTTTACCAGATATTATAAACCTCCCTTGTACTGCTGACCTCCTCTTCCCCCCTTTCTTTTTTAATAAATTTTGGTAGGAGTGAGCTTTCGCTCCTGGGCCTTTCGACTATATGGTGGGTAGACCATCATTGAATGATGTATTTCCTTAGAGGTTATTCTTTGATTTAGGAACTAGTATTTCATTACTTCTACTATGAGTAAGGATGTGTTGGAGGACTATCACCATTCTTTATGGGTTTTCCACCATGACACCACAATGATATATTCTGACATGTTTCATAGATTCTGTTATCCTAGTATGAAATGGGACATAGTCAATTTTGTATCTTGATGCTACAATTTCGAATATATTAAATATGATATCCAAAATACCTATCGTATGATTCACGCTCTAACCATTCCAATATGAAAATTGAATAAGATATCAATGGATTTCATTTTTGTCTTACCTTAAACTCCCATATGTAAGAATTAAATTTGGTTAGTGATTGGATATTAACCAATTTATCTAATTTCTCACAAATTCATTATACTAATAAAGTGGATGGATTGGGGAAGTAATATGTGTAAGAGATCACAAGGCTTTATGGGACACAAAAATCAATTGTCTCATATATATATATATATATCCTTATTTTACCTATAGGTTTTTGAAGATACTCCTAGAGTCAATGAGAACTCAGGTCAAGTTGAGAACATCATATCATCCTCAAACGGATTGGAAGACAACGATGATAATCAAATTATAGAATATATGCTATGTGTCTATGTCTTGGATATAATAGATTCTTAGGATAGCCATTTAGAGATGATTTAAATTTCATAAAATAACAATTTGTAATCACCCATCAAGATGGAACCTTTTGAAGATTTATATTACCGACCCTATAACTCCCCTCTATGTTGGTATGAGATCAGTGAATCTTTCTCAATAGTGCTAATCTTGGTCCTAATAATAGTGAAAATGATTCAAATGATACATCATTATTTATTTATGGATAAAATATAGTACATATCTTATGTGGATTAATATAATAATCCTTATGAGTTTTCAGTTAGTAATTAGGCATTCATAAAAGTCTCTCTCGTATTGGGTCATTAGTGATTCAAAGAGAAAGGGAAACTAGATCCTAGGCCCATGGGATTATTTGAGATCATTAAAACACATGGAAAAGTGGATTATATCTTCAATTTATCACCTTAGTTTTATTTTAACCACAACTTTTTCCATATATCACAACACAATAAGTATCATCCTAACCCATATCATGTTCCAAATTGGAAATACCTCGATATAGAACATGATATTTTGTAACCAGGAAACCATTTAAAATAATTGATTCTCATTTAAAGGTTATACATTGTAATTATATAACATTGGTTTGATTTATGTGGTACAATGTTTCATAAACACATAATATGTGGTAGTGAGATTCTATTATGTTGGATAAATACTTCAAATCTTTCTGGATTATCCTTCTACCTATTAGATTTTTGGGGGAAGATAGAAATATGGTGAGTATAATTATCACACCTCAATGTTGTTTTCAGGTAATTCCTTGTTTTTGTTTATTTTGATCCAATTTTTATTGATCCCCAATTTTTTTGTTGTTTTTATTATTTTAATACGGGAGAAGGTGTTCCTAGAAGAGTTTGTGAGGTATAGACACAAACCTATAGCTAATGAAGTTACATGCAATCCACTGTCTAACTAATAAGAGCCACTGGCTAGCCAATAGGATTGGTAGTGGCTATAACATTCTAATGTATCCCCTATCCAACTTGTGGGCCTCTAATATCTAGTTAGTGGGCTTGTTAGGGGATATGAAATTGTACTATAGCCACCAACCATCTGGTGGGCCCCCACCATCTGACCAGTGTCTCACATGGGTTTTTGAATAGTAAGCACACTATTATATTTTCACACTATATCGCCTTTGGTATTTCTTAATCATTATAACTCAATCTATACATTATTTATACAAATTTTTGGGCTCTCCTTGGATGACCCTGTATCTTCCAACATGAATCATCAAAATATCATTGTGCCCATTGAAGTTGTGATCCTCTTTTAATAAGTCTAAATCTATTTTGGTCTTAAATACTATCATTATTTGGGATTAACTTATTTTAATCCTAGTATTTATTATTAAAACTATAACAAACCAACACTTTTTTATTATCTCTCTTTAATTATATTGGATTTCTTTGATATCTTTCTTTACATGCAACAATGAGTTTAAATGAACCGACATATACTATTGAAATATTATTATTACCTAGAGTTTGGATTGAAAGGAATGAATATGACTAAAATAATTATTAAAAAAATAGGATTTACTCATTTATAAAATGAATTCATTTTCTATCAATTTATTATAAATGAAAATAATATCCTTTAAAAGTAAAATAATTTTTTTTGAAAACTATTTTATACGTATAATGTGTTTTTATATTAACACATTAAATTAATCACTATTGATAAATTATTTAAATTAAATTTATATATTACATATTCAATAAAATATTTTATTATTGAACTACTGGGTTTTTGGTCACGGGATAAGAATTAGTCTAGTTTTAGGCTTCAAAACATATTTTTTTCCTTCAAAAAATAGGTCTCACCACATTTTGCATGCTTATTTTAAAATAGATTTCCGACACTTCTAGATTTTTTTGATGAATGGATTCTATATTTTTTATTTTGAGGTTAAAATAAATGAAATATTAATCTTTTACTTTTGGTCATTATGAATAGTATCCTTGGTAAATATTTGTTACCATAGTAAGGGTAAAACGTGAAAAACATGGTTAAGACTTTGAGATAAGGCTTCAAAATTTACATAACACATGAATTTTTCCTACTGAATAAAAGGAGTTCATCCATAACCATTTAATTTTAAAAAATATATCAATTTCGTTCAATTATTCTTGATTATGTTATTTATATTATTTTATTAAAATGATAAATAAAAAATGTCACTTTCTTGACTTTAATTTCTCAAATATTTTTTCATAAGGATAAAAGAGGTTATGTTTAATAATAAATATTTATTTTAAAAATTAACTAATTTTTAATCAATACAATGTATTTTTAATTTTTAATGATGGAATAATTAAATTTAATGTTTTCTCATTGCTGATATAGTATTTATTCAAGTAAAAGAAATAAAATAATTTTTGAAATAATAAAAGCAATAAAATTTGGATAAATCATTGAATTAAAACAATATTTTAGAAAAATATAACATAATAGTGATATTTTAAAAGTTTTTATTCAAACTAAACTTTATTCATGTTTTATTTAACATCAAACTATGTAAATTATCCCTAAAGTGACTTTAATGTCATCTTATGCTAAATAATATTTAATTAAATGTATTAAAAATAAAAAATTATATAATATTGGGACACTTAAATGGAATATGGTCAATAATATCAACCCCTTTCCACTTATGGGTCACTTTTCCTTTTATAGTTACATTCGTGACCATTAAATAGTAAAAACATTAATATCATGGTAACATTCCAAATGGTAAAATATGGAAGAGTTAAAACTACTAGATAATGGTTAAACCATCAAATAAACATGTATAAATATTGTTTCATGAGATTATTTCTACATATTATCATCCAATGTAATAAATATATCAATTTTTAATCACTTAATCCTGAATGTTAATTTATGTTAATTTAATACCTTATGTAATTCAAATAGTACCCATTCACTCACTTATAAAAGGGATCCTACTCTCATGCCTTACTAACAATGTTGGAGCCTTATATATCAGCCAATACCTACCCTAATTTCATATTATCTTCCTAAAATATATCACATAGCTTATGGTATTTCCAAAATACCATCATTTCAAGGATTAATGTGTAAGTCAAAAGTGGTTTCCCAATAAAGAGGTATAACTTTTAACCAAGTACTTCCAATTGTATTATTATTATACCTCCTATAAATCTATGTAGTTGATTATAGAATAATTATTTTAGTACCTTAAATATAAATTAATAATAATAATAATAATAATATTATTTAATAACTATTATCCACCACCTTTCCATCCCATGGGAAAGGAAAACATCATTTGTGTGTACATGTGGACTACCACTTCTACAAAGCGATGCATTTTGTTTTCCATCACTACTTAATATTTATGGTTATAATGATGGATTTACTAAATATATATGATGTTTAATATATTATAATTTTTTTATAATGGTTAATTATTATTTAAATTTTTATCATTCTATCCATTGAGAAGTTGAAACATCATTTGTTCATATGAACAAATTACCGTCTACACAAAGTGATGTAATTAATTTCTTGTCACCACTTTATATGAATAGTTATAAAAGTGTATGTAGTTATTAAATATTATACTAATAATATTATTAACATTTCCAAGTTGATTTAACCATGATCAATGAATAAGTAATGATACTGTTGAACCAAAACATGCATGAAAAATGAAGCAGTTATCACATTGAATAGTGATTTAATAATGAATTTTCAATAAATGAGTGATAATATGTTATAATTAAATGAAATATGGTAGTATATAGATTATTATAGATAATTAATATATTTATTATAAATATATAGTTATTATATATTGTTTTTTACATGTATGAAGTAAGACATTTTAATTAGGATTATTTATACTCGAATTTACATTGAGGAAATTATATAATTATTATCATATAAAACCATTTAATCTTTCTTATCTTATTTTTATTTTTTATAATTCTTATGTTTTAGCACCATTTTACTTTCTTTTTTACAGAAATTATTTTAGAAAATAATTTTAATAAAATATTTCCTTATTTCTCCTCGTTCGGTCAGAAATTTCTTTTATTCAATATCCATATTTTTTAAAATGTTTTTCAGAATGTTTTCTAATATTATCCAATTAATTTTTAATTTCATTTTTACTAATGTTTTAATTATTAATAAAAAGGTTAAAAATAATCTCCTCCTTGTTTTCCTAAATGAGATAATTTTTATCAAAGGTGTGAACAAAATATTTATTTAATGATTATGATAATAATAAAATATCTCGGCCTTATGTAAACTCAATGATTTGAAGCATCCTTGATCTAGTTTCTATGTTTATTATCAAATAAAATGTTTTAAATTATATTTTTGAAATTGTGATATTTTAAATAATTTATTTCAAAATGAAAATTGTATTTTCCAAAAGAAAAGTTCTTGTGACCTTTTAAAGAAAATTTTCATTTATGAGGACATCCTTTGATGTTACTTATTCTTTATTGGGGATATGATATAATGAAACTATCATTATTTTTTCTATAGATGGTTTATTTTTACAATGATGATATTTTTATGAAACCTGTTCATTACCCATGGGTTATTCTATCATGAAATGGTGAAATATTTTTGACATCAGTTTCTTTTCTTTGAGAAATACTTTGATCAAATGTCAAATGTTTTATGATATTATTGTACACATATTTATGGTCTTGATTATGTAATTGGTGGATCTATTAAAGGCCACTAATTCACTGGGAAAAATCCATTTATCTAATGAGATAATTATGGAAAACAAGTTAATGATCTCGATCCACTATGGGAAATATATATGGATTCATGAACCATTATAATAGAGAAAAGATGTGTTGATGCCTCATCCACTATTAAATTGGAAGCATTTAGTTATGCTTGATCCAATATAATATAATGGTATTTTTATTTTACCTCTACATATGATATGGTTTCTATGTCTGTGATGGTGACATGCTCTTATGACATGTTGATATGCTTATTATTTGAAATCATGGATCCTGATTTATTTTTGATAATTATCCAATTTTGTGACCTAATAATGTTTTATGTCATAACTCATGATTATGATCTATGAATTGTTGGGTATGAGGTTAAATTTTTAATAACATTTTCTCATACAATTATACTCAGGATATGCTTATATATTTTCATCAATTGATATATCCCTTGTATAACTTTACTAAGCATATGAGATCAACCATTATTATGTTAAATTTTTCTTCAAGTTATGATGATGGGTGTTTCTAATGTAACTTAAAATAATTTCATTCCCATATTTTTTTGAGTTAATAAATATATAAATTCCAATGGTAGGTGGCTATTAGTAATTTTCCAGTGACATCTTAGAAAACATGTTGGTCGATAGGATGGGAGGTCGGGATCATAACACCATTTGGGGGGCATTACTACCTACTCTAGGACTCTCTTATATATTTAAGAAATATTTTTTTAATAATTACCAAATATTAATATGATATTGGTTACCACTATGTTAATTATCTGATCAAGACCATGTGTTTGATGTAAACCTATATAGGTCCCCCATAATTATCCTATAAATATTATAATGATTTGGTTTAAATTTGTCTTGTTAGGGTCACTGTATTTTATTTCCACCCATGGGGTTGGTTAGAGTTTGGATTTGGTATTGAACCTCAAAGATTCATCTCACATATCCCATGGAAAAAAGTAACCAAACCCAATTTAGTTTAATGAAATGGGTAAAAGTGAAATGGCATTAGGTTTTGATCTCAATGTAGTGTCCTATGTATCCTACACAATATAGTAACAAGATCCCACATAGTTTTATTGAATTTTTAGGGATTGAACCTTAAAGATTCTTGTAATTAAGGAAATTTCATCATACCGATTAGATGGTCATCAAATATTTCTAATCACAAGTGAGTCATTATTAGTGTAAAAAACAAGAGGTAGTATAAGATCAATCACATCACAAGAGATAAGAAAATGTGATTTGAAAGTTTGGTTGGGGATTACACCTTGGAAGATTCCCTTTTTTTGGAACCATGATGAGGATCTTTACTCATGGTGATTTAGGGGTTTATTTGGGTCTAACCCGTAGGAGGATGAAGATGTTTCTGAAACCATGATGTGGATATTGTTTATGGTGTTTTGGAGGTTTGATTGGGGATTACACCTAGGAGGATTCCCATATTTCTGGAACTAGTAGGAGGATATAAACATTTTCTAATTTAGATGTTTTTTTGTAGATTACACATAGTTGGATTCCCATGTTTCTATAACCATGGTTAGGATCCCGAATCATAGTGAATTTGAGGTTTAGTTTTGGATTACACCTAAAAGGATGCACATGTTACTAGAACCATGAAGAGATATCGATTCATGGTGATTCTCGAGTCTAGTTGGGGCTTACAATTAGGAGGATTTCCATGTTTCTGGAACCATGGTGAGGATATCAATGTATAGTGATTTGGAGGGTTGTTTAGGTATTACACCTAGAAGGATTCCCACATTTTAAAAACATGATAAGGATAAATAATAATGGTGATTTGGAGGTTTGGATTGTAATTACAATTATGAGTATTCCTGTGATTTCTGAACCATGAGGAGGATGTTGAGTAATGGTTATTTATAGGTTTGGTTGGGGATTACACCAAGGAGGTTTTCCATTTTTCTGGAAGCATGAGGAAGACCTCTAATCAATTTGATTTAGTGGTTTTGTTTAGGATTACAACTTTGATGATTCTGAGGATTCTATAACCATGAAGAGGATATTTAATCATAGTTATTTAAAGGTTTGTTTGGGGTTTACACCTAAGAGGATTCCCATGATTCTTGAACCATGAGGAGGATCTTGACTCATAGTGATTTGGAGGTTTGGTTGGGGATTAAACCTATATTTATTCCCATATGTATAGAACCATTAATAGGAGATCTACTCATGGGGATTTAAGGATTTGGTTGGGGCTTACACATAGGAGGATTCCCATGTTTCTGGAACCATGAGGAGGATCTTGACTCACGGTGATTTGGAGGTCTGATTGGGGTTTACACCTAAGAGGATTCCCATGTTTCTAGAACCATGATGATGATATCAACATATGGTGATTTATAGGTTTGGTTAGGGATTACACATAGGAGTATGCCCATATTTCTAGAACCATGATAAGGATATCAATTCAAGGTGGTTTAGGGGTTTGGTTGGGGAATACACTTAAGAGGATTCCAATTTTTATACAACCATGAAGAGGATCTATATTTATAATGATTTAGAGGTTTGGTTTGGGCTTATACCTAGAAGGATTCCCATATTTGTTGAACCATGAGGATGATCTCAACTCATAGTTATTTAGTGGTTTGGTTATGGCTTTCACCTAGGAGTAATCCCATGTTTCTATGACCATGAGGAGGATCTTGACAAATGGTGATTTGGAGGTTTGGTTGGGGTTTACACCTACTAGGATTCAAATGTTTCTATAACAATGATAAGGATCTTAAATAATGATGATTTAGAGGTTTGGTTGATGCTTAAACCTAGGAGGATTTCCATATTTTTGTGTCCTACCTATAATCAAAAGGTGAGGAAGGGAGATTATTAATATTGGGGATTACACCTATTAAGAGGCCTAAACCTAGATGATTATTTTAACCCTAGGTTTATTACAAATGAATCACATCCTAGATATGATACCTAGTATAATTGGTCCATCACACATGTGAGAGGGATAAAATAGGTTCTTAGCTCAAGTGAGGATTATAAAAGGAGCATACCCATGTTGGAGGGATAGGAAATGAGCTTATCCCAAGATGGAGGGCAAGAAAATATTCTTAGACCTAGCGAGGGAAAGCGAAGGTTCTTAACCCTAGTTAGAGATAGAAAAGGTTTGTATCCATAGTGATAACTAAAATTATGATGTTTTCACCTAGTATAGGGTCATTTGGGAGAATCTCCTCGCTAGGATTCCTTGGTTGATGGGTTTCCCAAGTGAAATGAATTAGTAGAAGAGTCACCAAAATATGGGTTGCCCATGTACAGGTCACCCAAGTACGGGTGCTCAAGTATGGGTCACTCCTGAGAAATGACTTGGGTGAAGGGTTTTCTAAGTATGAGTCACTTAAGAATGGGTCTCCCAAGTACATGTCTCCCAAGTATAGGTTTCCCAAGTGGTACATGGGAAATTTGGAAGTACCTAACCCAATTAGTACTTGGGAGAAATGAAAGTGCCTTGACCAAGTAGTACTTGGGTGAATTTAAATGCATCATCTAAGTATAAATTGGGTGGATTGGAGTGCCTTTCCAAAGTATCACTTGGTAAGATTGGGTTTCCTCTCCATGTGATGGATCACCCATGTGTTTCACCCATGTGGGTGGGGGGGGGGGTCTCACCCATATGGGGGAGAATTAGGTGCCTCATCCAAGTAGAAGGATTCCCATGGTGGTTCACCCATGTTAGGGTGAACTAGATGGGTGAAAATAGCATTAGAAGAGCTATCACCTTGCTTATTCATCCAAAAGTTCATCCTTCATCCAAAAAATGGAGGTAGAGGGGTTTATTTATAGTCAAAATGGTGGACGTAGGTGAAGGAGCTACATGAATAAGTTGTACAAAGGAGCTGCGTGAGGGACTTACATGAGGGAGCTATATGAATGACTTACATAGGAACATGAATTCCTTAATAAAATTTTCTTAACTTTCTACAATAAAAACTTTTGATCCATATGATTAATTAGGCTTTGTGAAAAGTCAAAACAAAGAATGCCAAGAATCCTATGCCCCTCGATATGGTTTATACACCTTATTGAGCTATTTTATGATGAAAAAGTTCCCAATAGACCATAAAAAATGGGTTTTAATGTGGAAACACCTTTTTATTAGAAATTTGTGAAATTGAAGACCCACGTTTAGAGGGTGTTTCTCACCATTGTACTACCATATTGGGTTACATTTTTGAGCAATCTACATCCTCTAGTATGTAAAAAATGTTGTGAAAAATGAAAATCCAATCTACTTGTTCTTCAAGAATTGAGATATATTTCTACACAAACTCAACGTTTGTTTTCTAAGTGATAATTATATCATTAGTTGTGAGAAAAAAGTGCATGGTATGAAATTTTCATTGCCAACAATGGGTAATAAGTGTGATGAGTCTAAAAGGGAAAAGTATTTAAATAAATACCTTAGAGACGATGAATATTTTAATTAAATAAGATTTTTGTATATCAAATATCCAAGTTCACTAAACCATTATAGTTCTTAGGTATGTTTATTTTGGGTATATATTAAATAATCATCTATAATATGTAATATCTATGTATATTATGTTTAGGTCTCTTTATTAGGTATTAGAAGAGTTTATATTTATTTTTGGAGACAAATATTAGATACATTTTGTGAAAACATTGGGGATAAGTATAAGTATAATAGAACCTCTAATGTTATGGTAATGTAAGGAATATGGGTTTTCTATAAAATATATCATATTATGGATACTAGAATGTGGATTCAGCTACAACATAAATTCACATTGGGGTAGTAACTATGAAATGTGAATATTTGGTATTAACTTAATCATCAATGGTGCATGATGAGTGGGAAAAAGATTGCACACATAGATAGACACTCATAAGGGATACACTTTGGAAAATTGAAATTTTACTTATGAACTATTATAAAGGATTTAAAAAGATATTGACCTTGGATAACCTAGGTTAATCCTAAGGTGTTATATATTAACAGATAGGTATCATGAGTTTGATATCTTATGAATTATTTTTCAATATTTATCAGTCTAGTTATTTAAGGATAATGAATACACTATGCTTTCTAGATTTAGTCAATTAATGAAATGAGGAGAAATCATACTAACAATGAATGTGATGGAAAATGAAATTATTGTATTCATGAGAAACCAAATTGTAAGGGAGCTATAATGAAGAGTTGTATTGTTATTTTCATAAAAAATTCATAGAATATGAATCATTTTGAGCATTAAAATGATAAAAGTGTGGGAAAACATACTATTGAGTATTTTATATAGCAACATTAAAATTATTTTAGTGGGTATTCCAATCTACTGGTGGCTGAATGACTAGTCCATACCAATGAGATTTTGTTTCTTCTATTCTACAGTGCTTGGAACATGAAAATGATGTATTGGATATTTATCATTTGGAAGGAGAAGTAGATCAATAGTGTAATCAAATTAAAAAAAAGGAAAGAGGAAAAATTGACTCCCTAGATTGGGTTGATTTTAAGAGGTTATTTTTTAGTAAGTACTTCCATCATATTCTAAATAAAAAATAGAGAATGAATTCTTTAATCTTAAGTAGAAGGATTATGAATACATAGGCATATATGAGTTAGATATTACAGGACTTATATGGTATTCTTCTGGATTAATCATCATCCCTAAAAGAAAAATTGATCGATTCTCTAGAGGATTAAAATGAAGTCTGTAGAAGGAATTATCTATAATATACATATGTATTTATAAATAAATTATTTGATATTCTATCTAGGTAGAAATGGAAATTATAAATTCCCATCATTCTCATAGTTTTGATAAGAAAATAATTATGGAGTCTTATGAAAACTTAAATAAATTACACATTGTAAAGGAATACCAGTTATCTACAAACCATAAATATGGGAAAAACATCAAGATAATTACTTGAATAGAACTAAGAGATGATTAAATTTTAGATGGAATGGTCATAAATCCCATGAATGTTGATAGAGAATAAAGAGTCCAGTTGATACAATAGACGAATGGAAGATGAAAACTAATGCACCTACCATGATCAAGTGCATGAAATTCATGGAGTACTAACATTATGATAACTAGTGTATGAATATAAATGTTTCTGAATACAATCAATATCAACAACATATTAAGCCCAATGAAAAAGGGAATTCTCATATGATCATGACCACCAAATTGGTTTATGAGAATGATGTGGTGAAATGTACACTTATCATTCCCTTTAAAACAACCAATATGTTATCTTATTCTGGTTCTACTCAATATTTTATAACTAAGGAATTTTATTAAGGTATCATTTTACCACCTCAATGACTAGATTATGATTTTGCACTGAAAAATAATATTGGTAGAGTGATCACTCATCAAGTTCTTAGTTCCTCTGTGAAAGATGTTTTTGGGAATTTACTTCCTGGAAATATTATGATTATAAATATAGTTCAATTTTATGTGATTTTAGAAATTTATTAGATTTATTTAAGAAGATATAATATCAATCTCTGTGGAAGGGAAGTCATATATCATATTTCAAATGAACCAAGGATCATTTATCTATGTGAGGATGAATACAGACCTATTATGGGAATTACTTATACATTATGTGTCTTAATTACTATCGAAGATGGGTATTTTTCTCAGACAGTTGTGAAGAAACTCAACATTGGGGATATACTTATTTTATGAGTTTTTTTAGGTCTTCCTACAAGATTTTCATAGTCCTCCTCTATTCACAAAGTTATGTTTTCAATAAAACTAATACCTGGTGCTATACCAATTTAAAACAATCTTTATAGAATGACATCGATTGAGTTACATGAATTGAAGAACAAACTCTAGGAGAATCAAGAAAATGGATTCATACACTTGAGTACATCACCTTAGTACACACCTATTCTTTTTTATAGGAATAAAGATGGTCCAATTCATATTTGTATCAATTCTTAGGAACTTAATTAGATAACTATCAAGAAAAATTATCTTGTACCTCATATCAATGATTTTATAATCACTTATAATGAGATTAATACTTTTCCAAGATCGAACATCATTCTGGATATCATAAAATTAGGTTTATTAAGGAGGATATACCCATGAAATACTTATGTATAAAGTATGGTAATTATTTATTTATGTTGATTCTACTCAGAACTAAAAACCCCTTCAATCCTCATTGATTTAAAGAATAAAGTATATAGATATTACTATGATATGTTTGTGATAGTCTTTATAGATTATATTATTATATATTACAAGAGTATGGAATATCATTATGATAATTTGATAATTTTTTAAAGACCCCTTAGAAAGTTAATTTCTAAGATAAATTTACTAAGTGTGATTTTTTTGCATTATAAAGACTCATTAAAGTTTCATATAAGTTCATGTGAGGGTATATCATTAGATCCATCAAATATGGATGTTATTGATCAATGACCTAGACTGACCATGGTAAAAAAACAGATAGCTTTCTTAGGTTACATAGATACTATAGATGTTTTGTGAGATATTTCTCACAACTAACTAATCCACTCAATAACTTGGATCATAAGGGGGTTAAGTTCTTATGGGTAAACGAACATAGAAACAATTTCAAGGACTTTCATAGATGGTTGTTTATTGCACCTATGATCACACTAACCTGTAGTAGATAAGGATTTTTGATATATAAGATTCATTATGTAAGGAGATAGAATGTGTGCTCTTGAAATATTATATGGTGATACAATGTTCCCCAAGCCAATTGAAAATACAAGAGAATAATTTCCAGACTCTTGATTTTGATATGGAGGCCATATTTTTTCCCTCAAGATATGGATGAATTATATTTATATTAAAAGGCGTGACATAAATATAGATAATTAAAGGTTGAAGTGTATATTCACATATAAAGAGTTGAATATGTACCATATAATATGGGTAGAGTTGATTAAAGATTATTACTATTCAATACATTAGCACATTAAGAAGATGAACAAGGTGGATGATGCTTTGAGTCTAAAGGAACATGCAAGTTTGAAAATAATATGGATAAAAAGAGATCGAAAACATATGCATTTAAAGAATATGGAACTTGAAATTTTGAGGAAGGATGATATATCCAATATTTATTATATGATTTTTCCACTACCCATCCATGTGAGTATTAAAGAGGGGTATAAGGAGGATATATAACTATGTAAGAATGTGAGAAATGTTAATTTGTTTAATTGTGACTATAATGTAATGATAAGGTTCAATAACTATGTTTATGTCATGATAATACCATATTTGGAGAAGGAACAATTATTTGAAGCTGAAAATTTATCATTCTATATTTATCCTATAAGTATAATGATTTACGGAGATCTAAAAGATAATTTCTGGTGGAATAACCTAAAAAGGGATATTGAAGAGTATGAATCTTGGTTCTAGGTATGATATAAATTTAATATTGATAGATATATGTCTAAGGGAATGTTATAACAATTACCTATACTATAATGGAAATGAGAACAAATTACTATGAATTTATTCATAGGACTCCCCAAAACATCTAAAGGGAACAATTCTATTTGGGTTATAGTTGGTCTCCTTATGAAATCATTACATCTCATTTTAATCAGAGAATATTTTCATCTTGATGAACATTCTAGGATAGACATTAAGGAAATACTAAGATTTCATGGATTACCACAATGTGTTGTATGTAATCAATATTTGAGGTTTACCTCAAAGTTCACGAGAATTATTCAATTGTATGTAGATATAGAGTTGAGTTACAATACTATATATCATCTTCAGAATGATGTTCATTATGAGAGAATCATTCAAACTACAAAATACAGTAATTTATTTCACTCAAGCATTCATATGGACCATTTTAAATAACTCCAACATATGAGGATGAGGTTAGGGAAAGGAAGCTATTGAGACTTGATCTAGATGAGGAAATGAAAGAGAAGGTTTGAGATATTAAGTAACACATACAAAAAGATCATAGTTGATAGGAATGTTAATTTGATAATCATCAGTAATATCAAGGGTATATAGTTTGTGACAAGGTATCCTTACAAATATCTCATTATAAGAAGGTTATGAGATTTGGGAAGAAAGTCAAGATAAACCCTAGATATATCAATCCCTTTGAGATTCTTGATCATGTTTGGATGATAGATTATAATTTGTAATTTCTACCAAATATCTCTCAAGTTCATGATGAGTTCCATGTATCTCTCATACAGAAGTACACACCCAATCTGTCACATGTGTCAATCTTATAGGTTATACTACTGGATCACGATTTCAATTTTGAGGAACAACTAGTGGATATTATTGATTATTGAGAGAAAGTCATATGAAATAAGATTACTCCCCAAGTCACAGTTTTTTGGTGAAACAATAAATTAGAGGAGGCTATGTGGGAACCATAGAATGTGATAAGGGAGAAGTATCCTAGATTTGTTTTTTAACAGAGTGTTGAAATTTTGAGGGTGAAATTATTATAAGGGAGTATAATGTAACACCTTGAGATTTTATGGTATGGACTTTGCAAATATGTTTAATTTATTTAATATATTTCTTTACATAAAAAATTGAGATAAAATGAACTATGTTATACTATTGGAATATTATTACTTCCTCTAAATTGGATTTTTGGGTGTAAATTGGGCTAAAAAAATTAAAATAAAATCATTTGAAAGTAAAATAAATGTTTTTATGAAAACAATTTTTATGTTTGTAATGTATTTTTATCATAATAAATTGAATTAATCGTTATTGATGTATTATTTTAATGAAATTTATATATTATATATTAAATAAAATGTTTTAGTATTTATCTAATGGTTTTTTTGTTGGAATGAGATAAGAATAAATAAATTTTTATTCTTAAAATTGAGTTTTTTTAAAATGGATTTTCTATGTTTTTCATTGTTATTTTGAAATGGATTTATACCACTCATATAAAATTAACCTTAAAAAATATATTCCATGATTAGAATTAGGCTTATCAAGTTTTTTAAAATAATTCTCTTTTATTTTTGGTCATTAGGAGTAGTAATATTGGTAAATATTTATCACCTAAATAATGGAAAAATGAGTAAAATAGGGTTAAAACATTGGTTTAAGGATTCAAAATTTCTATAAGACTTGCATTTATCAAATTAGATGGGTGTATTTCAGACATTATCATCAAAATTTCGAAAATATGGAAACTTGGTTCCATTTTTATTTGATTATGACCTTTATATTATTTGTAGAAAAGGATAAATAAAAAATGACACTCTCTTGAATTTAATATCTATAATATTATTTCATAAGGATAAAAAGGGGTTATTATCAGTTATTAATTTTTACTTGAAATATTAAATAATTTTTTATCATGATAATTTATTTTTAATTTTTAGTGATGCGATAACTAACTTAAATTCTAATGCAACAGTGACATAATATTAGTTAAAGTAATAGAAAAAAGAATTAAATGATTTTAAAAATACTAAAAGTAATATAAATTGGATGAATTATTATTTTCCACTAATTTTTTATATTAATATAACATAATAATGAAATTTTAAAACTTTTTATTCTAATTCTATTTCAATAATGCTTTCTTTAAATTCAAACTATGTAAATATTCCAAAAAAGTGACTTTAATGGTATCTTATGTTAAATAATATTTTGTTAAATGAATTAAAATCCATAAAAATATTTTATTTTGCAACTTTAAGGGTATTTTTTCAATAATACCAACACTTTTATACTTACGGATTACTTTTCCATTTATTGTAACATTATTTACTATAAAAGAGTAAAAAACATTGATATCACAATAACTATCAAAAGGGTTAACGTGGGTTAAAACTAATATATTTGGGTTAAAACATGAACTAAAATTGAATAAATATTATTTTAAGTTATTATTTATACTTATAATATGACTAGATTTGAATTATATCATTTTGTATTGAATTTAATCTGATCATTAATTTATATTAATTTAATACTTAGTAATTCCAAGAGTGCCCCTCCCCTCACTTATAAAATGGAACCTCCTCTCCCCCCTTATTCACCATGTTTTATATTTATAACCCAAGACATCACCAAAATAATATCATCATAGATTACATCCACACATATTATCAATTTTGGTCTTTCAAAATACATTTTTTATGTCTTAAAATGTAATCCAAAAGAGTTTTCTCATTGAAGAGGTATAACTCTTAACTAAGTGCATTCAATTTTATTTTTATTATACCTCATTTAATATGTGGTATAAATTATAAAATAATTAATTATGTATCATAAATATTCTTAATTGTTATTGTGGTGAAGTATATACCATTATACACCACTTTCCCATGCCATGGAAAAAAACATCATTCATGCGTACGTGTGGATTACCACCTACACAAAGTGATGCATTTTTCTTTTCATACCTGCATCACATTTCTGGTTATAATGATTTATTTACTAAATATATGTTATATTTAAGATATTATTAAAGTTCTGGTAAGGTTAATTGTTATTACCTTTATGTCGTTCCATCTATCAAAAAGAGGAAACATCATTCATGGTTATATATAGATTATCATCTCTATTAAGTGTTGTAATAAATTTTCATCACCAATTTATATGAATAGCTATAAATGTGTATATAATTATTAAATATTTTACTCATGAAATTAATTATATATATGATGTAACCATGATCAAATTATAGGTACTGTTTTTTTTTGAACTGAAACATGTATGAAAAATAAAGCATATATCCCCAAGAACAATAAATTTAATAAAGAATTTTAATAAATGGGTGATATGATGTTGTAAGTAAATCATATATGGTATGATATATATGATTATGGTTATATAATATATTTAAAATAAATCCATATTTATTATATAGGATCTTTTGAAACATATGAAGAAAGATGAGGCTTGAGATTGGGGATTAATTTTTTAATCCTATTTTAATCAGGATTGTTAATTCTTTAATTTCCAATGAAAAAATTATATGATTATTATATGTGAAACCAATTTATATTTTTTCTTATATATTTTTGTAATTTTAATGTTGTAGTATGATATCCTCAATTTGGTTCTCGAAATGTTTCAAGAAATGTTTTAAAGAAAATTTGGCTTTATTTCTCCACATTTGGTCGGAAAACCTTTTTCTTCCATATCCATGTTTTCTAAAATTATTTTAGGAATGTTTTTGTGTATTATCTAATGAATATTTAATTTAATTTTCAACCATGTTTGATTTTTTACAAAATGGTTTAAAATGAATCTTATTTTCATTTTCTGAATAAGGTATTATATACCAAAGGTGTGAATTAAATATTTGTTTTAATGAACACGATAAGAAAATAATTTCTGATCATCATGACTGCTCCATAATTTAGAGCTTTTTTTACAAGTTTTCATATATTTTTCAAAGAAAATGATTTAAATTTTATTTTTTAAATCATGATATTTTAAATAAGTTATTTGAAAATAAAAATGGAATTTTCCTCAAGAAATATTCCAGTGATCTTTTGAAGTAATTTTCATCTAAGATAAAATCCTTTGATGTTACTTATTCTTTACTTGGGATATGATCCAATTATACCATCCTTATTCGTTATCTTTATGTTTTATTATTATGATGATGTGATTTTTATTAAAACTACTATTTTCCTACGGGTTATGCCATAATGAAATGATTAAATGATTATGTAACTTGTTTCCTTTCTATAGGTTATAATATGATGAAACGATGAATCATTTATGATATTATAGAAGAGATATGTATAGTTATAATTATTTAATGGGTGGGTTTGTTAAATCAATCTAATGCATTAGCTAAATCCTTATATCTTATGATATAATTATGGGAAATGAGTTGATGTGCTAGATCCACTATAAGAAATAAGTAGGGATGCATGATCTACTATGATATGTGAAACATGTGGAAATACCTGATCCCTATGAAAAAGAAAACATGTGGTGATTCCGTATCCACTATTATATGATGGTATTAGTAGTTAAAGTTGACATATGATATTCTTTAGATTCCTATTATGGTTCAAAACTCTTATTACATGTTAATATGCTTATGATTTGAACTTATGGATCATGATTTATTTTTAATGATTCCCCAATTTTGGGACGTACTAATGTCTTATGTCATGACTCATGATTATGGTATCTGAATTTTTAGGTATTATTTTTTATTATAATCACATTTTATCATAACCGTATTCTCATGATATGCTTATATATGATTATTGATTGATATCTTCATTTTTTTACTCTTACTGAGAATCTGAACTGACCCATTTTTATGATTAGTTTTTCCTAAAGTTATGTATAAGGGTTATAAGTTTGATGAGTATATAAGGGAACATTATATAAAGAAATATTTTTGAGATGATGAATAATTTACTTAAATAAGATGTTTATGTTTCTATTATCCAAGTAAACTAAACCTTTATGGTTCCCATTCATGTTTATTTGGGAGATATATTGAATATTCATTAAAAAAAATGTAAAATCAATTTATGTTAGGTTTGGGTCTCATAGAAACCATAGGAATTTGTAATATTTTGTCTCTTCATAGTAAATTGTGGTTCTTTGGATCTTTCACTTTCTTATTTGAGCCTTCTCTCTTTTCTTCTTGTAGATTCTTTAGCCAGCTAAATTCCAAGTGTTTGGAGGTAGGTTGTTTCATGAATTGGATTTATTATACAAACCTTGATTTCTTTATCCTTTAATTTGGTTTCTAAAATTAATTAAGGGCATGAATAATGTTTTGATAAAATAAAGTGGTTTTCATTATTTTAATGCAAATGGATTCTCCATTTTATGTTTCTAAAAAAAATAGATTTCTGATAGGTTTTCTATAGTTTAAAAGTATATACTATTACCAAAATTTGAAAATGAACTTTGAATGATGTTATTATATTAAGTCCAACTACAATAATCAATGAGGCATGAAACCATCCTTGGGCATGAAATATTACCCCCTAGGCTTATTTTTGAAGGGTAATGTGCCCAATAGGTGGCCCAATGTGTGGCATGGAGACACTCTTGGGAGTAAACTCTTACCCTTAGGCCTATGGTTCTTGGATAATATGCACACCCGGTCATTGATAGGTCATATATTGTAAAAGGATCCCCACTAACCCAGATTTGATGTTCCCCCTGGGGATAGTTTTCACATTTCTATTCTTTAAAATGTATATTTTAAATGTTGTATAAATTATTTAAAAACTGGTTTATTTGTAATGTTTTAAAATTTGGAAAAGGGTGGATTTTCCTTTTTGATACCAAACAATGTAAAATTATGTATCATGCAGTGTATTTTTTTACTTAATAATAATTTTTTTATTTTATAAAGTATTTTTTTATGAATCACTGGGTGATATCTTATTGGGATTTTTTTTAACACCTTGAACACACCTTTGTGTGTATGTAGATCTTATTTTTGCGAACACAAGTAAAAGAAAGGAACCACCTGGTGTCACTGGGTTTGTTTGTTACCAGGGTGTGGGAGTCTGAAGCTGATTATATGTCATGTGTAGATGGGTTTTTGATATTACTTTGCGATTTTGTTTTGGATTTTGGTTGTTAAAACTTATATATTTCTTACTTTTGTAAAAATTTTGTTGTTCACTTATTTGGGTGGACCAAAAATTCCTTTATCAATGTCACCTTGTTTGATAGTATTTTATGGATAAATTTTTCCCAAGGATATTTCTTGACTATAGGGTGCTTGTTTATAGTCTATGGGGATTGATAACATCCTTAATTTCATGTTAGTAATTGATCATGGTCTTGATAGTTGGGTAATTTGGGTTGGTTCAAGACATATTTTTTCACATGTAATGTTTAGGGCATATGATTCACAACCCTAAATACTAATTAATGACTTATCAATATTTTTTTTTCATTCTATATCTCACGTGATATCTTTATAAATAAATTATATAAAAGAAATTAATTAGAATATTTTAGAAATTACAGCATACTCCCGAATGAAATAGGAAGGTCATACTAACTCATCATAGATCAAACCATATCCATTAAGGTAGGATTACTCCCCTCAAACACACCATGACACTTTGGTTTTATAAGACTAGTGAGTTGTGGAAGAATTCCATAATTTCTTAGATGCTAAGTGAATTCCTAGATAATGTATTCACCACCCTAATATGATTATAGAATCTTAATACTTTTACCCTATTTATTATGAAATTGATTTTAAAATTCCTTAAAATTTTAAAAAGATCCATACTCATGTCTCATCAAAAACACATATCCAAACCAACTAAAGTCATTGGTAAAATTAATGAAGTACCTAAAAAACCACTTTCATGAATACTAATAAGTCCGCATATATCACAATGTATAATATATAGTGGTACACTTTCCCTTTAGCCTTTTCAACAAAATGTTTCTTTGGTCATTTTCCATAATGAAAAAGTTAAAAATTCTAAAATGATTCACAATTAAATGTTTACAAATTTTTTTTTCTATGGATTATTTGGAGGCATTCCTCATTTATATGTCTAAAGATACAATTTCAATAGTAGGTGGGATTGGAATAAACCATGGAATTGATATTATATATGATATAAAGATGATTATCAATTTTATAATATATAATCCATTTACTATATTTCTAATGAAATAAAACATGAAATTAATATATATATATATACTCTTACTCTTAATAGTGAATGGAAATCCCTAATTATCTAAACAAGATTCAGAAATCAAATTTTTTCTTATGGAAGGAACTTAATAATAGGTCTCTAACTCTAAAAATAATCTCATTGATAAAGTCAGATCATAAGTGTTGACCTCTAATGTAATTTTTTCTCCATTAATGATATAAAGTTATACTTAACCCTCTTTCAATTTGGTACTATCTCCGAGTCTGTGATTATTTACAAAAATTTATGATGCACACCTAGTATCTAATACCAATGAGTTAGAGTTGCTGAGATTGAATTTGATAACATATGTATTCAGATGCTTAGAGTGATTCTATTTATGAAAACATTTCAACCTTAGATACCAATATAGATCTATTTTTTAATGAATACCTATGAGTTATATCAATATTATTATCATGAACTACGATATAATCTGTAACCAAGACTTAAATATGGGCGAGTATCATGTTATATATATATATATATATTTCAAATAATTTTAATGAAATTATTCCCACAGAAAATTATTTCTCCAAATATTATATACATTCAGTTCCAAAAGATCCATCATATAGATTCAATCAACTATATTCCTATAGTATCATTACTGTTATGTTTTCCCATCTAAGTGTATCCCAAAAAATTCAAATAATAAAACACCAAACTATTAGGTTCACCTTATTACTTGATGTCTTTACACAAGATAATTCATGATAACCTATGTCTATGACCAAATGGATTGTTTGGAAAGTAATAGAAACTATCTAGTATATCACACTATAATAATACCACTATGTTAGTATTTAGTGTGAGGACAGGACCAGTGCATGACTTGGTTTCACTAAGAAATGGTGACCAGAAGGTGCCAAAGTGTTTTAGTCAGAGATCATTAGTTTGATGATTCTAGAATTTTTGGAAGTTACATTTCATATAGTGGTTAATTATAGAATTATTTATAGAGTATTAATTACTAGATATCTCTTAGAATTAATAGGTTTTATGGGAGAGTTTAATAATTTAGGTTCTAGAAGGAGTGGGCCCATTGACATGGTACACAATGTATCTTGTTGAAGGGATTGTAACAAATTTGGACATTTCTCAGTACTTTTTTCTTTGAATACATTAAATAGATTCATTCATATGTTCTTTTGGTTTTATAAAATGAGTGGTCAGATTATTGATAAATGGTATTGTTTTGGCTCAGTGCAACCTGGATGATCATGACTATAGTGGGGAACTATGGAGTCACTACAAAGGTAGAAAGAATAAAAGGTGTTGCTCAAATGTTTTCAGGTGGACATTGGTGAAAGGATTAAATTGGTCTATGATTGGGATATTGTTAGGATTAACCTATGAAAAAAATTCATATATGGTTAATTTTTGGGTTTTGGTGTGAGAACTATTTTCTAGTTATGTAATCGATGTTTTGAAACTTGTATTTTCAGAATTACACATGTCATAACCATATGAATACATGATCATCATCACCATGAATGTTCAGATTCAATTTAGTCAAAGTATAATAATAAAAGGTGTTTATGTGTGGTAATATATAAATAGAAACATCTAGATGTAGGAACTTTATGTAAAACTAAATTCCAAAGTATGGGGTGATGTAATTAGAAGGTAAGTTCCAAATTTGGTATGGAAGTTCTGGTGGAATTGTAAATATTGAAAATAAATATTTTCAAATGATAGGAGTGTATAGGTAAAACTCACCAATATAATAATCATAAAATGGATGTATAAATATATATATTTCACTATTCAATAGGATGGAAAATTTACAAATTGGTGATAAATTGATTTCCTTGGTTGAATATAGGGTCATCCATAAATTTTAGAAGTTAGTGTAACCAGAATGACCTTTTGGATGGTGTGGAACGTCTCTATAAAAGGATTTTCCATGGAAACTTGTTTAGTGTACTATGAAAAGAACTAAAGTGATAGAGGTATAATATAAAATGTAATATGGTTTAGTGTGACTCTATCTGGAATGAGGAGCTAGAGTGGAATTTGTCCCCATGGGGGGACTTTTACATTGAATCACTTGTGTCTATATTGAGTCACTATAGTAATTTACAAGGAGGTTACTTTAGTAGGGTATTCATAAATATTCCCTTATAACTAGATATGGGTAGAGTTTCTTGAAGGTTTTTCCCTTATAACATATATTCCCCCTTAATGAAAGATGTGGTGTATTCCCCTCTGGAGTAGTACTAAATACAAACCATATATTTTCTATGTGTCATGACTATTCCATTTATGTCTTGTTTTTGTTCTTCGTTATTCATTGTATTTGAATATATTGTTAATACCATGAAATTAATCGAATCAAAGTGAAGTGTAGATCCACATTGTTGATAGGGTACTAGGTCTTCCTAGTTTTGAATGAAGATTCCATTAGGGTGTGTCATGGTGTATCAAACCATCCAGTGACCTTATTCTATATTAGAAGGCCAAAAGAAAACTTATGGTGAAAGAGGTTGTTTCGTTCCAATTTTTTGGTTATGTTTCCTTGAATATGGAACATGACGCTTCTAATAAAGATGATAAAAGGATGGTAAAATTCCTAAACAAGTTTTATTAGAGCTGTGATCTTCTAGGGCTTTTATTGTTAGTAGAGAAATCCTATTATAAATCGTATGAATTTTATGACATACAAAATATTAATATTGATATGTAATGTGTTGATATTTAATTTTATAGGCTTTTAATTGTGATATATATTTTTTACTAACATTGTATTATGATGGTTATTCCTTGAAATTACTTTTTTGTGTTTTTATGGTTATCTATACCAAAGGATATATTCTCCCCCCTTAATATAAGTTATCCCTCATCACTATTCCAAAACCTTTGGAGTATAGGGAGGAATGTTTTAGGTTTTTGGTGCCCTAGTTTGGTCATGACAGAGGAGAAATCGACCTCAAATATTAAAAAGAAGTATTAAAGGCTTTATTTTCTTTTAAAATACTTGTTGGGATATGGTAAACATGAGATTGGTTGTTGTCATGGATTGGTATGGATCATATAACTGGTATTAACGAACCTACATATAATGGATGTCCAAGGTACTAGGAACGATATTAATATTATTTTGTTTCTTGATTTTATGGATAAGTTATTTTTCTATAAACTATTCATATTGATATTGTTATATGATTTATGGGTTTTTATTCGTATACTCAGGTAATAAGTGGTGTGTGTTCATGAATTATTCTCAAAACATAGGGATCACAAGACAATATTATTCTTTCTTGTGTTTATCATTCTAAATACTATATAATATTGGGCTAATTAATGTGTTAACAATAAATTATATAGAGTTTTCCAATATGACTTCATGGTGGAACTCTAATTGATTAAACCATGATTAATGCTTATTATTATGAAATGATATTACCATCATGTGATACTTAAGGGATTATACCTAACCTGAGACTAGGTAGGTTTGGATATAATTGTTCCTTGATTGTGAAACCCTTCTATCATAGAATGTCTGTTAGTGTATAGTTCTATGTAACTATTACTACTTACCTTAACCAATGATATTTATACCCTGATAAAAATGTGTCATGATTCATGCACTTGGCATTAAAGAGATGAAATACCAAGGTGACATCAATATAAGAGCTATGAGTGTGGGTAAAATCACTCAACACTAGTAGTAGACCCAGATCCACCTATTGTGATCATTCTTCCTATTAATAAATAACTCAACGTGAGTTTACTTTAGGTTCTGAAATATATTGGGATAGGTGTGCTGAGTGACATGCAAACTATTTCAGACATTACCCATGAGTTCTAGTTGCAGTATCCGATTATCTTCAATATTGGGGGTGGACCACATGATATAGTATTTTGGATGGATTCTATTATTTTAAGAATTGTAAATCAGATGTTGGATTTTTTGGTCTAAGAATACCTATATGTGGGGCTATCTTGGATGTAATTTCAATAAAATTTCCTCTAGCACATCTTTAAAAATACTTTGTGGGATGACATGGACAAGGAGTTCATATATTTCGTATAAATGTAATTTTGGTGATAGATTATGCCACACATTTTATCGATGTACTATGATTTACAAATATACTATTATAGGAAGATCCTGCCAAAGACAGTAATTTTGAGGATAACATGAATTATTACATTTGTTCCTAGGTAAATATATTTTGATTAAATTTATTTTATAAGGTATTGAATGAAGTCTTTATTTCGAAGAAGAATGAGATAAAGAGTAGATCATCTAGGATTCACCATTCTTCATCTGGGACCGGGAGTGGGTCATAAAATATCAGGAAATAGAGGTTTTAATATTCTCACCTATATTATGAAAAGAATATTATTTCAAATAGTGTTTAATAAATTTTTTCAAGAGGGATGGCCTTAGTCGAGTGTTATCAATGTGGCCATCATGGTCTTGTTTTTCAATATTGTGATAGGCTACTAAAGGAGTGATTATATTGTGGATATTTTGGGAATCTAAAGAGGAATTATTTCACCATATATTGGATAGATATTTGGCATGAATCTAGTTAGACTTGGGGTTCGAGGATAGGTCTAATTGTACATAAATATTTGGGAAGATGGAAATACTCTAGTTATTTGGGTAATGGAGGAGGGTGTTGTTCCTTGATTCAGGGGAATCCGTACTAGTAGGATAATGTACCTTAGAGGATTAATATTATGTAGCTCAAGGACAAAGTTCAGTTCAACTACACACTATTGATAAAACTCCTACTATGCAGGGTGGGGTTCCATCTACAATTTAAGCTATTTTTCTTATGCATTAAACCCTAAATTATATTTTATTTAATATAGGTTCACCAAACTAATTCATGTCAAATCCGTTAGTAATTTTTATAGCGTATGTTAAAGAGTATATGAATGGGATTTTATCTTTTGTTACACCCTTAGGGGCGAGACTTGGGGGGTATCAGAAGATGTTTAGAGTGTGATATAGTGATTAGTGGATGTAATATTCTTAAAGAATTATTTGTGTTATAAATTTATAGTTTTGATATGATCCTTGGGATACATTGGTTGACTTCTAATCAAGAAAAAAATATACTTCTATCATTAATGGGTATCATTCACATCCATAGAGGGTGACAGTTATACGTACATGATA
This sequence comes from Viscum album, assembly GCA_963277665.1. NCBI lineage: Eukaryota > Viridiplantae > Streptophyta > Magnoliopsida > Santalales > Viscaceae > Viscum > Viscum album. The sequence goes on along the minus strand of OY728159.1, from coordinate 1,675,868,311 downwards.
GGATCATAATGGTATATGTCTAACATGGGGGGGGATCAGTGTTGGTGTTTATTAATTCTAATTTTCACTTTATGTATTTTTATCTAATAACTTATTCAGTGAATGGATCTTTCTATAAAATAGTATATTTTACTTTATTAATTGTATACATGGTTGGTATGCATTTATAGTATAAAAAAAGAAACTAGATTTATTTTATGAGGTTCACCCCTAAGAATGATTACATCCTTGGTGTATGTTGATTGGTATCCCACTCAACACAACATCCTTATTATTATTAAAAAATCTTGATAAAGGGTATGACCTAAGATCTATTATTTTTGAACAAACTATGTAATAATAAAGAAATTTTTTTTATAATTGGTTACAAATATAGTATTTAGAATGCACCTCATGAATTAGATCAATATTGGAGTTCATGTGTCCCTACCGAACAATGTGAAATATATTATCTCTTTAGTTGAATAATCAATTACAATACCTAAATATTTTATAGATTTTTATAATATATGAAATCTTTAGTCTAAATTTTTTACTTCCTTCAGTTTGGAAATAATCAATAGTAAACAACATTGAACTCACCTATTCTCTTATACTTATTCTTTAGTATATAGTAAGAAACCATTTTATTTAACAAAAGATACACCTCATTATTGTTTTATTCAATATAAATGTATTATTGTTTTGGTTACAATATAATTTACAGTTCCTTCATCTTTAGACTCATAAAATATATATCAAGAATGTACAATTAAGTAACTCAATATTTTCTTCTCCTGCATCTCATCTCTATTCACTGTATCATTCAAAAATTATTTCCACAATACTCATTATTTGAATATTATAATGAATCAAAATGATTTATTGATCTCAGAACTAGCACGTGACCTCAGAATTATCATGGTATTTAGTTCTCATTTATCATTCATTTTAATAATTGGAACTATATTAAGATATGTTATTAACCTACTGTGATCATAGAGCCTCAGGTTGTGACTCAAAGTTCTCTGAAACAACCTCCTTTAAAACTAATTGAATCATGAATAAAAAATCATGATAATTTTTACATTGAAATCATAACATACCTTGAACTTCTTGAATTATTTCCTTATAATATATAATTATAGAAATTTCATTATCCATGTTTTGATAAATAACCCATTTACATGAATCTTCTTATATAAATCACTCTTATGTGGGTCACCTTATATCAATGATTTTGTAAAGGATATCCATAGGTTAATTTTGGTATGTATATCCATTTATGTCGACACTCTTACATCAGTCACTTCATATTTGGATCCCCTTATGAGATATATTTACTATTTCAAGATCAACTTTATCCTTCAAAGCATTAGAGGTTATCCTTCAATGGATAACATTTACTTTGGGATAACTCTCAACTTTCATATGAACTTATGGTATTCTAAACATCCTATTTAGGGGTACCTACATTGAGAATTTATTATTTTTGTGGTCTTCATAGACTCATTCTAATAATAAAAATAGATCATAACTTTTCATATTTGAATCATCCTAACAATGATAATTATGAAGTTGAAACACTATACTTATATAGAAAATTTACCTACATAATTTATGTAATCATACTTTAAAACTAGAATATAATGATTACATAAACGATCCTTATGTAGTTGATACTTATTGTAAAATGATCATATATGAGAGTTCATGCATATGTTCCTTCGTGCTTATAGAAGAACATGCTTATGTGGGATTTTATCCTTATGGATTGATTATCCATAAAACAACCATCATTATAGTCTTAATTGATACCTATGTAGAATTTCAAATTCCTTTAATCTAACATAAAATCATTTTACCACAAAAAAATAATTCACATTGAAAAGTAAAAAAGTTTTTTGTGAAACTAATGGAAGATATATAAATACTCTCATGAAATTGATGATCACAATCACCAATTCCCACACACCCATCATAGAAAAAATTTCATAAAAGTAATGATCATAATACCCATAAAAAACACACACAATAAACTATAATTTAACTCCTATAATCACCCTAAAAGTCTAAAATTAATGTAGATCATAGTGCTCCATTAATTAATATCACTATTCATTGAATTGAAGACCAGTTTAAAAATTTTAAACAACAATTCCAACATCATGGAACCCCTTTTCATATAATCTTGTACTTATGATGCCTATAAATGTGTATGTTCTCAAATCTATATAAAATGAATATATATATATATATATATGTAACACCAATTAGTGACATATTTAAACCATTATTTCCAATTGAAAATGTATTTAATAATTGCTAATGGAATCCCAGAACTCAACTTTCAAGTATAATCAAATATATTAATCATATAAACTCTTATAAGCTTCATAATTATTTACCATATGAATAATGGAAATAACTAACATTTCTAAACATATTTTCCATCATGTTACTGAACCTCATTAAATCTAATAGTTTCATTTATTTTTACATAAGCAACAATGGTAAATTACATTACTTCTACGATTCATGGTATACCATTAAACGTCATGTAATCTTCATTATTAATTACACATCAAAATACATACTTGGAAAATCCATACAATATTTTAATCCCTTCAACATAAATATATTTATATAATTAAACATTACATTAATGTATAAATCCTTATTAAATCAAATTCAACACCAATATAAATTGGGTTTAATAATATCCCCCTATTTATTTCAATACCTCCTCAAATAAATGGTATATCAAAATAGGATCTAACTTTTATTTTACCCACCTTTTCCTATAAAATTATTTTATTTTCTTCTCACCCACTTATTGATAGTAAATAAAAATTTTATGGAAGAGGTTGGTATCACATCATACCTCATAAATGTGCCATTAATTATCCCACCCTAATTCCACTTGATCCATTCTTAGTGTAGAAAACCAGAGGGTTTTCATTAAACAGAAAACCTATTCATTAATCAACAAGAGATGATAAAAAATCATAGAAATCATTATCATTTATTACATAATGTCCATTAAAAAAATGTGTTGGACGAAAAATAGACACCTATGGATAATATTATTTATTTTAGATTCAGAATATGTGATTATTTACGCTTCTAAATATGCATGTCAGAATCATTCAATTAAATATATATATGGTTTTAGTCAGAATCCCTAAGATCTTACACAATTTTCATTCTTTTCTTGTCATTGATTAAAATAATTGCGGTCACAACCCATCCTCAGGGCCCGGGCCGTGACTACCCCAAGCCCGCCTTCCATAGGCCAGGGGCTGGAGACTAGCACCAAAGGCATAATTCCCAATAAAAGGGAAGGCAATGCCTTTATATAAGTAAAAAAAATCAACAGAGTACACAAGATGGATTAAAAAAAAAGTAAACTAAGTAAAAAAAGTAAGTATTGGAAAGTAAATGGGCGGGCATACAAACCCAACTGAAAGTACAATACAACTGAGAAAGAAAGTACAATAGTTGAAAAGTAAAATTACAACCACCGGGTCATCCTTCGGGAATCCCACCCGAAGGGTGGGTACAGATAGTCTTTTCGGTACCTTAGGTCTATCCGTCTGCTCTGTGTACGTCCCGCCAGGTGGTCCACCTCCGTATACCGTCCATCTCCATAAGCCTTGACCACGATCAGTGTTGTCTATCGTCTTCAACCAACACACCATAGTGCGGGCGATGCCCGTGCAGGGGTGAGTATACGATACTCAGTAAGGAACCCAAGACCCCTGAAGGTCTCCTAGAATCCACAAAGAATAATCCGAAAAGGAAAGATACAAACAAGAATTATCAACCAACTCTACTTATGTAAATGCCCAAACAAATTCCTAAGTCATCAATCTCAGTACGGCTCCACCTTCTAAGCCCAAGCACAACCTGTCCACACAGGGAATAAGTAAATCATATCAAAGACAATGATTGAAAGTCAAGACTCAACTCACACATGTATACTACTTTTGAAGAGGGGTGGAGATGATTAGTTGTAGCCTCTGAATCATCTCCTCTGCGGAACCCACGTAGGATCCAAGTACAGAAGTCATCGCTGCTGAACCCATGTTGGATCCAAGTACAGTAACCATCACTGCAGAACCCACGTAAGATCCAAGTATAGTCATCATCGATGCCGAACCCACAGAGAATCCATGTACATTCGTCCTCACAGCCGAACCCATGTAGGATCCATGTACAATCTTCATTGTCGTCGCAGTCGCAGCCAGCTCTAAGCTTCCTGCACACAGCATACTCGATTCCGGGAGGGTCCGTGCCACGAGTAAAAGGGGTCGATACATCAACTATCACGTATTCCAGATTTTATGTATCCTAATGTTTCGTCTCGTGAAAATGAACTCAACGCGACAGACGGCGCGTCAAACAGACGCTCGGTCTGAGATATATTGGCTTTTCAGTTCTAGGTTCCGGTTGGAAATATGCTCGTTCCAAACCCAAACATTTACGAAAGTTGCCCAAAACTCACTTAGATTATTGAAAAAGGACCGTCTCATCGAAAGTTTCCCAGTGCTGTATACGACGCATCGATTAGAAGTGTGGTCTTGAAGTTATTCACGTTTAAGTGAATAACGAGCCCGATCCGTTTAGCCCAGTGGGACGACGGGTCGGGAGAACCCAGTTTGACGGGTCCGACCCAGCAGGGGTGTCAGACTGGTCTGAAGGAAAACACAACTTGTCCTGAAGGGGAGCACCCTGACTCGAAGTGGCGTGGGCCGGCCTGATGGGGGGCGGCCCGACCCGGCCTGGCGCGGACAGGCCCGGTTGGCTCGGCCGTTAGGCCGAGCGGTTCCAGGGGGCGTCTGTCTGCACCAATGGTGCCAAGTGGCGCCGCCCTTCCCAAACCAGGCGGCTAGGATGGCTGGCCTTCTGGAACACACGGCCCGCACAACGGACCGTGGCTTCTTCAGCGCAGCACCCTCCTGGTGCCACGGTCCGGCTCCGCCCGGCTGGCCGGTTCTTCCGCCGTCGCGACCCATGAAGCGGGCCCTGGTTCCTCCCGCACAACCGGTGCAATGATGCCAGTTTCCTTTTCCACGTACCCGGAATGGCTCAACAACGTCATGATTCCTCCGCCTTCTATTGACAATTCTAAAATAATAAACAAGATCAAGTGGAGGGTCGTCGAGCCATGTTCATTCGTCCCGCGCCCTTTGAGTTAAGTGATAGAAATTGGCCGTATTTATTGAATGATTCCCAACGAAGAACGGGGTACGAAAACATCCACTTTCAAGAATAAACCCCTACCTCGATAAGGTATACGGTTGAAAAGATTCGTGGATGACGGTGTCGTCTCCATCGTCGTCGGAGTGCACCCGCGGAAGTGATGTCTCATCTCTTGTCTCAGAGAAAAGAAAAATAAGGTGTGTCGTCATTGGCGAGTTATTCAACTCAGTATCTCCTCTCTTGTCATGGAGGAATAAGGTGATGGAGAACCGTGGTCACCGAGTCATTCTACATTGAAGTAAGGATGTCATTCGTCGAAGAAGAACCGTTCTTCATTGAGGATGATGTTCTTCAATGAAAGAGGAATTTCATTCTTCTTTCACACAAAATCTCTCTCCAATATCCCCCACACAACAAGCCAACCAAAATTAAAATAAGTCTACCCCTTATTTTAATTAAACTTGTTATGTATTCAAAATTTAAAATTCAAACACTTAATTAATTTAATTTATGAGGTTTAAACAATTAATTAAGGTGTGTGTTGGAAGGAATTAAAGAGGGAGAGAGAGAGGAATTGGAAAGGTTACACATTTAAATTCAAGGGGTTGTCAACATTAAACAAAGGAGTTTATTGGGGGGGGGGGTTTAAGGGGTTTTGGGAAGGTCAAGGGTTTAGGTCACGTGTGGGCCCCACCCCAAAAATATCCTCCCATGGGAGGTTATGTGGGTGTGGGCCCCACCTTCAACTCCCCTTGGGAGGAATTAACCACAAAGCAAAAAAATAAAATTGTGCCACCAATTTTATTTATTTTAAACTAATTCCCAAAAAATTAATTCTCAACTCACTTAAAACGTAACTACAGTAAAGGTCCCCTTAAGAAATTATCGGCACTGCCAGTTCATCGCTGCCCTCAGATTTCGATTCCGAGAACCAGTTCAAAAGATAGAAAAACCCGCTTGTTTGTTTACTGAACTTACCTGAGCTAAACTTCAGAAATTGATTCCGGACACACCGGGACTCGGAATCAAGTGTCGTCAGAAGCCATAGTCTCGTAAAATTCCAAAGTATTTAAGAAAAAAAATTTCTTTGAAATTTCTAGGTATTTACATTACTCCCACCTCAGGGATTTATATCCCTTTAAAGCTACAAAAAAACTATGGAAACAAATGAGGGTACTGTGCAAGCATTTGAGCCTCTCACTCCCATGTGCTCTCTTGGAGGTTCCCGTGATGCCAACGAATGCACACCAGAGGAATCGACCATCCACGTAGGACCCGCTCTTATAGATCCTCGATCTCCACTGGGACCTCTGCAAATGTCTCCCCGACATCGATGTCTAGCTCCCTGTGATCAACAATGTGGGTCGGGTCATGCACGTATCTCCTCAGCTGAGATACGTGGAAGACGTCGTGCACCTAGTGCAACTGAGGTGGAAGGGACAGGTGGAGATCCACCTCGATTACCCTTCTGAGGACCTAGAAAGGTCTGATGAAGTGCGGAGATAACTTGCCTCCCCGGCCAAATCTCCATAATCCACGTCGAGGTGATGCCCATAGGAAAATGTGGTCACCATCCTCGAACTCCAGTGGTCTCCGTCTCCTATCATCATAGGACTTCTGTCTGTTCTATGTAGTCCTCATCCTCTCCTGGATGATCTGCACCTTCTCCATCGTAGCCTGGACCATCTCTAGTCCTACAAGTGCTGACTCCCCAGGGTCAGTCCAGCATAGAGGTGATCTGCATGGTCGGATGTACAATGCCTCGTAAGGTTCAATCTCGATGGTGGAGTGGTAGCTGTTGTTATACGCAAACTCCACAAAGGGTAGGTGATCCTCCCAGTTGTGACCAAAGCCAAGGACACATGCACAAAGCATGTCCTCGAGTGTTTGAATGGTCTTATCCGTCCAGACATCCGTCTGAGGATGAAAGGTGGTGATCAGGCTTAGCTGTGCCCCAAAAGCCTCCTGCAATCCCTTCCAAAGTCAGGAAGTAAAGAGAGCATCTCTATCGGAGATGATAGATTATGGCACACCATGAAGTCGTACGATCTCCTGAACATAGAGGCATCTCATGCTCTCTATTGAGCGCTGCTCTCTGACCGGTAGGAAGTGGGGTGACTTGGTGAGTCGGTCTATGATCACCCAAATGGTGTCGTGTCCTCTAGAGGTACATGGGAGCCCCATCATGAAATCCATGGATATCCCGTCCCACTTCCACTCCAGAACCTCTAAGGACTGTACCAAGCCTGCTGGTACCTAGTGCTCTGCCTCCACTTGCTGGCAAGTGAGGCATCATGAAACGAACTCTGCTACAACCTTATTCATATTCGGCCACAAGTGATGTCATCTGAGGTCCTGATACATGTTTTCCACTCCTGGATGTACCGCAAGAGGGGAATTTTGAAACTCCCTCAGCACTTCCTCCTACAGTGCAACTGGTACCATGGTACATCCCCTGAAGAGGATGATGTGCTATCCTCCTTCAGAAAATCCATCAGGGGCCTGCCCTGTAGAAATCTGAGCACGTCGCGTCTCATAGTCAACGTCCCCATGTTGTGCCTCTATGACCCACTGAAGTAGTGGAGGAGTTACTGTGAGGGACTGTAGGAAGGCTGCCCCATCTCTATCCATGAACGATATCAGCAAAGTGGTTAACTGCTCTGTCGCCTCTCCAAGTATATGAATGCACGAACTCCTACTGAGAGCATCAGCCACAACGTTCCCCTTACTAGGAGTATAGAATATCTCAAAGTCATAGTCCTGGATGAACTCGAGCCATCACCGCTATCTCAGGTTCGGGTCCTTCTGCGAGAAGATGTACCTGAGACTCTGGTGGTCATAGTAGACTGTAAAGCGCTCTCCCATCAGATAGTGCTGCCACATCTTCAAGGCGAAGACCACTGCTGCTAACTCCAGGTCATGGGTAGCGTAGTTCTTCTCATGCTGCCTCAACTGTCATGAACCATAGGTGATCACTGCCTGCTGCTGCATCAGGACACACCCGAGTCCAGTCCCTGATTCATTGCAGTAAACTACGTACCCTATGCCCTCCTCCGGTAGCCTCAAGATGAGCACACTGGTCAATCTCTATCTCAGCTCCTGGAAGCTCTGCTGACATCTATCTGACCATACGAATGGTTTCTCCTTATTTTTCAAAGATGAAATTTGTGATGAAACTCTGGAGAATTCTGGAAAAAATCTCCGATAGTACCCATCCAGACCTAGGAAACTCTACACCTCCATTAGACTCCTGGGTGGATCCCAAGAAAGTATTGCTTCGATCTTCGTAGGATCTACAACAACTCCCGCCTTTGAGATGATGTTCCCCAATAAGTGAACCTCTCGAATCCAGAACTAGCACTTCGAGAGCTTACCATAAAGATGGTTCTCTCGGAGTGTGTCTAGTAAAACCCTCAAGTGGTAGGCATACTCCTCCTCAGTAGTTGAGTAAATCAGTATGTCGTCGATGAAGACTATGAAAAAAAATTTAGGTAAGGCTGGAAGATCCTGTTCATGAGACTCATGAACACTGATGGTGAATTGGTAACACTGAAAGAAATAACCAAGAACTCGCAGTGGCCATACCGACACCTGAAGGCCGTCTTCTGCACATCCTTATCTTGATCTCCGAGCTGATGATAGAATGACTTGAGGTCTATCTTAGAGAACCATCGTGCTCCCTTGAGCTGATCAAATAAGTTGTAAATCCTCGGAAGTGGATACTTGTTCTTCATGGTCACCTGATTCAGGCTACGGTAGGCGACACATAGTCGTAAGATCCCATCCGCCTTCTTGGAGAACAAAACCAGAGAAGCCTAGGGTAAAAAACTAGGTCGGATGAATCCCTTTCCCTGTAAATCCTCCATCTTTAGCCGCAGATCACGAAGCTCAGCGGGAGCCATCCGATATGCTGGAGTAGATATCGGTGCTGTTCTGGGGTATAGGTCAATATATAATTTTACCTCTCTGCGAGGAGGTAGTCCTGAAATGTCGTCAGGGAAAACGTGTGCATACTGATCCACCACAACAAGAAAACTCTGACTCTGCACATCAACTGCTCCTAGGATGAGACTAGCCAAATGATGGGTGATCGGCTGCCCTCTCCTCTACGTAAGTCCATCCTGCACCGCAAAGGCTCCCTTATCACCGGTGAAGGTGAACCTGCTCCGATATGTGTGGAAACACCACACTTTGTGACTAATACAGTCGATCTAGGCATGGACTATAGATAACCAATCCATGCCCAAGATGACGTCGTAAGGCCTTGATGCCGCTACAAGAATATCCCAGCCGAAGCTCTCACCTCCTAGAGTAAGTTCACACTGCCAGCACCAGTGCATAATCATTGAGTCTGCTCCCATAAAAGTCTCTAGATGTAAGGATCGAGCCAACGACTCCATCGGAATCTTCGAGATCTGAAAAAGGGTAGCGACAATAAAATAATGACTCGCTCTTGTGTTTATAAGAACTACAACAAGGGTGGAGTAGACATAGATAGTAGCTCGAATCATCTTAGGAGCGCCATGGTCGTAGGCCTCGACTACCTGGAGCTGAGCCCGCCCCTGTCTGCCAGCTCACTGTAGTCGGGGTGGTCCTCATAGTGGTGGTGGTGGTAGAGCCTCAATGCATCATCCACCACCTGCTGCTCGGCCAGCTCCTCTGCCTCGTCCACCTACTCCATGCGTATTGCCACAGTCAAACCTCAGCCTCTACCTGGGTGGTCCCTCTAAGGTCTTCTTCTCCTCTAAATGGTGGGTCAGGCATTCACGAGGCATGTGACCCTTCCCGCCGCATGCATAGCATTGCCTGCCTCTCGTATGGCTGGATCTGCTGCATGTGCCACGCACATCCGAATCTGTATCCTGAGGTCACCCACATGACGACCTGGTCCGCTTGGACCTCTGTGACATTTGTCTACTGTAGGATTCAAAAGACTCCACTACGTGTCACCATGCGGTAGGCCTCGCTGCTGGCATAGGCTCAGCAAGAAATCTCTCCATAAGAAGGGCTTGCTCCAGTACTCCTACCTATGTCGGAATGCTAAGGGAGATCATCGAAGCCCTGATCTCATGCCTTAGTCCCTGCATAAAGGTCCGGGCCCAGAAAAATGGGTCCTGTACCATGTCCGTGGAGTAGAGCGAGAGGTCGTTAAATCTCACCGAGTACTGGGATACTGACATGATGACCTTCCACAGCTGTAGTAACACCTGGATGTGCACCACACGAAGGGTGGTTGGAAAAATCTCTAGCCGGAAGAGGATCTCGAAGTCCGTCCAAAGTAGATATTCCTTGTCGTGCACCTGGAGCATCAGGCTCCACCATCTACCTCTTGCTGCGTGTAAGAGACTCACAACAAGGATCACCATAAGGTCTGTAGGGGTCCCTACCAATCTGAAGACTCTGACGATAGCCTCCAGCCAATCCTTGGCTTCCTGAAGATCCATCTCTCTATGGAACCTAGGAGGCCTCTGTTGCTGAAACTTGTGCAATGCACTCAAGTGGCGTGCACTCTCCGCAGATGGGGATGGTGGTATTGGTGGCCCGACAGGTAGTGGTACCACTGGTGCCTCCGCTGTAATGGGGACCTATACCGAGACCTCGTCCCTCGGTGGGTTGCCATCTCGCACGTAGCTCGGAACCCTAGATGGCTTCCTACGTGGGGACATTCTGAAAAGCAAAAGAAGCGCCATGGTTAATACACTATACCTGGTGATCTGACACAAAGTAATCACAAAGGGAACTTCTGAAACACACATGCAATCAGTATTTTCGAGCACTGAGTCAGAAATCAGAAGTTAGGGTCCTGGTTTATGGATACGTCAGCCGCCGCACCAACACTGGATTCCCTGGACTGAAAACCACACTCATTATTCTTAACACTATTGCTTCACAGAGAAAAAATTATCAAAGTCCTGAGTTCTACAGTAGAATTGACTTCTATGATACCAAACTGTCACGACCCGTCCTCGGAGCCCGTGCAGGGGTGAGTATACGATACTCAGTAGGGACCCCGATACCTCCGAAGGTCTCCCCGAATCCACAAAGGATAATCCACAAAGGAAAGATACAAACACAAAGTATCAACCAACTATACTTAGGTATATGCCCATACATATTCTTAAGTCATCAATCTCAGTACAGCTCCAACTTCTGAACCCAAGCACAACTAGTCCACACAGGAAAAATTTCAATCATACCAAAGATAATGATTGAATGTCAAGAATCAGATCACACATGTATACTACTTTTGAAGAGGAGTGGATATGATTACTTGTAACCTCTGAATCATCTCCTCTGTCAAACCCACGTAGGATCTAAGTACAAAAGTCGTCACTGTCAAACCCACGAAGGATCCAAGTATAGTAACCATCGCTGTCGAACCCACATAGGATCCAAGTACAGTATTCATCGCTGCTGAACCCACGGAGGATCCATGTACAGTCGTCCTCTCTACCGAACCCACGTAGGATCCAAGTACAATCGTCATCATCGTCGCAGTCGCAGCCAATTCTAGGGTTCCTGCACACAGCGTACTAGATTCCGGGAGGGTCCACTCCACGAGTAAAAGGTGTCAATACATCAACTGTCACGATGTATAGAGTTGATGTATCCCGAATTTCGGTCTCGTCAAAAGGAAATAAATGCCATAGCCGGCGCGTCAAACGGATGCCCGGTCTGAGAGATATTGGTTTTTCTGTTCCAGGGGCCCGGTTGGAAATATGCTCATTCCAAAACCGGCCATTTACCAAAGTTGTCCAAAACTCAATTAGAGTATCGAAAAAGGACAGTCTCGTCAAAAGAGTCCCAGTGCTGCAGACGGCGCATCGATCGGACGCGCAGTCTTTATGTTATTCACGTTTAAGTGAATAATGGGCCCGGTCCGTTTAGCCCAGTGGGCCGACAGGTCGGGTTTACCCCGTTTGACGGGTCCGACCCGGTAGGGGTGTCGGACCGGTCCGAAGGAAAACACAACTCGGCCCAAAGGGGCATGGCCTGGCCCAAAGGGGTGTAGCTCGGCACGAAGCGGCGCGGTCCGGCCGGCTAGCCGAGTGGTTCTGAGGGGGGTGGGGGCGTCTGTCCACTCCGATGGCACAAAGCGGCGCCGCCCTTCCCAAACCGACCGACTAGGCCGGCTGGCCTTCTGGAACACACGACCCGCACAGCGGCCCACAGTTTTTTAAGCGCGGTGCCCTCCTGGCGCCGCTGTCTTGCTCCTCGCAGCCGGCCACCGGGCAGGCCGGTTCTCCAGCACGGCACCCTCCTGGCGCCCCGACTTTCCTTCGCCTAGCCGACCAGTTCTTTCACCGTCGGGGCCCGTGTAGCGGGCCGCGGTTCCTCCCGCACAACCAGCATAATGGCGCCGGTTTCCTTCACCACATACCCAGAATGGCGTGACGGCATCGTGATTCCTCCACCTTCGATTTCCAATTCTAAAGTAAAAAAAACAAGATCAAGTAGAGGGTTATCGGGCCGTGTTCGTTCAGCTCGCACCCTCTGCGTTAAGTGATATCAATTGTCCATATTTAGTCAACGATTCCCAATGAAGAATGGGGTACAAAAATATCCACATTCAAGAATAAACCCCTACCTCGATAAGGACCGCGACTGACAAGCATCGTGGATGACAGTGTCATCTCCATCGTCGTCAGAGTGCACCCGAGGAAGTGAGATCTCCACTCTTGTCGCAGAGAAATGAAAAATAAGGTGCACCGTCGTTGGCGAGTTCTCCATGTCAGTGTCTCATCTCTTGTCGCGGAGGAAGAAGAGTATGGAGAACCGTGGTCACTGAGTCGTTCTACGTTGAAGGAAAGATGTCCTTCATCGAAGAAGAACTGTTCTTCATTGAGGATGATGTTCTTCAATGAAAGAGGAATTTTTTTCTTCTTTAACAGAAAACCTCTCTCCAATATCCCCCACACAAAAAGCCAACCAAAATTAATATAGGCTACCCCTTATTTTAATTAAACTTGTCATGTATTCAAAATTTAAAATTAAAACACTTAATTAATTTAATTGAAGAGGATCAAACAATTAATTAAGGTGTGTGTTGGCTAGAATTAAAGAGGGAGAGAGAGATGAAGTGGAAATGTTATACATTTAAATTCAAGGGGTTGTCAACATTAAACAAAGGATTTTAATGGGGGGGGGGGGGTTTAAGGGGTTTAGGTAAGATCAAGGGTTTAGGTCACGTGTGGGCCCCACCCCACATATATACTCCCATGGGAGGTTATGTGGGTGTGGGCCCCACCTTCCACTCCCCTTGGGAGGAATTGACCACCAACCATAAAAATTAAATTATGCCACGAATTTTATTTATTTTAAAGTAATTCCCCAAAAATCAATTCTCAACCTGCTTAAAACGAAACTGCGGTAAAGGTCCACCTAAGCAATTACCGATACTATGAGTTCCTTAGTGCCCTCAGATTTCGATTCTGAGCACCGGTTCAAAAGATTGAAGAAAACACTCGTTTGTTTACTGAACGTACCTGAGCTAAACTTCAGAAATTGATTCCAGACACACCGGGCCTCGAAATCAAGTTCTATCAAAAGCCATAGTCTCGTAAAATTCTAAAGTATTTAAGAAAAATAATTTCCTTGATATTTCCAGGTCTTTACAATTTCCCCCAATAATACCTTGATTTAATTCTTGTAAAAAAATATTGAGAGAGTAGGAAATCATTCATTTTCAATGACCTTTTCAAGAAATTTACATATACTTCAAATTCAGAAGAAATAATTTTTTTTGGTATATTCTGATTAAACTCCCATTCATGGGATACTTTCAACATTTAGTTCATCATTGATTTATTCTTCATATGTTCTTTATAATTATTATTTTTATATTTTCACTATGATGGAAAATTCATAAATTTTTTATCTAGTTTTGACAACATGATTATATTTAATATTTTCTCCCTAAGAACTTTCATCACCATCAATTCCTTGAAATGAATTCACAAAAATAATACAAAAACAATAAGAGAGTAATATAGAACCCATATATATTCAATGTGAGTATCTGGGATGATAATTTCTTCTCAAGAAGTTTTCAATTTATAATTTTTCTCTATGTTTGGATGAACACTTATTGATGAGTCCCGTATGTTTAAAGAATATAATATTTGGAAGAAATTATACTTTTCTTCTCTCCTATGTATGATCTTATTTTTAACATGATACATCAAGGCACATGCATCACTTTGTGGATTCTTTATTTTATTTTGGATTTATTCTTAATATAATGTAATTGTTAGATTAACCTTTTAGTTGTTCCCATGTTTCTTGCAGATCTGACATAACACCTCATGAGAACTAAGGATATCCTCTTTTTAGAACCACTCATGAACTTGATGTTCCTCTTATTCATGTCAACTATTATCCTTTCCTTCAGTATATTCCTTATCTTATACACTCCCTATTTTCCTTAACTTTTAAATATCTGGTGTCTATATTATGAATTATCATTTAGAGTTATTCTTAAACTTATTGGTTATTCCACATTGCTTCTCAAGTAATTTATTTATGGAGACACTCATATTTTTTTATCTTGTAATTTTTTTTCTTAATCTTTCCTCAATTATTTTTTACTTATATGGATAGCTTGTATGTATCTATGGTGGGTCACTTTTTCAACAATAGGGGAAACTGTTTCTTATTTTCATTTCTCTATTCATCAACTTCTTGGGTATAATGTGAACTACAAAATCCTTCTTTTTCCCCCCAATGATGAATAACTATTCTTTTGATTCTTATTAAGAGAATTTTGGTTTTCAACTTTGTTATATTCTTTCTTAAGGTTGTCTTATCTTCTATCATCAGCTTATATAGTCTTCTATCACTATTTGTTTTTGATTCATGATTAGATGAATTAATCATGAATGTATCACTCACATGAAAACATTTTTTTCATATTCTATATAACTTTTTAATACATTTACTTCTATGTGATTTAAACTGATTTTACCTTTACACTATAGATTTTACTTATTCTCATCTTTTCTATCACTCAAAGTTTTATTTATTTAAACATAAATGATAAAATATTATGCCAAAATTTTCTTGACCACTTCCCAAATATATTACAACACTAGCTCTTACTCACAAATCATGGTCTTCTACTTTGGATTGTATGTTGTCAAGAATTTACAGAATTATTTTATTTCCATTTTTTATCATTTCCCTTAATTGATTAGGTATATTTTTGGGAACAAACTTTTATAAACATTATTACATCATCTAATTACACTTTTTCAGGATTTTCATCACTTATTATAATCCGTTTTCAAAAATAGTTTTTATTTAAATCTAATAATTCATATAAAAAGATTTAGTAAAACCATTTTATTTTAAGATGTATGTTACCAATTCTTTTATGAACACTTGAAAATGATCACTATATGATCTCAATATATGTTTCTATCATATATAAGTCATTTTTAATAGGAAACCTCTTTAGAATTTCACATGGAAACAACTTATTTTATACCTTATTGTGAAGGAATAGATTGATCTATGTTTATAACTTTCATATTAAATTCAATATCTATTAATTTTATATTGATATTGTATTTATAATTTTCTATAATCTTCAGTTTTTATTTACCATCCTTATTAGATTTACCACATCAATATCATGCATTTATTTGTTTTATTATAGTTGATTGTAAATATCTCAGATTATGTTGTATTTAATCTCTAAATTAGAATCCCTGAAAATAGTTGTTTTAATACATGGTTTACTTATTTAATCCCTTTATTATCTTATTTTCTCTCTAAAATTATTGTAATCCATTTATACCAATAAATGAAACATCATTCACTAGGATCTTAACTCAGGAAATTTATGTCCTTTACCTAGTTTGATAGATTTATACACATCATATTAATTTTTTTTATAAAAATTGATTTACATTTTCAAAATCTTAATCATTCGGGGTTATATCATCCTTTATGAATTGGAAAAATCCATAAATAAATTTGAATACATATTTGGAAAATTTCTATATGTTCTTCCTAAAATAAGGTCATGAGTCACCGTATAAAACATTACATAATTTTTGAAGAATATGATCATTCATATATATGTTTGGATCTTATTTTGGGATTTTTTGGTAAGAAAGTTTTGTATTTCCTATTTATGTAGAGATGGTGAGTTAAATGAGGTGGAACTATTTTCTATTTTATTCATGGCATATTAAAGCACTATAATTTATTCTTCCTTTCATGATTTTTATTTATCAGGATTTCTAGTTTGGGAATTTTTGGTTATTGTTATCTTTACTCAAGAGGGATGGATTATCATGAAAAGTTTCTTTAAGAGGCAATTTATTAATAGAAATATTATGATGAACTCCATGTTTATTACTTTCAACTAATAGAGTGTCATTGTTATCTTCCATTTAGATGATGCCTTTCTTAATTTCCTTCCGTCTCTTTTCTTCTGCTTCTTAATTTTCATGGCATATATATCTTCCATGGTTTCTATGATAGGTAATTTATAGGATTATTCAAATATACACTTTATATATCATCTGAAAATGGAAACTAAATTCATAAAAAAACATAAAATATGAGCATCCAAAAGGTGTAAATTGGTACCAATTGATAGGATCACAATGGGATATGTTCAAAAATGGGGGGGGGAGTGTTGTTGTGATTTGATTCCAATTTTCAGTTTACGCCTTTTTACCTCCCAACTTTTTCAAAAAATGGATCTCTCTACCTCTTTAAAATACTCTCTTTTCCTTAGTTGTTATGCATATAATGTTGGGAGTAAAGATAAAAATATGAAAACCATGATTTTTTTTGACAATGGATGACTTTGTCCATGGTGTATGATGATTTTTATCCCACTCACACAAAAATTATTTATTATTATAAAATGAATCATGAGAAATGGTATAGAAATAGAATATATATCTTGGCACTAACCAGGTATAAATAAATAACCTACTTACAATTTTGTAAAAGGTTACATAATATAGGAGTTGGACTACACCTTATGAACTATATTAGAAATGGATTTCCTGTGTCCCTGTTGGATAATGTTAAAGATCTTCTTCATTACTCACAACAATCAAGTACAGTTCCTTAAGCTTATCTAAACTTATATAATAAAATTGATCTATTTGTTGAATATTTTAATTCCTTTTGACTAGAAATAACCATCAATAATAAATATAGAAATAGATATTCTCTTTTACTTTTTTTCAGTTCATAGTAAGAAATCTTTTTATGTATAATTATATCTCTCTTACTCTTTTATTCTTCGATACACATGTATTATTATTTTAGGTTGTAATAAAACCTCCCCATTCTTTTTTATTTCAACTTGAAGAATATAATTCAAGCACAAGTAGTCTAGAAACTACACATTGTCTACCTATTCATCTCATATATACTCAATACACAATTTTTAAGTCATTTTCATAATAATAATGCTTTGAATTTCTATAGATATCAACATTTGAATCTTCTCAGGAATCATCATGATTTTTTTAGATCATAAATTCAATTATATATCAGAAATGTTGGTGCCCTTAATTCTAATTTATCATAAATTTAAATAATTGTAAAAAAATAAAGACATGAAATGAACCTATTGAAACCATGGTGGCTCATATTGTGTCTTAAAGTACTCAAAAACTTAATCCTTCAAAAATGGTTGAATAAAAGGTAGAAACATCATGATAATTCAAAAATTTATTGAAAAAGTTACATGGAACTGACTAACATATCTCCTTAGAATAAAAAATTTATAAAATTTTAATATTCACGTAAGGATAAAAAATAACCTTTAGGGAATATTTATACAAAAATCAATCTCATATGGGTACCCATAAGTTAATGATTATATTATGGATCTCTATATGTGAGTCTCTATATATGGATTCCTTTAAAATGATATTGTTATATTGATCACTTCAGGTATGGATCCCGTTATATGTTGGATTTATTCTTATGAGTTCAACTATTTCCATTCAAGCATCAGTGTTTATCCTCCCAAGATTAACTTTTAATTTTATAGAACTCTCAAGTTTCACACTATCATTAGGTATTATTAACTTCTTCATCTGGTGTAACTACTATGATATCTTATTCTTCTAGTGATCTTTACATACTCCTTATAATAATTCAAATAACACTTACATATACAGATGTGAATCACCCTTACATCGATCCTTAAAAAACTATGAACACCATGCTTAAATAGAAAATTTCCTTACAATTATTTTGTAATAAGACTCATAAACTAGTATATGTTTCTTTTTAATAAGACAATTATTGGAATATAGTACGTACACATGCCTTTATACATATGTTATTTCATGATTATGGATGATCATGCATATTTGGGCCTTCATACTTACATGCCTTCATCCTTATGGGTGATTATTCTTACATGGTAATTTATTTTCATAGAATGATTATCTTTATGGAAGTTATCCTTATGGTCTGAATTAATTCTTCAACATAATTCTAGATTCCTTGAAAATAATGTCAAATCATTCAAACACATCCAAAGAACACATAGAGGAAACATTAATGGTGTTTTAAAAGATAAAAGTTATATATTGAAATATATTCATGAAACAAATGATCATAACCATTGATTCATTCACCCCACCATAGAAAACTTTTCATGAAACCAATGATCATAATCACAATCACCTTCACCCCCATTAAACTATAATTTAACTCCTAAAATATCCTTTTAAGTTCAAAACTCCTTTAGAATACAACTCTCCATCAACAAACAACACTAGTATTTTAATTAAAGACTAGTTAAAATACCATAACCAATAATTCTAACTTTATATAAGTCTATTTCCTTGTAATCT
Source organism: Viscum album (assembly GCA_963277665.1). Lineage (NCBI taxonomy): Eukaryota > Viridiplantae > Streptophyta > Magnoliopsida > Santalales > Viscaceae > Viscum > Viscum album. The sequence goes on along the minus strand of OY728159.1, from coordinate 1,675,849,286 downwards.
AGTTTTTATAATGGTCATAAGGGTGGATCTTATCAAATATAATTGAACAAAATCTATATATGGAACACTATAAAGACTCATATTCAAGCCATCATTACCAAGTGAATGGATCTTAAAACATGTATAATTTGAGAACCTACTCAACTTATCAGTTATACTCTAATAGAAAACTCCTATCAACTCCTAGAAGCTTCTTCATTATTTTCCATATTAATAATGAAAAAAATTATATCACTAAAATTACTTTTGATCATGTTACTAAACCTCATTAAATCTATTGGTATATTTTTATTATTTTTTTAATTTCTTTTCTATATAAGAAGTGGTAGAATCTTACATAACTTCTATGTTTCAAGGTAAACAATCAAACATCAAGTATTATTCACAGTTCATTACATATAGAAATAAATTTCTTGGGAACTCTATGTATCACTTCAATGTATTTAACATCAATACATTAACATAATTAAACTTTTCTTTAATGAATTTATATTTATTGAAAAAAAATACCAATAAAAAGTGGGTTCAATACTATGACAATGAGTGAAATTTATTGGTAGGCCATTTAGGACCTAGACATCAGCAGCTAGGGGTGATCACGACCCATTATGATAGTTTTTATTTGAGAGATAAGGAGACATTTAAGGTGATATTATTTTATATTATTTATAGATTTTATTATTTTTTATTGAGTATTTATTATTCATTACACTTGATCATGATATCAAGTTCACAATCGAGATTATGTTAGGTACAAAATCCCTATCCACTCCACCTAATAGGATGAATATTGTAGATATTCAAGAGGTGAATTATAAGGTTAAGGATTTATAGGTGAATGTGTTTATCCATCCTAAGAATGTCCCCTTAAGATTATCACATGTTGTTCACCAAGAAGGTCGATGACTCATTACAATTATTTATTGATTACTAAATATTGAACCAAGTGATTATAATGAATAAATATCCCCTTCCTCATCTCAATGACCTATTAAACCATTTTATAGGAGTGATGGGGTTCTATAAGATTGATTTGAGGTGTTTTTATCATTAGTATTGGGAGAGGCATTTGTATATTCTTCTTACTTATTTTAAGATTAGGATCATCTTTTATAAGTATACATTTTTTCCATTGAGGTTAATGAGCAGAAAATCAGCTGTCATGGACTCAATGAATCGTGTCTTTTCTTATTATTTAGATTCATTCATGGTCATATTAATTGAAAGAATTATGGTGTACTCCCTGTCGATGGAAGAGAAAACTCATCATTTTGAGATTATTTTGAGTAAATAGAGAGGGAAACATCTCTACTCCAAGATCTCTAAGTGTCATTTCTGGATTAGTGAGATATACTTCATGAGAACAGGATCTATGAGGTATTTATATAATTGGATCTATAGATGTTTGATTCTATATTTTTTTAGGAGTAACCTAGAAATTTCTTCATTATTCATAGTTTTATCAATTCAATGGGTTATCACCCATGTTATTTTAGGACTTAACCCAATTAGAAATGCCAATGATGAACCTAACCTAGAATGGCGAAAATTTCCTTTTATTTGATACATGTGAGATATGATTTTAGTAGTAAAAAAGGTAGATTTATGTATGTGATGATCATAGCCTATGATGATAAATGATTATGCATTATATTTTATACTTTAGGAGTCGGTCATGGGGATGTTTTGATGCACCCTGGGGGATTGGTCACTTATTGTTCTAGGGATCTAAGTTCACATGAGCCGAACTCCCAAACACATAATCTAAAGTTGGTAGTAGTGGTGCATGAACTAAGATTATAGTTTCATTACCTTCTAGGTGAGATTGTGTATATTGAACATAAGATCATCATATATATCTTTTCTAAGAAAACAAAAACCATTATTATAAGGTGTGGGTCATTTACCTACTACTGTTTTATTTTGATATGGTGTATACACCTAGGAAGGGGAACATCATTGCTAATTAGTTGAGTAGGAAGACTCATTCATAGGTAGTGCAGGTGGTATTTAGGGAATAAAAGGTGATGATCGTATTTATTGAGATTCATATACATGTTTATGAGTATCAAGGAAGATCATGTAAATACCTCAAACCAATTTTCCCAAAGATAGTGGTTAAATTATTACATTGGTATTAGATAAAAGCAATTAATTCTCAAAATACCAAATAGTTTAGTAGTCATGGTAAACTAGATACATATATGATTCCCATTGAACATTTTATATGAAATATAAAACATTTTGAAAGAAAATATTATAAATCCTTGGACTCATTAAAATATTCCTTCCTCATATACTAGGTAATATACAAAAAATAAGGGTGAGATTAGATGATAAAAAAGGGTTATATACAACATAAATTATCATGAATTAATAAGGTGTAATCAACATGAAAATGTAAAAAAATAAAAATAAACACCTTTTAATCAATAAATTGAGCATGAAAAATAATATAATAGGAATAAAATATGATAAAATAATTCCATATAAGTAATATCATGAGCTTCAAACTTATCCATGGATATCATAACTATTAAAATAATCACATGGAAAGAGATAACTAATTTAGTAATGATGGAATATATAATTCTAGATAAAATTAACATACCACCAAGGCCTCATTCCAAGACATCTTCCTAAACAGGTAAGGCCTATTCGAAATACCCAAACTAGTTTGTCTCATGAGACCTATCGATGCATAGAGGATGAATCTATAAATGGACCCCACCTTTCACTTAATAATTATAATACATTAATCGTATGAAGATCAATACAACTTAAACAACATGCCTTTTTAATCAATAACTATCACTATTAATAGAACAAGTATATAGAATACCAATAATTTCCTAGTAAAAATAATTATAAACCATCAAGATAAAGAATAAAGATGATATCATTACAACATATTCCCAGTGGAGTATAAGTAAAATAAAATTCTTATTGTCATATCGGAATAAAAATACCATAAAAATAAAATTAGAAACATTATAGAGTAAAATATACTTTTCGATTTTAAATTCACTTTTAAAACAAAAAAATTTCTATAATATTAATAAAAACATTTTCTTTGAAAAAAATCATAGAAAATTATAAAGGAATAATCAAATAACTGGGTTCTTAATATGGCAGAAAATTCCTTTCTTATTTGATATATATAAACAAATACTACTTTCACATTTTTTTTGTTAAAAGTAAAAAGGTTTTTTCTATCGGAAAATGATAAGAATATTTATTTGATAATTTTTTATGAAATTCAAACATGGGTAAAAATTAATTTAAAAAATCATTCTATAATATTTAAAATATTATTGAAAAAATTTTAATTGAAAATATTGACATGAAAAAAGGGTCTTGATCGAATAAAAAACAAGTTGGATTTTCATTAAAACATTATTTTGGTCTCTTAAGTATATAAAATAGTAAATTTAAAGTAAGTCTTATAATTATTAGAAATATATATAGGATATGAAAATATATTGGGTTTATTATATAAATATCATATAATTACCCTAATGGAGACTTATGCATTTGCAATCCTGAATAATGATGAGATTATGAAATAATCCCTCGCCAATTTGGTAAATTTAGAATTATAAACCCCATGAAAGAAATAAAATCAAATGAAACAACAAATACAATTAAAATAAAGTGATTAATGACATATCATATCATAGGGTATGTATGTACCTACATAAAATAAACAAGTGGTGAATATAGCATATGTCTCCTAGAAATAAAAGTGAGAATAAAAACCCTCACCTTAGGTCTGAATTTCTTTTTATGTTTTCAAAACTCATGTATAAAAAAATTATTTTAAATAAATTATATAACCATAATAATATATATAATAACATTTATTATTTACTTATATCCTTTTATCTCCCATTTATTAATATTTCTTTATTAAAATCACTATTCTGGGTGATAACTACTTCATTTTTTATGTATGTTTTGGTTTAATAGTTTTGGTATATGTACTTTGATCATGGTTAAAATATATAATATTTTTATTAATGATATAAATATCATATATATTCATTATATACATACTTAAAATCATCCTTAAAAGGAATAAATATAAAAATTAATTACACCATTCATGAAGACAGTTTGTCGTACGTACGGATGACCACTATTTTCACTTTTCGATGGATAGAACAAAAAAAATAATAATTAAATATTAAAAAATATTTATTATATAATATATATAATATATATTTATTAAATCTATTATTATAACTATCCATGTAATGAAGATATGAAAAATTAATTACATCTCTTCGTGGAGGTGGTAATCCACACGTACACATGAGCGACATTACCGTTTCCAATAAATTGGAAGACATGAAAGTAGATTTGATATTATAATTAAATAATCATAATTATTTCATAAATATAATATATATTCATTAGATCAATTTTTATAATCATCTATTGAAAATGGTGCTGAAAACAATTACATCGCTATGTGGAGACGGTAAGCTGTACATGCGAACGACCGATGTTTTCACTTTTTCATAGGATTGAAAGGATATGAATAATTGACATAACATAATAATAATAAAATAAATGTATATTTATTATAATGTAATTACAAATTTATTATGAGTAAAATATATTTATAGGAAGTAGAAGAAGAAATAAAATTGAAAGAGTTGATAATGATGGTTACTTCTTCTTCGATAAAATTTCTTTAGATCTTATCTTAAGGGACCAAGGGTTAGTCTTTTATGAATTAAAAAACCCATAGAACTTGGATAAGTATTTTTATAAGTGAAATGGGTAGGGTTTATTCAAGATATATGGCTATGTGTGGTGTAAATAAGAGAGGGAAAGGGTGTCGGTTTATAAGTGATGAGAGTGGTACATTTGAAAATTCATAAAATATTATAATTTAATATGTGTTTAAAACTTGTCAAATGGTTACAAAATTAAATGGATTAAAATTAAAGATTATTTTGTATTAATACCGTAAAATTTAATTTGCACATTTTTAGATATCAATTTAATTCTTTTCTTTCGGAATAACCCCTTAGTTTATCAATTTTGACCTTAATCACGAGAATGGATTTTTAAAAATTAAAGGGTTATACTTATAAATATAAGGTTAAAATTCAGTAATAAATGGAACAAATATGATATTTTCGACCATATATTTTCCAAATTTTCCTCTTGAAACATTTTTATGATTTTTAAATAATTTAATAAAATATTATTTTCATAAAATATAAATAATTCAATTTTTTGACAGTATTCATTTAATTAGACATTAAATACATAAAGTAAAAAAGGAGGAATTGGAATATAATATGTTAACACATCCCTATAATGTTATTTTATCTAAAAAATTCATGAACCAGAATAATTCACCAAAATTGTTTTACTTTCAATATTTTTAAAATAATTTATTTTATTTTTCTACTAATTGAATAATTACAATATAAACATTGACCAATAATTTAAGGTTATTATTTAATTACCAAATTTTTAAATTAACTAACATGAAAAAAAAATAATTTTTATTTAAAATAAATATTTATAACATAATTTATCCTGTTTTTATCATTAAGTAATTTTTTTGAGATATTAAATTCCAAAGAATGAAATTTTGTATTTTTTCATTCTTTAAATTAATATGAATGTCATAATCTTAGAAAAATATCACAAAGTGACCATATATTCATGAATTTTATACATATGGTCAAACTCTTCCCATAAAATATGATAATGGCTTATTTTGTGTTGATTTTGAGACCTCATATCATGGTTTAAACCCTGTTTTACCCATTTTGTCCTTATTAATGTGAGAAATATTTACCATGGTTACTATTCATAATAACATAAAATAAAGGTAAATATTTACCAAATTTGAACACAATGAACCAAAAATGATATATATTTCTATAGGTTCAATCTCTAGAAGTGGAATAAATTAATTTATGATAATAAAAAAAAATGCAACAAAAAATAGTTTTTTAGAAAAAAACTCATTTTCAAGAATAAAAATGTTTTTATTCCAAATAAAACCACAAAATTGATTCAAATTAAATTAATATGATTATTAATATTATAATATAACTAATTTTACACCATAACCAATTTCAAATGGATCTTTTCAAATGATTGAAACATAATCACAATGTTTTATAACAAATGATATTTTTCAGTATTCATTGGAAAATCTATCATTTGATAAAAATACCAAAAATTCAATACAATATAATTTTGTAATGATTATTACAAAATAGATATAATTTTTTTTAAATAAAATTTCTAAAACTTCTAAAAATTATTTGTAATAGTTTTACACAAAAAACAACAAAAACCATTTTCGAATAAAACATATTTTTGATAAAAAATGACATTACTAAAAATTGAGTGATTATATTATAAGAATTAATCAATAATTTTTTTTGAGTAGGCAATTTATATATATTTCATAATATGGTTAATGAGATTAATACCTATCAATTCAATGACAAGGTTATAATTTTCATATTTAAATAATAATATTTCATGGTCCAATTTAGCTCGGTGTTGCATGTTGTATAGAATATCACACATAGAGTTATTTTTAAAATATCATGGTTTTATATTATTTCTCATTATTATATTTAATAATTTAAATTTAAACTTGTGCTCTGTAATGAAGGTCTTGATATTTTAAAATTCTATTATTGAACATTCACATCATAAAAAAGGGTAATAAAAATTCCTCTAGAAAAGAGAGAAAGGGAAGTACATAGATCACCTTGGACAATACATAATTAGGTTTACAAATTGGATAACATTGGGGGGAAGTGAAAATTTTTGGACGTGGAGGAAAAATAAATGTCCCAATAATTATGGGGAATGATAGGGAACATTGGTAAGATAAATGATCATGAGAAATTTAGGGAACACAAAACCATAAATTAATTTGGTGTGAAAAAGGCCATTGTTTCATCAAGAATAAATGTAATAGGAAAAAAAAATTCATGATATTTTTACTATATTTTAGGAATTAATTTACCATCTGGAATATAAAAAAATTAAATATACTTACATTAGAAGTATAATTTTACCATTTAATCAATTTCCACCATAATATTATACTTTTCTTCAAACGATGAGTATTCATAATGATTTTTACTTACTCAAAGAAATAAAATAAAATTCATAATAAACAAAAGGATATTACGATATTCCTCTTATATTAAATTTTAACTAAAACCAAATGATTTACACAAGTTAAGATAATACCCAAAATGTATAAAATTTATTATTAAACACTATAAATTCAGAAGATTTTTCACTTAGAACATTTTATAAATAACCCTATATCCCAAATATCCTTAATAACCTCAACAATGAAGAATTATTTAACCTAAAATGTGATCTCATACCTTTCATATTACACACCCAAAAACATTATTTCATTCTTACCAAATAATAATTTATGTTAAACCCAATGGTTATATATACCTCAATCCAATAAAATGTCTCTTGAAATTTCATTAATCGCCTAAAAATCCAAAAAAATTGAAAAGGTTTGATCCAATAATATACTCCATAAAATCAATCAATTATCCATTAATCAAAATGTTTAAAAAATTCAATGACATACTAACTAGGACATCACATAGACTAGTTGTAGGTACCACACCTTTTTATCCATTCATTTGTGGGTTCATACCCCATGACCTTACGATATGTGATGGGTTTTCACTCAACCTTTGGGTTATCCTTTTTCTGAAACTATATTTATATAAATCCAATAAAGCTTCCAAAAATATGACGAAAATATAAAAAATAGCATTAATAATAAAATCTCTTTTAAATGACTAAGGTTTTCTATAAAAATTAATTTTTTGAACAAAATAAAATAATCTTAATTGACTATAATTACCTTAACATCAATGATCATATTAACCCCAATGTTTATCAATAACATTAAACTTATTTCCAAAAAATAAAAATGTATTTTTCCTAAAATAACATTCTCACTAAAACATATACTAAAATAAAGGCCTTTAGTCACATAAATTTATGAAAAATGTCCCCAATCATGTTAAACTACCATCAAATATAACCTCAAAATGAGTTTATATGTCTTTGAATTTATGATCAACCTTAGACTTATCAACCCAAGACACTTTAGCTTGTACTATATCAATATATCAAATCATAGTTTCCTATTGGTTCTCCCCTCTCATTTATTATAATGTCTCATAAATAAAATGTTAATAAACCAAATAATATCCCATTGGAGTGTCAAACAAGATGTACAATAAGGGAACACTCACTGGGAACCAGAATAATGGATAAGATTTACTCGACCAACTCTTTTCAGAGTTATTACCCCTAGATAAATCTATTAAAAATCACATTAACTTGAAATATCCAGAAATCGATTTGTTTTTAGAAATATCACATAATCATTACCTTACAAAAATATAGGATGTTATACTCTACTTATACTTATCTTCAATTTCTGTTATAGGTTTAAGTTCTATATTCTATGTTTTTCTAAATCTAGTTCCTAATGTTTCTACTAAATTTACCATGATACAAATTGTAAAGACCATGAACCCAGTAGCCTAGAGCCTATAGATACTTTATTTCTTTGGTACTAGATACAGGTGATCACCTCCCAACGTACCAAATAGTTTAGTAGTGTGGGTAAACTAGATACATACATGATTCTATTTTTTTACATTTGAAATAAAATATAAAGCATTGTGAAAGTAAATAGTATGCATCCTTGAACTCATTCAACGATTCCTTATTCATATCAAGGTGAAAGGAAAAAAATAAGGGTGATCATAGATACCAAGTAAGGGTTATGTACAGTGAAAGATATCATGAATAAATAATACCTAATCAATATGTTAAGGTGAACAACTAATGACACATTTCATTTTATCAATATCATGAGCATGAAAAATAATATGGCATAAAAAATGATTATTAAATAATTCTATATAACTAGTGACATATCTTGAAACTAATCTATGGATATAATAAATTTTCAAATAATTACCTGGACATGATGGAATATATAATTCCATAAATATTAATCTCAACATTGATGACTTATTTCTAGAAATCTATATATACGGGTAAAGACTCCTAAAAATACCCAAAATAGTTTGTCTCATTAGACCTACCGATGCATCAAGGGGTTTTATTTAACCTGGCCCTATATTTTAATTAATAATTTCAAAGAATTAATTATACGAATAAAAAATACATATTAATATGAATTAAGGGGTTTCCTTTGAGATTGTTTCTCTTTGGGATGCCCCATCTATGTTTTGGTCAGGCATCGAGCATCATTATGGTGGAAGGATATCACACTTTGGGTGGTGTCCATGTGTTTCTGCGGTTTTTAGCTAGATTTCCTCGCATTATCTTGGATGATATATGATAGCATAGATGTAGGGTGCTCGATGCGATGGGTGCAGGCTCAGTGTGTTTTAGGCGCAATCATTAGCCATCTCTTGATCTATTCAGCAGTCTTGGAGAACAGACACAGAGTGTCAAAAAAACATGGTTTGGGTGTTATGGAAGATTTAATAGTTGATGTGGGGCATTTTTTGGTGTCGGTGTGGAGAAATAGTGCTTCAGTGGTGGGGTATTGATGGAGAAGATTTAACAAATGGTCCCATAGTGGATGTCTGTGGTGACATCCACAACTGCGATGATGGGGGAATCCTATGTAGTTTAGATATGTTTATAGTTGAAGTCTTTGGGTTCTAACTGGAATGGTGTCCCGTACAGTGATGAGAAGTGTATTTTCTAGCTTTGGTGTTCAAAAATGTGGTGGAATCCGCCCCTGGTTTACTTTTCCGAGGTTTTCTACCCCTTGGGCTTGGGCCTTTGGGATTTTTATTTTGTCCATTGGGCTAGTAGGCCTATGTCACATGTAAAATATAATTTTTTTCTGACTGGGGGTTCACTTACATGTAATGGTTTTCTACATATTTAAAATGGATGATCCTTTCTTTCATTTTTAATAAAGAGGGCTCTTCCCTAACTTATCCAGTAAAGACATCCTAATCAATATGACTTTTCAATCAACAATTTTTTTGTATAGGATGAACTAGAATAAAGAATGTCAATAACATCCCAGTCAAATTGATCACAAAATATCTAGATAAATAATAAGTATACTATCATTATAGTATATCCTCATTTTTTCAAAAGTAAAATAATTTGTTTTCATTATTGAATAGATATACCATAAAAATATCGTTAAAAAGTTTCATGAAGAAAATACAATTTCAATATGAAATTCACTTTTAAACACTAAAAACTAAAAGAATAATAGTGATTTTTTTTGAAAATAAGAATAAAAAATTGTAAAGGATACTTCAAATCATTGGGTGGTAATGCTGGTGTTAAGTTCTATTCATACAGAATATGTTAAAACAATTATTATTTTTTCATTTTTCTGAAAAGTCAAAAAGATCCTTGTTTGGAAAATGATAAGAATATTATTTTGAATTTTTTTATAGATAGTAAAACATGGTTAAAAATTAATTTAAACACTCATATTATAATATTAAAAAAATATTGAAAACATTTTGATGAAAATTTTGACATGGAAGAAAATGATTCCCATCCGAATAGAAAACAAATTCAGTTTTCCAAAAAACAAATTTATGATCTCTTGAATATTTAAGAGAAAATAAAAGGAAAACATATAATTTTAAGAAATATCCAAAGGAAATGAAAATATATTAGGTTTAATATATTAATATCATATAAATCCCCTAATTTAGAGTTAAATATTAACATTCCTGACTAATGATTGGATTATGAAATCAACTCTTATTATATTGGTAACTTTTAAATTATAACCCATATTAAAGAAATAAATTCAAATTAAACATTATATAACATGAATATAATGTTAATAAGGGAATATATTTTTACTATTTCTATATATACACATCATGGAAAAAACAAGTGGGGAATATGACATATGTATCATGAAAAAAACTGAGACGAGAAACCTTTCCCTCAGGTCTGAATTCCTTTATATGTGTTAAAAAATCATTTTAATAAATATATATATTTTTATAAATATATTCTAGAACTATATGAATATATATCAAACCATATATTATTTAATTTTAACCTTTTCTCAACCATTTATCAAAAAATCATTAATAAAATCACTGTTATGGGTGATAACTACATCGTTTTTCATGTATGTTTTAGTTCAATAATTTTGGTCTTTTTACTTTTATTATGGTTCCATAATATCCATAATTTTAATAATTATAAAAATATAACATATATTAATTATATACATATATATAATCATCCATAAATGTTATAGATAGAAACATTAATTACATCATTCGTGGATATGATAAACCGAACGTACACATGAACACAATTTTTACTTTTTGATAAAGGAAAGAAAGAAAGGTGAATAATATTTCACCTTTAAAGAATCATTATTATATAATATATAACATATAAATTTATTAAATCTATCTTTAATACCGTCCATATAAATCAGAATGTAAAAACAAACCACATCGCTTCATAGAGGTGGCAGTCCACAAGAATGTATGAGCGCCTTTATCATTTTCCAATGGATTACAAGGTAAGAAGGAATATATGATAATATAATTCCAAAAAGTATAATTATTTAATATATATATATATATATTATATATATATATAAAACATTAAAATAAAATAGTGATGAAAAAATTACAACACTATGTGGAGACGGTAAGCTGTACGTACACATTAGCGATGTTTTTTTCATAGGATAGAAAAGATATGGAGAATCTATATTCCATAATCATAATGACATAAAAGTATATTTTTTATATAGGATTTATTATTTTAGGATGGGTAAAAATATTTATAATAATTAAAATAAGAAATAAATTTGAAATAGTTGGTAAATATGATTACCTCTTCTTCGATAGACTTCCTTTAGATCTTCTATTAAGGGACCTAGAGCTTGTATTTTGGGAAGAAACAAAATTATAGAACTTGTATAATGGTCTTTATAAAATAAATATGGAGTGTTTGATCATGTTATTTGGATAATTTTTATTCAAATAAAATAGGGAAGGGGTGTACTATAATAAGTGAGGGGAGAGACACTTTTAAAAATTCATTGAATATTATAACATAATATGTTTCTAACTTATGTAATTTTTTTAAAAAAAATATACATGAAGATAATGAGGATATTTTATTAATATAGTCATAAAATACATTTTTATAGGTTTAGATATCATTTTAAAACTTTTATGTTGGATTAATGGTTAATCAATATTAACCTTAACCATAGTAATGACTTTTTCAATAATAAAGGGTTAAACTTTTACTTATAAGGTTAAAATTAGACCATAAATGGACAAGGGATGGCATTTTAGACCATATATTATACACCTTTTCTGCTTTTCTGCTTTTTATGATTTTTAAATAATTTAATAAAATATTACTTTCATAAAATATCATTAATTTCATTTTTAACACTTTTCATTAAATTTGACACTAAATTAACTAAGAAAAAGAAGGAATGAGAATATAATCCTATGACATATCCCTAATATAAATTATTATAAAAATATTAAAATTAATAAAGTTTGGGTGAATTATTTTGATCTATGAATACCAATTATAACAACCCTTCTCTTTACACAAATAAACGTGATTTATTACATAATATTTAACTTAAGACAACTTTGAGGATTGAGATGTCTAGTGTCTTTGGAAATTAGGAACATTACAAGACATATTAATACATAAAAATACAACATCTTTATTGAAAACTTTTTTTACATGACCGCAAAATTCCTTCAAACTTATCATTGCATGAGATAACCTGAGGACATACATAAGAAAATGGTGACCAATAAATCCCAGTAAGAGAATAAACAAGGAATAACATGAAGAATAAAATACATGTTAGGAAATATTCATATCAATGGATCATAAGCGAAAAATTAACATAAAGGCATGATATAGCATGATTGTCAAAACGTGGAGATATGTAAACAACATTTAACATGATATTATCACGAGCCATGGCTAATTTAACATGTATCATGATTAAAACCTCATTGAAATTTAATTAGCATGATTAAAACCTTATTGAACATAATGTATCATGATACTGATCTTTACCCAATGCATTGGAGCGCTATTAGGGAACACCCTTTATTAACATTTCTTTTCATGCATAAGTGTGCCACATGGATCATATAAAATTGAGTCATTAAAAATCACAATTTATTCTATGATAAAAGAATGTGAAATACATACATGAAAGTATAATTTAATATGTATATTTTCATAAAGGTGAATACCATTTATAGAGAAATGGATATGGTATTGGTTTGGAAAATCGTGGTGCAATTTCGGCAGCATAATGACGTGACATAGAAATTCATAAAAATGGTTGATGAGATAGAAAGGGTTATATCATAATATGTACATGAATCGAACAAAAATGGGGTCATATATATACATGTCGCAACACCTGGAATTTGGGAATAGAAGGCATAACATAATAAAGAAACTTGAATAAAGAGGAGAAATGGAGCAACTCTTACAAAATTTCAGCATGGTAATGGGTGTACATGGGAGGGATTAATGAGAGAGAAAGAGGTCTATAACCATTCCAATATAAGGAGAGCAGTATGGGGGAGTAGAAAATTAGTACCCCATCATTTTTAATTGAAAATAAATGGGAATAAAAATATAAGGAACCATGGACATAAATAAGGAACGAAAGTGAGGATCCCTTACTTGAGTGTGTGACTTCAAGAGCTTGAGTAGGGGCTTATTGAGAGCTTGGAGAACCATGTAAGGATTCTAGATATAGTAGGGTAGAGTAGGGACGTGCTCTGAGGATTTTTAGTGAAGAGAGGTGGGATCTTGGGTGCGTTTATATAGGAAATGAGAGGGGAATTCTTTACTATTTCACAAACTTAGGTTTTGGAATCTGTAAAATTAAATATTTAAAACCACAAACAATACCATGGTTTTTTCCCATGTTATTTTCCAAAGGGGAGTGGAAAAAATTATTTTATAATTCCAATGACCAAAATTATTAAAATATCAAGCTTTGGAAAAAAACATGGGTAAAAAGCATGGGATGGTTTGTGGTTTTAAATATTTTATTTTATAGATTCCAAAACCTAAGTTTGTGAAATTAAATACCATATAAAATTATCCATTAGATAATTTCCACATCTTGAATCCCAAAATAATATTCATTTTATCTAAATATTTTTCTAAATATGTTAATTTTTACTTTTAAAATAAAAAATGCCATTTATTGGAAATTGATTGGTTTTGAAAAAAACAACTTTCAAACCTTAATAAAAATTACAATTGTATAAAAATTATACGATCATTTATATTTAATAAAAACTAATTTAGTAATAATATTATACTAAAATATTATTTAATTAAAAAATAAATTAATTCATCAAAATATATTTCTTAATTTGATATTAACTAAAAATACTATTTTTGATTTAAAAACCATTTACAAAGTAACGATAAAAAAATGAATGTATATTATTTATACAAAAATAATGCACATAATCATAGTTATAGGGAATAATTACATAACCAATTATAACAAATGAATAAGTCCTAAGGGTAAGGTGTGTGATTGTGACATACTCTTGGAGCAGCTCAGATAACATCGCTCGGGTGGTAATCTCTTTTAACTTCCACATCTTCACTAGGCAGTTTCGTTCAAGAATAACCTTTTAAAGATCAGCTTGGGCTTGGTAAAGAGAATATCCAGTGATGATACCTACTTTATGATCTCTAAAAAATGGGATTCATGCTGATGAATTCTATTTTATGAGTCCATCATTTCCTTCTTATGAGTAAATTGGATTTGTTAAAGCCCTATATTTTTACTAACCATGTGATCACTATTCAATAGCTATATTTGAAATGGTAACAATTATTAATGGTATTTTAAAATAAAAAAACATAAATATATGGAATTTCATATGTTTTATAAAACAATTTAACATAAAAAAAATTTAATTATATCGAGAGGAATTTTCATTAATAAAATTTTGGGTCATTACAATAAACTTCTTTTACATGACCACAAAATTCCTTCGTACTTAGAATTGTATGGGATAACCTGAGGAAATACATAAAAAGGGTGAGATATAAATCCAAGTATGGGATTAAACAAGTCAAAACATGAATAATACAATACATGTTAGGAAATAGTCATATCTGTGGAGAATAAGATAAACATGAACATAAAGGCATGATATATAATGAATATCATAACACGGAAATGTGGAACAACATTTATTATGATATTGGTATGATCCATGGATCATTACACATGGGGAATTAGTAAACCCTCATTTCAATTAAATTATCATGTGTCAAAACTCATTGCACATTATGTATCATGATACAATTATTTACCCAATGCATTGGAGTGCTATCAAGGCACACCCTTCTTAATCATTTCATTTGATGCATAAGTGTGCCACATAGATCATACAACATGGATTAATTAAACGTGATAATTTATTCCACGAATAAGAGATGTGGAATACATATATTTAATCACTCAATCAACATGTACATGTGCATAAAGATTAATACACTTGATAGAGAAATGGGTATGGTATTTATTTACATGATGATTTTGGCATGGGAAGTTTTGGTGTATCTTCTACAGCATAACGACATCAAATAGAAATAGTAAAATGGGTTGATGAGAGAAAAAGGGGTGTCTCATAATTTATACATGAAATTGAATTTCATGGTGTCATGGAACATAATATCCCAACATATGTTATGTAATTTAGATGCATATGATAAAATAATTTCCTTAATGTAAATGAGGAATGTGAAATCCCTCACAGAATTTCGACATGGTAACATTTGTACATGGGAGGCATTAACGAAAGAGAAAGGGGTATATCATAATTCAAACATAAGGAGGTAAGTATAGTGGAGTTGTTAAATCATACCCCAACAATTTTAATAGAAAATAAACAGGGCATAACAATATAAGGATACTTGAACATAAAAAAATAAGGAAGGAAGGAAAGTGAGGATCCCTTACTAGAGTGTGTGACTTCAAGAGAATGAGTATGGAATTATTGAGAGCTTGGGGCACATTGGGAGGATTATAAAGAGATTAGAGCTGATTAGGAATGCTCTCCAAGGATTTTGAGTAAATAGAGGTGGGAGGTTGGGTGGGTTTATAGAGGAAATGAGAGGGGAGTTCTTTAATATTTCACAAATTTAGGTTTTGGAATCTATATAATTAAATATTCAAAACCAAAAACCATACTATAGTTTTTGCCAATGGTTTTTTCCAATTTGGAGTGGACAAAATTATTTTACAAGTCCTATGGTCGAAATTATAAAAATATTAGGATTGCTTATGTGGAGGTGAGTCACACTCTCAAAGAAATCATTTTAAAATGTTAAAATATTTTGTAAGTCTTGGAGGGTCCACTAAGGCATTATAAAATTGATCAAAAAAATATAAAATAGAATTATTTTAAAGGTAAAACTAATATTGTCTTAATATCACTTTTATATTATTTTATTATATCACTATTGGATCATTATGATGTCATAAAACACATTATATATTTATATGGTATTTAATTTTTACCCAAAAATTTGACTGTCTCAGAAAATTATGAAAATTTTTACATTATATAATATCGACATCCTAAATCAAAAAATAATATTCATTTTAATTAAATAATTTTTTAAATATATAAATTACTAATTTTTATTAAAAACTGACATTTATAAAAAATTCATGGGTTTTTCCAAAAACATCCTTCAAACCTTAATAAAAATTACAATTTTATAATAATTATATGATCATTTGTATTTAATAAATAGAAATTTAGAAATAATATTTTATTAAAATAATATTTAATTTAAAAATCCATTAATTCATCAAAATATATTTTTTAATTGAATATTAACTACAAATACTATTTGATCTTTGAAATCTTTTTACAAAGTAACAATAACAAAATAAATGTATATTCTTTATACAAAAATAATTCACATAATCATGGTTCTATGGTATTATTACAGAACCCCTTATAACAACCACATAATACCTAAGGGTAAGGTGTGCGATGGTGATAGACTCTTGGGGCGATTCAGATAATACCGCTCAGGTGGTAATCTCTATTAACTTCCACTTCTCCTGTAGTTAGTTCCATTCAAGCTTAAATTGTTGAAGATTGGATTGGGATTGGTGATGAGTGAAGCCCAGTGAGGCTACTTCCTTTTCATGCTCTGATAAAAGGGCTTTGTATAGAGAAATTCTACTGGATAAGGTCATCACTTCTTTTGTTTGAGTAAATTGGATTTGTTAAAGCCCTATATTCATACTAATCATGTGATCACTGTTCAATGGCTATATTAGAAATGGTAACAATTCTTAATGCTATTTTAAAAACTAGAAACATAAAACCAAGGAAGTTAATATGTTTTATAAAATAATTTTACATAGTAAGAAATTTAATTAGAGTAAGAGTAATTTTCATTAATAAAAGTCGGGTTCGTTACAATCTCCCCCCCCCCTTAAGAAATTTCACCCTTGAAATTTCCTTTTACCACACTAGAACATATGGGGGTAAATTTGCTACATCACTTCCTTTGATTACAACATTTCCTCTTCAATCTTTTGGTTTCACCGCATCACCTTAACGATAGGCATTGTCTTATTTCTTATAAATTTGTCCCTACGATCTACGATCTTCCCTAGAGTATCTTCATAGTTGAGGTCATTATTCAATGGTACCACCTCTGGATTTAGTATATGAAATGGGTTAGGTATGTAATTTCTCTATAATGATACAATGAATACATCATGTACTTGAGATAGGTTCGGTGGGAGTGCCAGTCGATTGGCCACTGCTCCAATGGGATCAATAATCTTAAAAGGGCCAATGTACCTTGGACTAAGATTTCCCTTCTTTCGAGATCTCATAACTCTCTACCATGGTGATATGTAGAGGAATACTATGTATCCAACAACAAACTCTAGGTATCATCGATGATTATCAGCATAGCTATATTGTTGACTCTGAGAAGATTTAATGTGTTGCTGGATGGTCTTAACCTTATCCCCTATTTCTTCGAAAATTTATGGACCTAGGAGTTTTCCCTCCCCAGCATCATCCCAACATGCTGGTGTTCTACACCTCTTCCCATAAAGGGCTTCAAAAGGATCCATTTGGATGATTGAGTGGAAACAATTATTTCAAGAGAACTCAATCAGAAGAATATGTTGATCCCATCCTTTATTAAATTCTATTGAGAATGCTCTCAACATTTCTTCTTGTGTTTGGATAGTCCACTCAGATTGACCATTAATTTTAGGATGATAAGAAATACAAAAGTTCAGCACAATATTTAGAGGGTTTTGGGGACTCTTCCAGAACATTGAGGTGAATCATAGATCTCGATCAGATACAATTGATATTGGTACTCCACACCACCATACCACTTCCATAGTGTATATCCATTCTAGTTGATCCAATGAGAAATCCTATTTAATTGCAATGAAGTGTGAAACATTTGTAAGATGATCCATAACAACCCAGATAGCATTGTTTCCTTTATATGTCTTCAGAAGTCCTGTGAAAAATTCCATGGTGATGTTATCCCATTTCCATGTTGGTAGGGGTAACGGTTATATCATCCCCTTAGACTTCTACCTCTCATCATTCACTTGATAACATACCAAGAACTTTGATGTATACTTAGAGAAATCCTTCTTTATGTTATCCCACCAATAATTCTCTCAGAGATCTCGATACATCTTTGTGTTTCCTGGGTGACTGGAGAAATCTGAATTATGTTCATTATAAAAAATTTCATTCTTTAACTCAGGATTTTATGGAACACATAGTCTTGACCTAAATCTCAGAATTCATTATTCATTAACATTGAACTATGATGAATTATAATTTCTAATAGTTTCTAATTTCTTCTAAATTCCTACATCATCCTTTTGAGGATCCTTTAACCTTTCCAAAAGTGATGATTGATCAATCATTTGTGAAAGGATTGATGATTTTCTCTTATTTATGATTCCCATGTCCATATTCATAAAATATAATAATATTGGTTCCGTTTTAATTCTCATAAATGAAATACTTACTGGATCCTTTCTACTTAGTGAATTCGCCACCCTGTTCGCTTTCCTCGGATGATAGCAAATTGATCAGTCTTTGTCTTTGATCAGCTCTAACCATCTTCATTGGTTCATATTCAGATCTTTATGTGTGAATATATAATTGAGGATTTTGTAATCCATATATATTTTACACATCTCCCCAAAGAGGTAATTCCACCAAATTTTTAAAGAGACTATTACAACAACCAACTCCAGATCATGTGTTGGATAGCTTTTCTCATGAACTGTCAATTGACATGAAGCATAGGCAATGAATTTGTCATTTTTTATAAACAAATAACCCATTCCCTTCTTTAAAGAATTATAGAATACCACAAAAAGTTCTACACTTGTAGGTAGTGTGAGTACGAGCATAGTGATAATCCTCCTTTTCAACTCCTTTAAGCTATCTTTGCATTCATCACTCCAAGAAAACTTGACTCCCTTATGAGTTAGCTTTGTAGAGGGTTTGAAAATTGTGATAAATTTCTCACAAATTGGTGATAATATCCATCTATCCCTAGGAAGCTACAAATATTCTTCACCGATGTTGGTCTTGACCATCCCTCAATTGCATTTTTCTTGGAGGGATCCACATATATCCGATTGATTGTGATGATAGGACCCATGAATGATACCTCCTTCAACCAGAACTGAAACTTGTTTTACTTTTGAAAGGGATTATATTTTCTAAAGGTATCTAGTATAGTTCTTAGATTCTCCTCAGGCTACTCCTTGGTTTTGGAGTATATTAGAATATAATTTATTAATACTGCCACAAATTTTTCAAGGTAATGTCTAAAGACTCTATTCATCAAGCCTGTTAAGATTTCTAGATAATTAGTGTGTCCGAAAAAAATTAATATGAATTCTTAGTGACCATAACATGTAAGAAAAGTAGTCTTGTAGATATCCCCCTTCTTCACCATTAATTGGTAATATCCTCACCAGAGATCCACCATAGATAATTATTGTGATCCATGTAGCTGATCAAACAAGTCATCAATTTTTCTATATAGGAAACTTGTTCTTTATCATTATTTTGTCCAGCTCACAACAATCAATGAAAAGGCTCATTGACCCATCCTTCTTGATGAAGAGGAGTGGTTCACCCTATGGTAAAGGACTTGGGTGTATAAACCCTTTTTCTATATTCTCACATAGTAGTTTCTTTAGCTCCTCAAGCTCCATAGTAGCCATTTTATATAGAGTCTTGGATATTGGAAATGCCCCATGTATTAGATCAATTGAGAATTCAACATATCATCTGGGAGGAAGACCAGACCTTCCCAAGGGAATCACTTTAACAAATTCCCACACAATGGGCATGTATTCATGGATTGTTTCTTCCTTAGACTCAATCATTTGAGAAAGATACGCATCCTCATAGGGTAGTAATATCCATGCTTGAGATGATGGTTCCAAATAAGATCCACCCCCCTCCATTCACTTTTACAGAATTGGTGGTTGATTATCCATATGGAGAGTGATTTCCCTCTCACAACAATTTATGTTGGGTATATATAGGTAAAGCCAATCCATGCCAAGAATTACATCAAAATCCTCTAGATGGAGTATGATAAGGTTCACTAGGAAGTTCAATCTAAAAATTGTGATAGGGGGAGTTATATTAATGGGATTAAATAATTGACCCATTTTTTTTCTCACCAACATCTCTACTTCCATGAATTGTGGTGGTGTTGGGATTGTTCTACTAAACTGTCGGGATATAAAATAATGTGTAAAACTATAATAAAAAATTATGTTCTCTTTTCTTGTATGAATAACTAGCATACCTACCACTACTTTGTTGTTGGGGTTTGTTTCAGTACTAGTGATGGAAAAAGCTCACCCTTACTACCTTATAGGTTGTTGGCTGCGTCTGAAAACCCTTGGATTAAGGAACTTGATTTCAATGATACTTGGTTCTTTACAGTTGAAGTAATGAACAATGCGTTGAGGGTTGAACATAGAATTCTTTTTCTCTAGCATAGTATTGGGTTTTTATTGTCAGAAATTAATGTCCAGGTTCCCTGCTCTTTCACACCTAAATCATTTCCTCATCCCATTCAGGAAATTTTTTGGGTTCTTCTTTCCAAACCTTTGGAAAGTGGTGTGATGAAATTTCTTATCACCATTGGATTTATCCATCGGATGGCCAGAATTAAAGTCCACTTTCCAACTATCATCCACACGAAACCCATATGGTTTTTCAATATCCATTTTGACATTGAGGGCACATAAGACAATTTTTTCATATATTTCAATGTCCCATATTGCTAGGTATTTCCGTAGGATTGTTCTTAGTCAACAAAAGAACTAGTGGACCTTGTATTTAGGGGTAATGACAAAGCGGGAGGTGTATCGTTAAAGCCTTGTAATGTTTTACTCATATGGTCTGAGGAATTAGTTTTCTTTTTTCTTGAGGGAAAGGAAATACCATTCCATATTAAGTTATAGGGTGTGGGGAAAATATTTATCAAAAAAAAATTTCTGGATATCCATCCATTCCAACGCCTTGATCTCTTCTTCAGGATTTATTCCACCATTGATCAGATTCACACTCCATACAATAAATAACCCAAATAACGTCCTCTTTTTTGGAACATTTAAGGATTGAGAAGATCTTCTCAATGGAGTTGATCCATTGTCTGACAATTGAGGGATCAAATGATCCATTGAAAGTATGAGGCCTTTTTCTCAATAAGCTCTCTACTACAACTTGTTCTTTCTTGGGGGGGGGGGGGTTGGATGTTCCTCATGATCCATGTTCCTATTCAAAACATGAGTTAACTGAGAGAGTATCATGACAATGTTTGTGATTACCACTCCCCTTGGATTTGGAATCTCATTAGAATAGTCGTCACATTGATCTTCACATCAGTTGTTATCCCACGTCCTTATATTATCGGCCATTGGATGGAATAAAAGTATTTCTAGGGGTAACACATAAAGGGGAATAAAATGACAAAAACGGATAACTTATAAATTGCATATATTTTCTAAACTTATGAATTTACAGGATTCAATATATGTTATCCATGATCAACTTCCTAATATGTAGTCTTAAGGGAATATTTTTTATTCACTTAATAATGGTTCATACAAACCTTATGAATTTACCAAAGCATATCCCTCGGGAGTGTCAAACCAAGAGTGCAGAAATGCCCGTTGTCGTGCACTTGTTCCCATTCGATTCGAGCTCAAAGTGATGTTTTTGGGTTTTACCCCTAGATATATCTGTGCCAGAGCCACCTCTACTTGTTTTTATCGAGACATGGATTTCTTTTCTTGATAAACCACATATTATATACTCACCATAATTTATGTATTTTTTATACTTATTCTTAACCATAAGGCTTTCACTAGGGTTTTCTAATCCAAAACATAAAAAATAACTAAAACTATCCTCTAATACCAACTATAACAACCATCCTCTTTATTACACACATAAACATGATTTATTATATAAATGTAACACCCCGAGATTTTATGAAAAATATTCTTTTTAATTTCACTAATGTCTTGTGTTTTACGCTACACCAAAAGGAGTTTTCACAACACGCATCCTTGATTTGCCTTGCATTACACGCAATTGCGACCTTCCTCGATAGCGTGTGTAGTACGCAATAACGAGTTTCACTAAACAACAATATGCTATTAAAATATTATTAAAACTAGCCGTTATGAATAGTAATAACCACTTTTTGAAATTTTTTAAATTTTATTTTTCAAAATTGACTTCATTTTTGGATTCAGAATATCAAAATTAGCTTAGGGTGAAATTTTGGTGATTTTCAGATAACTTTCATATTTTGATGAATAGTGAAAATTACTAAATTTTAACTAAAAACAACTTTTTCAATCGAAATAATTAATAGTGATAAATTGTTAATTTGAGTGGTTTTAAATTATATTTATAATATATTTTTACAATTTATTACAATGTTGGCCATTGGATGTAATTTCACATTTAAACTAGTTATAAACAAGTGTCAATCTTTTGATAGTTATTATCTCTTAAAAACACGCTATTTGTTTTGACGACGGGAATTAATTTTTAAATTAGTTAATGCAACTGATATGTTGTGAATTTGGTAAAATAGACATCATTTTTGAGTTCGTAATATCAAATATATCTTAGGCCTAATTTTTGGTATTTTTCTGAAAACTTTCAATTTTTGATGAATAGTGAAACCACTAAGTGGTAGTTAAAAAACTGAATTTTTCATAAAACTTAATTTTACCACTTCTGTGAGTGGAATTATGAAAATCCGAGAGACACGGTTAATATCAAGGACTAAAATGTGGTTCAATGAGATGAAAATAATTTTTTGGTGAATAGTAACTTTTTACTTTTTTTACCACAGTTAATAGTAAATAGGGTAACTAAGGGTAAATATGATATTACTATTACCCTAACACATGTCCTAGTTCTATTGGATAAGTGTAATTCGACCAAAAACAACCTTATGAATATAATATGACCATTTAGGCCCACTTGGAATAGATTAGGACATTTATTATTAATTTATTTAAAGAAGGGTTAAAATAGTTAAAATCAAAGTTTAATAAGTAAATCATTTTTAATATGGGGTTATAAATAATATAAATTCGACTATAAATATTCATTAGAAAGCTAAAAATATTTCCTACATAATGGTATTTTATTTGTAATTTTTAGACATTAAATAAGTTAATTTATTTATGACACAATGATGATGCAGTAATTATCTTATTAATGAAATATTGACATAATTGATGTTATAAACCCCAAAATAAATGTAATTTGAGACTTTTTATGAATTCCACTAATTTTATAAGTTACTATGATATATTATAGTTGATTTAATAAACTTGGTTCGAACATATAATTCTGTTATGACTTTCACAAAAATCATATATCAAATAGTGTCAAAATTGACACAAAATAGTTTTTAAAACAAATATTATATTATTAATTGTTATTGCATTCCTAAAAATATAAGGTTCGGCCAAATGACTTAGATAAGGATATATATATTAATAATAAACAACTTAGGGTTCTTTTGGCATGTTATAGTAAGTGTATTAACCATATAGTGTAAGAAAACAAAAAGTCACGGTAAAAGTTAAATTATTTAACTTTGAGTTAAATCTAATTGATAAGGTTAAAATAATAACCTAAACTTGTCTAAATCCTATTGGTTGATAGTATTTAGACCCATCCCCACTTTAACTTCGAAATAAGCCCCTTTGGAACCATTATAAACCGATTTTGACTTTAATATAAAATAATATTTTGAGATATTCCTAAGGTGCCCCTCTCCTCCCTTATAAAAGGGCACCTCCTCCCCCTCCCCCTCACACCAATTTGAGCACTCAATCTTGGCCAACCCCTGACAAAATCACTTCTCCACTTCCCTAGAATAATCCTAGAGGTCCTGGTCTTCTTCAAAGACCAATCTTAGTTCCCTAAGTGGAGGATTCAAAGAGGCGTTTCAAAGAAGAGGTAATATCCATTACCGATCTTTTCAATTTATTTCTTCTTCAACTTCTTCTTCTTTAGTTGTTTCATGATAAAGTAATAACATCAGTATTACTTACATACTGATATGTTATTATAAATATGAAACAACCCTAACTCACCTTCTATCCATCCTACGGAAAAATGAAATCACCGCGCGTGCGTACGTACGGAATACCGTCTCCACGCCGTGGTGTAATCTATTTTCCGCCACCACCTTAATTGGATGGGTATAATGGTGTAATGAGTAACTATATATGATTATTGTAAAGTGATATTGATACTGAAATAGTATACATACACTTCAACACAATTCCACGACCATGGGAACGATATCATCGCTCGTGCGTACGTATGGACTACCGTCTCCACGACGCGATGAGATTCATTCTCAATGATTAACCATTCATGAATGATTATAAAGTATATATAATAAGTACTAATGAAATATATGAAATAATAATGATACTGGATTTATGTAAATTTATATGTATGTCATCTACTTAATTCCATTCAATTCAATAAGGAAACGAAAACAGCGTTCATGCGTACGTACGGACTACCGTCTCCAGGAACGATGTATTTCATTCCATTTATCGATATATTATATATATATATATATATATATATATATATATATATTCTGAATATATATTATATATAAATCATGTTTTACATTCTGGATATAAGTAATCATGATCCAAGTAATCATATTAATAATTACAAGTTAAAAACACGAACGACAAATGAGACGATTTTACCCAAAACGCTACTTTAACATGAATTTACAAAAGAACGGGTAATATAAAGTCATAAGTGGACCATATATGATATCATAACAATGAATATGATTTTGTAATAAGTAAATGACATTATTTAAATCATTATACAGGAGGTTCGGACACTTACGAAGCAAATCGGACCTAAGGTAAGGGAAATATCACAATCTCATTTTTATCTGAGATTGTTTATTCGTAAGTATTTACTGGGGTGTATTTTATCATCCACATCCATGTTCCCTCAATATGTAATATTATTTCCATCCTTATAAAATAGTTTATATCCAATTTTTCCCTTCGGTGAGTTTTTTTGTAAAAGATATGATAGGAATCTTTTGTCGTTTTCATACGAGGTACTTTTTGACTTTTCCGACAAAAGTACGAGAAGAATGTTTTTTTAACTTATACGGCACGAACAGATTTTTACGGTTTTATAAAGCCTTATTTTCATGAAGCTTCCTCCAAAATATTTCATGACTATTTTCAATACAATCTCTTTCTTTTAAAATTGCATGACGTTTTGTGAAAAGAAATTGATTTTGAAGAAGAAAGGATATTTTCCTCAAGAATTCATTTCAAGTATTTTATCAAAATTATCTTCCATCTAAGATAACATAGGGTTCTGTTTCTATCCCTATTATTACATTGATTTGGTTATGTTGTGATGGAATTATTTTTATGAATTCCTTTATCTTATATGAATTGTTTTATGATGTCACGATGTTTACGAATCCCATTTTTACTACATGGGTTATGAAATGATGTATGGTTTATGATTTTGTGGCACACATAAGAATGGTTTCATTATGAGATGGGTGGGACCTATATCTCCCTCCAATGAATTGGGTAAAGATTTTATATCTCATGAGATAGACATGGTTGGAACGGTAGGTTATACCGGTTCAGTGAAACAGGACTGAAACGAGGGTGACTCGGTTCAGAAAGGGACTTTGTCCACTAAGATAGTCTTGGCAATGAGTCTTGACTAACAAGAAATGATTCTATATGATTATGTGTGTATGCCAAAAAGTTTCATGTTTTAAGTTATGATTATTGTGATTACATTTCACTGCCATGATTTCTTCCATGTTATGAAGTTATGATCTCTTTTGCAGGTTAAGATTTCCAAAATGTTATGTTCTTATGAATTTGATGTGATTGATATTTCCTTTGTTTACCCTTACTGAGCATTTGAGCTCACCCTTTTATGTTTTCTTTTCCCCAGGATATAAAGAAAGGTTTTAGGTAAAAAAAGGAAGATCTTTATGGGAGATATTGAAGATCTTTCACCACGATTAGAAGATTATATTCCAAGTTTCCAAAGACACAAAACTATTACGGTCCTTGTGTGTGTGTTTTTGTTATGTACTAAGTATTCTGCAAATGTAATGTAATGTCAATGTACGTTAAGCTTCAGGTATCTACAATAAAAATGCACTTAAGACAAATTTTAGGATTGATAGGTCTAGTGTCTTGAGAAATTAGAACACTACATGAGAACTTAAGACATACAATACAACATCTCTGTTGAAAACTTCTTTTACATGACCACAACATTACTTCGTACTTAGCATTTCATGGCATAACCTGAGGACATACATAAAAAATGGGTGAGCTATAAATCCTAGTAATGGAGTAAAAAACGCATAACATTGATAATAAAATACATTTCAAGCAATAGGCATATCAATGGATCATAAGAGAAACATGAACACAAAGGCATGATATAGAATGATTATCATAACATGGAGATGTTGAAACAATATTTAACATGATATTAGCATGATCCAAGGCCAATTGCACATTGATCATGAGTAAACCATCATTTCACTTGAATTATAATGAGTAAAGTCTCATTTCACATGATGTATCATGATACTAATCTTTACCTAATGGATTGGAGCTCTATCAGGGCACACCCTTCTTAATCACTTCATTTCATAAATAAGTGTTCCACATAGATCATACAACATGGATTAATTAAATGTCATAATTTATATCACAAATAAGAGATTTAGAATAAATAAAAGTATGTACTCAATCAAAAAGAACATGTGCATAAATGTGAATTCCCTTGATAGAGAAATGGGCATGGTATTCACTAACACGATGATCTTGGCATGGGAGATATTTGTGTAACTTTGGCATCCTAACAACATCAAGTAGAAGTTATAAAATGGGTTGATGAGAGGTAAAAGGGTATATAATAATTTATATATTAAATGTATTGTAAGGGGGTCAGGGAACATAATATCCCAACATATGTAATAAAATTTAGATGCATAATATAAAATAATTTCTTGAATGTAAATGAGGAGAGAAAAATACGTTATAGAATTTTGGTATGGTAATGGGTGTAAAAAGGGAGGAATTAAAGAGAGAGAAAGTGGTATCTCATAATTAAAACATAATGAGGGAAGTATAGGGGAGGTGTGAAATCATACCCCAACATTTTTAATTGAAAATAAAGGGGCATAACAATATACGAAAACCTAGACATAAATAAGGAAGGAAAGTGAGGATCCCTTACTTGAATGTGTGACTTCATGAGCTTGAGGAGGAGACTATTGAGTTCTTGGGGAGACTTGGAATAATTATAGAGATAGGAGGTAATATTAGGGACATGATCCAATGATTTTGAGGGAAGATAGGTGGTAGATTTGGTGCATTTATATAGAAAATGAGAGGGGAATTCTTTAATATTTCACAAACTTAGGTTTCAGAATCTATATAATTAAATATTCCAAACCACAAACCATCCCATGGTTTTTCCCCATTGTTTTTGCAAAATGGGAGTAGAAAAAATTATTTTATAAGGAAAATGGACGAACTTATTAAAATATTATGCTTGCTAATGCAGAGGTGAGTCACACTATCAAGGAAATCATTTTAAAATGATAAAATATTTTATAAGTTTTGGAGGGTCCACTAAGGAATTGTAAATTTAATTAAAAAAATATAAAATAGATTTATTTTAATTTTAAAACATATATTTTATGAATATCCCTTTTATATTATTTTATTACATCACTATTGGGTCATTTTGATGTCATAAAACACATTATATATTTATACAGTATTTAATTTTTACCCAAAAGTTCAATTGTCTCAGAAAATTATGAAAAAATCACCGTTAGATAATTTTGAAATCATGAATCCAATAATAATATTAATTTTATCTAAATAATTTTCCTAATATTTCAATTTTTTTACTTTGGAAAAAAAAGATACATTTATAAAAAATTTATAGTTTTTGACAAAAACATCTTTCAAACCATAATAAAAATTATATGATCATTTATATTTAATAAAAATTAATTTAGTAAAAATATTTTATTAAAATATTATTTAATTCAAAAATTCAAAAATTCATAAAATTATATTTTTTAATTAAATATTAACTAAAAATACTATTTTTTCTTTAAAAACCATTTACAAAGTTACAATAATAAAATGATTGTATATTGTTTATAAAAAATAATGCACATAATCATATTTCTAGGGTCCTGTAACATAACCCCTTATAACACCCACATAAGACATAAGGGTAAAGTGTGCGATGGTGACAGACACTTGCGGTAGTTCGGATAACATTTCTCAGGTGGTAATATATATTAACTTACACTTCTCCATAGGCAGTTCTTTTCAAGCATAACGTGTTGAAGCTCGTCTTGGACTTGGTCAAGAGTGAAGCACAGTTACACTACCTCCTTTCTATGCTCTGAAAAATGGGATTTGTATGGAGAAATTATATTGGATGAGGCCATCACTTCCTTTGTGTGAGTAAATTGGATTTGTTAAAGCCCAATATTTAAAAAAATCATGTGATTACTATTCAATGACTATATTAGCAATGATAATAATTAATAATAGTATTTTAAAATTCAAATAAATAAAACCATGGAAGTACGTATGTTTTATACAACTACTTTACAGAATAAGACATTTAATTAGATCAAGAATAATTTTCATTAATAAAAGTTTGGGTCGTTACAATCTTCTGCCCTTAAGGAATTTTGCCCTTGAAATTTAATTTTCCCACACTAAAACAGATGAGGGTAACTCTTCTTTATCACTTCCTCTAATTCCCACATTCCCACTTCAAACTTGTGGTTTCTTCACAACACCTTGATGAGGGGCATTGTCTTATTTCATATAACCTTTTCCATACTATATAAGATCTTCATCAGCTTCTCTTCATTGGAGAGGTCATTCTCCAATGGTACCACCTTTGGATTGAGTACATGTGATTGGTTTGGTATGTACTTCCTTAAGAGTGATACATGGAATACGTTATGTTCTTGAGATAGGTTCAGTGGGAGTGCTAGTCAATAGGCCACTTCTCCAATGAGATCAAGGATCTCAAAAGGGCTAATATACCTAGGACTAAGATTTACCTTCTTCCCAAATCTCATAACTCTCTTTCATGGTGATATGTTGAGGAATACCATGTCTCTAGCATCAAACTCTAGGTCTCATCGATGATTATCAACATAGCTCTTTTGTCGACTTTGAGCAGCTTTAATGTGTTACTGGGTGGTTTTAACCTTCTCCACCATTTCTAGACCTAGGAGTTTTCTCTCCCCAACATCATCCCAACATTCCAGTGTTCTGTACATCTTCCCATAAGAGGATTTATAAGGAGCCATTTATATGTTTGAGTGGAAACTGTTATTGTAAAAGAACTCAACCAGAGGAAGATGTTGATACCATCCTCTTTTGAAGTCCATTGAAAATTATCTCAACATTTCCTTAAGTGTTTGGATAGTCCATTCAGATTGGCCATCAGTTTGAGGATGATAAGATGCATTTAAGTTCAGTTCAATATTCAGAGCATGTTGGAGACTCTTTCAGAACATAGAGGTGAATCTTAGATCTCGATCAGATACAATCTATAGTGGTAGTCCATGAAGCCTTACCATTTCTTAGATGTATATCTTTTTCAGTTGATCTAATGATAAATCCTCTCGAATTGCAATGAATTGTGAAATTTTGTAAGATGATCCACAACAAACCATATAGCATTGTTTCGTTTGAATGTCATCAGAAGTCTGGTGACAAAGTCCATGGTGATGTTCTCCTATTTCCATGTTGGTATGGGTGATGGTTGCATCATCCTCTTAGACATCTACCTCTTTGATTTCACACCCTGACATATCAGGCAGTTTGATTTATAGTAAGAAATCTCATTCTTCATGTTACCCCACCAATAATGCTCTGTGAGATCTCGATACATATTTATATTTCCTGGGTTAATAGAGTAATTTGAACTATGTTCATCATCCAAAAGTTTATTCTTTAACTCTATATTTTATGGAACACATAGTCTTCAACCAAATCTCACAATTCCTTCTTCATTAACATTGAACTTTGAGGATTTCTCTTTTCTGATAGTTTCCATGTTCTTCTGAATTCCCACATCATCCTTTTGAGCATCCTTTAACCTTTACAAAAGAGATATTTGAGAAATCATTTGTGAAAGGATTGATGATGTTCCCTTATTTATGATTCCCATGTCCATATTCATCAAATATAAGAAGATTGGATCCTTTTCAATTATCACCATTGAAAGAGTGGCTGGATCCTTTATACTTAGAGCAACTACCACCTTGATCACTTTCCATAGATGGTAGTGAATTGGTCAGTCATAGTCTTTGATCAGATCTAACCATCTTCATTGGGGAATATTCAGCTCTTTCTATGTGAATATACAATTGAGGCTTTTTTGATCCATATATATTTTTCACTTCTCCCCAAAGAGGTAATGTCCCAAAATTTTTAAATTTATTATTACTATAGAATAATACAGATCATGTGTTGGATAGTTTTGCTCATCAACTTTCAATTGCGTTGAATCATAGGCAATGAATTTTTCATTTTGCATCAACAAACAACTCAAGACCCTCTTCGAAGCATCACTAAATACCATAAGAAGATCTCCACCTGTGGGTAGTGTGAGTATGGAAATAGTGATAAGCCTCCTTTTCAACTCCTTGAATCTATCTTCTCATTCATCATTCCAAGTAAACTTGACTCACTTCTGAGTTATCTGGGTAAGGGGGTTTGATAATCATGATAAATTTCTC
The DNA here is from genome assembly GCA_963277665.1 of Viscum album. Taxonomy (NCBI): domain Eukaryota; kingdom Viridiplantae; phylum Streptophyta; class Magnoliopsida; order Santalales; family Viscaceae; genus Viscum; species Viscum album. The sequence continues at coordinate 1,675,817,729 of OY728159.1, read as the reverse complement.
ACAAATCAGCGATAAATTACAGCTAACCCCAGGAAGCTACAAATATCCATCATCGATGTTGGACATGGCCATCCCTCAATTGCATTTTTCTAGGAGGGATCCACAGATATACCATTGCCTGTGATGATATGACTCAATAATGAGACCTCCTTCAACCAGAACTGACACTTTCTATACTATGCGTAGATCTTCTCCTTTCGCAAGGTACCTAGTATTGTGCTTATATGCTTATCATGCTCCTCCTTGGTTTTGTAGTATATTATAATATCATCTATAAATACTATAGAAAATGTGCCGATGTAATCACTAAAGACACTATTCATTGAGTCCATGAAGATTTCAAGCGAATTAGTGAGTCTGAAAGGTGTTACTATGAATTCATAGTGCTCGTACCTTGTACAAAAAGCAGTCTTGGAGATATCCCCCTTATTCACCATTACATGGTAATATCCTGACCAAAGATCCACCTTGGATAATTATTGAGTTCCACATAGCTGATCGACCAAGTAATCAATTTGTGGCAGAGGATACTTGTTATTTATCATGATTTTATTGAACTCGTGATAATCAATGCAAAGGCACATTAACCCATCCTTCTTTTGGATGAAGAGGACTGGTGCACCCCATGGTGAAGCACTTGGGTGTATAAAATCTTTATCTATATTCTCTTGTAGTTGTTTCTTTATCTCATCATGCTCTAACACATCCATTCTATAAGGATTCTTGGATATTGGAAATGCCCCAGGGATAAGATCAATCGGGAATTCAACATCTCTTCTAGGATTAAGAGTATGAAATTACTCAAGAAACACTTCAACGAACTCCCTCACAATAGGCATGTCTTCAAGGATGGTTGATTACTTAGAATAAATCATCTGATCAAGATACACATGTTCATAGGGAAGTAATATCCATGCTTGAGATGTTGGTTCTAAAGAAGATTCATCCTCCTACTTGCACTTGTAGAGAATCGGGGGTCGATTCACCATATGAAGAGTGATTTCCCCCTCATGAAAATTTATGTTGGATATATATAGGGAAATCAAATCCATGCTAAGGATTTCATCAAATTCCACCACAGAGATTATGAAGAGGTTTGATGGGAAGTTCAATCCAAGGGGATGAGTTATATTCCAAGGATGCAATAATTGCTCCATTTTCCATTCTAACTGACATCTTAACTTCCAGGATTGGTGGTGGTGTTGGGATTGTTCCACTAAAATTTTGGGATATAAAAGAACGCATAGAACCATAATCAAAATATATGTTCTCTATTATTGAATGAATAACTAGAGTACCTATCACCACTTCATTGTTAGGGTTCACTTCGATGGTAGTGATGGAAGAATCTCACCCTTACTACCCTAGAGGTTGTTGGATGCCTCAAAAAACCCTTATATTAGGGCACTAGTTTTCAATGATCCTTGGTTATTTGCAAATGAAGAAATGAACGATGCGTTGAGGGTTGAACAGAGCGTTCCTTTCCTCTATCGAAGTATCAGGTTTTTCTTTTCAGAAATTAATGGCCAGGTGCCCCTTTCTTCAACACCTAAAGTATTTCCTCATCCCCTTAAGGCAATTTTTGAGGTTCTTCTTTCCACACCATTGGAAAGTGGGGTGTTGGAATTTCTTATAATCATTGGATTTATCCATCAGACAAATAGAATTAAAGTCTAAATTTATCATCTTATCCCAATGATACCCCTGAGGTTATCTAATATCCATTTTGACTTTGACGGAACATCAGACAATTTTCTCATAGCTATCTAAGTCACCGATTGCTAGGTATTTCTGTAGGCTAGAATTTATCCCACAAAATAATTGGTCAACCATATTCGAGGATAACGACAAAGTTTGAGGTGTATCATTCAAGCCTTGTGAATTTTCCCTTGTTCGCTCTGATGGAGTCATTTTATTTGTTCTTGAGGTCAATGAAGTCTCTTTCTAGATAAGTTTTAGGGTGTGAGGAAAATATTTATCAAAAAACATTTTTCAGAAATCCTTCATTTCAAATGCCTCAATCTCTTCCTCAGGCTTTGTATTTTTTTTATCAATTTCCACCGTTGATCAGCTTCACCCTCCATATGATAAGCAGCCAGAATAACCATCTCTTATTCAGAACATTGAAGGATGGTGAAGATATTTTCAATGGAGTTCATACATTGTTTAGCGATTGAGGGATCAGATGATCCATTTAATGTAGGAGGCCTTTGTCTCATGAATCACTCGATTGCAGCATGTTCTTTCTTGTGGGTGGGGGTGGATGATCTTCTTGACCCATATTTCTATTAAATATAGGAGTCAACTGAGAGATTATAATGACAATGTTTTTTATTCCTAATCCCATCAGGTTGGGCATCTCATTAGAACAATAATCACATTGATCTTCAAATCGATTGTTAGCCCATGTCCTACTATTAACAACCATTAGATGGAATAATAGGAAATTTAGGGGTAACACATAAAGGGTAATCGAATTAAAAAAGGGATAACATATAAATTACATTTATTTTCTTAAATTATGAATTTATTGACTTCAATATATGTTATCCATGATCTATATCCCAACATATATTATTAGGGGAATTTTTATATTCCCTTAATAGTGGTTCTTACGAAGCTTATGAATTTACCAAAGCATATACCCCAGGAGTGTTGAAACAATTGTGTAGAAAGGCCCGTTTTCGTGAACCAGTTCCCATTCAGATCTATCTCAAAGCGATGTTTTGGGGTTTTACCCGTAGATACATCTATTCCAAAGCCACATCTACCTGTTCATATCCATACAAGGATGTATTTTCTTGACAAACTACATACTCTATACTAACCAAAATTTAGGTATGTTTTTATTATACTTTGTCTTATCCATAAATATTTCACTAGGGTTTTCTAATACAAATCCCAAAAATAACTAAAACTATCCTATGGTACAAACTATATCAACCCTGCTCTTTATTACACACTTAAACATGATTTATTACATTAAATTTCACTTAAGACAAGTCTGATGATCAAGAGGTCTTGTGTCTTGGGAAATTAGAAACATTACATGACAACTTAAGTCATAAAATGCAACATATTTATTGAAAACATCTTTATTGAAAACATCTTTATTGAAAACATCTTTATTGAAAAATTCTTTATCATAACCACAACATTCATTCGTACATAGAATTGCATGGGATAACTTGACGACATACATAAGAAAAGGGTGAGTTATAAAGCCCAGTAAGGGGCTAAACATGACATAACGTGAAGAATACAATACATGTTAGGAAATAGTCATATAAATCAGGCATAAGAGAAACCAGAACATAATGGAATGATATAGCGTAATTATTATAACATGAATATATGACAATAAAATAAAAAATGATCTTATCATGAGGCAAGGCTCATTACAAATGGAGTAGAATGAGTAAACCCACATTGCACATGAATTAGCATGAGTAAACCCTCATTGCACATGAAATAGCATGAGTAAACCCTCATTTAACATGAATTATCATGAATAAACCCTAATTTCACATGAATTAGCATGAGTAAACCCTCATTTCACGTTCCATATCATGATTCTAAACATTACCCAATGCATTGGATCCCTATCAAGGCCCACCCTTTATAAACATTTAATTTCATGCATTAGTGTACAACATGGATCAAATAACATGAAATCCTTCAATATCATTAGTTATTAAATGATTAAGGTATGTGGAATAAATACTTGTAAGTACCATTAAATAAGTATATGTTCATAAAGTTGAATACCATTGATAGTGAAATTGGTATGATATTCACTACATGATGTTTTTGGCTTGAAAAATCAATCTGTGAATTCGGCAGCCTAATGATGTGACATAAAAATTCATAAAAAATGGTTAATGAGATAGAATGGGGAATATCATCACATATAAATGAAATGGAAAGTATGGGGGATCACGAAAAATAATATCCCAACATATGAAATGGAATTTATAAGCATAGTATGGTAGAAATACTTGAATGGAAATAAGAAGAGAGTAAGCCCTTATGGAATTTCAGTATGGTAACAGGTCTACATGAAAGGAATTAATGAGAGATAAAGTGGTATATCATCATTAAAAAACAATAAGGGAATTATGGGGGAGGTGCGAAATCTTACACCAACATTTTTAATTAAAATTAAAAGGGTATTACAAATAAATAAACTTGGATAAAAATGAGAAAGGAAGGAATCCCCTATGAAAATTTGGCATGGTAATGGATTAGGTAAGGGTCAAAATGAGGGAGGATAAATAATACCACATTTAAATAACATAAAATGGATAGTAATAGAATTATTATAAAATAATCACATTATAACCATTCAAAATCATGAGAACTACTTCCAAATAAGATGTTTAAATTTGAAAGGAGGAGAGGAAAGTGAGGATCCCTTAATTGAGTGTTAGACTTCAAGATCATGAGGAGGGGATTATTGAGAGCTTGGGGAAACATGGGAGGATTATAGAGAGATTAGGTAATATCAGGGATGTTCTCCATGTATTTTTAGTGAAGAGAGGTGGGAGCTTGGGTGTGTTTATATTGGAAATGAGAGGGGGATTCTTTAATATTTCACAAACTAATGTTTTGGAATCTATATAATTAAATAATTAAAACCAAAAACCATCCCATGATTTTTCCCATGGATTTGTCCAAAGGGGAGTGAAAAAAATTAATTTATAATGCCAATGGCCAAATTTTTTAAAATTTTATGGATGCTTATGTAGAGATGAGTGACATTCTCAGGGAAATCATTTTAAAATTTTAAAATATTTTATTGTCTTGGAGGGTCCACTAAGGAATTGTAAAATTAATAAAACAAATATATAATCACATTAGTTTAAAGCTAAAACATATATTGTCCAAATATACCTTTTATTTCATTTTATTACATCACTATTGATTCATTATGATTTCATAAAACACCTTATATATTTATATGATATTTAATTTTTACCCAAAAAATTCGGCTTTCTCAGAAAATTATGAAAGATTACCATTAGATAATTTCAATTTCCAAAATCCAAAAATAATATTTGTTTTATTTAAATAATTTTTTATATATGTGAATTTTTACTTTATATATAAAAATAGACATTTATTGAAAATTCATGGGTTTGGACAAAAATAGCTCTCAAACCTTAATAAAAATTAAAATTGTATAAAAATTATTTGATCATTTATATTTAATAAAAATTAATTTAGTAATAATATTTTATTAATATATTATTAAATTAAAAAGTCCATTAATTCATCAAAATAGATTTCCTAATTAATTATTATCTAAAAATACTATTTGTGCTTTAAAAACCATTTACAAAGTAAAATAATAAAATGAATGTATATTATTTATACAAAAATGATGAACATAATACTTATTCTAGGGTTTTGTTACATAACCCCTTATAACACCTGCATAATACCTAAGGGTTAGGTGTGCGATGGTGATAGACTCCTAGGTCCACTTGGATAACATCACTCGGGTGGTAATCTCTATTAACTTCCACCTCTCCCAAAGGAGGATCTAATCAAGCTTAACGTATTGAAGCTCGACTTGGGATTGGTCAAGAACAAAGCCCAGTGACACTACCTAATTTACAAGATCTAACAAATGGACTTCATATGGTGAAATTCTACTAGATGAGGCCATCACTTCCTTTCTCTGAGTAAATTAGATTTGTTAAAGCCCTATAGTTATACAAATTATGTGATCACTGTTCAATGACTATATTAGCAATGATATCAATTCTTAATGGCATTTTAAAATCCAAAAATATAAAACCAAGAAATTGAATATGTTTTATAGAACCATTTTACATAATAATACATTTAATTAATTCAGGATGAATTTTTATTAATAAAAGTTTGGGTCATTACAATCTTCCCCCCTTATGTAATTACACCCACGAAATTTACTTTTTCCACACTAAAACAGATGAGGGTAACTATGCTTCATCAGTTCCTTTGATTCCCACATTACCTCTTTAAATTTTTGGTTTCGCCACAATGACTTGATGAGGGGCATTGTTTATTTTGTAGAACTTTTTGCCTACGATCTATGATCTTCACCAGCTTATCTTTATAGTAGAGGTAATTCTACAATGGTACCACCTATGGATTTGGTACATGAAATGGGTTAGGTATCTACTTCCTCAAGAGTGATACATTGAATACATCATGTACTTGAGATAGGTTTGGTGGGAGTTCTAGTCAATAGGCCACTCCATAAATGTGATCAATGATCTCAAAAGGGCCAATATACCTTCGAAAAAGCATTCCCTTCTTCCCAAATATCGTAACTCTCTTCCACAATGATATGCATAGGAATACCATGTCTCCAACATCAAACTCTTGGTCTTGTTGAAGATTATCCGCACAACTCTTTTGTCTACTCTGAGAAACATTAATGTGCTGCTGGATAGTCTTAACCTTCTCCACCATTTATTCAACCATTTTTATACCTAAGAGTTTTTTCTCCCCAACTTCATCCCAACATGCCGTTGTTCTACACCTCTTCCCATAAAGGGCTTCATAAGGATCCATTTGGATGATTGAGTAGAAACTGTTATTGTAAGTGAACTCAACCAGTGGAAGATGTTGATCTCGTCCACCTATTAAGTCCATTTAACATTCTCTCAATATTTCCTCTAGTGTTTGGATAGTCCGCTCAGATTAGCATTAGTTTGGGGATGATAAGCCATACTGAAGTTCAGCTCAGTATTCAGATCATGTTGGAAATTCTTCCAGAACATAGGGGTGAATCTTCGATCTTGATCGGATACAATCGATAGTGGTAATACATGCATCCTAACAATATATCTGATGAAAATCCATTCTAGTTGATCTAATGATAAATCCTCTAGAATTACAATGAAGTGTGTAGTCTTTGTAAGACGATCCACAACAACCCAGATATAATTTTTTTGGATATCTTCGGATGTTTGGTGACAAAGTACATGGTGATGTTCTCTCATTTACATGTTGGTATGGGTAATGGTTGCATCATACCCTCTGACTTATGCCTCTCAAACTTGAATTTCTGACATACTAGGTAGTTTGATGTATACTAAACGATCACCTTCATCATGTCATCCCGCCAATAATGCTCTTAGAGATCTCGATACGCCTTTGTGGTTCATGGGATAATAGAGATATTTGAACTTTTTGCATCATCCAAAAGATCCTTCTTTAGCTTTGGATTTTATGGAACACATAGTCTTGACCCAGTTCCCACAATTCCTTCTTCATTAACATTGAACTCTAAGGATTTCCATTTTCTTATAATTTCCAATTTCTTCTGAATTCCCACATAAACCTTTTGATCATCCTTTAACCTTTCCAAAAGAGACAGTTGAGCAATAATTTGTTAAAGGATTTATGATGTTCCCTTCCATATGAATCCCATGTATATCTTTATCAAATCAAAGATGATTGGATTCATTTTAATTTTCATAAATGAAAGAGTTTCTGGAACATAACTACTTAGAGAATCCACCACCTTGCTCTCTTTCCAAGGATGGTAGTGAATTGATAATTCATATTCATTGATCATATCTAACCATTTTCATTAGTGAATATTCAAATATTTCTGTGTGAATATATATTTGAGGCTTTTGTGATACGTATATATTTCACACTTCTCCCTAAAAAAGTAACGTCGCCAAATTTTTAAAGCAAATATTAATTCATCCAACTCCAGATCATTTTTTGAATATTTTTTCTCATGAAATTTCAATTTCCTTAAAGCATAGGAAATGAATTTTTCATTTTTCCTCAAAGCACAACCCATGACCTTCTTTAAATCATCACTAAATACCAGAAAACGTTTTCCACTTGTGGGTAGTGTGATCACGAGTGCAGTGATAAGACACCTTTTCAACTCTATGAAGAAATCTTCACATTCATCACTCAAAGAAAAATTTAATCCCCTCCAAGTTATATTGGTAAGAGGGTTTGACAATTGTGAGAAATTTCTCACAAATAGGCAATAATATCCATTTAACCATTGGAATCTATGGATATTAGTCACCAATGTTGGCCTAGACCATCCCTCAATTGCATTTTTCTTTGAGGGTTACCAAGATATCCCATTTCTTGAGATGATATGACCCATGAATGAGACCTCCTTCAACTAGAACTCACACTTTCTATGCCTTTCATAGAGATCTTCCTTTAGCAAGGTCTCTAGTACAATGCTTAGAAGCTCCTCACACACCTCCTTGGTTTTGGAGTATATTAGAATACCATCTATAAATACTAAATTTTTTTTGTCAAGGTTATATCTAAAGACTCTATTCATCAAGTCCATGATGATTTCTAGAGAATTAGTGAGTCCAAAAGGAATTACTATGAATTCATAGTTCTCGTACCTTGTACAAAAACAATCTTGGGGATATCATCCTCCTTCAAACATACTTGGTAATATCTTTACTGTAGATCCAACTTGGTGAACTATTGTACTCCATATATCTGATCAAACAATTCATCAATTCATGGAAGAGGATACTTATTCTTATCCTGATTTTTAAAGCTCACAATAATCAATTGCAAGGCGCATTGACCCATCCTTCTTCCTGGTGAAGAGTACTGGTGAACCACATGATCAAGCACTTGGGAATATTAACCCTTTATCCATATTCTCTTGTAGTTATTTATTTAACTCCTCAAGATCCACAATAGCCATTTTATATGGAGTCTTGGATATTCTAAATTCCCCAGTTATAAGATCAATCGAGAATTAAACATGTCTTCTAGGAGTAAGGCCAAGAAATTTTTCGGGAAACACTTCAGTGAATTCCATAATAATAGAAATGTCTTCAAGGGCGGTTTCTTCCTTAGAATCCATCATCCGAGAAAGATACCCTTGATCATAGGGTCGTAATATCCATGCATGAGATGATGGTGCTAAAGAATATTCATCCTCCTCCTTACACTTGTACAAAATTAGTGGTTGATTTTCCTTATAAAGAGTGATTTCCCTCTCACAAAAATTTATTTAGTATCTATATAGGAAAGAAAATCCATGACAATAATTGCATCAAATTCCGCCATAGGGAGTATGATGAGGTTCACCAGGTAGTTCAATCCACAAATTATGATAGTGTAGGAGTTATCTTTTCTAGGATGCAATAATTTCCCCATTTTCCATTCTTACAGACATCTCTACTTCCATTATTTGTGGTGGTGTTGGGATTTTTCTACTAATCTTTCTAGATATAAAATAATGCATAGAGCCAGAATATAAAATTATGTTCTCTATTCTTGAATGAATAACTATTGTACTTGTCACCACTTCGTTTTTGAGGTTCGCTTTGGTAGTAGTGATAGAAAAAACACACCCTTGCTGCCTTGGAGGTTGAAGGTTGCCTAAAAAAACCCTTTACTTAGGGCACTAGTTTGGAATGTTTCTTGGTTATTTTGATTTCAAATAATAAACAATCCAATGAGGGTAGAATAGATAATTCCATTCCTCTATGTAAGTAGAAGGGTTTTCTTATTGGAAATTAATGGCCTGGTGCCTTCTCTTTCACATCTAAGGCATTTCCCCTTCCCCTTCAGAAAATTTCTTGGGTGCTTATTTCCACACCTTTGGAAAGTGGGGTGATGGAATTTCTTAATACCATTTGATTTATCCATCGGACTGCCAAAATTAAAGACCACTTTCTGCTTCTTATCCCTATGATACCCCAGAGATTTTCCGATATCAATTTTTACTTTGAGGGCACATCAGAAAATTTCCTCATAGCTATCGAAGTCACAGATCCCTAGGGATTTCCATAGGATAGGTTTTAGCCCACCAAAGAAGCGGTCAAACTTTTATTCAGGGTTAATGACAAAGTTAGAGGCATATCTTCAAGCCTTGTGAATTTTTATTCATATCCTCTAATGCATTCATAATATTTTTTCTTGAGGGCAAGGAAGTCCCTTTCCATCTTAAGTTGGAGGGTGAGAGGAAAATAGTTATTCGAAAAACATTTTTTAGAAATCCTTCCATCTTGAATTATTGATATATTCCGGAGTATTTTTATTTTTGATCAATTTCCCCCATTGATCAGCTTCACCCTCCAAACGATAAGAATCCAGAAGAACCCTCTCTTGTTCAGAAAATTGAAGGATGGATAAGATACTCTAAATGGAGTTGATCCATTGTTTAGTGATTGGAGCATGTCCCTACTCTACCCTCCTCTATCTAGTATCTTCCCAAGGCACCCAAGATCTCAAGAAACCCCTCCTCACGCTCTTTAAGTCACACACTCAAGTAAGGGATTTCTTAATTTCTCATTTTTTTTCATGTTTATTTAGTTGTTATACCCACATATTTTTAATTACAAATGTTGGGGTTTGATTTAATGCCTCCCCTATACTGCTCTCCTTATGTTTGAATGAAGATATACCTCTTTCTCTCTCATTAATCCATCCCATGTACACCCATTACGATTCCAAAATTCCATAAAGGTTTTCACTCTTCTCATTTACATTAATGAAATAATTTTATATTACACATCTACATTCCATTAAATATTTTGGGATATTATGTTCAATGACCCCCTTACTATCCATTTCATGTATAAATGATGAGAGACCCCTTTATCTCTCATCAACCCATTTTACTATTTCTATTTGACGTCATTATGCTGATAAAGTTACACCAAAATTTCCCATTCCAAAATCATCGTGTATGTGAATACTATAGCCATTTCTCGATCAAGGGTATTCACCTTTATGCACATTTACATGTTGATTGATGACTTAAATTTATGTATTCCACATCTATTTTTCGTGGAATAAATTATGACGTTTAATGAATCCATGTTGTATGATCTATGTGGCACACTTATGCATGAAATGAAATGATTAAGAATGGTGTGCTCTTATAGTGCTCTAATGCATTAGGTAAAGATTAGTATTATAATACGTCATGCACAATGAGGGTTTATGCATTCTATTTCAATTTCAATGAGCCTTGACTAATGCTAATATCATGTTTCATGTCATTTCCACATCTCCATGTTATGATAATCATGATATATCATGCCTTTATGTTCATGTTTCTACTATAATCCATTGATACGTTTATTTTATTCTCCATGTTATGCCTTTTTTATTCCCTTGCTAGGCTTTATAGATCACCCATTTTTTATGTCTGTCCTCAGGTTATCCCATGCAATGCTAAGTATGAAAGAGTGTTGTGTCCATGTAAAAGAATTTTTCAATAAAGATATTGTATTTTAGGTCTTAAGATGTCATATAACGTTCTTAATTTCCAAAGACACTAGACCTATCGATCCTTAGAGTTTCCTTATGTGAAATTTTATGTAATACATTATTTTTATGTGTGTAATAAAGAGGAGGGTTGTTGTAGTTGGTATCAAAGGGAAGGTTTAGTTATTTTTGGGCTTAGGATTAGATAAAACTAGTGAAATCCTTAGGGATAAGTCTAAGTATAAAAAAAATATAAATTTTGGTGATAAAAGAGTAATTGTTTTATCAAGAAAATACATCTCTGTCTGGATACGAACAAGTAGATGTGGATCTAGCACAAATGTATCTAGGGGTAAAACCCAAAAACATTGTTTTAAGATAGACTTTAATAGGAACTGGTGCATGACAATAGGCCTTGTTGTACTCTTGGTTCGATAGTCCTGGGGGATATGATTTGGTAAATTCATAAGCTTACTATAAACCATTAATAATGGAAAAAAATTCCTATAATAATACATGTAGGGAATTAGATCATGGATAACATAGATTGAATCATATAAATTAATAAGTTAAGAAAAAAAATTAATTTATAAGTTATACCCTTTTAAATTGGATTTGAATTTATGTGTCACCCCGAACTTTCATTTTATTCTAGCCAATGGCCTATAATAGGAGGACTCAGGGTAATAATCAATGTGAAGATCAATGTGATGACTGTTCTAATGAGATGCCCAATCCGATGGGAGTGGGAGTTGAAAACATTTTTTATGATACTCACTTAGTTAAATTAAGTTTTGAATAGAAACATGGGTTAATAGGATAGTCCACCACCCCCCCCCCCACAAAAGAAAAGTCCACAATCGAGAGCTTTATGAGACAAAGACCTCTAACTTTTAATGGATCATCTGATCCCTCCATCGTCGAACAATGGATCAACTCCATTGAGAAGATCTTCTCCATACTTCAATGTTTAAAAGAAGAGAAGGTTTTTATATCTACATTTCATATGAATGGTGAATATGATCAATGGTGGACACTGATAACAAATACATATCCTGAGTTAGAGATCGAGGAATTGGAATGGAAGGATTTTTAGAAAATGTTTTTTGATAAATATTTTCCTCACACCCTCCAAATTAAGATGGAAATGGACTTCCTTACCCTCAGCCAAAAAGACAATGAATCTATTAGAGCGTACGAGTAAAACATCATAATGATTTCATGATATGCCTCTGGCTTTTTCGTTACCCCTAAATGCTAGGTTGACTGCTTCTTTGGTGGTCTAAAACATATCCTACAAAGAACCCTAGAAATCTGTGACTTCAGTAGCTATGAAGAAATTGTCTGACGTGCCCTCAAAGTTGAAATGGATATTGGTGAATCTCAGGGGTATCATAGGGATTATTAGTATAAAGTGGACTTCAATTCTTGTAGTATGATGGATACGTCCAACAGTGCTAAGAAATCATAGCACCCCACTTTCCAAAGGTGTGCAAAGAAGGAACCAAGAAATTTCTTTAAGGGGAAAAGGAAATGATTTATGTGTTGAAGAGAAGGGCACCTGGCCATTAATTTTCAACAAGAAAAAACCAATACTGCGATAGAGGAGCAGAATGATTTGTTCGACCCTAAACACATTGTTCATTGTTTCAGCTAAACAATCTCTGGCCCTTTTCAAACTAGTTCCCTCAGGAAAGGGTTTTGGGAGGAAACCCAAAACCACCAAGTCAGCAAGGGTGATCTTTTTTCCATCACTTCCTCCCAATAAAACATCAAAAATGTTGTGGTGATTGATATTATAGTTATTTATTCAAGAATAGAGAACATACTTTTTGATTTTGGGTCTATGTATTCCCTTATATCTTGAAAGTTTTGTAGAACAATCCCAACGCCACCACAAATCATGTAAGTAGAGATGTCTGTAAGAACGGAAAATATCTATGCACTGTACTAGTGACCTTGTGAAAGGATAAGCTCTATTCAATGTACAACAAGTGTGAGTTCTGGTTGAAGGAGGTCTCATTATTAGGTCTTATCATCACAAGAAATGGGATATCTCTAGATCCATCCAAGAGAAATGCAATTGAGGGATGGTCAAGGCCAACATCTGTGACATATATCTATTACTTCCTAGGGTTACGAAGATATTATCACTGATTTGTGAGATTATGATTTTCAAACCCTCTTACCAAGATAACTCGGATGGGATTCAACTTTTAATGGAGTGATGAATGTTAAGATAGCTTCAAGGAGTTGAAAATGAGGCTTATCACTGCATTTGTGCTCACACTACCCACAAGTGGAGAACTTTTTGTGGTATTTAGTGATACTTCGAAGAAATGACAGGGCTATGTGTTGATGAAAAAGGAAAAAATAATTGCCTATTCATTAAGGAAATTGATAGTTCCTGAGCCAAACTATCCGACACATGATCTGGAGTTGGATTTAGTAATCTTCAGTTTTAAAATTTAGCGAAATTACCTCTTGGGGGAGAAGTGTGTTTATATACAGATCACAAAATCCTCAAGTATATATTAACACAGAAAGAGCTAAATATGACCCAATGAAGATGTTTAGATCTGATCAATAACTATGACTGATCAATTCACTACCATCTGGGGAAAGTGAACAAGGTGGTATATTCTCTAAGTAGAAATGTTCTAGCTACTCTTTCATTATTGATAATGGAAAAAGATACAATCTTCTTAGATTTGATGAATATGGACATGGGAATCATAAATAATGGAACATCATCAATCCTTTCACAAATGATTTCTCAACCATCTCTTTGGGAAAGGTTAACGAATTATCAAAAGGATGATGTGGGAATTCAGAAGATATTGGAAACTATCATAAAAGGGAAATTCTCATAGTTCAATGTTAATGAATAAGTAATTATGATATTTGGATCAAGACTATGTGTTCCATCAAATCGGGAGTAAAAGAATTAACTTTTGGATGATGCACATAGTTCAAATTTCTCCATTCACCCAGGAAACACAAATATGTATCAAGATCACTGAGATCATTATTGGTGGGATAACATAAAGAAGGAGATCACCGAGTATACATTAAAGTCATGGTATGTCATCTAGTGAAGGATGAGAGGGAAAAGTCTAAGGGTTGATAGATCCATTAACCATAACAACATGGAAATGGGATAACATCACCAAAAACATTATCACCAGACTTCCGAATACATCCAAAGGAAATAATTTTATCTGGGTTGTTGTGGATCATCTTAAAAAGACTACACAGTTCATTTCAATTTGAGAGGATTTATCATTAGATCATCATGAAAAGATATAACCAGAGAAGTGTAAAGGATTCATGGAGTGCCACTATCAATTATATCATATAGAGATCCTAGATTCGCCACTATGTTTTGGAAGAGTCTCCAACACGCTCTGAATATTGATCTAAACTTTAGTACGACTTATCATCCTCAAACTGATGTCTAATAGGAGCAGACTATCCAAACACTTATGGAAATGTTGAGATCATTCTCAATTGACTTTAAAGGAATATGGGAACAACATATTTCTATGGTTGTGTTCTCTTACAATAAAAGTTTCCACTCAAGCATCCAAATGGATCCTTATGTATCCCTTTATGGAAAGAGTTGCAGAACACAGACATGTTGGGATGAAGTTGGGGAGAAAAAACTCATAGGTCTAGAAATGGTCAAAGAAATGGTGGAGAAGGTTAAGACCATACTACATCCCAGTAAATCTGCTTAGAGTACACAAAATATCTATGCTGATAATCATTTATGAGACCTAGAGTTTGATATTGGAGACATGGTATTCCCCCCATATCACTATGTAAGAGAGTTATCAAATTTGGGAAGAAGGGAAAACTTAGTCTAAGGTATATCAGCCCTTTTGAGATCCTTGATTTCATTGGAGTAGTGGCCTATCAACTAGAACTCCCAACGAACCTATCTCAAGTACATGACAAATTTTATGTATCACTCTTGAAGAAGTACATACCTGACCCATCATATGTACTCAATCTAGAGGTGATATCACTGGAGAATGACCTCTCTTATGAAGAGAAACCGGTGAAGATATTATATCGTAGGGAAAAATATCTGTGATATAAGACAATGACCATCATCAACGTGTTGTTGAGAAACCACAATCTTGAAGAGGAATCATGGGAATCGGCATAAGTGATTAAGTAGAGTTACCCTCGTCTATTTTAGTATAAGAAAAGAAAATTTCTACGGAGAAATTTCTTAAGGGGGGAAGATTGTAATGACCCAAAATTTTATTAATGAAAATTCATCTTGATCTAGTTAAATTTATTATTTGGTAAAATTGTTATATAAAACATATTAAACTCCTTGGTTTTATGTTTAATATTTTAAAATACCATTAATAGTTGTTACCATTTCTAATATAGAGGCTAAATAGTGATCACATGATTAGTATTAATATAGGGCTTTAACAAATCCAATTTACTCAGACAAGGGAAGAAATTACCTCATCCAATAGAATTTCTCGATACGAATCCAATTTTGCGATGCTTATAATGGTGGTAGCATCACTGGGCTTCGCTCTTGACCAATCTGATGCTGGGATTCAACACATTGAGCTTGAACAGAACCACCTACGGGAGATGTGGAAGTTAATAGAGATTACCACCCCAGCAATGTTATCTGAGTCACCCCAAGAGTCTATCACCATCACACACATTACCCTTAGGTCTTCTGTGGGTGTTTTAAGGGTTTTTGCAACAAGACCCTATTAATATGATTATGTGCATTATTTTTTTTATAAAAAATATACTTTCATTTTATTATTTTTACTTTGTAAATGGTTTTTAACGAATAAAAATTATTTTTAGTTAATATTCAATTAACAAATCTATTTTAATTATTAATGGGTTGTTTAATTAAATAATAATTTAATAAATTATTTCTACTAAATTAATTTTTATTAAATATATATTATTGTATAATTTTTATAAAATTATAATTTTTCTTAAGGTTTGAAAGCTGTTTTTGTCAAGAACAAAGAATTTTAGATAAATGATGGTTTCTATTTTAAAATTAAAAATTCACATATTCATAAAATTATTTATAAAAAATTAATATTATTTTTGGATTCAAGATTTAAAAATTATCTAATGGTGAGTTTTTCATAATTTTTTGCGATAGTCAAAATTTTGGGTAAAAATTTAATACTGTATAAATATATAATATGTTTTTATGACATCATAATGACCACTAGTAATTTAATAAAATATTATAAAAGGTATATTCGGACACTATATGTTTCAACATTAATGTAATATGATTTTATATTTTTTTAATTAATTTTACAATTCTTTAGTGGACCCTCTAAGACTTAAAAAATATTTTAACATTTTAAAATTATTTCCTTGAGAGTGTGACTCAGCTCCACATAAGAAAGACTAATTTTATAACATGTTATGCCATTATACATATAAAATAATGTTTTCCACTACCCTTTGGAAAAAAACATGGGAAAAATAATCATTGTTTTTTGTGTTTTGAAATATTTAATTATATATATTCCAAAACCTATGTTTGTGAAATATTAAAGAATTTCCCGCTCATTTCCTATATAAAATCACACAAGCTCCAACCTATATTCACTAAAAATCCTTTGATAAGATCACAAATCATCCCTCATATCTCTAGATTCCTCCCAAGGTTTCCCAAGCTCTCAAGAATCCCCTCCTCAATCTTCTGAAGTCCCACACTAAAGTAAGGGATCATCACTTTCCTTCCGTCCTTTTATGTCAAAGTTTCCTTATATAGTTATTCCCCTTCTATTTTCAATTAAAAATGTTAGGGTATGATCTATAACCTCCCATATACATCCCTACATATGTTATAATTATCATATACCCCTTTAAATCTAATTAATGCCTCCCATGTACACCCATTACCATACAAAAATTCTGTAAGGGATTTCGCTCTCCTCATTTACATTAAAGAAATTATTTTATATTATTCATCTAAACTCTCTTAAATATGTTGGAATATTTTGTTACATAACCCACTTATTTTCCATTTAAATTATAAATTATTAGATACCCCTTTCTCTCTCATCAACCCATTTTACAATTTTTATTTGACGTTGTTATGCTACCGAAGTTATACCAAAATTTCCAATGCCAAAATCATCGTGTAAGTGAATACCATACCCATTTTTCTATCAATGTTATTTACCTTTATGCACATTTAATTGTTTATTAAAGACTTAAATTTAGGTTTTCCACATCTATTATTCATGTAATAAATTATTAAATTTAATGAATCCATGTTGTATGATCTATGTGGGACACTTATGCATGAAATGAAATGATTAGGATTGGTGAACCCTGATAGCGCTCAAATGCCTTGGGTAAATATTGGTATCATGATATGTCATGTGAAATTAGGGTATACTCATGTTAATTCATTTTTAATGAGGGTTTAATAATTTTCCATGTGCAATGATCCTTGGATCATGCTATTATCATGTTAAATGATGTTGCTGCATCTCCATGTTATGATAATAATGATATATCATGCCTTTATGTTCATGCTTCTCTTATGATCCATTGATATTCCTGCTTCCTAACATGTATTTTATTATTCATTTTATTCCTTTTTTACTCCCTTAAAAGACTTTATAGCTCAACCTTTTCTTATGTATGTCCTCAGGTTATATCATGAAATTCTATGTATGAAGGAATGGTGTGGTCATATAAAGAAGTTTTCAATAATGACATAGTATTTTTATGTCTTAAGATGTTATGTAATGTTTCTAATTTCCAAATACACTATACATATCAATACTTATAGTTGTCTTATGAGCATGTTTATGTAAAAATCATGTTTAAGTGTGTAATTAAGATCCATGTTGTTATAGTTGGTATCCGAGGGTAGGTTTTGTTATTTTTTTAGATTTGGATAAGAAAACCCAAGTGAAATCCTTATGGATTACACTACATATAAAAAAACATCCCTAAATTTTGGTGAGTGTAGAGTAAGTGGTTTATCAAGAAAATACATCCCTGTCTGGATAGGAAAAAGTAAAGGTGGCTCTGGCACAGATGTATCTAGGGGTAAAACCCAAAAACACCACTTTCAGCTAGAATCGAATAGGGAACTGGTGCATGAAAATGGGCCTTGATGCACTCTTGGTTCGACACTCCCATGGGGATATGATTTGGTAAATTCATAAGCTTAGTATGAACCATTATTAAGGGAATAAAAAAATGCCCCAAAGAATACATGTTGGGATGTAAATAGTGGATAAGATAGATTGAGGCCTATGAATTCACAAGTTAAGGAAATAAATGTAATTTATAAGATATCCCTTTTTTCCATTGGATTACCCATTATGTGTTACCCATAACATTCCTTTTATTCCAGCCAATGGCTAGTAATAGGAGGACTCGAGCTAACAACTAATGCGATGATCAATGTGATGACCATTCTAATGAGATTTCCAATCCAATGGGAGTAGTAATTTCAAACATTGTCATGATAATCTCTTAGTTAACTCATTTTTTTAATAGAAACATGATTCAAGACGATCTTCCACCCCCCCTCCCCCATGAAAAAACAAGCAACAATCGAGAGATTTATGAGACAAAAGCCTCCTACTTTCAATGGATAATTTGATCCCTTAATCACAAAAAAATGGATAAACTACATAGAGAAGATACTATCCATCCTTCAATGCTCTAAAAAAGAGAAAGTTCTTCTAGATTCTTATCGTATGGAGGTTGAATCAGATCAATGATGGACATTGATAAAAAAACACAATGATTGAGGAATATATCGAGGTGCTAGAATGGAAGAATTTCCAAAAAAATGTTTTTCCATAAATATTTTCCTCAAACTATCCAACTTAATTTTTAAAGGGACATTATTTCCCTCTATAAAAAATATAATGAATCTATCAGAGTGTATGAGGAAAACTTCATAAGTCTTGCATGATACGCCTTCGGATTTGTCGTTACCCCCAAACTCAAAGTTGACTACTTCTTTGGTGTGTTAAAACCTATCTTATGAAAATCCCTAGTGACCCTGATTTCCATAGCTATGAGAAAATTGTACGATATGCCCACAAAGTCAAAATTGAGATCGAAAAAAATCAGGGGTATCATGAGGATAAGAAGTGGAAAGTGTACTTTCATTTTGGAAGTCCGATGGAAAAATCCTATGCTGATAAGAAATTACAGCACCCCAATTGCCAAAGGGGAAAAAAGAAGAACCCTAGAAATTACCTGAAGCGGATGAGGAAAATATTTAGGTGTAGAAAAGAAGGGCACATGGCCATTAATTTCCAAACAAGAAAAACCCATTAATGCAAGAGAGAAGAGGAACACTTCATTCGAACCTCAATGCATCTCCCATTGCTTCAACTACAAAGAACCAAAACACTTTGAAAACCAGTGCCCTAATCCAAGGGTTTTAGGACGAAATGAACAACCTTCAAGGCAATAAGGGTGAGATTTTTCCATCACTACCACTGAAGAGAACCCTAAAAATGATGTGGTGATAGGTACACTAGTTATTCATTCAAGAATTGTGAACATAATTTTTGATTTTGGTTCTACATATTCTTTTATATCCCAACTGTTTAGTAGAACAATCCCAAAAACACCACAAATCATGGAAGTATAGGTTTCAGTGAGAACAGAAAATGGGAAAATATTACATCCAATTAATATAACTCCCCCCTTGTCACAATTTCTGGATTCAACTTCCCAGTGATCCTCGTCATAATTCCTCTAGTGGAATTTGATGTAATTTTTGGCATGGATCAAATTTCCCTATATAGAGCAAACATAAATTTCCATGAGAGAGCAATCACTCTATATAAAAAATCATCCCTGATTCTGTACAAGTTCATGGAGGAGGATGAATCTTATTTAGCACTGTCATCTCAAGAATGGTTATTACTACCCTATGAGCACACGCATGTTGATCATATTATTGAGTCTAAGGAAGAAACCATCAGTGAAGACATTCCTGTTGTGTGATAATTCACTGAAGTGTTTCCCATAGAATTTCTTAGTATTCCAAGTAGAAGAGATATTGAATTTTTTATTGATCTTATACCTGAGACATTTCCAATATCGAAGACTCTATTTAGAATGGATGATGTGGAGCTTGTGGAGCTAAAGAAACAACTACAAGAGAATTTGGATAAAGAGTATATACACCCAAGTGATTCACTATGGAGTTCACTAGTCCTCTTCATAAATAAAAATAATGGGTAAATTCACCTTTTCATTGATTTTCGTGAGCTCAATAAATTCACTTTAAAGAACAAGAATCCTATTCCATGAAGTGATAACTTGTTTGATCCACTATGTGGAGCACAATACTTCTCCAAGGAGGATTTTCAGTTAGTATTTTACCATGTAAGGGTGAAGAAGGAGGATATCCCCCAGACTGCTTTAAGTACAATATATGAGCACTATGAATTCATAGTAATACCTTTCAAACTCACTAATTTTCTAGAAATCTTCATGGACTTTTTGAATAGAGTATTTAGATATTTCCTCAACAAATTTGTGGTATTCTTTATAGATTATATTCTAATATACACCAAAACCGTGGAGGATCATGAGGAGCATCTAAGCACTATAACAGAGACATTACCAAAGGATAAGCTATATGAAAAGTACAAAATAATGTGAGTTCTAGTTGAAGGAGGTATCATTCTTGGGTCATATCATCACAAGCAATGGGATATCTATGGATCCCTAGAAAAGTAAATTGGTGGATGGATGAGGCCAATATTTGTTACAGTTATCCATAACATCCCGTGGTTAGCTTGATATAATCAAAGATTTGTGAGAAATTTATCATGATT
Organism: Viscum album; assembly: GCA_963277665.1. Lineage (NCBI taxonomy): Eukaryota > Viridiplantae > Streptophyta > Magnoliopsida > Santalales > Viscaceae > Viscum > Viscum album. The sequence continues at coordinate 1,675,796,652 of OY728159.1, read as the reverse complement.
GTCAAACCCTCTTACCAAGATAACATGAAAGGGAGTCAAGTTTTTCATGGAGTGATGAATTCAAAGATAGATTCAAGGAGTTGAAAATGAGGCTTATATCTACACCCATGTTCACACTACCCACATGTAGAGATCATTTTGATGTATTCAGTGATTTTACAAGAAGGGCATGGGCTATGTGTTTATGAAAAATGAAAAATTCATTGCCTATGAATCAATACAATTGAAATTTCCTAAGAAAAACTATCCACCACATGTTCTAGAGATGTCTACTATAATATTCACTTTAAAAATTTGGCGACATTACATATTTGGTGAGAAAAGTGAAATATATACAGATCACAAAATAATCAAGTATATATTCAAACAGAAAGAGCAGAATATGCCCCAACGAAGATGGTTATAGCTAATAAATGACTATTACTACTCAATTCACTACCATTTGGGGAAAGAAAACAAGGTTGGAGATTCTCTATGTAGAAAGGACACAATAATTAAATCTTTGATTATAATTGAAAAGGATCTAATCTTCTTAGATTTGATGAATATGGACATGGGAAACATAAAGAAGGGAACATCATTAATCCTTTCACAAATTATTTCTCAACCGTATCTTTTGGAAAGGTTAAAGGATTATCGAAAGGATGACTTGGTAATTAAAAATAAAGTGTAAATTATTAAAAAAGGGAAATACCTATAGTTCAATGTAAATGAAGAAGGAATTGTGAGATTTGGGACAAGACTATGTTTTCCATCAAATCTAGAGTTAAAGAAAGAAATTTTAAATGATGCAGATAGTTCTAATTTCTCCACTCTCCATGGAAACAAAAAGATGTATCGAGATATCCAAGAGCATAATTGGGAGGATAACATGAAGAAGGATATCGCTGAGTATACATCAAAGTGTCTGGTATGTCATTAAGTAATGGATGGGAGGTAGAATTCTAAGTGGATGATGCAACCATTACCCATAATAACATGGAAAATGGGAGAACATCACCATGTAAATTATCACTAGACATCTAAAGACATCCAAAGGAAACAATTCTATCTAGGTTATTTTGGATCTTATTACAAAGACAACACACTTCATTGAAATTTGAGAGGATTTTTCACTAGAAAAAATGGCACTGATATACATCAGAGAAGTGGTAAGGATGCATAGAGAACCGCAATCGATTATATCTGATAAAGATCCATGATTCACCTATAAGTTCTAGAAGAGTATCCAACATACTCTGAATACTAAGCTGAAATTCAGTATGGCATGTGATCCTCAAACTAATTTCCAATCTGAGTGGGCTACCCAAACACTTGAGGTAATGATGAGAGCACATTCCTCTGGATGAGTTCTCTTACAATAATAGTTTCCACTCAACCATCCAAATGAATCCTTATGATTCCCTTTATGAGAAGATGTGTAGAACACCGCCATGTTGGGATGATGTGGGGGAGCAAAAAATCCAAGGTCCATAAATGGTCAAAGAAATAGTGGAGAAGATTAAGACCATCCACCAGCACATAAAAGATGCTCAGAGTCAACAAAAGATCTATTATAATAATCATCGATGATACCTAAAGTTTGACGTTGGAGACCTGGTATTCCTCAGCATATCCCCATGGAAAATAGTTATGAGATTTGGGAAGAAGGGAAAGATTATTTCAACATATATCATCCCTTTTGAGATCCTTGATATCATTGGAGCAGTGGACTATCGACTAGCACTGCTGCCAAACCAATATTAAGTACATGATTCATTCCATGTATCACTCTAGAGAATGTACATACCTGACCCATAGCATGTACTCAATCTAGAGGCGGTTCCATTGTAGAATTACCACTCCTATGAAGAGAAACCGGTGAAGATTATAGATCGTAGAGAAAAAGTTCGAAGAAATAAAACAATACCCATCAACAAGGTGTAGTGGTGAAACCAAAAGTTTGAAGAGGCAATGGGGGAATCTAAGGAAGTGATGAAGCATAGTTACCCTCATCTATTTTAGTGTGAGAAAAGGAAATTTCAAGGGTGAAATTTATTAAGGGGGAATATTATAACGACCCAAACTTTTATTAATGAAAATTTATCTTGATCTAATTAAATGTATTATTATGTAAAATGGTTATATAAAACATATGCACTTACTTGGTTTTTTGTTTTTGGATTTTAAAATACAGTTAAGAATTTTAACTGTTTCTAATATAGCCATTGAATAGTGATCACATGATTTTGTATAAATATAGGGATTTAACAAATCCAATTTACTAAGACAAAGAATGTGATGGCTTCATCTAGTAGAATTGATCCATATGAAACCCACTTATTGGGACCTGGAAAGGAGGAAGCATCACTGGGATTCACTATTTATGAAGTCCAAGCCGATCTTCAACACTTTATGTTTGACCGGAACCGGCTATGAGAGAAGTGGAAGTTAATAGAGATTACCACCCGAGCAATTTTATCTGAGTCGCCCAAAGAGTCTTTAACCATCACACACCTTACACTTAGTTCTTATGTAGGTGTTATAATGGGTTATGTAACAAGACCCTATAACTATGATTATGCGCATTATTTATTTATAAATAATATACATTCATTTTATTATTGATACTTTTTTAATGGTTTTTAAAGAAAAAATAGAATTTTTAGTCAATATTAAATTAAACAATATATTTTGATGGATTAATGGATTTTTGAATTAAATAATATTTTAATAAAATATTTTTACTAAATTAATTTTTATTGAATATAAATGATCATATAATTTTTATACAATTGTAATTTTTATTAAGGTTTGAAAGATATTTTTGTCAAAACCCATGATTTTTTTGTAAATGTCTGTTTTTATTTTAAATGTAAAAATTCACATATGTGGAAAAATATTTAAATAAAATAAATATTATTTTTTGGATTCATAAAGTCTAAATTATCTAATGATGATGTTTTGATAATTTTCTTATATAGTCAATTTTTTGGTAAAAATTAAATAATTTATAAAAATATAATGTGTTTTATGACACCATAATGAACCAATAGTGATATAATAAAATATTATAAAAGGTTTATTCTAAAAATATACATTTTACCCATAAAATAATGTGATTTAATATTTTTTTGATTAATTTTACAATGCCTTAGTTGACCATCCAAGACTTATAAAATATTTTAACATTATAAAATTATTTCCTTGAGAGTGTGACTCACCTCCACATAAGAAAGCCTAATATTTTAATAAGTTCAAACATTGACCTTATAAAATAATGTCTTACACTTATATTTGAAAAAAACCATGGTAAAAATCCAATGGATGGTTTTTGGTTTCGAATATTTAATTATATATATTCAAAAACCTATGTTTGTGAAATATTAAAGAATTATCCTCTCATTTCCTATATAATCCCACCCAATATCCAACATAACTTCACTAAAAAATCATTGAGAATGTCTCTACTCTTCACTAATATCTCTATAATCCTTATAATGCACCCTAATATATTAATAATACCCTCCTCAAGCTCTTGAAGTCACACACTCATGTAAGGGATCCTCACCTTCCTTACTTCCTTATCTATATCCTAATTTCCTTATATTATTATGCACCTTTTATTTTCAATTAAAAATGATGGGGTATGATTTATCCGCTACCATATACTTCCCTCCTTATTTTTTTTAATGATTATAGACTCAATTCTCTCCCATTAATTCCTCCCATGTACACTCATTACCATGCTGAAATTCTATAAGAAATTTCGCTCTCCTCATTTACATTAAAGAAATTATTTTATATTATGCATATAAATTATATTAAATCTATATGGATATTATGTTCCATGACCCCCTTACTATCCATTTCATTTATATATTATGATATACCACTTTCTCTCTCAGCAACCCATTTTACGAATTTTATTTGACGTCGTTATGCTGCCGATGTTACACCAAATTTCCCATGTGAAAATCATCATGTAAGTGAATATGATACCCATTTCTCTATCAATGGTATTCATATTTATTAACATGTAATTTTTTATTGAGGACATACATTTATGTATTCTAAATCTCTTATTAATGTAATAAATTATGATGTTTAATGAATCCATGTTGTATGATATATGTGGAACATTCATGCATGAGATGAAATGATTAAGAAGGGTGCACCCTTATAGTGCTCCAATGCATTGGATAAAGGTTAGTATCATGATATTTCAGGTGAAATGAGGGTTACTCATGATAATTAAAGTTCAATGAGGTTTTACTCATAATCCATGTGCGATGAGCCTTGTATCATGCTAATATCATGTGAAATGTTGTTTCCACATCTCTATGTTTTGATAATCATGTTCTATAATTCTTTTATGTTCATGTTTCTCTTTTTCTCCATTGAAATTACTATTGCCTAACATGTATTATATTTTTCATGTTATGCCTTTGTTACTCCATTAATAGGCTTTATATCTCACACATTGTTTATGTATTTCCCCAGGTTATCCCATGTAATGCCATGTATGAAGGAATGTTGTGGTCATGTAAAAGAATTTTTCAATAAAGATGTGGTATTTTATGTCTTAAGTTTTCATGCAATGTTACTAATTTCCTAATACACTAGACTTATAAATCCCGAAATTTTTCTTAATTTAATTTTTATGTAATAAATCATGTTTATGTGATTAATAAAGATCAAGGTTGTTATAGTTGGTATAGGAGGGTAGGTATAGTTATTTTTGGTATTTGGATTAGAAAAACCTAGTGAAAAACTTAGGGATAAGACTAAGTATAACAAAAACATACCTAAATTTTTGTGAGTAAATATTAATTGGTTTATCAAGAAAATACATCCTTCTCTAGATACGAACAAGTTGAGGTGGCTCTGGCACCGATGTATCTAGGGGTAAAACCCAAAAACCCTACATTGAGCTAGACTCGAATAAGAATTGGTGCATGGAAATGGGTCTTGCTGCACTCTTGGTTCGACACACCTGGTGGATTTTCTTTGGTAAATTCATAAGCACAGAATGAACCATTATTAAGGGACTAAAAAAATCCCCTACGAATACATATTGGGAAGTAGATAATGGATAACATTAATTTAAGCCTATATATTCATAAGTTAAGGAAATAAATGTAATTTAGTTATACATTTTTTTCATTGGTTTACCCTTTATGGGTTACCCCAAAAATTCCTTTTATTCCAATCAATGGATGGTAATATGAGGACTGGGGCGTATAAGTGATGTGAATATCAATTTGATCACTGTTGTAATGAGATTCCCAATCCGATGGGAGGAGGAATCATAGACTTTATTACCGTAATATCGAATTTAACTCATGTTTTGAATAGAAACATGGGTCCAGATGATCTTCCAAACCCCCCCCCCCCACCCCGAAGAAAGAATAAGCCACAATCAAGAGATTCATGAGACAAAGGCCTCATACCTTCAATGGGTCATTTGATCCCTCAATCGCCGAAAAATGGATCAACTCTATTGAGAAGATCTTCTCTATCCTTCAATGTTTTGAACAAGAGAAGGTTCTTATAGCTACTTATCATATGGAGGGTGATGTTGATCAATGGTGGACATTGATCATAAATAAAAATCTTGATGATGAGATCGAGGCAATGGAATGGAAGGATTTATGAAAAATGTTTTTTGATAAATATTTTCCTCACACCCTCCGACTTAATATGGAAATGAACTTCTTTTATCTTAAGAAAAAAAGATAATGATCCATTGGATTGTATGAGAAAAACTTCACAAGGCTTTCATGATACGCCTCTAGCTTTGTCGTTACCCCCCAATGCAAGGTTGACCACTTATTTTGTGGGATAAAACATAGCCTGCAAAAATCCTGAGTGATCTGTGAATTCGATAACTATTAGAAAATTGACGGATGTGACCTCAAAGTAAAAATGAAGATTATAAAATTTCAGTGGTATCATGGGGATAAGAAGCAAAAAGTGGACATTAACTTGGGCGGTCTGATGGATAAATCTAATGGTGCTAAGAAATTCCATCACCCCACTTGCCAAAGGTGCAGAAAGAAGCACCCTAGAAATTTCCTAAGAGGGATGAAGAAATGCTTTATGTGTGGAAGAGAAGGGTACCTATCCATTAATTTCTGAAAAGAAAACCACACTACTGTAGTAGAGGAAAGGAACGCTCCAGTCAACCATCAACACATTGTTCATTGCTTCAACATCAATAAAATAGGGCACATTGAAAATGAGTTCCCTAAGCCAAGGGATTTTAGAGGCACACAACAGGATCCAAAGAAAGAAGGGATATCCTTTTCCATCACTACCGATGATGTGAACCCCGAAAACGAAGTGGTGATAGGTACGCTATTTATTCATTCACGAGTAGTGAACATACTTTTCGATTCTAGTTCTACACATTCTTTTATATCTCAAAAGTTTAGTAGAACAGTCCCAACACGACCAAAAATCATCGAAGTAGATATGTTGGTGAGAACAGAAAATGGGGAAATTATTGCGTCCCACGAATATAACCCCTCCTCTTTCACAATTTGTGGATTTAACTTCCCAGAAAACCTCGTCATACTCTTTATAGTAAAATTTGATGCAATTATTGGCATGGATTGGCTTTCCCTATATAGAACCAATATAAATTTCCATTATAGGGAAATCACTCTTTATATGGTGAATAAACCCCCGATTTTGTACAAGTGCATGGAGGAGGATGAATCTTTTTTAGCACCATCATCTAAAGCATTGATATTACTTCCCTCTTACCATGTGTATCTTGCTTAGATGGTTGAGTCTAAGAAAGAAACCATCATAGAAAGACATTCCAATTGTGAGGAAATTCTTTGAAGTGTTTCCTAAGGAATTTCCTTTTCTTCCTCCTAGAAGAGATGTTGAATTATTGATTGATCTTGTACCTAGAGAATTTAAAATATCCAAAACATCTTATAGAATTTCTACTATGGAGGTTGATGATCTTAAGAAACAACTATAAGAGAATTTGGATAAAGGTTTTATTCCCCCAAGTGCTTCACCATGGGGTTCACTTTCCATATTCCTGAAGAAGAAGGATGGTTCAATGCACCTTTTCATTGATTATCCAGAGCTCAAAAAAATCATGATAAAGAACAAGTATCTTATACCATGAATTGATGAATTGTTAGATCTGTTACAAGGAGAAAAATACTTCTCCAAGGTGGATATGTGGTCAGTATATTACCAAGTAAGGGTAAATAAAAGGTATATCTACAAGATTTATTTTTGTACATGGTACGGGTACTATGTATTCATAGTAATGCCTTTCAGACTCAGTAATTCTCTAGAAATCATCATCAAATTGATGAAAAGAGTCTTTATATATTACCTCAAAAAATTTGTGGTAGTCTTTACAGAATATATTCTAATATACTCCAAAAATAAGGAGGAGCATGAGGGGCTTCTAAGCACTATTCTAGAGACCTTACGAAAGGAGAAGCTCTATGAAAAGTAAAAAAAAGTGTGATTTATGGGTGAAGGAGGTATCATTCATGGTTCATATCATCAAAAACAATGGGATATATTAGGATCCCTCCAAGAAAAATGAAATTTAGGGATGGACATGGCCAACATCAGTGAAGGATATCCATAGCTTCTTGGGGTTAGTTAGATATTATCTCATATTTATGAGAAATTTATCATGATTTTCATACCCTATTACCAAGATATCTCACAAAGGATTCAAGTATTCTTGGAGTGATGAATGTGAAGATAGATTCAAGTAGTTAAAAAGGAGGCTTATCACTGTTCCCATGCTCGAACTACCCACATGGGAAGAAATTTTTGTGGTATTTAGTGATGTTTAGAAGAAGTTCCTGGGTTGTGTGTTGATGAAAAATCAAATATTCATTGCCTATGATTCATGTCAATTTAATGTTCATGAGAAAAACTATCCATCTCATGATCTAGAGTTGTATGCAGTAATATTATCTTTAAATATTTGGTGGCATTAACTCTTTGGGTAGAAATGTAAAATATATACAGATCGTAAAAGTATCAAGTATATATTCACATAGAAAGAGATGAATATGTACCAAAAAAGCTGGTTAGAGATGATCAAAGACTTTGACTACTCAATTCACTACCATTCTGGGAAAGCCAACAAGGTGGCTGATGCTCTAAGTAGAAAGGATACAACAACTATTTCATTGATGAGAATTGAAAAGGATCCAATATTCATAAATTTTAAGAATATGGATATGGGAGTCACAAAGAAGGGAACATCATCAGTCCTTTCACAAATGATTACTCAACTGTCTCTTTTGGAAAGGTTAAAGGATGATCAAAAGGATTATGTGGGAATTTGGAAGAAAGTGTACACTATCAGAAAATAGAAATCCTTAGAGTTCAATGTTAATGAAGAAGGTATTGAGAGATTTGGGTCAAGACTATGTGTTCCATAAAATCCAGAGTTAAAGAATGATCTTTTGGATTATGCACATAGTTCAAATTTATCCATTCAACTAGGAAACACAAAGTTCTATCAAGATCTCCCAGAGAATTATTGGTGGGATAACATGAAGAAGGATATCGCTGAGTATAGATCAAAGTGCATGGTTTGTAAAAAGTGAAGGCCGAGAGTTTGAAGTCTAAGGGGATGATGGAACCATTACCCATACCAACATGGAAATGGTAGAACATCACTATATACTTTTTCACCAGACATCTGAAGAAATCCAAAGGAAACAATGCTATCTAGGTTTTTTGTGGATCGTCTTAAAAAGATAGCACTCTTAATTTCAAATCAAGAAATTTTTTTATTGGATCAAATAGCACGGATATACATCAGAGAAGTCGTAAGGCTAAATGGATTACCACTATCAATTATATCTTATAAAAATCCAAGACTCACCTCTATGTTCTGGAAGAGTATCCAACACACTCTGAATAATGAGATGAAAATTACTACAACTTCTCTTTGTCAAACCATTGGACAATCTAAGTTGACTATCCAAACACTCGAGGAAGTATTGAGAGAATTCTAAATGGACTTCAAAGGAGAATGGGATCAACATCTTCCTCTGGTTGATTTCTCTTACATTAACAGTTTCCACTCAAGCATACAAATGGATCCTTATGAAGCTCTTTATGGGAAGAGGTGCAGAACACGAACGTGTTGGGATGAAGTTGGGGATATAAAACTCCTTGGTCCAGAAATGGTCAAAGAAATGGTGGATAAGGTTATGACCATCCAACAACACATTAAAGCTGCTCAGAGTCGACAAAAGAGCTATGCTGATAATCATCAACGATACTTAGAGTTTGATGTTGGATACATGATATTCTTATGTATATCATCGTGGACAAGAGTTTTGAGATTTGGGAAGAAGGGAAATCTTATTTCAAAGTTCATAGGCCCTTTTGAGATCTTTGATTGCATTGGATCAGTGGCCTATCGACTAGTACTCCCACCGAACACATCTGAAGTACATGATATATTCCATGTATCACTCTAGAGAAAGTACATACCTTATCCATCACAAGTACTCAATCCAGAGGTGGTTTCATTATATAATGACCTCTCCTATGAAGATAATACGGTGAAGATCTTAGATCATTGGGAAATATTTCTACAAAATAAGACATTTCCCCTCATCAAGGTGTTGTAGAAAAATCAAATGTTTTAAGAGGAAACCTGGGAATCAGAGGTAGTGTTGAACCAGAGTTGACCTCATCTATTTTAGTGTGGAAAAAACACTTGGGAGAGATTTATTAAGGGGGGAAGATTGTAACGATGCAAATTTTTGTTAATACAAATTCCTCTTGATATAATTAAATGTCTTATTATGTAAATTGGTTATATAAAACATATTTCCTTCATTGGTTTTATGTTTTTGTATTTTAAAATACAATTACAAATTTTTACTGTTGCGAATATTGTCATTGAACAGTGATCACATGATTAGTATAAATATAGGGCTTTAACAAATCCAATTTACTCACAAAAAGGAAGCGATATCCTAATCCAGTAGAATTGATCCATACGAAGCCCATTTGTCAGAGCTAGAAAATGAGTTAGATTAATTGAAATTCTCTCTTGACGAATCCCTAGATAAGCTTTAACATGTTAAGTATGAATGGAACCACTTAGAGGAGAAGTAGAAGCTAATAGAGATTACCACCTCAGTGATGTTATTTGAGACACCCCAAGAGTCTTTCACCATCAGACACCTTACCCTTAAGTCTTATGTGGGTGTTATAATGGGTTATATGACAATATCCTAGCACTATGATTATGTGCATTATTTTTATATAAATAATACGCAATCATTTAATTACTGTTACACTGTAAATGGTTTTTAATGTACAAATATTATTTTTTTAGTTAATATTTAATTATGAAATCTATTTTGAATAATTAATGGTTTTTAATTAAATAATATTTTAATTAAATATTATTGCTAAATTACATTTTATTAAATATAAATGATCTTATAATTTTTATAAAATTGTAATTTTTATTAAGGTTTGAAAGCCGTTGTTTTCCAAACACATGAATTTTTGATAAATATATGTTTTTATTTAAAAAGTTAAAATTCACATATTTGGAAAAATATTTAGATAAAATGATTATTATTTTTGGATTTAGGAAGTCGAAATTGTCTAATGTTGAATTTTTAATTTTTTTTTGACAGTTGAAGTTTTGGGTAAAAATTAAATACCGTATAAATATATAATGTGTTTTATGACAACATAATGACCCAATAGTGATATAATAAAAGACTACAGAGGGTATATTCTATCAATATTTGTTTTAAAATATAAAATAATGTGATTTTATATTTTTTTATTAATTTTACTATGCCTTATTGGACCCTCCAAGATTTATAAAATATTTTAACATTTTAAAATGATTTCATTGAGAGTGTGACTCACCTATACATAAGAAAGCCTAATATTTTAATAAGTTTGTCAATTGGACTTATAAAATAATTTTTTACACTAACCATTGGAAAAAACCATGGGTAAAAACCATGGGATGGTTTTTGGTTTTGAATATTTAATTATATAGATTCCGAAACCTATGTTTTTGAAATATTAAAGAATTCCCCTCTCATTTCCTTTATAAACCCACCCAAGATCCCACCTATCTTCACTAAAAATAATTGGAGCATGTAACTAATCTTACATCTCTCTCTATAATCCTCCCAAGCCACCTTAATCACTCAACAAGCCCCTCCACAAGCCCATTAAGTCACACACTCATGTAAGGGATCCTCACTTTCTTTCCTTCTTTATTTATGTCCATGTTTCCTTATCATGGTATTACCCTTTTATTTTCAATTAAAAATGTGGGGGTACGATTTATAACCTACCCTATTCATCCCTAATTATTTTTGAATAATGATATACCCCTTTCTCTCTTATTAATTCCTCCCATGTACACCGGTTACCATGTCATAATTTTGTAAGGGATTTCACTCTCTCTCATTTACAGTCAAGAAATTATTTTATATTATGCATATACATTCCAGTACATATGTTGGGATATTATGTTCCATGACCCCCTTAATGTCTATTTCATGTATAATGTATTAGATACCCCTTTCTGTCCCATAAACCCATTTTATGATTTCTATTTGATGTCATTATACTGCCGAAGTTACACCAAACTTTCCCATGCCAAAATCATTGTATAAGTGAATACCATACCCATTTATCTATATAGGGTATTAAACTTTATGAACATGTAATTTTTGACTAAGAACATAAATTTATGATTTCCAAATCTCTTATTCCGTTATTAAATTATGAAATTTAATGAATCCATGTTGTATGATCTATGTGGAACACTTATGTATGAAATGAAATGTTTATAATGGGTGTGCCCAAATAGCACTCCAATGTATTGGATAAATATTAGTATCATGATAGTTCATGTGAAATGAGGGTTTACTCATGCTAATTCAAGTGTAATGAGTGTTTACTCATGATCCATGTGCAATGACCCTCAGATCATGGTAAAATCATGTTAAATGTTGTTACCACATCTCCATGTTAGGATAATAATGCTATATCATGCCTTTATGTTATTGTTTCTATTATGATATTTTGATATACCTATTGCCTAACATGTGTTTTATTATCCATGTTATGACTTGTTTAATCCATTACAGAACTTTATATCTCACCCTTTTCTTATGTCTGTCCTCAGGTTATCCCATGTAATGCTATGTACAAAGAAATGTTATGATCATGTAAATGAAATTTTCAATAAATATTTTGTATTTTATGTCTTAAGTTGTCAAGTAATGTTACTAATTTCCCAAGAAACTAGACGTATAGATTCTCATAGTTGTCATAAGTGAATTTTTATGTAATTAATCTTTGTTATGTGTGTAATAAAGTGAATTGTTGTTATTTTTAATACCAAAGGGCAAGTTTAGATATTTTTGGGATTAAAATTAGAAAACCCTAGTGAAAGAATTAGGGATAAGACTATGTATAATAAAAACATCCCTAAATTTTTGTGTGTATATATTAATTGGTTTATCAAGAAAATACATCCCTCTCTAGATATGAACAAGTATAGGCGGCTCTGGACTAGATGTATCTAGGGGAAAACTAGAAAAAACCACATTGAGTTAGACTCGAATGCAAATCGGTGCATGAAAATGAGCCTTTCTGCACTCTTAGTTTGACACTTTGGGGGGATACGATTTGTTAAATTCATAATCTTGTTATGAACCATTATTAAGGGAATAAAAAAATGCCCCTAAGAATACATGTTGGGAAGTAGATCATGGATAACATAGATTGAAGCCTATAAATTCATAAGATAAGGAAATAAATGTAATTTATAAGTTATACCTTTTTTTCATTGGATTCCCCTTTATGTATTACCCTTAACATTCCATTTATTCTAGCGAATGTCTTGTAATAGGAGTACTCAGGCTAACAACCAATGCGAAGATCAATGTGATGACTATTCTAATGAGAAGCCCAATCCAATGGGAGTAGGAATCACAAACATTTTCATGATACACTCTCAGTTAACTCATGTTTTGAATAGAAATATTTTACAATAGGATCGTACAACCCACCTATGAAATAACAAGACATAATAGAAAGATTCACGAGACAAAGGCCTCCTAATTTCAATGAATCATCTGATCCCTCAATCATTGAATAATGGATCAACTACATTGAGAAGATGTTATCCATCTTTCAATGTTCTGAATAAGTGAGGGTTGTTGTGGTTTATTATAATATGGAGGGTGACGCTGATCAATGGTATACATTGATAAAAAATACAAAGCCTGTGGAAGATAATGAGGAGTTTGAATGGAAGGCTTTCTGGAAAATGGTTTTTGATTAATATTTTCCTCACACACTCCAAATTAATATGGAAAGGGACTTCCTCTCACTCAATAAAATAGATGAAGAATCCATCAGAGTATACAAGGAAAAATTCACAAGGAATTCACAATATGCCTTCAACTTTGTCATTAACCCCTAATGTATGGTTTTCCTCTTCTTTGGTGGGCTAAAACCTAGAGTACAAAAATCCCTAGAGATCCATGAGTTCGATAGTTATGAGGAAATTGTTTGATGTGCCCTCAAAGTCGAAATGGAGATCAATGAATCTCAAGGGTATCATGGGGAAAAGAAGGAGAAAATAGACTTTAATTCTAGAAGTCTGATGTATAAATCCCATGGTTCTAATAAATTCCAGCACCCCACTTTGCAATAGTGTAGAATGAAGCACCCTATAAATTGTCTAAAAGGGATGAGGAAATGATTTAGGTGTGGAAGAGAAGGGTACCTGACCATTAATTTTATATAAGAAAAACCATCTACTATGAAAGAGGAAAGGAATGCTCCATTTGACCATAAATGCATTGTAAATTACTTCAACCACAAAGAACCAGAGAAATTTTCAAACCAGTTAACTAAGACAAGGGTTTTTGGAGGAAACCAACAACCTCCAAGTAAATAAGAGATTGATTTTTCCATCACTACTAACGAAGCGAACCCCGAAAAAAAATTGATGGTAGATATGATAGTTATTCATTCAAGAATAGAGAACGTTCTTTTGGATTCCGGTTCTATGAATTATTTTATATTCCAAATGTTTTGTAGAACAATCCCAACACCACCACAAATCATGAAAGTAGAGACGTCGACAAGAATGGAAAATGGGGAAATTATTGCATCCCGTGAATATAACTCAAGCCATGTCACAATTTGTGGATTTAAATTCCTAGTGAACATCATTATAATCACTCTATTATAATTTAATGAAATTATTTTCATGGATTGGATTACCCTATATAGAGCCAACATAAATTATTGTAAGAGAAATTATCACCATATAGTGAATGGACCCCTGATTCTATACAAGTTCAAGGAGGAGGATGAATCTTCATTAGAACTATCATCTCAAGGGTGGATATTACCGCCCTATGATCACACATGTCTTTCTTAGATTATTGATTCTAAGGATGAAACCATCCTTTAATACATTATTATTGTGAGGGAATTCGCTGAAGTGTTTCCCAAGAAATTTTCCGATCTTCCTTATGTAATAGATGTTGAATTATAGAATGATCTTATACCTAGGAAATTACCAATATTCAAGACACCATATAGAATGGATTATGTGGAGCTTGAGGAGATAAAGAAAAAACTACAATAGAATTTGGATAAAGGGTTTATAGGCTTAAGTGATTCACCATGCGGTTCCCTAGTCCTCTCCATAAAGAAGAATGATGGGTCAATGCTCCTTTTCATTGATTATCATGAGCTCAAAAAAACCATGATAATGAACAAGTATCCTCTTCTACGAATTTATTACATGTTCGATCAACTATGTGGAGCACAATACATCTCCAAGTTGGATCTATGGTTGGGAAATTACCAGGTAAGGGTGAAGAAAGACGATATACCCAAGGCTGCTTTTTGTACAAGGTACGAGCACTATGAATTTATAGTAATGAATTTTGGACACACTAAGGAAAGAGAAAACATTATGGACTTGATTAATTGAGTCTCTATAGATTACCTTGACAAATTCTTGGTAGTATTTATAGATGATATTCTAATATTATCCAAAACAAAGGAGGAGCACAAGGAGCATCTAAGAACCATACTAGAGACCTTGAAAAAGGAGAAGATATATGAAAAGTACAGCAAGTGTGAGTTCTGTTTGAGGGAAGTATCATTCTTGGGTCATATCATCACAATCAATGGGACATCATTGGAACCCTCTAAGACAAAGGAAATAGAGGGATGGACGACGACAACATCAGTGATAGATATCCATAGCTTCTAGGGGTTGTATAGATATTATCACCAATTGGTGAGAAATTTCTCATGATTGTCAAACACTCTTACCAAGATAACTCAGAAGGGAGTTATGTTTTATTAGAGTGATGAATGAAAAGATATATTCATGGAGTTGAAAAAGAGTCTTATCATTATGCTTGTGCTCACACTACCCACAAGTGGAGAACTTTTTGTGGTATTTAGTGATGCTTCAAAGAAGGGACAAGGTTGTGTGTTGATGCAAAATGATAATGTAATTTCTGATGATTTAAGGAAATTGAATGTTGATGAGGAAAAAAAATCCAAGACATGATCTGGAGTTTTCTACAGTGATCATTGTTTTAAAAATATTGTGACATTACCTCTTTAGGGAGAAGTATGGAATATATACTGATACAAAAAACATCAACTATATATTCACAAATAAAGAGTTGAATATGAACAAATGAATATGGATATAACGGATCAAAGACTACGTCTGATCAATCCATTACCACCCTAGGAAAGTGAACAAGGTGGGAAATTCTCTAAGTAGAGAGGACCCAGTGATTCTATCATTGATGAGAATTGAAAAGGATCTAATCATATTAGATATGATGAAGATGGACATGGGAACCAAAAATAATAGAACATCATCAATCCGTTCACAAATTATTGATCAAACGTCTATTTTGGAAAGGTTAAATGATTCTCAAAATGATGATGTGGGAATTCAGATGAAATGGGAGACTATCAAAAACGGAAATCCTCTAAGTTCAATGTTAATGAAGAAGAAATGTTTAGATTTGGGTCAAGACTACGTGTTCCATAAAATCCAGAGTTAAAGAAAGAATTTTTGGATGATGCACATAGTTAGAATTTCTCCATTTAGCAAAGAAAGACAATGATGTATCGATATATCCATGATCATTATTGATGGGATAACATGAAGAAGGAGTTCTCTAAGTATACATCAAAGTGCCTGGTATGTCAAAAAGTAAAAGATGGGAGACATAAGTTAAAGGGGATGATGCAATCATTACCCATACCAACATGGAAATGGGAGAACATCCCCATGGAATTTTTCATTAGACTTCCGAATAAATCCAAATGAAACAATGCTATATGGGTTTTTATGGATCATATTACAAAGACTACAGATTCATTGCAATTCGAGAGGATTTTTCATTGGATCAACTGGCACATATATACATAAGAGAAGTGGTAAAGATGCATGGAGTACCACTATCGATTGTATCTAATTGAAATCCTAGATTCACCTATATGTTCTGGAAGAGTCTCCGACATGATTTGAATACTGAGATGAACATCAGTATGGCTTATCATCCACAAACTAATGGCCAACATGAGAGGGTTATCCAAACACTTGAGAACATGTTCAGAGCATTCTCAATGGACTTCAAAAGAGGATGGGATCAACATATTCCTTTGGTTGAATTGTTTTACAATAATAGTTTCCACTCAACCATCCAAATGGATCTTTATGAAGCCCTTTATGGGAAGAGAAGGTGAACATCAGCATGTTGGGATGAAGTCGTGGATCAAAAAATCCTAGGTCTAGAAATGGTCGAAGAAATTGTGGAGAAGGATAAAACCATACAATATCACATTAAAGATTCTCATAGTGGATAAAAGAGATATACTGATAATCATCAATGAGACCTAGAGTTTAATTTGGAGAGATGGTATTCCTCCACATACCACTGTGGAAAAGAGCTATAGGATTTGGGAAGAAGGTAAAGCTTATTCCAAGGTACATCGGCCCTTTAGAGATCCTTTATCATATTGGAGCAGTGGCCTATCGACTAGCACACCCACTGGACCTATATCTAGTACATGATGTATTCCATGTATCACTCTTGAGGAAGTACATACCTCACCCATTTCTTGTACTCAATCCATAGGTGGTACCATTAGAGAATTACCTCTCCTGTTAAGAGAAGCCTGTGAAGATATTAGATTATAGGGAAAAAGTTCTACGAAATAAGGAAAATTTCCCTCATTAGGGTGTTATAGAAAAACCAAAAGTTTGAATAAGCAATGTGGGAATCAGATGAATTGATGAATCAAGTTTATCCTCTTCTCATTTAGTGTGGGAAAAGGAAATTTCTTGGGAAAATTTTATTATGGGGGGAAGATTGTAATAAACCAAACTTTTATTAATGAAACATCCCCTTGATCTAATTAAATGTATTAACATGTAAAATGGGTTTATAAAACATATTCACATCCTTAATTTTATGTTTTTGGATCTTAAAATACTGTTAAAAATTGCTACTATTACTAATATATGAATTAAACAATGAACACATGATTAGTATAAATATAGGGCTTTAAAAAAATCCAATTTTCTCCAACAAAGGAAGCGATGGACTCATCCAGGAGAATTTATCCATAAAAGCCCATTTTTTGGATCCAAGAAAGGAGGTAGCATCACTAGGATTCATTCTTGACCAATCCCAAGCTGAGATTAAACTTTTTATTCTTGAACGGAACTTACTATGAGATAATTGGAAGTTAATATAGGTTACCACCCGAGTGATGTTATCCAAGCCACCCGAAGAGTCTTTCACCATCACACACCCTACCTTAAGGTCTTATGTGGGTTTTATAAGGGGTCATGTAACAACACCCTAGAACTATTATTATGTGAATTATTTTTGTATAATGAATATACCTACATTTTATTATTATTACTTGGTAAATGGTTTGTAATGCACGAATAGTATTTTTAGTTAATATAAAATTAAGAAATATATTTTGATGAATTAATGTATTTATGAATTTAATAATACTTTATTAAAATATTATTAAATATTTTAATTTTATTAAATATAAATTATTATATAATTTTTATACGATTGTAATTTTTATTAAGGTTTGAAAGCAATTTTTTATTAAAAACCATGATTTTTTAATAAATGTCAGTTTTTATTTCAAAATTTAAAATTAAAATATTTGGAAAATTATTTCGATAAAATGAATATTATTTTTGGATTCAGGATGTCAAAATTATTTAATGGTAAATCTTTCTTAATTTTCTGAGATAGTTGAATTTTTGGGTAAAAATTAAATACCATATAAATATGTAATGTGTTTTATGACATCATAATGACCCAATAGTGATGTAATAAAATAATATTAAAGGAATATCAAGAATATATATGTTTTAACATTAAAATAATGTGGTTTTGGATTTGTTTGATTAATTTTACAATGCCTTAGTAGACACTCCAAGACATATAAAATATTTTAACATTTTAAAATGATTTCATTGAGAGTGTGACTCACCTCCACATAAGCAAGCCTAAGATTTTTAATAATTATGGAAATTGGACTTATAAAATAATATTTTTACACTCCAATTTGGAAAAATCCATGGGAAAAAATCATGGGATGGTTTGTGGTTTTTAATATTTAATTATATAGATTCCAAAACCTATATTTGTGTGTATTACAGAATCCCCCTCTCATTTCCTTTATAAACCCGCACAAGATTCCACCAATCAGCACTAGAAATAATTGTATCAGGTCCCTACTCTTTTTTACTCTCTTTATAATCCTACCAAGTCACCCTAATCTCTCAAGAATCCCCTCCTCAAGCTCTTGAAGTTACACACTAAAGTAAGGGATTCTCACTTTCTTTCCTTCCTTATTTATGTCCAATTTTCCATATATTGTTATGACCATATTATTTATAATTAAAAATATTGGGGTATGATTTTTCACCTCACCTCTATTTCCATCCTAATTTTTGAATGATGAGAGACCCCTTTCTCTCTCATTAATGCCTCCCATGTACACCTGTTACCATGCCAAAATTCCACAAGGGATTTCACTCTTATCCTTTACATTCAAGAAATTCTTTTTATATTATTAATCAAAATCCATTTCATATGTTGGGATATTATGTTACCTGACCTCATCACTGTCTATTTGATGTATAAATGATGACAGACCACTTTCTCTCTCATTAACCCATTTTACGATTTCCATTTGAAGTCGTTATGCCGAAAACGTTACACCAAAATTTCACATGCCAAAATCATCGTGTAAGTGAATACCATAATCATTTCTCTATCAAGGGTATTAAACATTATGCACATGTTCTTTTTTATTGAGGACATACATTTGTTCATTCCACATATCTTATTCATATAATAAATTATGATGTTTAATGAATCCCTGTTGTATGATCTATGTGGAACACTTATGCATGAAATGAAATGATTACGAAGGGTGAACCCTGAGAGCACTTCAACGCATTGGGTAAAAATTAGTATCATGATACGTCATGTGAAATGAGGGTTTACTTATGCTAATTCAAGTTCAATGAGATTTTATTCATGAAAATTCTTGTGCATTGAGGGTTTACTCATGCTAACCCATGATCAATGGGCCTTGGTTCATGCTAATATCATGTAGTATGTTGTTTCAACATTTCAAGGTTATGATAATCACACTACGTCATGAATTTATGTTCATGTTTATCTTCTGCTACATTGATATTCTTATTGCCTAACATGTATTTTATTCTTTATGTTATGCCTTTTTTATTCCCTTATTGGGATTTATATCTCACTGTTTTCTTATTTATATCCTCAAGTTATTCCATGCAATGCTAAGTATGAATTAATGTTGTAGTCATGTAAAAGAAGTTTTAAATAAAGATGTTGTATTTTATGTCTTCAGTTTTCATGTAATGTTCCTAATTTCCCAAGACACTAGACCTCTCAATCCTTAGAGTAATATTAATTGAAATTTTATGTAATAAATCATGTTTAAGTGTGTAATAAAGAAAATGGTTGTTGAATGTAGTATCAAAGGATATGGTTAGTTTTGTTTGGGATTTGGATTAGAAAACACCAGTGAAATCCTTAGGAATAACACTAACTATTATAAAAACATCCCTAAATTTTGGTGAGTATAGAATAACTATTTTATCAAGAAAATACATCCTTGTTTGTATATGAACAAGTAGAGGTGGATCTGACATAGATGTATCTAGTGGTAAAACCCGAAAACACCACTTTAAGCTAGACTCAAATGGGAACTGGTGCACAAAAGCGGGCCTTGCTACACTATGGGTTCGACACTCTTAGGGGATTTTATTTGGTAAATTCATAATCTTGGTATGATCCATTATTAAGGGAATAAAAAAATTCCCCAAAGAATATATGTCGGGATGTAAATCATGGATAACATATATTAAAGCCTATAAATTCATATGTTAAGGAAACAAATGAAATTTATAAGTTATCCATTTTTTAATTAGATTACCCTTTTTGGGTTACACATAAATTTAGGTTTATTCCAACCAATGGCTGGTAATATGAGGACATAAGATAAGAACTATTGTAAAGATCATTGTGATGGTTGTTCTAATGAGATGCCAAATCCGATGGGAGTTGGAATCGCAAAATTTGTCATGATACTCTCTCAGTTAACTCAATTTTTGAATGGAAATATGGGTCAAGAGGATCTTCCAAACCCCCCTAATAAAGGCCATGCCGTAATCGATATCTTCATGAGACAAATTCCTCTTACTTTCAATGGATAATATAATCCCTCAATCATCGAAAAATGGATCAAATCCTTTGAGAAGAACTTCATTTTCTTTCAATGTTCTGAAAAAGATAAGGTTCTCCTTTCTGTATATCATATGGGGGGTGAAGCCAAGTAAATTTGGAAATTGATAAATAAATACTAAGCCTAAGGAAGAGATAAAGGCACTGGAATGGAAGAATTTCCAGAATTTTTTTTTCGATAAGTATTTTCCTCACACCCTCTAACTTAAGATGGAAAGGGACTTCTTTTCCCTCAAGAAAAAAGGTGACAAATCCTTCAGTGCGTATAATGAAAACATCACTAGGATTGAACGATACACTTATGGCTTTGTCATCACCCCGAAATTCAAGGTTTACCACTTTTTAGTGTGATAAATCCTAGCCTCCGAAAAGCCCTAGTGATTCGAGACATCAATAGTTATGAGGAAATTGTCTGATGTGCCCTGAATGTCAAAATGGAGATTAGAGAATCTCATGGGATCATGGGGATAAGAAGTGGAAAGTGGACATTAAGTCTATATGTCCAATGGACAAATCCAATGGTGCTAAGAAATTATGACACCCACTTTCCAATGGTGTGGAAGGAAGCACCATGGAAATTACCTGATGGGGACGAGGAAACGCTTTAGGTGTGGAAGAGAAGGGAACCTGGCCATTAATATCTAATAAAAAAAACATGCTACTATGACAGAGGAGAGAAATGATCTATTAGAACCTCAACAAATTTTTTATTGCTTCAACTGCAAATAACCAAGGCACTTTGCAAACTAGTTCCTTAAGACAAGGGTTTTGGAGGCATCCACCAACCTCCATGGAAGAAAGGGAGAGATCTTTCCATCACTACCGTCGAAGAGAACCCCGACAAAAAAGTGGTGATAGGTATGCTAGTTATTCATTCAATAATAGAAAATGAACTTTTTGATTTTGGTTATATGAATTCTTTTATATCCCTTAGGTTTAGTACAATAATACTTGTACCACAAAAAATCATGGAAGTAGAGATGTTTGTAAGAACAGAAAATGGGGAAATTATTGCATCCCAGGAATATAACTCCACCCCAGTCACAATTTGAGGATTTAACTTCCCAGCTAACTTCTCTAGACTCCCTCTGTTGGAATTTGATGCTATTCTTGGCATGTATTGGCTTTCCTTATAAAGTTCCAACATAAATTTCTATGAGAGTGAAATAAATATCTATATGGAGAATCGACCCCCAATTCTGTACAAATGCAAGGAGGATGATGAATCTTCATTAAAACCAATATCTCAAGCATGAATATTACTTCCAAATGAGCACACATATCTTGATTAGACGATTGAGTCTAAGGAATCAACCATCCTTGAAGACATTTCTATTGTTAAATAATTTGATGAAGTGTTTCATAAAGTATTTCTTGGTATTCCTCATATAAGAGATGTGGAATTCTTGA
The DNA here is from genome assembly GCA_963277665.1 of Viscum album. Lineage (NCBI taxonomy): Eukaryota > Viridiplantae > Streptophyta > Magnoliopsida > Santalales > Viscaceae > Viscum > Viscum album. Next base: position 1,675,774,369 of record OY728159.1, on the reverse strand, counting down.
TTGACCATATACATGGGGTGTTTCCAATATCCAAGACTCAGTATAGAATGGATGTTGTGGAGATTGTGGAGCTAAATAAACAACTATAGGAGAATCCGGATAAAGGGTTTACACACCCATGTTCTTCACCCCATGGTGCACTAGTCTTCTTCATCTATAAGAAGGATGTGTCAATTTTCCTTTGCATTAATTATTGTGAGCTCAAAAAAATCACTATAAATAACATGTATCATCTTCCAAGAATTGATGAATTTTTTGATCAACAAAGTAGAGCATAATACTTCTATAAGGTGTATGTATGGTCAAAATATTACCAAGTAACTGTGAACAAGGAGTCTATCCTCAAGGATTATTTTCATACAAGGTACGGGAACTATGAATTCATAGTAATGCCTTTCAGACTCACTAATGCTCCAGAAATCATCTTGGACTTGATGAATATATTCTTTAGAGATTACCTCAAAAAATTGGTATTCTTTATAGACAATATTCTAATATACTCCAATACCAAGGAGGATCATGGGAAGAATCTTATCACTATACAGGAGACCTTACAAAAGGATAATCTCTATGCAAAGTACAACAAGTGTGAGTTTTGGTTTAAGGGGGTCTCATTCTTAGGTTATATCATCATAATCAATGGGATATCTATGGATCCATCCAAGAAAAATGCAATTGATGGGTAGAAGAGGGAAACATTGGTGATAGATATCCTTAGCTACCTAGGGTTAGCTGGATATTATCGCCAATTTGTGAGAAATTTTTCACGATTTTCAAACCCTCTTACTAAGATAACTCGGAAGGGAGTCAAGTTTTATTGGAGTGATAAATGGGAAGATAACTTCCTAGAGTAGAAATGGAGGCCTATTACTCTGTCCGTGCTCAAACTACCCACAAGTGGAAATTTTTTGAGGTATTTGGTGATTCTACAAAGAAGGTAATGGGTTTTATGTTGATGCAAAATGAAAAATTCATTTCCTATGATTCAAGGAAATTGAATATTCATGAGAAAAAATATACAACACATGATTTGGAGTTGGCTGTAGTAATATTCACTTTAAAATTTTGGTGACATTACCTATTTGTGGAGAAGTGTGAAATATATATGGATCAAAAAAGCCTCAAGTATATATTCACACAGAAAGAGTTGAATATACGCCAATGAAGATGGTTAGAGCTGATAAAAGACTATGCCTGCTCAATCCATTACCACCCTGGGAAAGTGAACAACGTGGAAGATGGTCTATGTAGTAAGTACCCAACAATTCTATCATTGATTAGAATTTAAAACTATCCAATACTCTTATTTTTTTTGACGATGGACATGGGAATCATTAAGAATGGAACATCATCAATTCTTTTACAAATGATTTCTCAACTGTCTATTTTGGAACGGTTAAAGGATGCTCAAAAAGATGATGTGGGAATTCAGAATAAAGTGGAAACTATCAGAAAGGGGAAATCCTCATATTTCAATGTTAATGAAGAAGGAATTGTGATATTTTAGTCAAGACTATGTGTTCCATCAAATATAGAGTTAAAGAATGATCTTGTGGATTATGCATATAATTTTAATTTTTCCATTCACCCATGTAACAAAAAGATGCATTGAGATCTCTGAGAGAATTATTGGTGCGATAAAATGAAGAACGAGATCACTGAGTATACATCAAAATGTCTGGTATGTTAGAAAGTGAAGGATGAGAGGTAGAAGTCTAAGGGAATGATGCAACCATTACCCATACCTACATGAAAATAGGAGAACATCACCATGGAATTTGTCACCTGAATTCCAAATACATCTAAATGAAAGAATGCTATCTGGGTTGTTGTGGACCATCATACAAAGACTTCACACTTCATTGCAATTTGAGAGGATTTTTCATTGGATAAACTGGAATTGATATACATCAATGAAGTGGTAAGTCATCATGGAGTACCACTATCTATTGTATCTGATCGAGATCCAAGATTCACCTCTATGTTCTAGAATAGTCTCCATCATGCTCTGAATACTAAGATGAACATCATTATGGCTTATCATCCTCAAACATATGGTCAATCTGAGAGGACTATCCAAAGACTTAAGGAAATGTTTAGAGCATACTAAATGGACTTCAAAGGGGGATGAGATCAACATTTTTCCCTGGTTGAGTTCTCTTATAATAATAGTTTCCACTCATTCATCCAAATGGATCCTTATGAATCCCTTTGTGGGAAGAGGTTCAGAACACCAAAATGTTGGGATGAAGTTGTTGAGTAAAAACTCTTAGGTCCATAAATGGTTGAAGGAATGGTGGAGAAGGTTAAAACAATCCAATAGCACATTAAAGCTACTTAGAGTTGACAAAAGATCTATGCTGATAATCATAAAAGAGACATAGATTATTTTGTTGGAGACACGGTATTCCTCCACATATCACCATGGAAGAGAGTTATGAGATTTGGGAAGAATGGAAAGCTTAGTCTAAGGTACATCGGCCCTTTTGAGATCCTTGATCTCCTTGGAGAAGTGGCCTATCAACTAGCCGCCCCACCCAAACTTTCTCAAGTACATGATTTATGTAACGACCTGAAATTTTGAATAAATATTGTTTCCTAATTTTATGTGTTATTTTATTCTATTTTTTATACTCAACAAAAATGTTTCATTTGATAAAATGAGTATAATTAAAATGATACCATTGGTTTTTGACTATTATATGACCATAGGTCAATATGACCGCTGGAAACTAAACGTTTTGATTATGGTCTCTAAATACAAGTAATCTTGGTTAATTAATATAGAAAGAAGATTCGATGGACTCACCCAGTAGTCTTGGACCGATCGAAGCCCACCTAACAGAACTTGGGAAGGAGGTAGCACCACTGGGCTTTGCTCTGGACCAAACCCAAGCTGAACTTCATCGTATAAAGCTAGAACGGGATCGCCTTCGCGAGAAGTTCAAACTGATAGAAATTACTACTCGTGTGATGTTGGCCGAGCCTCCCTCGGATTCTCTCACCTTAGCACACCTTACACTTAGGTCCTATGCTGGTGTGATAAGGGGCTATGTAAGGAGATCGTAACTGCCTTGTGTAATCCTTTGTTTTAAATAAAAATTGGGATTTCTTCTTATGATGAAGTTTATGAATTTTCAAATGACCGGATAAATATAGTATGCATATTTTTGATGAATTTTAGAAAGGATATTTTAAAAATGTTTGTGTAAACCTTAAATAAATAAAAATGTGTAATGATTTTCAAAAAATGGTCTTCTACAAATATGTTCAGTACGGAATTTAGAGTCTAATAAGATCAACTTAATTTTTGATGAATAGTAAATTATGAATAGTGATTTTATGCTTAGGATTAGTAATGTGACCAAATGGATTAGTAATCTCACTTAAATTAATTATTAATATAATCTAGGCACCTTGATTAAGTAATGTGATTCAATAAAATGGTTAAAAAAACAGTTTTATAAATTATTATTCAAGTATTAGTTTTTTCAGGTGAATAGTGTTTTTTAATTAAAAATTTAATTAAAAATATTTAGATAATTATTTTTATAAAACGGATTTCATTTTTGAACTCAGAGCACCGATATTATGCTATGGTAATTTTTGGGGTTTTTTCTGAAAAAAATTAATTTTCGGTGAATATTGTTTTTATTTACAAATTAAGTTAAAAATATTTAGAAAATTATTTTTATAAAATGGAGTTCATATTTGTAATGAGAGTGTTGATATTTGGTTAAGGTGAAATTTTGGGATTATTCTGAGAAAGTTGAATTTTCGATGAATAGTGAAAATACAGTTTTTAAGTTACGGGTGTTTAATGACATCATTAAATGATGTATTAAGTTTGTAATCAATATGTTCGAATTATGAATAGTGAGATAAGGTATGAGGTGTCCCAAGTGGCCAATACCATGGGCAATTACCATGGGCAAGCCCATGGTTTTGCCAAAACCACTAATGAGGTGTCCCTTTGCCATTAATGTCGCGTCCCCTCACTTTCTCTATAAATAACAAGCCATCCTCTCATCCATTAGACTCCCCACTCTCCCCCAACTAAGTTCTGGTCTCATTACCTCCCAAGGAGTCCTGCCATGGTGCCCCCAAGCCCTCAAGGTCCCAACCTTTGAGTTTTAAGAGTTATGTTTTAAGGTAAGGGATCCGACCTCTCTCTTTCATTTCAAGTAATCTCTTTTATGTCATTCCTTTTAAGCTCCATGTTATTATGTTGGAGGATGTTCTTTTATACTCCTCTTACTTCCCTTTTCATGTTCATATTATGAGAGATCCCCTCTTGCTCTCATTATTTCGTTTTTTGAAGTTTTAAGTGGCGCCGTTAGGCTGCCGAACTTTTTGTAACAGATTCTTTCTCCCTTCTCATTTTTCAAGATCTATTTTCATGTAAAGTATTTCAAGTTCCTTTTTATTATGTTGGGGTATGATCTCTAAATTTATCATACTGATATTTTATGATCATATGATGAGAGACCCCATTTGATCTCTTCAATTCAGTATTTTGAAGTTTTAAGTGGCGCCGTTAGGCTGCCGAATTTTTAAGTGGTTCTTCACCCTTCTCGTTTTGAAGTTCTACTTTCATGTCAATTATTTCAAGTTCCTTTTTATTATGTTGGGATATGATCTCTAAATTTATCATACTGCTCTTTTATGATCATATGATGGGAGACCCCATTTGATCTCTTCAATTCAGTATTTTGAAGTTTTAAGTGGCGTCGTTAGGCTGCCGAATTTTTAAGTGGTTCTTCATCCTTCTCGTTTTGAAGTTCTACTTTCATGTCAATTCATTCAAGTTCCTTTTTGTTATGTTGGGGTATGATCACTATATCTATCATACTATAATCTTATTTTAATATGATGAGAGACCCCATTTGATCTCTTCAATTCAGTATTTTGAAGTTTTAAGTGGCGCCGTTAGGTTGCCGAATTTTTAAGTGGTTCTTCACCCTTCTCGTTTTGAAGTTCTACTTTCATGTCAAATCATTCAAGTTAATTTTTGTTATGTTGGGGTATGATCTCTATATCTATCATACAGGACTCTTATGTTCATATGATGAGAGACCCCATTTGATCTCTTCAATTCAGTATTTTGAAGTTTTAAGTGGCGTCGTTAGGCTGCCAAATTTTTAAGTGGTTCTTCACCTTTCTCATTTTGAAGTTATACTTTCATGTCAATTCATTCAAGTTCCTTTTTGTTATGTTGGGGTATGATATCTATATCTATCATACTGAACTCTTATGTTCATATGATGAGATACCCCATTTGATCTCTTCAATTCAGTATTTTTATGTTTTAAGTGGCGTCGTTAGGCTGCCGAATTTTTAAGTGGTTCTTCACCTTTCTCGTTTTGAAGCTCTACTTTCATGTCAATTCATTCAAGTTACTTTTTGTTATGTTGGGGCATTATCTCTATATCTATCATACTGAACTCTTATGTTCACATGATGAGAGACCCTATTTGATCTTTTCAAATCATTTTTGTTGAAGTTTAAGTAACACCGTTAGGCTGCCAAACTTTCATAAGAGAAATATAATTTTTTTGTCTTCCTTCCATGTTTTTTTCATTTCAAATGTTATGTCCTTGAAATTTCATTACCATGATCATGTATCCTTCTTATTCTGTCCTTCTACTATTTTATGGGTTATTTATGAATGTTTGACCTATTTTCCCTCTCTTTTTAATGTCTTCTAAAACCTTTTAACATAGCCGTTATGGTGGAAAATTTCCGTCTCAAAATGTCTCTCTCTTTTTCTAAAGTTATTTTTTATTATTAAGTGAATACTCAAAGCTCTTTATTCTAAAGGGCTATTCACATATATACCAAAATTTTCTATTTTAAATTCTGGGATTTTCATACATGAGACCCACCTTCCTTTTTTGTGGGTTTTAAAGTGACGTAAAGATCATGTCTTTAAAGCAGTTTTTAAAACATTGTGATTATGAAATGAAACCCATTTATTTTATGCTATATGGGTTATTTATGAAATGTTTGATGATGATATATGTGGCTCACATGATAATAAAGGCAAATTTAAGGGTGCTCCCTGATAGCGCTCCAATGCATTGGGTAATGATGTAACCACTAGAGATTACAATTTTCACGATACCTTGGTGAATTACCTTGATAATTTTCAAATGACACCTTGGGGATGGACCTTGGTGATATGTTAATGATTGTCTATGTTAAATGATTTAGCCACATTTTCAAGTTATGAAAAATGTTATTTTTATTATTATATGCCTCCTTATTTCATTATCATGCCTTAATGTTCTTTTTCATGACCTTATTGAAGTATCTCAAGTTCACATGTAAAATGATTTTTTTCCTTACTGGGCTTTTTGCTCACCCTTTCTTTTGATGTATGCTCCCAGGTTATGTGATGCAGTAATGAACCTAGGATGAACATGAGGAGAAGCCTTTCAAGTGTTTAAGAAGAATGTTTTATGTTTTCATGTTTTAAGTTCCTAGTTTACAAGACACTAAACCTTAAAGATCCTCGGTTTTGTAAAATGTAATGAAAGTTTATGTGATAAAAAGGCGGGATGCTATAGTTCGTATCAAAGGATGGTTTAGTTATTTGTGGAAATTTGGATATGAAAATTCTAGGAAGAACCCTATAAAAAAGTTTAAATATAGGAAATCTTCCTGGTATTTTGGTGAGTATTGAGTAAGGGGTTTCCAAGCAAATACATCCCTATCTGGATACGAGCAGGTAGAGGTGGCTCTGGCACAGATGTACATAGGGGTAAAACCTGAAAACACCGCTTTGAGCTAGACTCGAATGGGAACTGGTACACGACAACGGGCCTTGCTGCACTCTTGGTTACGACACTCCCGGGGGATATGCTTTGGTAAATTCATAAGCTTAGTATGAACTATTAATAAAGGAACAAGGATAAAACAAAATAAAGATTCACCTAAGAATATATGATCATGGATAACTTAGATTGGAACCTAGGGGATCACAAGTTAGGATATACTTTTATTCTACATGTTTATCCTTTTATGCTTAATGTTTCCTTTTCATGATTATTAGATAAGTAAATAAGCCCCTAATTATGGTTTCTTTTCTTAGTTAATGGTGGGAAATGGAAGAACATGTCCCAAAAACCAATGTGATAGGAAATGCGACGATTGTCGTATTAATATGACAGAGGTGATTAGGGGATTAAAAGATGATTATTATTTTGGAATACGTTCACTATTTTAGGGACCCTATATGATCGAGGTAAATAGATTACTACGGTATTTTCATTGAGGAGTAAGGTTGACTTATATTTTGAAGAATCGATGAATTTATGGTGGACTTATAGTAATTTAGGTTACTTATGGGAATGATTAACCTATCTTGGGTAAAATATGTTTAGTTTAGATAATTTTGTTATAAGATGTTAGGAGTGGTTGATGTTGTTTGGAGATGAACAATGAAGTTTATTTTGGAAGGCTATGTTATCAAATCCATCTTGTATTTGGGTTTCAATCTTAGTTTGGTTTATTTTGAGGAATTTTAAGGACCGTTATTTATGTGATGGTCTATGATGAACTTTGGGTAGTACCATGGAACTTTGAAGATTTAAAAATTGTTTCCCTTCCTATGGGATTCTTTCTTTTTGAAGAGTTGTTTTACCTTACCCTTTCTGTTTTGGGATAATGTTTAAAGATAGAAGAAATAGATAGTTAATATTTTGTGGATTATGTGATTCTCTAGAAGATGATTCTTGTGTTTTGATGAGACCGAGTAGTTTTGAATGCTCATCATTTGGAGAAAAGATTAGTTTTGGTAGAAACATAATAAAGGATGAAACTCTACATGAAGGTAGGTATATTTTCTTATGTTTTTGTTCTATGTAGTAAATGAATTCCTCAAAATTATGAAAAGGAACATAAAACAAAAACGTTGTTGGTTTACATTTCCTACTAGGTAATCAATGACCGTTTACACACATCATAAGTTTGGGATTTTCTTATGGTTAACTTTCTCCTAATCATGTTCTCTATCACTCTCCCTCAGAACTTGACCCTTTGTTTTTCTTCCATGTCCATGTTTTCCTACATGGAATCCCAGTGTGGGCTAACTCGGGTGACATTTGTACTTCACTTTCTTTCTTTTAAAGTAATAGTTTTACTGACTCCTTTTCCGATGTGGGACTTTCAATGAAATTTCAAAACCTAATTTTAAAAAATTGCGAGGACGCAATTTCTTAAGGGGGGAAGATTGTAACGACCTGAAATTTTGAATAAATCTTGTTTCCTAATTTTATGTGTTATTTTATTCTATTTTTTATACTCAAAAAAATGTTTCATTTGATAAAATGAGTATAATTAAAATGATACCATTGGTTTTTGACTATTATATGACCATTGGTCAATATGACCACTGGAAACTAAACGTTTTGATTATTGTTTCTAAATACAAGTAATCTTGGTTAATTAATATAGAAAGAAGATTTGATGGCCTCACCCAGTAGTCTTGGACCGATCGAAGCCCACCTAACAGAACTTGGGAAGGAGGTAGCACCACTGGGCTTTGCTCTGGACCAAACCCAAGCTGAACTTCATCATATAAAGCTAGAACGGGATCACCTTCATGAGAAGTTCAAACTGATAGAAATTACTACTCGTGCGATGTTGGCCAAGCCTCCCTCAGATTCTCTCACCTTAGCACACCTTACACTTAGGTCCTATGCTGGTGTGATAAGGGGCTATGTAAGGAGACCGTAACTGCCTTGTGTAATCCTTTGTTTTAAATAAAAATTGGGATTTCTTCTTATGATGAAGTTTATGAATTTTCAAATGACCGGATAAATATAGTATGCATATTTTTGATGAATTTTAGAAAGGATATTTTAAAAATGTTTATGTAAACCTTAAATAAATAAAAATGTGTAATGATTTTCAAAAAATGGTCTTCTACAAATATGTTCAGTACGGAATTTAGAGTCTAATAAGATCAACTTAATTTTTGATGAATAGTGATTTTATGCTTAGGATTAGTAATGTGACCAAATTGATTAGTAATATCACTTAAATAAATTATTAATATAATCTAGGCACCTTGATTAAGTAATGTGATTCAATAAAATGGTTAAAAAAACGGTTTCATAAATTATTATTCAAGTATTAGTTTTTTCGGGTGAATAGTGTTTTTTAATTAAAAATTTAATTAAAAATATTTAGATAATTATTTTTATAAAACAGATTTCATTTTTGAACTCAGAGCACCGATATTATGCTATGGTAATTTTTGGGGTTTTTTCTGAAAAAAATTAATTTTCGGTGAATAGTGTTTTTATTTAAAAATTAAATTAAAAATATTTAGAAAATTATTTTTATAAAATGGAGTTCATATTTGTAATCAGAGCGTTGATATTTGGTTAAGGTGAAATTTTGGGATTATTCTGAGAAAGTTGAATTTTCGATGAATAGTGAAAATACAGTTTTTAAGTTACGGGTGGTTAATGACATCATTAAATGATGTATTAAGTTTGTAATCAATATGTTCGAATTATGAATAGTGAGATAAGGTATGAGGTGTCCCAAGTGGCCAATACCATGGGCAATTACCATGGTCAAGCCCATGGTTTTGCCAAAACCAATAATGAGGTGTCCCTTTGCCATTAATGCCTTGTCCCCTCACTTTCCCTATAAATACCAAGCCATCCTCTAATCCATTCGACTCCCCACTCTCCCCCAACGAAGTTCTGGTCTCATTACCTCCCAAGGAGTCCTTCCATGGTGCCCCAAGCCCTCAAGGTCCCAACCATTGAGTTTTAAGAGTTATGGTTTAAGGTAAGGGATCCGACCTCTCTCTTTCATTTCAAGTAATCTCTTTTATGTCATTCCTTTTAAGCTCCATGTTATTATGTTGGAGGATGTTCTTTTATACTCCTATTACTGCCCTTTTCATGTTCATATGATGAGATATCCACTCTTGCTCTCATTATTTCGTTTTATGAAGTTTTAAGTGGCGCCGTTAGGCTGCTGAAATTTTTGTAACGGATTCTTTCTCCCTTCTCCTTTTTCAAGATCCATTTTCATGTAAAGTATTTCAAGTTCCTTTTTATTATGTTGGGGTATGATCTCTAAATTTATCATACTGATATTTTATGATCATATGATGAGAGACACCATTTGATCTCTTCAATTCAGTATTTTTTAGTTTTAAGTGGCGCCGTTAGGCTGCCGAATTTGTAAGTGGTTCTTCACCCTTCTCATTTTGAAGTTCTACTTTCATGTCAATTCTTTCAAGTTACATTTTATTATGTTGGGGTATGATCTCTAAATTTATCATACTGATATTTTATGATCATATTATGAGAGACCCCATTTGATCTCTTCAATTCAGTATTTTGAAGTTTTAAGTGGCGTCGTTAGGCTGCCGAATTTTTAAGTGGTTCCTCATCCTTCTCGTTTTGAAGTTCTACTTTCATGTCAATTCTTTCAAGTTCCTTTTTGTTATGTTGGGGTATGATATCTATATCTATCATACTTGAATCTTATGTTCATATGATTAGAGACCCCATTTGATCTCTTCAATTCAGTATTTTGATGTTTTAAGTGGCGCCTTTAGGCTGCCGAATTTTTAAGGGGTTCTTCACCCTTCTCGTTTTGAAGTTCTACTTTCATGTCAAATCTTTCAAGTTCCTTTTTGTTATGTTGGGGTATGATCTCTATATCTATCATACTGGACTCTTATTTTAATATGATGAGAGACCCCATTTGATCACTTCAATTCAGTATTTTGAAGTTTTAAGTGGCGTCGTTAGGCTGCCGAATTTTTAAGTGGTTCTTCACCTTTCTCGTTTTGAAGTTATACTTTCATGTCAATTCATTAAAGTTCCTTTTTGTTATGTTGGGGTATGATATCTATATATATCATACTGTACTCTTATGTTCATATGATGAGATACCCCATTTGATCTCTTCAATTCAGTATTTTGAAGTTTTAAGTGGCGTCGTTAGGCTGCCGAATTTTTAAGTGGTTCTTCACCTTTCTCATTTTGAAGTTCTACTTTCATGTCAATTCATTAAAGTTCCTTTTTGTTATGTTGGGGAATTATCTCTATACCTATCATACTGAACTCTTATGTTCACATGATGAGAGACCCTATTTGACCTTTTCAAATAATTTTTGTTGAAGTTTAAGTAACGTCGTTAGGCTGCCAAACTTTCATAAGAGAAATCTAATTGTTTTTTCTTCCTTCCATGTTTTTTTCATTTCAAATGGTATGTCCTTGAAATTTGATTACCATGATCATGTATCCTTCTTATTCTGTCCATCTACTAATTTATGGGTTATTTATTAATGTTTGACCCATTTTCCCTCTCTTTTTAATGTCTTCTAAAACCTTGTAACATAGCCGTTATGCTGCAAAATTTCCGTCTCAAAATGTCTCTCTCTTTTTCTAAAGTTATTTTGTATTATTAAGTGAATACTCAAAGCTCTTTATTCTAAAGGGGTATTCACATATATACCAAAATTTTCTATTTTAAATTCTGGGATTTTCATACATGAGACCCACCTTCCTTTTCTGTGGGTTTTAAAGTGACGTAAAGATCATGTCTTTAAAGCAGTTTTTAAAACGTTGTGATTATGAAATGAAACCCATTTATTTTATGCTATATGGGTTATTTATGAAATGTTTGATGATTATATATGTGGCTCACATGATAATAAAGGAAAATTTAAGGGTGCGCCCTGATAGCGCTTCAATGCATTGGGTAATGATGTAACCACTAGAGATTACAATTTTCACGATACCTTGGTGAATTACCTGGGTAATTTTCAAATGACACCTTGGGGATGGACCTTGGTGATATGTTCATGATTGTCTATGTTAAATGATGTAGCCAAATTTTCAAGTTATGAAAAATGTTATTTTTATTATGATATGCCTCCTTATTTCATTCTCATGCCTTAAAGTTCTTTTTCATGACCTTATTGAAGTATCTCAAGTTCACATGTAAAATGTTTTTTTTCCTTACTGGGCTTTTTGCTCACCCTTTCTTTTGATGTATGCTCCCAGGTTATGTGATGCCGTAATGAACCTAGTATGAACATGAGGAGATGCCTTTGAAGTGTTTAAGAAGAATGTTTTATGTTTTCATGTTTTAAGTTCTTGGTTTCCAAGACACTAAACCTTAAAGATCCTCGGTTTTATAAAATGTAATGAAAGTTTATGTGATAAAAAGGCGGGATGCTATAATTTATTCCATATATCACTCTTGATGATGTACATACCAGACTAATTGCATTTACTCAATCCAAAGGTTATACCACTGGAGAATGAACTATCCTATGAAGGGAAGTCAGTGAAGATATTAGATTATAGGAGAAATTGTCTACGAAATAAGAAAATGCCCCTTGTCAAGGTGTTGTGGTGAAACCAAAATTTTGAAGAGGCAACGTGGGAATCAGAGGAAGTGATGAAGCAGAGTTACCCTCATCTGTTTTAGTGTGGTATAAGGAAATTGTGAGGGTGAAATTTATTAAGGGGGGAATATTTTAACAAACCAAAATCTTATTAATGAAAATTACCCATGATCTAATTAAATTTATTATTATGTAAAATGGTTATATAACAAATATTCACTTCCTTGGTTTTATGTTTTTGGATTTGGAAATACCATTACAAATTGTTACTGTTACTAATATAGCAATTGAATAGTGATCACATGATTAATATAAATATGGGGCCTTAACAAATAAAATTTACTCTAAAAAAGGAAGCGATGACCTCATCGGGTAGAACTGCTCTATATGAATCCCATTTGTCAGAGCTCAAAAAGGAGGTATAATCACTAGGATTCGCTCTTGACCAATCCCAAGCCAAACTTCAACACGTTAAGCTTGAACGGAACTACCTACAGGAGAAGTTGAAGTTAATAGAGATTACCACATGAGAGATGTTATCCAAGCTGCCCAAAGATTATGTCACCATCACACACCTTACCCTTGGGTCTTATATGGGTGTTATAAGGGGTTACATAAAAAAACCCTAGCAATATGATTATGTTCATTATTTTTTTAAAAATAATATACATTCATTTTATTATTGTTACATTTGGAATGGGTTTTAAAGCACAAATATTTTTTTTAGTTAATATTCAATTAAGAAATCTATTTTGATGAATTAATATATTTCTGAATTAAATAATATTTTAATAAAATATTATTATTAAATTTATTTTTATTAAATATAAACTATTGTATATTTTTATACAATTATAATTTTTATTAAGGTTTGAAAGCTATTTTTGTCAAAACACATGAATTTTCGATAAATGTAGGTTTTTTTATTTTAAATGTAAAAATTCACATATTTATAAAATTATTTAGATAAAATGAATATTATTTTTGTATTCAGGACATCAAAATTATCTAATGGGGAATTTTTCAAAATTTTCTGAGATAATCGAATTTTGGCATAAAAAATAAACATCATATAAATATATAATGTGTTTTGTGACATCATAATGTCCCAATAGTGATGTAATAAAATACAATAAAAGGTATTTTTGGAAAAATATATGTTTTACCATTAAAATAATGTGATTTTAGATTTGTTTTAATAATTTTAAAATGCTTTATTGGACCCTCTAAGACTTATAAAATATAACAACATTTTAAAATGATTTCATTGAGAGTGTGACTCAACTCCACATAAGAAAGCCTAATATATTAATAATTTAGGACATCAACCTTATAAAATAATTTTTTACTCTATCACTTTTCAAAACCAATTGGAAATAACCATGGTATTGTTTTTGGTTTTTAGTATTTAATTATATATATTCCAAAACCTAAGTTTGTGAAATATTAAAGAATTCCCCTCTAATTTCATATATAAACCCACTCAATATCTCACCTCTCTTCATTAAAAATCATTGTAACATGTACCTACTCTGAACTACTCTCTCTATAATCCTCCCAAGGTGGCTTGAGATCTCAATAATCCCCTTCTCAAGCTCTTGAAGTCACAAACTCAAGTAAGGGATCCTCACTTTCTATCCTTATTTATGTACAAGTTTCCTTATATTGTTTTTAACCTTTTATTTTCAATTACAAATTTTCGGGTATGATTTATAACCTCCCATATACATCCCTAATTATTTTTGAATGATGATAGACATATTTATCTTCATTAATCCCTCGAATTTACACATGTTTCCATGCTGAAATTTGGTAAGAGTTATTCCATTTGTCCTCTTTATTTAGGTTTATTTTTTATGTTACGCCTTCTATTTACAAATTTCATGTGTGGGGACATGTATCTATAATATACCCTTAAATTACATTTCATTTAATTACTATGATATACCCCTTTAACTCTCATAAACCATTTTTATGAATTTTTATGTCACGCTGTTATGCTGCAGAAATTGCACCATGATTTTCGAAACCAAAATCAAGGTGTAGTGAATACCATATCCATTTATTTATCAGTGGTATTATCCTTTATGCACATATACATATTGAATTATAATTTCATGTAAATATTCCACATTCCTTTATCATGGAATAAATTATGATTTTTAATGACTCCATGTTATATGATCCTTGCGACACACTTATGCATGAAATGAAATGATTAAGACGGGTGCATCCTAATAGCGCTCCAATTAATTAGGGAAAGAATAATATCATCATATGTCATGTGAAATTAGTGTTAAATAATTCTAATTCATGTAAAATTAGGGTTTAATCATCCTTATTCATGTGCAATTTGGTTTTACTCATTCTCCATGTGCAATCAACCTTTTCTCATGCTAATATCATGTTAAATGTTGTTTCCACATCTCCATGTAATGATAATAATGATATATCATTACTTTATGATCATTTTTCTATTAATATCAATTTATATTGTTTTTTCCTACGATGTATTGTATTCTTCATTTTATTCCTTGTTTAATTAGTTACTGGTCTTTATATCTCACCCCTTTTTTCTGAATGTCCTCAGGTTATCCCATGCAATGCTAAGTACGAAGGAATGTTGTGGTCATGTAAAATAAGTTGTCAATAAAGATGTTATATTTTATGTCTTATGTTTTCATGTAATTCTATGAATTTACCAAGGCACTAGACCTCTCAATCCTTAGAGTTGTCTTAAGATCATGTTTATGTAATAAATCATGTTTAGGTGTGTAATAAAGAGCAGAGTTGTTATAGTTGGTATCAAATTATAGGTTAAATTATTTTTGGGATTTGGATTAGAAAACCCTGGTGAAAGCCTCGGGGATAATACTAAGTACAATAAAAACATCCCTAAATTTTGGGGAGTATAGAGTAAGTGGTTTATCAAGAAAATACATACCTATCTAGATACAAACTATAAAGGTGGCTCTAGCATAGATGTATCTAGGGGAAAAACTTGAAGACACCGCTTTGAGCTAGGTTTGAATGGGAACTGGTGAATGAAAAAGAAACTTGCTGCACTCTTAGTTCGACACTCATGAGGGATATTATTTGGTAAATTCATAAAATTATAATGAAACATTATTAAGGGAATAAAAAAATGACCCTCAGAATACATGTTGGGAAGTAGATAATGGATAACATTGATTGAATACCAATAAATTCATAAGTTAAGGAAATAAATGTAATTTATTAGTTATCCTATGTTGTCATCAGATTCCTCTTTATTTCTTAACCATAACATTCCTTTTATCCCAGCCAGTGGCCAATAATAGGAGGACTCAGGCAAAAAACTGTTGTGAAGATAAATGTGATGATTGATCAAATGAGATTCCCAATCCGATGGGTGTGGGAATTGAAAACATTGTCATGATACTCTCTTAGAAAACTCATGTTTTGAATAGAAAAATGGGTCAAGAGGATCCTTGAACCCCCCATAAGAAAGAACATGTCACTATCGAGAGCTACATGAGACAAAGGCCTCCTATATTTAATGGATCATTTGATCCCTCAATATCCGAACAATCGATCAAATACATTGAGAAGATCTTATCTATCGTGAAATGTTCTAAAGAAGAGAAAGTTCTTCTGGCTATTTATCGTATAGGGGGGTGAAGCTGATAAATGGTGGACATTGATCAAAAATATGAATCCCGATGAAGAGATCGAGGCGTTGGAATGGAAGTATTTCTGGAAATTTTTTTTTGATAAATATTTTCTTCACACCCTCCAACTTAAGATGGAAAGGGACTTCATTTCCCTTAATAAAAAAGATGACGAATCCATTGGGGTGTATGAGGAAAACATCACAAGGCTTGCATGATATGCCTCTGAATTTTTATTTACCCTTGAAAGTAAGGTTGACCACTTCTTTGGTGGGATAAAAACTAGCCTACAGAAATCCCTAGCTATCCATGACTTCCGTAGCTATGAGGAAATTGTATGATGTGTCCCCATAGTCAAAAAGGAGATCGGTGAATCTTATGGGTATCATGGGGATTATAAGTGGAAAGTGGACTTCAATTTTAGTGGTCTGATGGATAAATCCAATGATGCTAATAAATTCTAGCACCCCACTTTCCCAAGGTGAGGAAGGAAGCACCCTAGAAATTTCTTGAAGGGGATGAGGAAATGCTTTAGGCGTGGAAGAGAAGGGAACCTAGCCATTAATTGCCGACAGTAAAAACCCACTACAACAACCGAGGAAAGGAATAATCTGTTCGACCCTCAAAACATTGTTCATTACTTCAACTATAATGAACCATGTCCCTTTTCTAACCAGTTCCCTAATACAAGGATTTTAGGAGGCAACCAGTAATCTCCAAGGTAGCAAGGGATAGATTTTTTTCCATCACTACTGCTGAAGCAAACCCCAAAAACAAAGTGTTTATAGGTACATTAGTTATTGTTTCAAGAACAGCAAACATACTTTTTTATTATGGTTCTACACATTCTTTTATATCATGAATTTTAAGTAGAACAATACCAAAAACACCACAAACCATGGATGTAGAGATTTCTATGAGAATGGAAAATGGGGAAATTATTATATCCCATGAATATAACTCCTCCCCTGTCATAATTCGTGGACTGAACTTCCCAGTGAACCTCTTCATACTCCCTACAATTGAATTTTATGCAATTCTTGGCATGGATTGTCTTTCCCTATATAGAGCCAACATATATTGCTATGAGAGGGAAATCACACTCAATATGGTGAATCAACCGCCAATTCTGTACAAGTGTAAGGAAGAGGATGAACCTTCTTTCACACCATCATCTCATTCATGGATATTACTTTTCTATGAGCACACGTATCTTCCTCAGATTATTGAGTCTATGGAAGAAACCATCATTGAATACATTCTTATTGTGAGAGAATTTTCGGAATTTATTCTTGAGCAATTTCCTAGTCTTCCTTCTAGAAGAGATGTCGAATTCTGGGTTGATCTTATACCTGGGGTGTTTCCCATATCCAAGAATCTGTATAGAATGACTGTTGTGGAGCTTGAGAATCTAAAGAAAAAACTATAGGTGAATATGGATAAAGGGTTTATATTCCAAGTGCTTCACCATGGGTTTCACTAGTCTTCCTCATTAAGAATAAGGATGGGTCAATGCGCCTTTGCATTGATTATCATGTTCTCAAAAAAAATCACAATAAAGAAAAAGTATCCTCTACAATGAATTGATGACTTGTTTGATCAGCTACATAGAGAACAATACTTCTACAAGGTGGATCTACAACCCAGATATTACTAGGTAAGGGTGAAGAAGGAGGATATCCCCTAGACTGCTTTTCGTACAAGTTAAGACCACTTGGAATTCATAGTAATACCTTTAAGACTCACTAATTATAGTTCAATCCTCATGGAATTAATGAATAGAGTCTTTATAGATTACCTCAACAAATTTGTCGTAGTATTTATAAAAGATATTATAATATAATTCAAAACCAAGGAGGAGAATGATGAGTATCTAAGCACTATACTCGAGACCTTACCAAAGTATAACCACTATGCCAAGTACATCAAGTGTGAGTTTTAGTTTAAGGAGGTCTCATTCATGGGTCATATCATCTCAAGAAATGGGATATATGTGGATCCCTCAAAGAAAAATGTAATTGACCGATGGAAAAGGCCAACATCTGTGATGGATATCCATAACATCCTTGGGTTATCTATATATTATCATTGATTTTTGAGAATTTTGTCATGATTATCAACTAATTTTACCAAGATAACTCAGAAGGGAGTCATGTTTTATTAGACTAAATAATGTGAATATAGCTTCAAGTAGTTGAAAAGGAGGCTTATCACTGCACCCATGCTCACACTACCCACAAGGGAAGAACATTTTCTAGTACTCTATGATTCTTCAAAGAAGGGATTGGGATGTGTGTTGATGCAAAATGAAAATGTCATTTACTATGCTTCATGACAATTAAAAGTTCATCAGAAAAACTATCTAACACCTTTTTTTAAAAGGTTGGGGATAAATATGGTTTGAGGTGATCAAAGACTATGACTGCTCAATTCACTATCATCTAAGGAATGTGAAAAAGGTGGCAGATTCTCTAAGTAGAAAGGATCAAGAAACTCATTCATTAATGAGAATTGAAAATTTTCCAATCTTCATATATTTTATGAAGATGTACATGGTAATTAGAAATAAGGGAAAATCATCAATCCTTTCACAAATTATTGCTCAACCGTCTCTTCTGTAATGGTTAAAGGATGCTTAAAAGGATGATGTTGGAATTTAGAAGAAAGTGGAATCTATAATAAAAGGTAAATCATCAGAGTTCAAATGTTAATGAAGAATGAATTGTAAGATTTGTGTCTAGAAAATGTGTTCCATCAAATATGGAGGTAAATAATAAAATTTTGGATTATTCACATAGTTCAAATTTCTCCATTCACCTAGGAAACAAAAATATGTATCATGATCTCCGAGAGAATTATTGGTGGGATAAAATGAAGATGGAGACCACTGATTATACATCAATGTACCTAGTATGTCAGAATGTAAATGCTGAGAGACAGAAGTCTAAGAGGATGATGGAACCATTACCCATACCAACATGGAAATGGGAGAACATCACCATGGACTTAGTCACCAGACTTCTGAATACATCCAAAGAAAATAATTCTATATAGGTTATTGTGGATCATCTTACAAATACATAAAAATTCAGTTCAATTCGAGGGAATTTATCATTGGATCAACTATCACAGATATACATAAAATAAATGGTCAGGCTGCATAGATTACCACTATCTATTATATCCAATCGAGATCCAAGATTCACCTCTATATTCTAGAAGAGTCTTCAACATGGATTAAATACTAAGTTGAACTTTAGTACAACTTATCCTCCTGAAACTGATGGCCAATCTGAGCTGACTATCCAAACACTTGAAGACATTTTGAGAGAATGCTCAATAGACTTGAAAAGAGGATGGGATCAACATCTTCCCCTGGTTGAGTTCTCTTAAAATAATAGTTTCCACTAGAGCATCCAAATGGCTCCTTATGAAGACCATTATGGGAAGAGGTGCAGAACAATAGTATGTTGGGATGATGTTTTGGATCGAAAATATCTAGGTCTAGAAATGGTTGAAGAAATGGTGGAGATGGTTAAGATCATCCAACATCACATTAAAGCTGCTTAGATTGAACAAAATTTATATGATGATAATCGTCGATGAGACATAGAGTTTGATGTTGGGGACATGGTATTCATCGACATAAAACCACTGAAGAGAGTTATGAGATTTTGAAAGAAGGGAGAGAATAGTCCAGGGTACATTATACCTTTTGAGACCCCTGATCACATTAGAGTAGTGACCTATCGACTAGAACTCCCACCGAACCTATTTGAAGTACATTGTGTATTACATGTATCAATCTTGGGAAAATACATACCTAACCCATCGCATGTACTCAATCCAGGGGTGGTACCCTTGGATAATGAACTCTCCTATGAAGAGAAACTAGTGAGGATCTTAGATCATAGGGAAAAGTTCTACAAAATAATACAATTACCCTCGTCAAGGTGTTGTGGTGGAACCACATGTTGGAAGAGGCAATATGGTAATCAGAGAAAGTGATGAATAATAGTTACCCTAATCTGTTTTGGTGTGGGAAATGAAAATTTTGAGGGTGATATTTCTAATGGGGGGATGATTGTACGACCAAAACTGTTATTAATGAAAATTACACTTTATATAATTAAATGAACTATTATGTAAAATGATTATATAAAACATACAAACTTCTTTGGTTTTATATTTTTGGATTTTAGAATACCGTTAAGAAGTGTTTCCGTTGCAAATATAGTCATTGAATAGTGATGACATTATTATTATAAATAAAGGACATTAAAAATCCAATTTACTCAAAAAATAAAGTGATGGCCACATCCATTAGAATTTTTCCCACAAAGCCCATTTTTCAGGGCTCGATAAGAAGGTAGTATCACTGGGCTTCAATTTGGACCAAGCCCAATATGAGCATTAACCCATTAAGCTTAAAAGAAATCACCTATGGGAGAAGTGGAAGTTAGTAAAGATTATCACCCGAATGATGTTATCTGGGTCTCCCCAAGAGTCTGTCACCATCGCATACATTACCCTTAGGTCTTATGTGGGTGTTATAAGGGGTTATGTAAGAATACCCTAGAACTCTGATTATGTGCATTATTTTTTATAAATAATATACATTTATTTTATTATTGTTATATTGTAAATGGTTTTTAAAGTAAAAATATTATTTTTAGTTAATATTCAATTAAGAAATCTATTTTGAAGAATTAATGGATTTTAGAATGAAATAATATTTTAATAAAATATTATTACTAAATTAATTTTTATAAATGATTGTATAATTTCTATACAATTGTAATTTTTATTAAGGTTTGAAAGCTGTTTTTCTAAAAACCCATGAATTTTATATAAATGTTAGTTTTTATTTTAAAAGTAAAAATTCAAATAGTTATAAATTTATTCCGATGAAATTAATATTATTTTAGGATTCAGGATGTCGACATTATCTAACAGTGAATTTTTCATATTTTTATAAGATAGTCGAATTTTTGGGGACAAATTAAATTCAATTTAAATATGTAATGTGTTTTACGACATCATAATGACCCAATAGTGATTTAATAAAATACTATAAAAGGGATATTTGTCCAATATATGTTATAACTTTAAAATAATGTAATTATGGATTTTTTACTAATTTTACGGTGCCTTAGTGGAACCTCTACGACATATAAAATATTTTAACATTTTAAAATGATTTCCTTGGGAGTGTGACTCATCTACACAAAAGAAAGCATGATATTTTAATAATTATATCCATTGGAATTATAAAATAATGTTTTACACTCCCTATTAGAAGAAATCATGGGAAAAAACCATGGGATGGTTTGTGTTTTTGAATATTTAATTATATAGATTCTGAAACCTATGTTTGTGAAATATTAAAGAATTCCCCTCTCATTTACTGTATAAACCCACCCAATTTCCCACCTATATTCACTAAAAATATTTATATCAGGTCCTTAATCTACCCTAATATCTCTAAAATCCTCCCAAGTCACACCAAGCTCTCAAGAATAACCTTCTCAAGCTCTTGAAGTCACACACTTAGGTAATAGATCCTCACTTTCCGTCCTTCCTTATTTATGTCCATGTTTCCTTATATTGTTATGCACATTATATTTTCAATTAAAAATGGTGGGGTATGATTTATCACCTCCCCTATACTACCTCTATTATTTTTTAATGACTAGATACCCATTTATATTTCATTAATTCCCCCCATGTACACCCGTTACCATGCCTAAATTCAGTAAGGGATTTGACTCTCCTCTTTTACATTCAAGAAATTCTTTTATATTATGAATCTAAATTCCATTACATATTTTGGGATATTATGTTACAGTACCCCCTTATTATCCATTTCATATATAAATGATTATATACCACTTTATATCTCATCAACCCATTTTATGATTTCTATTTGACGTCGTTAGGCTGTCGAAGTTACACCAAAAATTTTAATGCCAAAAACATCATGTAAGTGAACAACATAACCATTTCTCTATCAAAGTTAATAACCATTATGCACATGTACTTGTTGGTTTAGGAATTATATTTATGTATTAAAAATATCTTTTTTGTGGAATAAATTATGATGTTTAATGAATCCATGTTGTATGATTTAGTGGCACACTTATATATGAAATGAAATGATTAAGAACGGTGCACCCTGATAGCGCTCCAATGTATTGGGTAAAGATTAGTATCATGAAACGTCATGTGCTATGAGAGTTTACTCATGCTAATTGAAGTTAAATGAGGATCTACTCATGTTCCATGTGCAATGAGACTAGGATCATGCTGATATCATATTATATGTTGTTACCACATCTCTATGTTATGATAATCATGTTATATGATGCCTTTATGTTTCAGTTTCTCTTATGATCCACTAATATTCCTATTTTCTATAATTTATTTTATTCTTCATGTTATTACTTGTTTACTCCCTTACTGGGTCATATATATCACCCCTTTTTTATATATGTCCTCAGGTTATCCCATGCAATTCTATGTACGTGGGAAAGTTATGGTCATGTAAAAGAAGTTTTCAATAAAGACGTTGTAATTTATATTTTAAGTTGTCATGTAATGTTCATAATTTCCCAAGACACTAGACCTATTGATCATTATAGTTTTCTTAAGTGAAAGTTTATGTAATAATTCAATTTTTATGTGTGTGATAAAGTGTAGAGTTTTTATAGTTGGTACTAGAGGGTGGTGTTAGTTTTTTTGGGATTAGGATTAGAAAATCCTAGTGAAAGCCTTAGGGATAAGAATAAGTATAACAAAAACATCCGTAAATTTTATTGAGTATAGAGTAAGTGGTTTATCATAAAAATACATCCATGTCTGGATACGAACAAGTAGAGGTGGCACTGGAACAAATGTATCTAGGCGTAAAACCCAAAAACACTGCTTTGAGCTAGACTCGAATGAGAAGTGGTGCATGAAAATGGGTCTTGTTTCACTCTTGGTTCGACAATCCTAGAGATCACGCTTTAGTAAATTCCTATGCTTGGTATAAACCATTATTAAGTGAATAAAAAAATTTCCCTAAGAATATATCTTGGGAAGTTGATCATGGATAACATAGATTGAAGCCTATAAATTCATAAGTTAATGAAATAAATGTAATTTATATTTTATCCCCTTTTTCATTGGATTTACCTTAATGTGTTACCCCTAACTTTCTTTCTATTCCAGATAATGTCCATTAATAGGAGGACTCAGGCTAACAACCGATGCAAATATCAATGTGATGACTATTCCAATGAGATGACAAATATGTTTGGAGTAGGAATCACAAAAAATTTTAGGATACACTCTCTGTTAACTCAAGATTGGAATTAAAACATGGTTCATAGGGAAAGTCCACCCCCCCAATATCGAACAAGTTTCAATCGAGAGCTTCATGAGATAAAGGATTCCCACTTTTAATGGATCATCTAATCCCTCTATCACTGAATAATGGATAAACTCCATTGAGAGGATCTTGTCAGTCCTTCAATGTTAAGAACAAGAGAGGGTTATTCTGGATTCTTATCATACGGACGGTGATGATGATCAATGGTGTACATTGATCAAAAATAAAAAGCCCAAGGGAGATAGCAAGGCATTGGAATGCATGATTTTTGGAAAATGTTTTTTCATAAATATTTTCTTCGCACCATCCAACTTAAGAAGGAAAGGGAATTACATTCCCTTAATAAAAAAGATGACCAATCAATCAGAGAATACAAGGAAAAAATAAAGGGGATTGCATGACACACCTCTGGCTTTTTCATTACCCCAGAATTTAAGGTTCACCCCTTCTTTGGTCAGAAGAAACCTAGCCTATAGAAATCCCTAATGATATGTGACTTCGATAACTATGAGGAAATTATTTGATGTTCCCTAAAAGTCGAAATTGATATCAGTGAATATTAGGGGTATCATAGGGATAATAAGTAGAAATTAAAAATTAATTCTGGTGGTCTAATGGATAAATCCAATGGTGCTAAGAAATTATAGCACCCCACTTACCAACGGTACGGAAAGAAGAACCCCAGAAATTTCCTAAAGGGGATGAGGAAATGCTTTAGGTGTAGAAGAGAAGAGAACCTGGCCAATAATTACCCACAAGAAAAACCCACTGTTTTGACAGAGGAGAGTAACAATCCTTTGGACCCTCAAAACATTGTTCATTGATTCAACTACAAAGAACCATGACACTTTACAAACTATTCCCCTAAGCCAAGGGTTTTTGGAGGCAACCACCAACATCCAATGTAGAAAGGGAATGAATTTTCGATCACTACCACCGAAGATAACCCCGACAACGAATTGGTGATAGGTACTCCAGTGTTTCATTCAAGAATAGAGGTTATACTTATTTATTCTGGTTTTATGCATTATTTTATATCTCAAATGTTTAGTAGAACAATCCCAACACCACAACAAATCATGAAAGTAGAGATAACACTAAGAATGTCAAATGGGGAAATTATTGAATTCCATGAATATAACTCATCCCCTATCACAATTTGTGGATTGAACTTCTTAAAGATCCACATCATACTCCCCCTAATGTAATTTTATATAATTTTTGTCATGGATGGAATTTCATTATATAGAGACAATACAATTTGCTGTGAGAGGAAAATCACTATGCATATGGAAAATCGACCCCCCGGTTTTGTACAAGTGTAAGGATGAGGATGAATATTATTTAGCACCCTCATATCAAGAATTTTTATTACTACCCTATGATCATGCCAATATATCTTAGATTATTGAGTCTAAGGAATTAACCATCCTTGAAGGCATGCCTATTGTGATGGAATTTGCTGAAGTGTTTCTCGAGGAATTGCAAGGTCTTCCTCCAAAAAGAGAGGATGAATTATCAATTGATGTTATGACTAGGGAGTTTCCAATATCAAATAATACATATAGAATGATTTCTTTGGATATTGAGGAGATAAGGAAAAAACTACAAGAGAATATGGATAATGGGATTCTATGTATTGGTACATCACTATGGGGTGCACCGGTACTGTTCATCAAGAAGAAGGATGGGTCAATGCTCCTTTACATAGATTTTCGCGAGCTCAAAAAAATTACGATAAATAACAAGTATCCTCTCACAAAGATTGATGAATCATTTGATCAACTATGTGGAGAATAATACTCCTCTAAGGTGGATCTGCAGTCGGGATATTACCAAGTATTGTTGAAGAAGGAGGATATCCCCAATACTTTTTTTCATACAAGGTACACACACTATGAATTTATAGTAATGCATTTTGGAATCACTAATTCTTCCGCAATCTTCATGGAACTGATGAATATGGTCTATAGATGTTACCTCGACAAATTTTCAGTAGTATTTATAGAAGATATAATAATATACTCCAAAACCAGGGGGCATGAGGATCATTTAAGCGCTATACTAGAGACCTTGCAAAAGGAGAAGCTCTATGAAAATTGTAACAAGTGTGAGTTCTAGTTGAAGGAGGTATCATTCATGGGTCGTATCATCACAAGAAATGGGATATCTATAGATCCTTCCAAGAAACTTGTAATTGAGGGATGACCAAGGCCAACATCTGTGATGGATATCTAGAGCTTACCAGGGTTAGCTAGATATTATTCCTGATTTGTGAGAAATTTATCATGATTTCCAAACCCTCTTAGAAAGATAACACATAAGGGAGTCACATTTTCTTGTGGTGATGAACTTGAAGACAAATTCAGCGAGTTGAAAAGAAGGCTTATCACTATGAACATTCTCACATTACCCACAAGTGGATAAAATTTTGTGGTATTTAGTGATGCTTTGAAGAGGGGACTGGGCTATGTGTTGATGCAATATTACAAAGTCATTACCCATGCTTCAAGGAAATTGGACATATATGAGAAAAACTATCCGACACATGATCTGGAGTTTCCTATAGTAATATTTGATTTAAAATTTTGGCGACATTTCCTATTTGGGGAAAATGTGAAATATATAGGATCACAAAAGCCTCAAGTAAATTTTCCCACAAAAAGAGATGAATATACACAAATGAATATGGTTAGAGATGATCAAGGACTATGAATGATCAATTTACTACTATTCAGAGAAAGAGAACAAGGTGGAGGATGCTTTAATTATAAAGGATCTAGTGACTCTTTTATTAATGAGAATTGAAAAGGATCCAATCTTCTTAGATTTTATTAAGATGGACATGAGAATCATAAAGGAGGGAACATCATAGATCCATTCACAAATGATTTCCCAACCGTCTTTTTTAGAAAGGACAAAGGATTCTAAAAAGGATGATGTGGGGTTTTAAAAGAATATGGAAACTATTAGAAAAGGAAATCCTCAAAGTTCAATGTAAATAAAGTAGGAATACTGAGATTTGGTACAGTAAAATGTGTTCAATAAAATCTGTAGTTAAAGAATTAACTTTGTGATGATGAACATAGTTCAAATTTATCCATTCAACTAAGAAACAAAAAGATATATCAAGATATCTGAGAGAATTATTGGTGGGATAACATGAAGAACGAGATCACTGAGTATACATAAAAGTGCCTGGTATGTTAGTAGTGAAGGTAGAGAGGAATATGTCTAAGAGGATGATGAAACCATTACCCATACCAACATGGAAATGGGAGAACATCACCATCTAATTTGTCACTGAACATTAGAAGAAATCCAAAGGAAACAATTCTATTTGGGATTTTATGGATTTTATTACAAAGACTGCACACTTCATTGAAATTCAAGGGGATTTATGATTGGATCTACTGGAATTGATATACATCAGAGAGGTGGTCAGGCATTATGGAGTACCACTATCAATTGTATCCGATCAAGATCCAAGGTTCACCTCTAAGTTTTGGAAGAGTCTCCAAGATTCTCTGAATAATGAGAACAATATTAATATGTCTTATCATCCTGAAACTAATGTCCAATCTGAGTGGACTATCCAAACACTTGAGGACATGTGACGAGCATGCTTAATAGACTTTAAAGGTGTATGGGATCAATATCTTCCCCTGGGTGAGTTCTCATATAATAAAAATTTCCAATCAAGCATCCAAATATCTCCTTTTGAATCCCTTTATGGGAAGAGGTGTAGAACACCTGCATGTTTGGATGAAGTTTGGTAGTGAAAACTCCTAGGACCATAAACAGTCGAAGAAATTGTGGAGAAGGTTAAGACAATCCAACAACACATTAATGCTTCTCAGAGATGACGAATGAGATTCTAATAATCATCTATGATACCTAGAGGTTTATGTTGGAGACATAGTATTTCTCCATATATCACTATGGAATAGAGTTACGAGATTTGGGAAGAAGGTAAAACTTATTCCAAGGTACATCATCCCTTTTGAAATCCATTATCGCATTAGAGAAAAGTCCTATCAACTAGAACCCCCACTGAACTGATCACAAGTACATGATGTATTCTATGTATTAATCTTGAGGAAGTACATACCTGACCCATATCATGTACTCTATCCAGAGGCGGTACCATTGGATATTTACCTCTCCTATTAAGAGAAGCCAATGATGATCTTAGATCATAGGGAAAAAGTACTACAAAAAAGACAATGCCCCTCGTCAAGGTATTATGGTGATACCAAAAGTTTAAAAATGCAATGTGGAATCAGAGAAAGTGATGTTGCCCAGTTTCCCTCACTAATTTTAGTGTGGGAAATGAAAATTTATAGGGTGAAATTTCTTAAGGGGGAATAATTTAATGAGCAGACTTTTATTAATGAAAATTTCTCTTGATCTAATTAAATGTCTTATTAGGTAAAATGGTTTTATAAAACATATCCACTTCCTGGGTGTTATGTTTTTGGAAATTAAAATATCATTATGATTTTTCACCATTGCTAATATAGCCATTGAATGGTGATTGCTTGATTGGTATAAATATATAGCTTTAACAAATTCATTTTACACAGACAAAGGTAGTGATGGCCTCATCCAGCAGAATTTATCCACGCAAAGCCCAATTCTCAAAGATTATAAAGGAGGTAGCATCGTTAGGTTTCACACCAGACCAAGCCCAATCCATGATTCAACACGTTAATCTTGATCGAAATCACCTATGATAAAAGTTTCTATTAATATAGATTACCACCTGGGCGATGTTATCTGAGCTGCCCCAAGAGTTTGTCACCATCGCACATCTTACCCTTATATCTTATTTGGGTGTTATATAGGGTCATGTAATAATGAATTAGTTACTTATTGTGTAATCCCTTTTTATAAATAAAAGTCTTATTCCATCAATTCCTTTATGATAATAGTTTTTCTAAAAAATATAATGAATTAAGTAAATTGATTTTTCTGGTAAAATGTTACTTATTATAAATAAATAAATTAGTATATTAAACTAAGGTTTTATTAATATTGTTATAATAATGTTATAAGAACAATCCTTTTAATTATAAGTGATGACTATTTTTATTCCTTATTGTTTTTACACTATAAATGATTAAGTATTCAGTTTGATAAGAATTATGTTTTTATAAGATAAAATAGAAATTGTATTTTTCATTAAAGAATTTATTTTGATGAATTAATGAATTTTTGAAATAATTAATATTTTAATAAAATATTATTATCAAATTACATTTATGAATAATAAATGAGTATATGATTTTTATTAAGTCAAATTTAATCTATATTAAGGTTTAAAAACTATTTGTTTTTCCAAACAAGTCAATTTTCAATAAATAACGGTTTTTATTTTAAAGTAAAAATTCAAATATTTAGAAAATTATTTAGATACAATGAATATTATTTTTTGAATTAGAAATTCTAAATTTTTAAATGGTAAAATTTTCATAATTTTTTGAGATAATATAATTTTTGGATACAAATTAAATACCGTATAAATATATAATGTGTTTTATGACATCATAATGACATAATAGTGATGTAATAAAATAATATAAAAGGTATATTCAGAAAATATATGTTTTAGATTTAAAATAATTTGATTTTAGATTTGTTTGATTAATTTTACAATGCCTTAGTAGATCATTCAAAACGTATAACATATTTTAACATTTTAAAATTATTTCCTTGAGAGTGTGACTCAGCTCCACATAATAAATCCTAATATTTTAATTATTCAGGACTTTGGACGTATAAAATAATATTTTCCAATCTTATTTGTAAAAAACCAGGGGCAAAAACCTTGGTATGGTTTGTGGTTTTGAATATTAAATTATATGGATTCAAAAACCTTAGTTTGTGAAATATTAAAGAATTCCCCTCTCATTTCCTATATAAACCCACCCATGCTCCAACCTATGATCACTAAAAACACTTGTAGAACATCCCTACTATTCCCTACTCTCTATAGAATCCTCATATGGCACCCCAAGATCTCAAGAATTCCCTCCTCAAGCTCTTGAAGTCACACACTCAAGTAAGGGATCCTCACTTTCTTTCCTTCCTTATTTATGTCCATGTTTCCTTATATTGTTATTCCCCTTTTATTTTCAAATAAAAATGTTTGGGTATGATATTTCACCTCCCATATACTTCCATACTTATGTTTAAGTATTGATATGCCCCTTTATCTCTCAATAAAGCCTCTCATGTACACCTATTACCATGCCAAAACTTTATAAGGGATTTCTCTCTCCTCCTTTACATTCATGAAATTATTTTATATTATACATCTAAATTCCACTAAATATGTCATAATATTACGTTTCATGAAAAAATTACTTTAAATTTCATTTATAAATTATGATAGACCCCTTTCACTCTTATCAACCCCTTTAACAATTTCTATTTGTCGTCATTATACTGCCGAAGTTACACCAAAATTTCCCACGCCAAAACAATCGTGTAAGCGAATACCATACCCACTTCTCTCTAAAAGGTAATTCAGCTTTATGAACATTTAATTGTTGATTGAGGAATTAAATAAATGTATTACACATCTATTATTAGTGTAATAAATTATGAAGTTTAATGAATTCATGTTGTATGATTTTTGTGGCACACTTATGTATGAAATGAAATGTTTATAAAGGGTGCACCCTGATAGCGCTCCAATGCATTGGGTAAATAATACTATCATGCTACATCATGTGAAATGAGGGTTTAATCATTATAATTCAAGTTAAATGATATTTTATTTATGATCCATGTGCAACTATCCTTGGCTCATGCTAAAATCATGTTAAATGTTTATTCATCATGTCCTTGTTATTATAATAATTCTATAACATGCCTTTATGTTCATGTTTCTCTTATTCTCCATTGATATTCATATTTCATAACATGTATTATATTATTCATTTTATGCCCTTTTTTACTTCCTTACTAGGCTTTATATATAACCAGTTTTTTAGTTATGTCTTCTAGTTATCCCATCTAATGCAAAGTACAAAAGAATTTTGTGGCCATGTAAAAGAAGTTTTACATAAAGATGTTTTTTTTCATGTCTTAAGTTGTCAAGTAATGTTCATAATTTACCATGACACTAGAGCTATTGATCTTTAGAGTTTTATTAAATGAATTTTTATGTAATAATTCATGTTTATGTGTGTAATAAAGAGCATGGTTGTTATATCCATCTTTACTAGTTCCGTGAACATATGATCCCTATCAATCATCATTTTGGCCCATACATCATGATCTTTCATACCCAAGGAATATTCCACCTTATTTTCCTTCCCAATGGTGTAAGTGTGTTGAAAAATAATAATCCATGACTGTTTGGAGCCATCACCATTGCCTCATGTTGAACACCTTCTATGAAAATATGTATTTGCATCTCTTATGGTATGTGTATATCTCTTAACATTCACCATAGAGATAATGTCTCTATATATATAAAGAAAATATTATGGATTCTAAATCAACATCATAAGATAGATTGTTATTTTCATGGGCCTTTATCAATATTGATGTGTAGAAAATTACATTATCATTCTCCATAAGGAAACAACCAAGTCCTTTATTCAATTCGTCACTATATATAAAAAATGTATCAATTTCTAATAGATTATTCAAAATGAAAGAGTTAAATATTTTCATCTTCAATTATAAAAAACATTATTCAAATTCTTTTGCCCATATGAACTTCACCTATTTACTTGTAATCTTAGTTAATGAGTTATCCAATCAAGAATTGATTGAAGAAATCACTAATAGTCACCTTCAAAACCAATTAAATGATGTACCTAAATAATTTTAATTGGTGTAGGCAATTCTTTTGACAACATTTGTCTTCACAGGAACAACTATGATTCAATCCTGAGAGAAAACATGACCAAGAAAAGACACTTTCTAAATCATTAAGTCACACAGTCTAAATTTCCCATATAAATATTTTCATTTAAATGTCTCAAGAATGATCCTAAAGTGATTCTAATATAACTAATAACTTTTAGAATACACCAATATATCATAAATAAATACCCCCAAAAAATATTTAATATATCACTTGAATACTATTTTTATTATATCCATAAAATTAGAGGGTGCATTAGTCAATCAAAATGGAATTACTATAAACAAAGAATGTCTATACCTCATTTGATTTTTTTTTTCTAAATATAATCATTATTTAATATCAATTAATGATACCCAGTACAAAGTTCAATCATTGAAAAATATCGATCTCTATAAAGTAGATCAAATAAGTCATAAATGAAATGAAAATGATATTGGTTATTTATCATAATAACATTGATTCCCCTATTATCAATGGATAGAATTATTGATCCATATTTCTTATTAATGAAAAATCTTGGATTCCTAAGGTGAAAAACTGGGGAAGGTAAATCCCTTATCACAAAAATCATCTAGTTTTATTTTTAACTACACTAATTACACTATTTAAATTCTCTAGGGATCCTTTTATATAGGTCTTTCATCAAGAATTAAGTCAATGGAAAAACTCAACTTCACACTCTGGTGGATTTATATGTAATTCCTCAGTAAACACATCAATGCATTCTTGTACAATAGGTAGATTTTTAATTTGAATATCACAATTTTCATTAATAGGTTTTGTATTCTCATCTTCTCCAAGAATATCATTCAGAAGAGCTAATAGGGTTGGAAATAGACATGAACCAGAAGATGAAGTCTCCACAATAATGAGAAGAAATTTTATTTTTCATCATGTGTCATAATTTTCTGCTATTTTAAATAAAATGTTTCATCATATTTTGTGATTAAACATATACCATGTATTTTATAAGGTAGAAATAGAGGTATAATAATAATGTATACGAATGATGTATGTTTATATATCATAATGTTAAACTGCCTAACACATCCTAGTTGTGGTTTGACTACTAGTAGGTGTTTTGACTGAAGACTCCCCTCTTAAGGTTCTAGGAAAATATCTAATTTACATAGAAAATATAATAGATATTAAAGAGTGTGAGGATAAATAATAAAATAATTAATTTGATAAATTTTAGTTTATGATTTAATTACCTTCCAACACGTGATTGGGAAAATTAACCTCAGCCATAGTGATTGTATAAGCCTGACTTTCTCCCCTTATCCTCTTATATGATAAGTTCTATTAACGCTTGGTACATTAGTTTATTAATTACCAATTTATTTATAGTTGAATCTATATATTTTAGTGTTATATTTATTTCCTTTACATTCATTAGATATATGAAACATATTTTAAACATGTTACAAACTCCCATGCCTTCCAAGAATTTTCTTGGATGTTTTTTTATCCATTTTGTCACAAGAAGGAAATTACTTCATCTTATTCTCATTATTTGATGCAGTTTATTTTTCTTGGTGTTAGGTCAAAATATTATTCCCTTTATTTACATTTAATATATATGATCTATAAAACTCATTCTATATTTATATGGCACATAAAACTATTACGTCATACGATGAAAGGTTTTAGAAACCAGTTACCTTCAGAGACATGGCTTAATCCCTTAAATGAAAAAGTCAATATCTCTTTCCATATTACATATATAATTTTTATCATACATGTATAGTATTGTAAATGTAGCCTCATACTATGTAACAGTTTCTTATTCATTTTTATTTATGCTATATGAAGTTCTCTTCATATTTGTTCATTTCTCAAAAGGGAAATATTTTTCAGAGAATGTTACTTTAAAATCTCTTTATTAAATGTGTTATATTTTATTTCCATCCTTATTATTATATATAAATTAAAACCAATGAGTAGCATGGACTATGAGAAAATATACTTCAAGTAAAAAAATTTCCGTTTCATTACATCCTAATGCAAGAAATATCTTTTCAATGGACTTAATCCGTTACTTATCTTCCACTGCATTTGTAGTTCCACTAAATTATGGGAGATCAAGTTTCTTTAAATGATCAAATATAGTTTTATTATTTCATGTAAGATCATTATACTACACATTTCAAGGTTATTAGTCATAACCTTAGTCTGATTTTATAATATGGTCAGGATATTTTCATTTTGGAAACCAATTATATTATCTTTCTCAGTTGGTAAATTTATACATTAACGATGAGTATTGATACAATTATTTATACCATACACAATTTTAAACAATGTAATATACAATATTAAATTATAATATTCAAAATTCTAAATAATAATTTATTATTATAAATTTGGTGTAACACTTAATATAAATTATAAATTTATGCATAGTTAATCTCAAAATCATAAACTAAGATTATTTAGGGATATATTTTAATAATAAAAATAGTTTCAAATCTTTCATAATTTTTGTAATGAAAATGTGAATTAACCAATTAAAATCCCCCGAGAGTGTAAAAGTTGGATCATAGTAAGGAAACAATCACCATGAACAATAATGATGATCAAGATATGCTCGACCAACTCCTTTCAAGGTAATTACCAGTAGATGCATCTATGCCAATACCACACCAAATTTTTGTATCCAATCAGGGTTGCCTTTTTAGGAGGACCACATAATCTCTACCTTAATAAAAAAATTATGATATTATTTAAAAAACTAGACATATCATCATGTTTTTTATAGGTTTATGCTCTTTAATCTATTTTTTTCCTAAATCCAGTCCCCAAAGTTTCTCATTAACATCCCTTGATACAAATAATAACAAACTAAAATCTAATAACCTAGAGCCAAGGTCATGTTTATTACATTTTTATAGATATAAGGGTTCTAATCCTGAAGGAATGATAAATTTAGTAGTCTTGGAGAACTAAATACACACATGATACCCATTTTAAATTGTAAATAGATTATAAAACATATTGAAATACAATTCTTAGAAACCTTAATAATCATTAAATGATTTCATTATTAAATATTAGAATAATTGGTGATCTCAAATGATTCGTAAGGAATAAATACAATGGAAATTATCATGAGTAAATAAGGAATAATTAATTTGGAAAGGTAGATAACTGAAAACACATTCCATTTAATCAATAACCTATGCATAAAATGAATCCATGGATAATATCAATGTAATGATATCATGGTTAATAAGAATTTTATTATTAGTGAATGAAATGAATAGAATTATATTTCATGATCACATAAATCATGGTATTTGTACCACAAAGTCCTTATGCTATGAAAAGTTAATCTATGGGTAAGTATACAACAAAAACCCATTTAATTTAGCCAACAGATTTGTCTCATGAGACCTGTTGATGCATCAAGGATATATTTATAAGTAGGAACCAACCATAACTATATGTACAATTAATTCCTCATATATGGAATGATAAATTTAATTCATAAATAATATGCCTTATCAATAAATGTCTTTATAGACTAAATAATATATATTTATCATGATTTTCCCCAGTACATAAAATAAAATTCATAGTAAAACACTATATCTAAAATTTTTATACAATTTAGTAAATAATCATATCCATGATAGAAAGAATATAAATATTTAAGAGAAATTCAATTTCCAAAGATCATAATAAAGTTAAAATTTTAAGATAAATTTAATGGTGACAAAATTAACAAGAGACAAGAGATGGCCATTAAGTCATCAGGAATATAGGTTCTGTAAAAAAATAATTCCCTTTTAGAAAATAAATATACATAGAAGTGAAAAGGAAAAAATAATATTTAATTAATGAATCTTAATTATTAGATAATTTGAAACAAGTATAATAAGATAAATATTAAAAAATAGTTATATCATCGGGGAAGTTTGTTAATACTTTATACGTTAAAAACATTCCATTTTGAATTTTAATAATGCAAGTGAAAAATGAACATTTAGAAAAAAATTATAAATATTGTTTTAAAACATTTTAAAAATTCAATGATAACTTATAATTTACATAAAAATTCATTTTAGTGATAAAAATGACTTTTGGAAACCAATTTTGAAAAAATATGGACATAGAAGAATAATATATCCTATTAAAAGGGAAGTAAAATCTTTTTTTAATATTGATTTTATTTATACTTGTGAAAAGAAGAGGAAATATTGTAATAAAATATTTAAAATAATTATATATATATAATATATGAAAACATATGGATTTTATAAAGGTTAGATTATAATATTCCTTCAATTAATAACAAGGAAATCAGAAATAAATGAGATTTTAAAATACATCATTATCTTTTTGGTAACTTTTATGTTATAATAAATTAAAAGAAAATAAGTCAAATTGAATAATTATTAATAATTAATAAAAGGTATTTATTATAATTATATCAAATAGGTAGTATATACACCACATAAAATTAAATATATGTATAATATTACATAAGCCTTAATGGAATGGAAATTGAGATGAAATCATTCACCTCACACTTTCCTTTATTTAGATGTGATTTAATATCCTATAAAATGGTTTTAAACATGTTACTAATTTATACTAGACTAATATTCATATTTATAATATCATATATGATCCTCTTATAACATCTTATCACCCATTAACTAATAATATATCATCATTACCATTATTTTGAGTATTAACTACATCATTTTATTAGGGATGTTTTTTCATGGAAGATATGGTTCTTGTTAATAGGTTATAGTACCATATTATACCAAATTATATTAAAGTTATTAATATCATATTTATTCTTTAGATAAAATTTTATAATAATTATTTAAATTTGGATATGGAAAATGAATCACATCACTTCTTTAGGATGGTAGGATGTACGTAGACATGAGCGACATTATCATTTCCTTAATGGTTTAATGGGAAAGAAAATGGATGATATTTTAATTTTATAAAAGAAATTTTATGTCATAATTATCACATATATATATATATATTCACTATTTTCATCATTATGACATTCCATGTGATTCTGCGAGTGAAAAAAAATTAAATGGGTTCGTGAGATGGAAGTCTATCATACACATGATCGATGGTATTTTTTCCCATTTAATAGACAAGTAGATGGATAAATATTATAACATAAACATAGTAACATCCCATTATATAGTATATATTTGAGTTATTATATAGGAATTAGTAATACATAACTCCTTGATGAATAATAAAATGTAAAAAAGAATGATCTTGGTGACGATGATTACCTTCACATTGAAAACATCCATTAGATATCTTATTACAAATCCTATTATTGGCATTTTGGGAAGAAATTTAGCTCCAGAAAATGGATAAGTATGTTGGGGAGATATTTTTGTAGGGTTTATTTGAGCTAAATTGCTTAGGAGGTGTGAATAAGTGAGGGGAAGATGTGCCATTTTATAATTGAGGTGAGTGGAACACTTATAAATTTTTCAATGTTTTATAATACTATCAAGTCACTTTCATGGAAAATGGATCCAAAATTGATCATATTATAAGGTATAAATCTATCAAAATAATTGGTTTTCAGCATGTTTTTAGGCAATTTTGATACTTATACTTTTTAGGTTAACCCCTAGAAAACCCGTTTTAACCTTAACCATGGTGAAATATTTTTACTATTTATATTAAAAAAATATAAAATTCGGATTCTAAATATGGAATCCATTTTATTAAATTAAAATCACAAATTTTTTAGAATTTAATATAAAAATAAAACCACAAAAAATGTCAAAAAACTGTTTTCAAAAAATGCATTTTTCAATAATTATATGATCTTACCTTAAATATATTTCTTGTAATAATAATGTTGACGCTCCTTTCCGTCACAGAGTCTAAGGACTGAAAAAAAGGAAATACCTTAGTCCAAAGTGATTCGTCCTTTGAAGAAACATCAAAAATCGACAAAGGGATGAACAAGGAGAACATTTCCCATAGGTCGCGCAAGTTCCCTCATGGTCGCGCAAGTACACTTGCGCGCTGCCTACTGGTCGTGCAAGTACTTGCGCGCCACCTAGTGGTCATGCAAGTCTACTTGCGCGACGCCTTATGGTCGTGCAAGTGACTTGCGCGACCTAAGTGATAACCGCCCGGTAACCGCCTGGGGTCTTCTCCTGCCTATAAATAGACCCTGTGGGCCCCCCATTCGGGAGGATCTTTTTTCAGAAACTCGGATTGAATCTCCCGACGCCCAAGTCTCTTCTCAAAGCTTCCGGAACACTTCTAAGGTAATTTCTTACCTAGAACGGAAGATCTAAAGAGAAGAAGGAAGGCCTAAGTGTTGAAACACATCAACACTTGCACGTCGACTTATTTCCTTCAATATAACTTGCGCGTCCTTTTTCTGGAAGAACCTCAAGAGGATTGTAAAGGGTTTAATAAAGAGTCTCTCAAGCATTTCAATGCTGGTTGAAAATCACGCAAGTACCCCTCATGTCGCGCAGGTATACTTGCGCGACCAATACTTGCGCGCCGTCGCAGGACTTGCGCGCCTTTCACGACTTGCACGCCCCTACCTTTTTGGGTGCCCATCTTGCCCATTTTACCCCTCTTAATCCATTTCACCTTTCCTATTCAAGATTCAGTCTTGAAGATACTCTTCAAAGCCATTTATGGCATGATTTCTTGATTCGACTTCCTTATCTGAAAGGAATTCTGTGGAATATCTCTCAAAACCTAGTGATTTAAACATCTTTATGTCACCAAAGATTGAGAGTTTATTCATTCAACCTCATCCTTTAAGATGAGAGAATCCTTAACCTGGGTCTCCTTTTCAGGAATAATCCCCAGTTATATGTTCTTTAATCTGGGCATCCTCCTTAGGAGTAAGCCCCAAATTCTTAAAGTTCCTAAATATGGGCATCCTCTTCAGGAGTAAGCCCCAAAACTTAATTCCTTAACTTGGGCATCCTCCTCAGGAGTAAGCCCCAATCCCTAAATATGGGCATCCTCTTCAGGAGTAAGCCCCAAACCAAGTCCCCTAACCTGGGCTTCCTTCTCAGGAATAAGTCTCAGTCACAAATCTTGGGCATCCTTCTTAGGAGTAAGCCCCAAGCCTTAATCCCTAACCTGGGTCTCCGTTTTCAAGTATAAAACCCAGTTATAATCTTGGGCTTCCTTTTCAGGAATAAGCCCCAAGTCCCCTAATTTCTCTTTAACCAGTCCTAAATTACCCTTGATTTGGGTTTCCTTTTCAGGAATAAAACCCAATCATAAGTCTCCTCCTAACTTGGGCATCCTCCTTAAGAGTAAGCCCTAAAATTAGAGTATTCAAATCTCCATAAAGCACATATACCTTTATGGACCCTGCTCCTGGATTTTCTCCCTAAAAGTGAATCCTAAAACCTTCATCTATCTGGGAAGTTATACATACATAAGCCCCAAACCATTTCTTATGATTGCATCTTTTCATGGCACAATTGTCTAAATTTTACTAATACCTCTTGTTTCTCACACCGAGCATGACTCACGTGATCTTAGAGTGTAAAAGTAATTGTGACATCCTTCTTTGAGCCATCAATCATAAACATCATACCCTTACTCGAACTACGTGGGTTCTGATTCCTTTTCCAAAACAAAGGATACTTAGGTAGCCCATTTATGGGTTCGATCCCAACTTTGAAATAATCCTTGTCCTTCTGAATGACGATAAACTTCAAGTGCCCCACTGAGTGGCTTTAAAACCAGCCTGGTCGTCATAATGACCAAGAGACTTTTATATAAATGTTTTGAAGGATACCATTGACCAAAATCTCTAAACAGATATAGATGATTCTCTATTGATGAAGAACCTCGAATACAGCTAAAAGATTCTCTAAATTTCTTGCATATTTAATCATTGATTGTTAAAACTTAAGGAAAGCTCATTTTATACTTGGTAATATAATAAGGATTCACGAACATAACACAAATCTATAAAGAGAGTCCCGGAGTAGACAATAATTCCCCTAAAAAAGGTGTGATGAGTCCGACCTCCCATCCTCTCGATCAATGTAAATTCCTAAGCCTCATCAGTTCACAAGCTAATGAGCGCCTACCTTTGGAAAGTAGGTCCAATTGGATGTGGAATCCTTGGATGTTTCCGGTTCTACGAACAAACCCGCTAGAAACCGATCGGAACGTTTGAATCTCCCGTCCATGAGGTCATCCCCGGATTCAGTGCGAAACAAAAATGGTGAACCCGACGTGAATCCTTAACCAAGTTAAAGTGATGTTCTTCTTATTTGTTAGGCCCCTTGGGCCAACAAATCAATCATTGACCTGTGCTCATCCAAAAGATGTAGTGACCAGATTCATCTTGATTATGTCTGTTATATTGAACAGACACTCTTTTATCAAGATCTTCTACAAAATGTCTTTTCTTAAATTCACCCCTGTGAATACTGCTGCTGTGAACACCTCTACTGTGAGGTCTGCTGCTGTGAAAACCAATGCTACTACTCCTGCTGGAACGTCGTCCGCTCCGAGGATGACATCACCAACTCAGCGTCTTCAACGCTGGGTTTCTAATGCACTGGTTAAGGAGTACCGTCGCAACGGTACTATCCCAACACTGGAGGCCGCTCGTCAAGCCCTCCAAGTTAACAACTCTACCTGGTCGTCCGGACAACGGCGGCCAGCAATCAAGAAGCAGGCGGTGCTGACTACCGTCTCCAACCGTTTCGGGTCGTTATCCCCGGAACGCAATTTCCATTCACTCCCTTACTCTAAGGAAGTGAATGAGCAGGTCCCTCAGGGCCTTAATTCAAAAAGACAGGAGTCCTTCCCGAGGGCTCCCATCAACAATCGCCGCCAGACTCGTGCGGTAGTGCGCCCTCAACATGATGAGGGTACCGACTCCAGACATTCACCTCAGGTTCCTCGAACCCGAGCAGGCAAGATGAACCACCAGAGACGGAATCCGGTTAACAATAGGCAGGTTGTCATCCCTGCCATCTTCGAAGAAGTCCACCAACCTATCTTGGTGGCAAATAACGAGCAGACACAATCACCTGTCCGTTTTAATTCCGCGGTCCAGCAGACCCGTCTGGCAGCATCAAGCCAATCCCGCCAGGCAATTATGGCGGAGTACTATAGGCAGGAACATACACTTGCTTATGCATCATCAGTTAGTCAGCAGGGTCGCCTGACTACATATGATGGAGTCCACCAACCTAACTTGGTGGAGAACAACGAGCAGGCATACACACCTGCCCGTTTTAATTCCGCTGTCCGGCAGACTCGTCTGGCAGCATCAAGCCAATCCCGCCAGGCAATTCCGGCGGAGTACTATAGGAAGGAACATGCACCTGCTTATACATCACCAGTTAGTCAGCAGTCTCGTCTGACTACATATGATGGATCTCGACAACCGCATTTGGCGAAGTGTAATCAACAGGCACATACACATGCTAATACTAATCAAGCCTACCAACAGTCTCGCTTGGTAGCGCACGGAGAAGTCAGTCGGAAAGTCCCGATGATAAACAGGAGGCAGACTCAACTCTCTGCCTCCACACTTGAGTACTGTCTGGATTCACTGATAGGAAAAGGAGGACAGGAGCAGGCACATACACCTACTCCAAGCCCGGAATGGACGTATATCCCCGTTCCAGCGGCTGAAGTCACCAAACATATTTTGTCAATGGTGAAAGAGCAGAAGCAAATTCCTGCTCATATTCTGGATGCTTGCCAGGATATCATAACAGCTTCAGCATCATCTCTGGGACATACACATAAATCTATCCCTAGCAGTGGAGTGACACATCAACGATTCACTCCGGAACAGACACACACATCTGTTCCAGTCCAAGAGGGTTATGGGGCATACTCCCCCATATCATATGGACAACCAAGTTAGGCACATACACCTGATTTGAGTGGAGATCGTCAGCCTAACCTGACCATCTTTCCTGATCAGGCACATACACCTGCTCAGAGCAATCACTTTCGTCATCAAGTGGTTTCTAAAGCGAGTAAGAAGGCATCAAAGAAAAAGATCCGCCCAGCACAGTCAGGAGATCAAAGGCCAATCTATAACCAAGCCTTGCTCAATGCTGGAGTTCATGAAGCCCTCAGACATTTATCTGTCGGAATTCAAGATTCTACTCCCTCAGTTCCCAATAACGGGAACATTAATTCTGAAGGTCTTCAACAGACACTTCCTCATGAAGACTTGCTTCATGAAAATTCGGTCAATCTTGAAGTTTCTTCTTCAGATGAGAGCCACAGGAACCCTATGTGTGGTCAGAAGACCAAAGAGCAAGAGATCTCATCTTTTGATGTAACCCATTATGGTGGTCCTCCCCATGATGATGAATTTCGCTGTGAAAGTCCTCTCCGCAGTAGTGATTCACATTGCCTGGAAAATACTCCAGTAGACAATGTAGTACCGAGAAAGCCCTCTTATCTTGAGGCACTTGCAAATGCGAAACCAGTCATGTCTGATGCTTTATCGCTAACAAGTGAAATACTTTCTCAATCAGAAGATAGCCCAGTGTGTAGGTCATTCTCTGAACCACCCCTAAGTCATGCATCTTCTAGTTTGATTAATGATCTCTCTACCAATCTTGTTGAATCCGATAAAGCAACAAGGAAACACCAACTCTGGTCAAAACAGGTAGAAGAATCTTCATTTAATGATAAAGAGGAAATGCTTATCATGAGGAAAAAACTGGAAAAAGGTGAAGTACCAGTCATGTTTTGGCCTTTGGCTGACTCCCAGTACGACATTCCAAAGATGTTGATGGATGATGGAATCCATGATATTCGTCTCAACATATGGAAAACTCTTTGTCAATTAAAGAAGAAGGTATTATCTTACGATGAATATGAAAATAATCTTAAGATAATAGAAGGGCTACAACGTCAGATTGATTTGGCATCTCTATCAGTCTCTCGGTATCCGAAGGCTGAAAAGCAACAGAGAACCCTTCAACGTTCATGCCTTGGCGCACTAAGAAAATTGCGTCAGTTAATTCAAATGCTCCATCTGATGTTCATATCAGAGGATGGGGTGTTCACGGAGCATTACATTTCACAGTGCTTTCCAGTCAGCAAAGCCCGCCGAAAATGGTCTCATGCAATGTTATTGCCCATGGCCGGCGACAATCAATGGGCTTTGTTCATAATCAAAATCTTGCTCAAGAACAGGCTTCAACAAGTTCCTCTCAAAATCAAGTATATAGAGAACATGTTTTTGAATTTCTCTTACATCAAGCAGGCGAGAATATTGCACAAGCCTCTCATCTGGAGAAAAAATGTCATCAAATGACAGAAGTTTCGGAAATCATCCAACGGTCTGTTGAACCAGGTGATAAAAGTGGATACAGGTTAATGCATCCA
Source organism: Viscum album (assembly GCA_963277665.1). Lineage (NCBI taxonomy): Eukaryota > Viridiplantae > Streptophyta > Magnoliopsida > Santalales > Viscaceae > Viscum > Viscum album. The sequence goes on along the minus strand of OY728159.1, from coordinate 1,675,731,692 downwards.
GCTAATTTCCGAACTAAGATTCGCAAGATCAAGAGAGATTTTAAGAAGATATCAGACATAGCATGTCAAGAGACACCCCAGCTTGTCATACTGGGGACTTCACTAACCCAACCCTCAGAGTCAACAAATGGGATTCGAGGAGTTGAGCGGAAACAGCAGGAACATCCCCAGTCCACCAGACTGGGGATTTTTTCAAATCCTCAATCCCTCCCTCAGAGAAAGTCAGTATTCTCTCGATTAGGGAATAAGCCTCAAGAGGAACGAAGAGCCAAGCTATCAGGAGATTCTCTCCAAGTAACGGTTCTCCAAGAAGTTCCTGAGGGATCAAGTCAACGGAATGCCATGTCTCATCATGGACATGGAAGAAGACAATATCACAGAAATGCTGATAGAAAGGATTCCATGCAATATGCATCCATTAATGTCATCAATTCCGTTGCTGCTGATTCACCAGATGAGGCTCAATCAGAGGGATCAGACGAAGAGGTTCCTGCACAAGAAGTTGCGCACACAGACCTAAATGAAGAAGGTGTGCGCACACGTAGTCAAAGGCTTACCCAAAATCTGGGTATTCCTTCAAGTAACTCACTTCCCCCTCTCCGAAAAGGATCCAATAAGGGGAAAGGAAAGAATCAGGTTACTTCTCACCCTTCATCTGAAGAAGGTCAATCGCTCTCATTAGAGCAAAGGTTTGCACAACAGGAGGAAGAAATGAAAGAATTAAGAAGGTTGAATGCAGAACTACTTCAGAGTAGTCTTCTTCTTAAGAATGCTGAAGTCAGACAGCCGAAGGAATTTGTTGTAACTACTGAGATGGATTAGGAATATCCTCCTTTATCAGTACACCCTCAGAGGTCTAATCCTACGGGTCAAACGCAACAACGGTTGGCAGCACTACCATTAGTTGCAGCACCAACCACCACGTCTTTCCAAGCTCCATTTATTGAACCTACCCAAAACCAAGTTCAACCTGATGTTTCTCAAAAGTTAATAACTACTATTGAGTCATTAACAGCTCGGTTAGAAACTATGGAAGGGAAACGGGCGCAAGTTCAACCTGAAAAGAAAGTTTACCCTGAATGGGTAGATTCAATTTCTCCTCCATCCAGTTTTGGAAACCCTGTTTTCCCTACTTTCAATGGATCAGGCGACCCTGAACAACATTTGACGCATTACGTGTCTTGTTGTGATCCTATGATGGGAACTCCAGAGCAGCAAGAAGCAGTGAAACTCAGATGCCTCGTGCGAACCTTGCAAGGACCAGCTTTTGTCTGGTATACAAGCTTGCAATCCCGGTCAATCATCGGATGGGAGGATCTTTGTCAAAAATTCCTTCTTCAGTTTAGCTCAACTTTGCCAAAAATGACAGTTTTCGATCTTACAAACTGCAAGCAAAGGGAAAATGAAAGAGTCTCTGATTTCATTTCTCGTTGGAAGGGATTAACGTATTCCCTGAGTTTAGCACTCCCTCAGGAGGAATTGTTGCCAATATGTGTGGCAAATTTGCGTGACGAATTACGCACGCCATTGATCCCTGTGAAATACACAGGAGGGTTTCGAGACCTTACTTCAATCGCTCAGCAGATTGAAGATTCCCTTATACAGGCTAAGGTTAAATCTCGTGTAATTCCATCAGCTCCAGGAAGAAGAATGGGTAAAGCAGAAACTGCTACAGTTATGCTTAAACAAGCACCTGTACCTATATCTACTTCAAAAGCTTCATATTCTCGAAGGACTCCACCTCCTGAACGCCAACAACAAAGGCCGTTTCGTCCAAATGATCAAAGAGATCAACGATGAAAACAATTTGAGGATATGAAGAGTAAAACATACTCTTTCCGAAATGAGAAAGTTCCTGGTTACTTCATTTCAGCTCTGGAAAATAATTTGGTTCAATTACCAGTGCCCAAGAGGCCAAACAAGGAAGGAGATGAAGACCGTCCCAATTATTGTCCCTTTCATCAAATGTTGGGGCATCCTATCCAGGAGTGTTTTGTCTTTAAAGACCTCCTGCAAAAGATGGTCGACTTGGGACAAGTCAAATTGAAGGGTTCTTCAGCTCATGTAGCATATATTACCGCTACAGATCCAGAGGAAGGAGGCGAGTGGCAGGAAGTCAAAATCAAAACTGCGAAAAAATATGATGATTGGATGGTCAGAAAGACAATCAATCGGACCCATTCCATTTTGCGAACACAATTGAAGAAGCCAATTGTGTCTCCTACAAAAGCTGCAGTAAAGCCTCCATCAAAAGACAAATCCTCAAAAGGGCAGCGCAATTCAAAGAAGAAAGAGGAATCAGAAGAAGATGAGTATGTATCAAAGCCTAAATTGTCTTTGACTCTGGCAGATTTCATGCCATCTACTTCAAAGCCACGGGCACCGTCCCACCAAACGGCACAGCCTAAACAGGATAACCAGGAAGAATCTTTATCAGACGAAGAGTTAATCTTTGGTTCTGTTTAATCTAAATGGATGGAGAACTTATCACGACTCCAACCAATGCCAGATTTCTGAAGAAGTATTTTGTATAAACACAAAATATTGTTCCTAGAGCCAAAACAGTCACATTGGTTCATATTATGTCCTACATGACACTAAACTGTATTATGTCCTACATGAAACTAAACTGTATTATGTCCGATATGACATTAAACTATATTATGTCCTACATGACACTAAACTGTATTATGTCCGAGATGACATTAAACTATATTATGTCCTACATGACACTAAACTATATTATGTCCTACATGACACTAAACTGTATTTTGTCCGAGATGACATTAAACTATATTTTGTCCGAGATGACATTAAACTACATTGGGTCCTAGCAACATGACATTAAACTGTGTGGCACTTTCATCGTCCAGCATGACGATAAACTGTAAAAAGTCCCCAGAACTGATATCCTAATATTGGTTCACCTTAGTCCTAGCTACATGACTTTAAACTGTACAACAATGTTCTATCGTCCAACGTGACGATAAACTGTATAACCTTTTTTTCGTCCAACATGACATTAAACTGTAGAAAAGAAGATGTCCCTGCAACATGACACTAAACTGTGCAGCACCAGTTCGTCCTTGCTATATGACGTTAAACTATACAGCCATATGTCCTACATGACACTAAACTGTATTATGTCCTATCTACAAGACATTAAACTGTACAGAAGTTCCATATTTTTCTGAGATGACATTAAACTATATTGTGTCCTAGCAACATGACATTAAACTGTGTGGCACTTTCATCATCCAGCATGACGATAAACTGCATCATCCCTGGTCCATGTATATGACCATAAACTATTTGCAAATCCCGTATGTCCTACATGACACTAAACTGTATTATGTCCTATCTACATGACATTAAACTGTACAGAAGTTCCATATTTGTCTGAGATGACATTCAACTATATTGTGTCCTAGCAACATGACATTAAACTGTGTGGCACTTTCATCGTCCAGCATGACGATAAACTGCATCATCCCTGGTCCATGTATATGACCATAAACTATTTGCAAATCCCTTATGTCCTACATGACACTAAACTGTATTATGTCCTATTTACATGACATTAAACTGTACAGAAGTTCCTTATTTTGTCCGAGATGACATTAAACTATATTTTGTCCGAGATGACATTAAACTATATTGTGTCCAAGAAACATGACATTAAACTATGTTTCACTTTCATCGTCCAACATGGCGATAAACTGTAAAAAGTCCCCAGAACCGATATCCTCATATTGGTTCACCTTAGTCCTAGATACATGAATTTAAACTGTACAACAATGTTATATCGTCCAACATGACGATAAACTGTATAACTTTTTTTTCATCCAACATGACATTAAACTGTAGAATAGAAGATGTCCCTGCAACATGACACTAAACTGTGAAGCACCCGTTTTTCCTTGCTAGATGACGTTAAACTATACAGCCATGGTCCAGTATGACTTTAAACTGCAACTTCGTCCCACACGACATTAAACTGTGAAAAAGTTCTTTAAACCGTCCAGCATGACCTTAAACTGCATCATCCCTAGTCCATGTATATGACCATAAACTATTTGCAAATCCCTTACGTCTAGAAAGACGTTAAACTATGACGTCCTAACTACATGACGCTAAACTGTATAAAAGTCCCTTACGTCCGGAAAGACGTTAAACTATATAATCTCAAAGGTCCAGTATGACATTAAACTACACCATTCACGGTCCATGCATATGACCTTAAACTATTCGCACTTTCGTCCGACATGACGTTAAAAATGGTACATTCTTTTGTCCTTACATCATGACAATAAACTGCACAATCCCCCTTTCGTCCAATATGACGTTAAACTGTATTGTCCCCATCGTCCTAACTACATGACGCTAAACTGTACAGAAAGTCCTTGATATGTCCCACATGACATTAAACTGTTATTTTGTCCCTGCTACATAACACTAAACTATGCAGCACCAATAGTCCTAACTGCAATACTTTAAACTGCATAGTCCCGGAATATGTCCTACATGACATTAAACTGTGCATCGTTAAGGTTGTTATTACCTCTTGTTTCTCACACCGAGTATGACTCACGTGAGCTTAGAGAAAACCTCAACCATAACACTCTCTTTGGGCCCCTAACCATGTTTAAGTCCCAACAACATTTTAATTAGATTGCTGTCCCCAAGAACAACTTGATAATTAATTCATTCTTTAATTGAACTACACGGACTTTGATCCTTGCCCTCCAGGCTGGGTATGTAGGCAACCTCCCAGGGTTCAAGCCCAAAAGCAATCTCTTCAAATTGGTTCACCACCATCTCATATGATGTTGATTTGTGAAACCGCCCCTGGAATCAATATCTTTACATTGATTCATTTTCGTCCTTGTTATACGATGTTAAACTATACAACACTTTTGTCCGGTACGACAATAAACTACGATATTCTTTGATTTCCTCATTTGATAGAGAACTATTATTGACATTGATTTTTCAATCATGGTTTTCATTTTTTCAAAAGACTACGTGCATACATGGTAATGCCTAAACTCTTTATCTTAGGTTAAACCATCATTGCACTAAAGTCCCCTTTCACCCTTCACATGTACGAACCAAATTTGTACAAAGGGTAGTTCTAGAACTATGTGGACTTGATTCCCATCCTTATGGGATACGTAGGAACATTCGAGTGTCCCTCGAATTCAGTCCCAAGTCTTTTGGGCCTAACCCCAAATTTCACTTTCAGTCCCTTGGCTGAAAAGTCCTCATGAAAACACACACTGTGTATTCATTATTATGGTCCGAATTCTATGACCCTAAACTAAGATCACTCATACTTCCGTCCTGCACGACGTTAAACTGCATTTCAAGAACTACGTTTGGCTTGATTCTCATTCTTATGAGATACGTAGTGAAGTCCAAGTTTCAATTCAGGACCCAGCCACGACATGATTATGGTTATCATTGACCTATGTATCTCTATATACATTGGACAATACCCATCTTTATGTGTTATAATCCTAACCTTAAATATTTTCAGATCTTCATAACCCTTTTCATGACTTCTAGTCACAAAAATGTCAAACTTCTGAGAATTCTTTTGCCTGACTATGCAGCACGTGCCCATAGGTGGCCTTGCATAAACAATCCACATAACAGACTTGTCAGCCGAAAGATGCTATTTATTTAACCATGCAGCCAATGCCCTTAGGTGGCCCTGCATATTTCAACCCCCTAACGGGTTTTGTTAAATAATAGTAACTTCATTCTTGGAAAGAATGCCTCTTTTGTCCTTATTTGTCTTAAACGACAGTATGTAGGGATCCGCAAAAAATAGCCATCCTTAACATATTTGTCCCATATCCTTTTTCATGATCTGAAAGTATTAAAGTCTATGGTTTATTCTTCTTCCCTACGTTTGGGTCAGACCTTCGTAGGAGTGACGTTCATCCAGTTCTTCGATATTCTTGTTCAGAAATATCTTCTCCATATTCAAGTACCTCTTTCCATACAACAAACTCTATACATTAGAAAATTTGAATCTCCATAAACTTTCAATGGCTTTTAGCACTAGGAAAGTAAATTTCTGAGAGTTCTTTTGCCTGACTATGCAGCACGTGCCCATAGGTGGCCTTGCATAAACAGTCCACATAACAGACTTGTCAGCCAAAAGATGCTATTTATTTAACCATGCAGACAATGCCCTTAGGTGGCCCTGCATATTTCAACCCCCTAACGGGTTTTGTTAAATAATAGTAACTTCATTTTTGGAAACTACTTCTTCTAATGCCTTTTAGCTATTTTTCATATCATTCCTCAGATTCAAATATTCTTAAGCCATAGTTTACATATTTTCTCTCATACTTGAGTATGGTAATATGTTTTCTGATAAATTGTCAAAGAATTGAATCAATTTTAGTACATTTTGGTCAAAGATATTTCGACCTTAAAAATTAGACCCTTTATGTCCGACATGCATGACTTTAAACTGCCAGATTTCTTTTTTTTCTTTTTCACCTCAGAGTCAAATCCTCTTTTCTCTCTGGATCCAACTCTGAGGGTGGACTTTTGTTGACGCTCCTTTCCGTCACAGAGTCTAAGGACTGAAAAAAAGGAAATACCTTAGTCCAAAGTGATTCGTCCTTTGAAGAAACATCAAAAATCGACAAAGGGATGAACAAGGAGAACATTTCCCATAGGTCGCGCAAGTTCCCTCATGGTCGCGCAAGTACACTTGCGCGCCGCCTAGTGGTCGTGAAAGTTCTTGCGCGCCGCCTAGGGGTCGTGCAAGTCTACTTGCGCGACGCCTTATGGTCGTGCAAGTGACTTGCGCGACCTAAGTGATAACCGCCTGGTAACCGCCTGGGGTCTTCTCCTGCCTATAAATAAACCCTGTGGGCCCCCCATTCATGGGGATTTTTTTTCAGAAACTCGGATTGAATCTCCCGACGCTCAAGTCTCTTATCAAAGCTTCCGGAACACTTCTAAGGTAATTTCTTACCTAGAACGGAAGATCTAAAGAGAAAAAGGAAGGCCTAAGTGTTGAAACTTATCAACACTTGCGCGTTGACTTATTTCATTCAATATTACTTGCGCGTCCTTTTTCTGGAAGAACCTCAAGAGGATTGTAAAGGGTTTCATAAAGAGTCGCTCAAGCATTTCAATGCTAGTTGAAAATCGCGCAAGTACCCCTCATGTCGCGCATGTATACTTGCACGACCAATACTTGCGCGCCGCCGTAGGACTTGCGCGCCTTTCAAGACTTGCGCGCCCCTACCTTTTTGGGTGCCCATCTTGCCCATTTTACCCCTCTTAAGCCATTTCACCTTTCCTATTCAAGATTCAGTCTTCAAGATACTCTTCAAAGCCATTTATGGCATGATTTCTTGATTTGACTTCCTTATCTGAAAGGAATTCTGTGGAATATCTCTCAAAACCTAGTGATTTAAACATCTTTATGTCACCAAAGATTGAGAGTTCATTCATTCAACCTCATCCTTTAAGATGAGAGAATCCTTAACCTGGGTCTCCTTTTCAGGAATAATCCCCAGTTATAAGTTCTTTAATCTGGGAATCCTCCTTGGGAGTAAGCCCCAAATTCTTAAAGTTCCTAAATATGGGCATCCACTTCAGGAGTAAGCCCCAAACCTTAATTCCTTAACTTGGGAATCCTCCTTAGGAGTAAGCCCCAATCCCTAAATATGGGCATCCTCTTTAGGAGTAAGCCCCAAACCAAGTCCCCTAACCTGGGATTCCTTCTCAGGAATAAGTCTCAGTAATAAATCTTGGGCATCCTTCTTAGGAGTAAGCCCCAAGCCTTAATACCTAACCTGGGTCTCCTTTTTCAAGTATAAAACCCAGTTATAATCTTGGGCTTCCTTTTCAGGAATAAGCCCCAAGTCCCCTAATTTCTCTTTAACCAGTCCTAAATTACCCTTGATTTGGGTTTCCTTTTCAGGAATAAAACCCAATCATAAGTCTCCTCCTAACTTGGGCATCCTCCTTAGGAGTAAGCCCCAAAATTAGAGTATTCAAATCTCCATAAAGCACATATACCTTTATGGACCCTGTTCCTGGATTTTCTCCCTAAAAGTGAATCCTAAAACCTTCATCTATCTGGGCAGTTATACATACATAAGCCCCAAACCATTTCTTATGATTGCATCTTTTCATGGCACAATTGTCTAAATTTTACTAATACCTCTTGTTTCTCACACCGAGCATGACTCACATGAGATTAGAGTGTAAAAGTAATTGTGACATCCTGCTTTGAACCATCAATCATAAACATCATACCCTTACTCGAACTACGTGGGTTCTGATTCCTTTTCCAAAACAAAGGATACGTAGGTAGCCCATTTATGGGTTCGATCACAACTTTGAAATAATCCTTGTCCTTCTGAATGATGATAAACTTCAAGTGCCCCACTGAGTGGCTTTAAAACCAGCCTGGTCGTCATAATGACCAAGAGACTTTTATATAAATGTTTTGAAGGATACCATTGACCAAGAATCTCTAAACAGATATAGATGATTCTCTATTGATGAAGAACCTCGAATACATATAAAAGATTCTCTAAATTTCTTTCATATTTAATCATTGATTGTTAAAACTTAAGGAAAGCTCATTTTATACTTGGTAATATAATAAGGATTCACGAACATAACTTAAATCTATAAAGAGAGTCCCAGAGTAGACAATAATTCCCCTAAAAAAGGTGTGATGAGTCCGAACTCCCATCCTCTCGACCAATGAAAATTCCTAAGCCTCATCAGTTCACAATATAATGAGCGCTTACCTTTGGAAAGTAGGTCCAATTGGATGTGGAATCATTGGATGTTTCCGGTTCTATGAACCAACGTGCTAGAAACCGATCGGAACGTTTGAATCTCCCGTCCAGGAGGTCATCCCGGATTCCGTGCGAAACAAATAATTATATGGATTTAAATTTATAAATTTATATACATAATATATGAATTTTATTTAAATAAATTTTCATTAAATATTATTTTCAATAATTAAAATAAAAAAACATTATACATAAAAAAATAGTTTGTAGAAAAATAACACTTTTTACCTCCAAATAACCTTATATTCATTAGTAAAGTCTAAAATAATCCCATCCCTTGATGTGTTATTATTCTTAGATCATTAATCTTTAATCATAGTGTGGTGATTTTTGGTTGGTTATAGGGGCCTTTTGTGTGATATCTTGATTTATATGGCAGACCATGACTTTAATCTTCAATATGCCTATGGTAGGGAGTTTGTTAACATGATATGAAAATTTTATAAAACTATATGATATGAAATACTGGTGTGGGTGTGTGACCCATAAGACCTTTCTTGATATAACCTTCTTGTGTGTGTCTGTGACCTGTTAGACCTTTCATAACATTACATGTTGGTGTGTGGGTGACTTGTGAGTTCTCTATTGATATAAATTCTTGGGAATGTGTGTATGGTTATGATACCACACATGTCATTACATGATTGATCATGTGTGTAGATCAAGACATTACTTATTATTCTTGTATATATGTGTATGAACCATTGATTTCTGAAATCTGATATCAAAGTGACAGGAAAATACTTCATTGTTTAGTTAATCCGTTAGAGGGGGAGCATGTGTGATGTTAAGTTTGATGACTATGGTGGGGGTATTGAATGATATATGGTGGGGGTGGGGGCCTTGTGGCCCAAACTGAGACTGGTAGTGGGGCTTGATGTCCTTGAGGATCGACCATATATTGTCGTTGGGGAATGATGATCATATGGTCTGACCCAAGGAATGATTGAATTATGGAATATTTGAAGACTTGTGTTGGTCTTGTGGTATATTTTGATATAAACAAAAACTATTCACAACTTCTCTTTTGGCATGGCTCCAAATCAAGTTGTTACAGGGTTTAGGGTAGTTTTTTTAGCACACAATGACCCAACATGAAATTATTTACTTATATATGTAATTTACTTTCATTGTAAACAATTATATATAAATATTGAACTGTTAAGGACACATTGGTGGTGTCCTACTAGGTTTTATATTCACACCCTTCATGAGAATCTCAGTGTGCTTGCTGACACCGTTAACTTGGATTTCAGATGAGGGTAATGGGCCTGATTAGGGTAGTTATATATATGGAGTAGGTTGGTGAAGGTGGTGTCGAGATAGACTCTATGATCATTTATAAAGTCACATCTAAAATTTATTCGTTATTATTTTATAAATATCTACTACATATAGGGAAATTTGACTATTTGTACTGGGTAATATATGCCACATTTTTATAGTATGGATTGATGTATTTATTATTATTATCTCATCATTGTTTTATTATACTAATTAGATTATTATTTCCACTATTTTATACTCTAATTGAAACATATTATCAAGTTAATGTTCTCCTTATGAAGACACTTATTCCCCAATCGCTAGTTGGTATCCTCTTATATACAAGGAGGAATGCATGAGGCCATGCGACCATTAATATCAGATCAGGTGATTTGGGATCGGTTGTTATAAAATGAAATCAAATCCAATGTTTTCTTTTAACTAACTATTTGGTCTTGATAGTCAAGATATAGGATGTTGTTGGGACTTAGTTCAGAACTCATGTTCGATAGTAGACAACCCATGTATGAGTAAATTCAATATTACTAGGGGTGGTTTTTTTTCACTTCTACTTTTGATTTATTTCACCATGAGTGATGAACATGATTTTAGTGTTATGTTTTATGGGATTTTCTCTAATTTTTTATAGGAAAAAATGGGCGAGTTTATGTATCATGTATATGCACATAGGTTCATATGTCATGTACTTGTTCGCTAGGTTTCATATAACCTGATTATGTTATAAACTATTATATATGTGATTGTGACTAATGTATATTAATTAGAGACATTTACTTAATCCTTGAGTAAGAAGATACATATTATTTTTCTATGCATCCTTTCATTTATGTAGTTAGTTTCTCAATATTTTAAAGTGTTTTGAAATAAGAAATTCACTTGGAATAAAATATATTTAATGGTTTCCAAGATATTTTTTTTCTTAAAGGGATTTTTTAAAATACATATGTAGTGAAAGGGAATTATGAAAGCCAAATATTTGTGGAAATTTTTCAACGGCTTATCTGAAATTTATTTTTTGGATTCCAAGTAGTTGTGAAATGGTTTTAATGAGTTTATTGAATGGAAATTCGATTTCAAAAATGTATTTCACCCAATTTGGTCCATGAACTTGGTAGAGTTTTTGTTTTTATGAAATTATTTTAAATGAAAAAATGGTTGTTTTTGTAATTTTTTTATATAAAATGTATTTGTAATTGGATAGTTTTCAAATGGTTTAAAACTGGTTTCCCAAAAATAATTAGATTAATATTTTTCTTGAAATAGGATTTTAAAAATTTGTAAATGGATTGGTGCACTGATATGGGATTTTTTGGGGCCCATTTGACACATAAAAACAAATTTTTCATAATATTCATGTGATACCATCTTTAAAACCATTTGATTTTTGTTTTTAATGTGAATTGTGGAAGAGGGGAATGTTTCATTGGTTTGATATTGGCTTGTAGGGTGATGTTAAAAATTTGTGGTTCAATGAATAACATTATTAATGGGATAGACTCATAAGAGGTTATCTAGTTTGGATTTTGAGGTGGACAATATAGTCTTCTTTATTACCCATGACATCATGATCATGATGGCCTATATATTCACACTTGAAGAAGATACACATTCCCTTAAGCATGTTTTATGGTATTTCATTCTACAATTATTATAATTTGTAAATTCCACCATTCCCTTATCCTCTTTTCTATATTTTTTTAACTTCTCAGCTACCCGCTTCTCTTCTCATTTTTCCAAGAAAACAAAAGACTCAAATTATTAATTCTCTATCTTAATAGAATTTGATATTATATCCCCAAACACTAAAAATATATGAGATAACAATTCACTTAGAAGGACAAGATTTATCCCATCAAATAAGTGATCGATCTTACTTCTTATATTATATACATAATCCACAAAATTATTTTCTAACAATGTAAAGTTAATTTCATATTTAGTACAATTTTATCATTCATTTATACTTTGATTGATGAATTTCTGATCGATATATTCTCTTTTCTCCTGAGGAACAAATTTTCCCAAAACAAATATCCTTGAATGTATACAATCTATACTACTTATTTCCCCTAACTCCGTAGTGTTCTAGATCAATAACCACCATTGATATGTATCTCCTTTAAGATGATAAACTTCTATGACAACATTATCCCTTTTATTAATTCCCAAAGTGAGAAATTTATTTTATACATACATTATACATTATTAATATACTAATGGATTAGTAGTCCCATTGAATGATAAAGGATACAGTCACATGAAGTGGTCTGACATTAGTGAACCGTGTTGGCGTTTAGCAGGTTGATCTATATGAGAAAAGTTATTGGTTATAACTGGAGTTAGTTTCCCCAATATAGATATAATTTGTTAAGTTCCAACTCCAGATCTAACTCCAGATTCATTATTTTTCCCATGAGGGTAATATCTACATATATTATGGGTATTGATTTGGTTTACATTCCTTCCACTATGGTCTAATTCTAAACAATGTCATATACTAAATTATTTCATAAAATAATGAATTTTAAATCATGGTATATTATTCTAAATCTAGTGTAACACTTGACATTAATTGAATTTTTATGAATAGATAATATTAGTATCATAAGATTACTATCATTCAAAATATCATCCAAGTCATAATTTGTTAAAATATTTCATAATGGTATATAAAGAATGTCTAAATCAACCAAAGAATATTAGTTGGTAGTGTTAATCCAAGTTTACAATAATAGTCCAACTCATTATGTACTAGTGACAATCGAGTTAATACCCAATATACCCATTTCAGAGTTGTTACCCACATGTGAATCTTTTCTATATCCACATCCACATTATTGTGTATAAAAAATGGTGTATTTTTTTAAAAAAAAACACAATCACTATTTTACTAAAACATTATGATATTGTACTATACATAGACTAATCCATACAGTCTTCTGCAGGGTTATGTTCTTTAGTTTTTATTTTCCTAAATCTATTTTACAATGTTTATACTAAACATTATCTGATACAAACTATAACATCTCAACTCTAGTAACTTGGAGTAAGTAGTTATTTTTCTATATTGGTGCAAGATACAAGATAATTCATCCTAAAGAATGAAATAATTTAATATCATTGGGAGACTAGTTATATACTTTATTCTCATATTACACTTTATAAAAAGGAATTCAATATAATATTATAATCATAAATTTATCAATTATCCTAGTATATAGATTAAATCATTCATAAATCTCTTCTTGGTAACCAAAGGAAAGGAAAACATAACAAATGGTGAGCTCAAATTCTAACTAAGGTAATGTTTGAAAAACAAGATATCCTAGGATAAATATATAATGAATAATATGGAATATATAAACAAAAGTAAAATAATTCATGTATTTAATATCACAAAAATGGGATTGTATCCCTGGATAAAATATAAACATATATAATAATAGGGATAACAACAACTAATTTCCTATATTGGTGCATGAAATTAGTTGTTGTTATCTGTATGATTATATATGTTTATATTTTATCCAGGGATACAATCCCATTTTTATGATATTAAATATATGAATTATTTTAATTTTGTTTATATATTCCATATTATTAATTATATATTTATCCTAGGATATCTTTTGTTTCAAACATTACCATTGTTAGAATCTGAGCTCACCATTTGTTATGTTTTCCTTTCCCTAGGTTACCAAGAAGGGATCTATGAATGATTTAAGCTATATACTAGAAGAATTGATAAATTTATGATTATAATATTATTTTGAATTCCTTTTTATAAAGTTTAATATAAGAATAAAGTATATAACTAGTCTCCCAATGATATTAAATTATTTCATTCTTTAGGATGAATTATCATCTATCTTGCACCAATATAGAAAAATAACTACATACTTCAAGTTACTAGAGTTGAGATGTTATAGTTTGTATCAGATAATGTTTATAAAAAACATTGTAAAATAGATTTAGGAAAATAAAAACTAAATAACATAACTTTGAAGAATACTTTATTGATTAGTCTATGTATAGTACAATATCATAATGTTTTAGTAAAATAGTGATTGTGTTTTTTTAAAAAAATTCACCATTTTTTGGACACAATAATGTGGATGTGGATATAGGAAAGATTCAAATGTGGGTAACAACTCTGAAATGGGTATATTAGGTATTAACTCGATTGTCACTAGTGCATGATGAGTTGGACTATTATTGTAAACTTGGATAAACACTACTAACTAAAATTCTTTGGTTGATTTAGACATTCTTTATATACCATTATGAAATATTTTAACAAATTATGACTTGGATGATATTTTTAATGATAGTAATCTTATGATACTAATATTTTCTATTCATAAATATTCAATTTATGTCAATTGTTACAATAGATTTAGAATTATATACCAAGATTTAAATTTCATTATTTTATGAACTAATTTAGGATATGACATTGTTTAGAATTAGACCATAGTGGAAGGAATGTAAACCATATCAATACCCATAATATATGTAGATATTACCCTTATGGGAAAAATAATGAATCTGGAGTTGGAGCTGGAGTTGGAACATAAAAAATTATAACTATATTGGGGAAACTAACTCCAGTTATAACCAATAACCTTTATCATATAGAGAAACCTACTAAACGCCAACATGGTTCACTAATGTCAGACCACTTCATGTGACTGTATCCTTTATCATTCAATGGGACTAATAATCCATTAGTACATTAATAATGTATAATGTACGTATACACTATATTTCTCACTTTGGGAATTAATAAAAGGGATAAAGTTGTCATAGAAGTTTATCATCTTAAAGGAGATACATACAAATGGTGGTTATTGATCTAGAACACTATGGAGTCAGAGGAAATAAATAGTACAGAGGGAATACATTCATGGATATTTGTTTTGGAACAATTTGTTCCTCAGGAGAAAAGAGAATATATGGATCAGAAATTCCTCAATAAAATTATAAATGAATGATAAAACTTTACTAAATATGAAATTAACTTTACATTATTAGAAAATCATGTTGTGGATTATGTATATAATATAAGAAGTAAGATCAATCACTTATTTTATGGGATAAATCTTGTAATTCTAAGTGAATTGTAATCTCATATATTTTTAGTGTTTGGAGATATAATATCAAATTTTATTAAGATATAGAACTAATAATTTGAGTCTTATTTTTTCTTGGGAAAATGAGAAGAGAAGCGGGTAGATGAGAAGTTAAAAAAATATAGAAAAAGAGGAAAAGGGAATGGTGGAATTTACAAATTATAATAATTGTAGAAAGAAATACCATAAAACATGCTTGAGGGAATGTGTGTGTTCTTCAAGTGTGGAGATATAGGCCATCATGATCATGATTTCATGGGTAATAAAGAATACTATAATGTCGAAGGCCTCAACTACAAGGGGATAGAGCACTATTTGAATGAATACACCAAGCGTCAAAGGAATTTTCCTTAGAAAATTCCAAGGGAGAACTAACAAGTTTATAAGATCTATATAGATGGTGTTGATGTTCCTAAGGATGTAGTGGAATGCACACTGATCATAGCATCAAAAATTATATAATTCTTTATTTATTCCTAGATCCGTGAAATCTTTTATATCTTCCATTTTTTTAATGAAAAATAGATATTTACCTAGTACCATAAGAAGAGAGTGGTTAATTAATACTCGTAGTGGAAATAATACTACAAAAAGGATATAAAAGTAACTTCCCATTATGACACAAAGGCATAGCCTGTTTACAAAATTGATTATTATATATTTAGTTGAATATGATATAATCCTCAGTATAGATTTTATTTTAAATTATAATGTAAAAATATTTCACTAAGGGAAATAAATTATAATTTTTTATGGATATATGAATGATTTGGTCTTTATATGTGATACTACCTAATCTTAATCATTTTTGGATCCACCTCCAGTATCAATCCATAATGAATTTATATGAGAGGAAGAGAAAAACAAACTTATGAATGGGAAATTTATCCTTAGAACAAAGGATATAATTATTGTGCATGAATACATTTATGTGTTTTTAAAATAACTACCTGGACACCCACTTGAGTATAAATTTTAATGTTATATTAATATTATCCCTAATTTAGCACTTATATATAATAATCTATATAGTATGGATACAATGAAATTAGTGGAAATATTGAAACCACTGAAAGAGTTGTTTGATAATATATTTATATGACCTACTATTTCATATCCCATTTTATTTTTATTAAAAAATATGGGTTTATGAGGTTATGAATTGATTGTTGAGAAATAAATTCCATTACTATAAATTAAAAGTATCCTCTTTAAAAATATTGATGAAATGTTAGTTCAACATCAAAGATCTCAATATTTTTTAAAGATTGATCTTTATTCTGGGTATCATCAACTATGTTTAATAAAGGGAAATATTACCAATACGACATTTAATGGGAGGTATAGACACTATGAATTTATAACAATAACCTTTATATTAACTAATGCACAGTTTAGTTTTATAGATCTGATGAGTAGAGTATTCAAGGATTGTCTTGATAATTATATTGTGTTATTTATTGACGATATCTTTATATACTCTAAAATCTATGATGAGTAATAGAGTCATTTTCGAAACATTATTGATAATATTAGAGAAAAAGTGTTATATGAAAAATTTAATAAATGTAAATTATGGATTTTGGAAGTGCCTTTTATTGTTCTCGTTGTCTATAAATTTATAATTTCAGTTGATAATTCAAAGACCAAGGAAGTGATGAAATGACCAATTCACTTGAATATAAATAAAGTGTGTAGTTTCCTTAGATTAATAGGTTACTCTCAGTGATTTATTCTAAATCTTACTCGATTAGCTTACCTGATAACCATATGGAAAAATAAATGGTTTAATATCACAAGGCCTTAGTAATGTAAAGAAATATTTTAAAAATTAAATTGGATGTTGGTCAGTGCACCGATAATGAATTTACCATCAGGTAGGGGTAGATTTGTGGTATATAGTGATGCATCAGAGAAGGGATTTGATGTGTACTAATGCATAGTTATAGAGTTATTTTTATGAATTGAGGTAGTTATTGATTCAAGAACATATTTATCCAACCCATGATAATAGTTTTGTATCCATAATTAATGAATTCAAGATGTTGAGTTGTTACCTTTATTGTGAACGATGTGAAATATATAGAGATAAAAAAGATTCAAATACATATTCTCACATAAAGACCTCAACATGAGGAAACTTAAATTGTAAAAACTACTTAAGGATAATTATTTCTCAATAAAAAATCACCATGAGAATTAAAATAAGTGGGATAATGCATTGAGTAGGAAAGATCATGTAATCTTGATAAAAATGATGATTGATAAAGATCCTATATTTTTGTATTTAGTAATATTTGATATGAGAGTCATTATGGAAGGGAAAAATCACATATATTCTAAATTATTTCCAAACCATACTTATTTGATAAAATAATTTTTTTTGATCTTGATGATAAGAATATTCAAGCGAAAATAAATTCCATTTAAGAAACCCTATTTTCCCTCTATAATACTTTGGAATATATCTAGAAACAGTTTTGGAGCCATGAACTGAAAAACCTTGTGATTCTAAGGTTTGGTGTCCAAAAAATTAATTTTATTAAAAAATAAAATATATTTTATATCATGCAAATATTATTTTCTAATTAAAATGGGATAAATCTAAAATAGAGTCTCAAATAAAAACTATGAGGTCACAATTGAGTCCAGAATGTGAGGGTTGCCCTAGGTGCGACCTAAAATGGGTCGGCGTGGTGTATTCTGATAAAGATACCATTGGCGGTAAATTCAGTGGATTAATTAATGGTTAATTTAATGATTTTTTCAATTAAAATAATTCTAAATCCCTCTAAATAAATCCTATTTTAAAGGATCTCTTGGGTTAGCCACATAACAATAGGATCATTGAGATGAGGATTTCACATTCCTCTTGCCGAGGGATTGAAATCTAAGGGTAATGAAACTCTGGATCTAGGAAAATCGAGGTACAATAAATGAAATAAATTCTATAATTAAATAGATAACACATTATTCATTGACAAAGTATCCATTAGGTTGGACCCCTCAATCTATGGATTCTTCCCCAATTTATTTGATGATTGATCTTGATCATACTGTTTCGTTTATTTGGCATAAAATTGATCATTTTCATGCTACTCTGAACAGATTTTGAGTTGTTTATTTAGTTTTCCCACCCGAAATAATCATAATATATATTCATTGGCCAAGAACTCTTGAAAATATAGTTTTACACCTTTGTTTTGATTCTTTTCTCTCACTTGTTCATTGTGTTATTCTCTATTGGGAAATGGGGATATGGTCCAACATTTCCATGTGGTATCAAACCCGATCAAACCCATGAATTCATTATGGATTCATGTAATATTAATTGATTGGTTAATCAGTTATGGATCCACTATATTTTAGGGATGTGTGTGATTACACTGAGGATCAGGATACTGGTGAGGCGATATGAGATAGTCATAGGAATGATAACACTTGGAGGCCTGATGTAGACTTCACACAAATTTACCTAATTCCCATTTTCCAGTTAGAAAACAACTGAAAATGATGAATGAAGGATTATACCTTGATTTTATATATCCTAGAGGCAAGATTCGGTGCAACGGGCATAGATTTGGAATGATGGAAGTAGATATAACTTCCTATGGAAACCCCAACTACATTCCATGTAGTCTGAAGAACACATGGAATGTATCCTATGGATGTGGTTCTTAGGGTTTTAGGTGTGTCAAATGTAACATTCCATGTGGGACCCCTACAATCCATGTGACTTGATGTTGGTGACCCGATGTGTACTATGGGAGTACAAAAACATAGGCATAACTGTATAATGGCACATAGCTAGGGTACATTGACATGACCCAAAGCACATGGCTAGGAATCTGTGATAGAGGAAACACCATGTACTGAAGTAAAAACACACACAAAAGGTTGCACAGACCTGACCAGGGGCATGGGTAGGACCCTGGGTGGCTGAGGCACGCCATGTATTCCTTTTAAACACTGTATAGTGATACATAGGAAGTGATCCATGTACCAATAAGAAATTATCTAGGAATTAGGGTGGGAAAACACACTATGTGGGCCCCCTTACCTGTCATGTACCCCCATTTTCTGTTGAGTAAACTTCTACCTCTCGTGTATCCTTTGTTGGGACTCATATTTTGGTATACAATTAGCCTATCCAGAGTGTTTTTTGGTTTATAACATTATGGCATCCTTTTTTTGGATTTTGATAAAATATTTGAAATATTCCAAGTGGGACACAACTTTAGGTGACTCTCAACGATGGTAGTGATTGGGTAGGATTATCAAATAGATTAGAGTGGAAAACTCCTATTAGGACATGGAATTGTTCCTTTATCTTCAATCTGACTGAAACCCTACTTCTTGGAAGAGCATGGGCCCATAATCAACCATTAGATTGGCACCCACCTTCTAGGATAAGGCATGGGTCCTCTACCTATCCACTAAGGGGAACCCTCTTATGGTGTTAGGGAATGGGGCCTCAATTATAATAGTGAAACCCTCATTCTGGACTGTGCTTAGGTCCCCAAACAGTAATGTTTCACCCTTCTTCTAGGTAGGGAATGGGTTCTCTACCAATTACTATTGAGAGTCACCATATTTCTAGGCACGGAATGGGTCCTCTACCCATTACTATTGAGTTTCACCCTTTTATGGAGATAGGTCATGGTTCCTCTACAGAAAATTGATTGGAACCCTCATGTGGAGTCATGTTATGTGTCCCCAACCATCAAAGTGGCACACTTCTGCTGAGATTTGTAATGAGTCCTCTATCAATCTACCTGAGTGGAACCCTCATGTGGAGTAAGGGTATGAGTCATTTATCAAACTGAGTGGAACTCTCTTATTGTACTAGACTATGGGTCCTCTACCTAGATATTGTTCCCCTTGACTATGAAACACAGTGGTGAGGTGTGGATTGAATTGGATGTTTCTTAGAACAAAAACAAGAGATGATGGGAATCATTGATGGACATTTGGAACTGATTTCACCATTTATTGGGTTGTGATGTGAGATGGAGATCAAGTTTCTCAATCATTTTGGATTTTTTTATTTATTATATTTATATATATATATCCATGTTGATAGATCTTGTTACTATCTTGATTTTGGTTGAGCAGTATATTCCTATGATGTCTCTTATAGCCCCCTTCAGCTTTCATGGCACCATAATGGGTATGTATATACCCACCCCTGCATGGGCTTTGTCTACACGTGTCATGCCTTATGTAGACAAGATAAAGGTTAGTACCAACTATAGAGGAGCATAATAATACCTGTTAAATTTTATCATGCATGGTGGTCTGAATTTAGAGATTCAAATATGGGCTCTTTTAACATTAAGTTTCTATTTCTTTTCAGGTTGAGACATCTTTCTGGTTGGGAATGTATTATTCCCCTTTACTTTTTAGTTTACACTATAGTGCTCATGTACTACCTAGAAATGTTTTAATGAGTGGTTAATCTATAGATGTTTTAAATTTTTATTATTATTCCACCAAACTTTTCCATCAATATGGTTGGGTGAGTGTGTAATGGTAATTTGGAAAAGGAATCCCATATTAGTTATTCCTTTCAGTCATTGTCTCCGCCTTTTAGCCTATAGAGGTGGGCTTGGGGTAGTGGCGACTTGAGTCCCATTGGGTCGGGTCTTGATAGATTGTTAACAAAGTTGTTAATTCCTTGAAATTATGTCTTGATTAGTCCCTTTATAGGAATTTTGTTGGGATTTAGGGAAAGAGTGTTAATGTTTCTCAAGTACAGGTTTGAGGCTAGGGAAACTAGTGTTAATACGTTGGCTAGTGTATCCATTTATGAGGACTCTGAATACCTTCTTGTTAACTTGAGATACATAGGTATTGGTTGCATGGATCAATGGTACATGCATCATATAGTATCAAGTCCTTGAATTTCCTTCTTGAGTTAGCACCCCAATATATATATACACACACATATAACCATGGAACCTCTTCATTAAATTTTTAGGATGCCTCTATGATGACATCTATGCAGGTTACAAATTTTGAATTGTGATAATGATTCGATAAGTGATGAGGCCTCAATTCAGGGGCCATCACATGATATTCTTCCTCTAGGTGGTAAGGTAGAAGAAACCCCACCTATTGAGAAGCAGATCATACTAGGAATAGAGGTCAAGGATGCATGAAAACTTAGTCCACTCTCTGATTTCTATCACCATTTTCCACTAAGGTTCCATAGTGAACCATATCCCTATAATGTGTAGGATTGGATAGAGTCAGTGATCCATGTTTTTAGTCATATAAAAACACTGAATTATTAGGTGGTTTTAATGGAAGCTGGCCTTTTCTCTAGAATAGTTGGGTATTTGTGGAGTCTAGTTATAGAGATGCATGATGAGTTGAAACTTTCATAGGATGATTTATAATAGCTTTCTCATTAGGTATACTACCCCTCATGCTTTCACATAGTTTGGATTCAAGAGCTTATGAAGATGCAGAAGGGAGAGAAGAAAATTGATGAGTATTTTGTGAGGTTCATAGGCCATACATGATACTCCCTCTACATGATTCAATATGAATACTTCTTGGCATAAATGTTTGATTAGGGTCTCCATATATACATCCCTGCCATTATGGAACCCTTATGAATTCCAACCTATGTCGGTGAGTTTGAGTAGGTGATCATGACAAAGAGATTCATTTCAAAGTGGCACCAGGTAGCTCAAGCTGGCAGTGGTCATTCTAGAGATGATTCATCCTTAGTAACTAGAACCCCCCATTCGACATGATCTTAGTTCCAGATATCTTAAAATGATCATACCTAAACATATAGTCATGAGGTAAAAGGACTCTGTAGTGGAGGATGGTATCCTCAATTGGGGTGGATCAATTCATGTGATGGTCAAGGTCACATAACATTTGTTTTCGTGACCTAATGTGCCAAGGATAATTGGAAGATAGTGGATGAACTGCCACGATAGAGGATGCGTTGTGGTCACAAATCTCCCAGGCGAGGGCAGTGTGGCCCCAAGGGAGGTGGGGATTATAGAATAGTTGGTGGGACATCAGGAGAACGAGCTTTGGATGGTGGATGGTGGATGATGTAGTGAGATCCTTCAACCATTACAACTAGGTCACCCATTTTAGGTTTAGAGAGATGGAGGTTTTGGAAATGGATAGATATAGGCTATGGATACATATAATCCAGCAGTACACAATATGATTAGATGTAGGATATTTATTTATTAAAATCTTGATTCTATATTAGTAGATACAGGTGTGATTCATGAATTCAGGTATTTACTAATGGTTCGAGAGTTGGATCTCATAGTTGAGGCATTAACCCATCATTTTTGTTTTAAGGTTCCTTTGGGGAACACTTACTCTATATCATTTATCTACTGAAAATGAGTGTTATCACTTGGTGGAGATAGGTTCTCATGAAGCATTTTTGTCATCAAAATATAACCCTATGACATAATATTTGGTATGTATTGGTTTTCCACATTCTAATATGAGATTTACTGTCACTGAAGATGCGTTTGATGACTTTTCACTGACGGGATGAGATTATCTTTTGTGGGAGGGAGTGATCTCTTGGAAGGATGAGTTGGTATCTTCAAATCTGAGACTACACCCCATCACGCATTAGTTGGAGAGTTCATCCCTTAGTGTATAATACTTTTCATGTATTTATATTCCATCATTACTAGATGATTTTGTAGATGTCTTTTCTGAGGAAAACTCAAGACTTCCTCTAAGGCGGTAGATGCCATTTTTCATTAAAATTCACCTTAGAATCACTCTTATATCTTCTATGGAATATCAGATGGCCCTACCAAGCTCCATGAGATGTGGTTGCAGTTAGAGAACCTTATATAGAAGATTTTTATTAAACCTGGTGTGCCCCAAGGGTAGCTACAGTATTGTTCACAAAAAAGTGTATGTGATCCTGTGGATTTGTGTGGATTATCGTCACCTAAACTAGGCCATGATATATAAAAAGTACCACTTGAAAAGGATTTATAAACAATTTTATCAGTTGTGATGAGAAATATGGTTCCTGAAGATTGATCTAACATCTGGCTACTGCCAGTTGAGAGTTTATGAGGCTGGTATTTTGAAGACGAAATTCCGATGTCACTATGGACATTATGAGTTCCTGGTGATGCCCTTTGGTGAAATGAATTACCCTTATATGTTTATGGATTTGATGAACCATATCTTATGTCCATACGTAGAAAGATTCATTATTAAATTCATCAATGACATACTCATGTAATCTTTATTAGAGGAGGAGCATGAAGATCAGTTGAAGATGGTCCTAGATTTACTTTTGGAGAACCAGCATTATGGTAACATCTTGAAGCTCCAGTTTTGGATTCCTGAGGATCAATTTTAGTGGAATGTCATTTCTGATCTTGGATTAGTAGTGGACCCAGTGAATATAGATATAGTTATTTCTTGGGATCCAACCAAGAGTGTGTTAGAGGTGCATTGTTTTCTTGGATTGGTGGGGTACTACAAGTATTTTTTGGCATACTTCTATAGGATTGATACCCCATTGAATAACTTGACATAGAAAGGGAAGTTGTTTATGTGGAATAAGTTGTTCTAGAGGTCCTTCAAGTATTTGAGTCTAATGATGATGAGTGGTCTTATTTTGAGACTACTGATTTATGGTGTGGAGTTCACATTGTATTATGATGCCTTAGGAACAAATATCAACTACATGTTGGTGCAGTGTTAAGAAGTTATCGCATATAGGTCAAGGTAGATGATACACCATGAAAAGAAAAACATGACTCATGAACTAGATCTGGCAGTGGTTGTCATCACCCTGATGATGTAGAGGAACTACCTTTTAAAATCATGTTTTTTTACTCAAACCATCAAATTCTCTGGTAGGTCTTCACGTAGAGAGACATTAACACAAGACCAAGCCACTAGTTGGAATTACTACAATACTTTGGCTTTGAGATATTCTATACAATGGGGAAGGGTAATAATTTTGAATATTCCCTTTGTATGAATTCCCATGATCGTTTAGTACATGAGGTTTGGAGAAGTAGGTTTCTTTATAGCTAAACCTAGTTGTTCAGAAGGGTGTATATTTTCTTAATTTGATGGTGTTTAATCCTCCACTCCTTCAGTGTGTGAGGGATTCCCTATATGGGGAAATCAATTGTGAGGTCTTATGAGAAAATATATCATTAGGATATTCACTAATGTATTTTATAAAGGTGGGAATCAGTCTATCCTTTTTCAAGGATGGATGATGGTCCTAGTCACAATGCACGAGAATGTGATGAGAGAATTTCACACATATCCTTTGGATGTACATCCTGGTGTATGGAATATGTAAAGAGACCTCGAATGATAGTTTTTTGGTCTATCATGAGGTGGAGAAGGGTTCAGTTCATCTCTCAGAGTGTCACCTGTCAGTAGGTGAAGCTAGATCGCCATGTTCTTGTTGGTTTGTTTTATCCCCTTGTGATCTTGGAGTGGAAATGGGATTAAGTATCCATGGAATTTGTGTTTGGGCTTACATGGATATCAAGAGTCCACGATTCCATATGGGTGATAGTTTACCGACTCTTGAAGTCAGTACACTTCCTTACTATCATGAAGTATAGTTTGGTGGAGATGCCTGGAGGAGGCATTCAAGACCGAGATGAAGATGTGTATTGGATTCCACCCTTAGATAGATTGTAATACCGAGCACATTATCTAGGTACTGGAGGATATGATGATGTATTTCATTTTAGTCTATAATCAAAGTTGGGAGGATAATTTTACCTTGGTAGAGTTTTCATACAAAAATAGCTACCACTCTACTATCAGCATGGAAAATTTTTAGGCCTCATATGAGATACCCTTAATGTCACGATTTTGATGGAGAAATATCATAAATACATCTCTTCTTTGGATAGAGGTAGTGAATGGGATGACAGAGAAAGTCCAATTCATCCACGAGTGGATGAGTACATCCTAAATCTAGTATAAATATTCAATAGATTGATGTCGTAGGCCCATGGAGTTCAAGAAGGGATACCAGGTTCTTTTAAGAGTCTCCCCATGATTAGGATTTATTATATTAGTCCAAGGAGGCAAGAAATCCCCAAGGTTCATTGAGCCACTTGAGATCTTCTAGATGGTTGGAAATTTTTCCTACATCCTCACAAAACTCCCATAGATGGATCAAGTTAATGAAATCATCCATGTGTCACAATTTAGGAGATACATGAATGACCCTTGGAATGTTATTGATTAGGGATATATGGGCATCGAGGATATAGAAAATTTTATAGAGAACCCAGTGAAAATTGAGGATTGGTAGGAGATGACCCAATGTGGATGGACCATTCCCTTGATTTAGGTTGTGTGGTAACCAATGAACATGGAGGATAGATTCTGGGAGTGGGAGATTCATGTTCTATATTATTATATCGAGCTTTTTTTAGTATTTTATTTAAGTATGGAATCTACTAAAATAGGGAAATAATGTAGAGACATTATTTTTACTTTGTAAGTATTTGGAATATATTTAGAAATAATTTTAGAGCTAGTCACTGAGAAGTAATGTGATTTAGATGCCTGTTGTTCCTAGAATTAATATTTTAAAAATTTTAAAAATATTTTATGTTTCTCACACATGATTTATTAAAGAAAATGAGATAACTTCTAAAAAGAGTCTTTGTAAAGACCCGTAAATTCCAAGGAAATTTTTTTCTTAATTTTCTTTGGAATTTTACAAGAACGCAGTTTCTGACGGCACCTGATTCCGAGGCCCGGTGTGCCCGGAATCATTTTCCGAAGTTTGGCTTGGGTACATTCAGTGAATGGACGAGTGGGTTTTTCTAACTTTTGAACCGGTGCTCGGAATCGAATTCTGAGGGCACCGATGAAATCGAAGTGCCGGTATTCGCTTAGAAACGCCTCTTCTGGAGTTGCGTTTTCTCGGGTGTGGTTTTTAATTTTTGGGCTTAAAGTTAAGAAATTAATTAATTTTACGACAACTTTATTTTATTTCACTTAAGCCACTTGGAAGCCACTTGAAGCCACTTAAAAGCGGCTTAAACTGAGTTGAACCGGATAGGGTACTATCCAGAAATATCCTACCCTCTTGGTAGGATATTTCTGAGGTGGGGCCCGCACGAGCCCCGTCGTTTCTTTCCGCTAAGTAACGCACCCGCGAAAACCCGTCATTATGAAAGTCAACTGACGCGTTTTCTTAAATTCTTAACAGACCATTTAATTGGGCGGTTTATTTCGTAAATTAAATGAGCTGTTTCTTTCGTTGAATTAATTCTACGAATTAATGGTTCGTTTCTTATCTTTTGAAATTCAAATGTTTAGTTGTGTAAATAAAATAAGGCTTAAGCTTATTTTATTTTGGGTTGGTCTCCTTTGCCACCTTGAGAGATTTTGAGAAGCTCTCTCCATCTTCTTCAACCTTGACGAAGAACACGAAGAACACTTAAGCTCCAACGAAGAACGTTGCTTCTCTTCTTCGTAGCCGGTGTGTTTTCGAAGATCGACGACGCCGCTTCTTCGATCATCTTTCCGTGTCAACGAAAGGAGACGTCATTTCCTCCTCGGACTATCTCCGTCAGCTTACGAAGCTTCTCCAGTGACGTACCTCTTCGGACGCACCTCGACGTCAACGGAAACGACGTTCGATATCCGCGACGCCCGACCTCCGCGACGCTAGTCTTCTGCGGCTTGATTGGCGTGCTCCGCACTTGAATCTGAGGTAGGGGATTGTTGATATTTTATTTATTTATTTTCCATTCTTGATTCTAGAATGTCGAACTTCAAGGATAAAGGATTAAATGTTATTGTCTAACGACAGGGGGGGCCCGGACCGCACCAACACGGCCGAACCCCCCTCCTATGTTCATAATTGTTTCCTTGCGGATGGAACGGGATGGAGTGGTGCCGTTGCACCACGTGGGAATCACACGACAATTATTGCGCCGCACCGTCGCGCCACGCCGTGGAAAGAAATCCAAGAACGCGACGCCGTCGCGTCGCGTCGAAGAAAGTCAAAGGCGCCGCGGCCGGAGCGGGGCCGCGGTGGAGGGAAGCGATGCCGTCGCATCGCGCCGGACGGCGTAGGCCGCGGCCGGTTCCGGGCCGCGGTGGAGCAAGATGACCGGCGGCCTGCACCGGGCCGCCGGTGTCGGCGAAGGAAGGACCGGCCGTCGCCGGTCCTTGCTGGCGAAACCGGCCGGCCGGACAGTGGAGACCGGGGGAATTAATTTCCCCAGGCCGGGTCTCAAAAGCGGCCCCAATTAAGGGGCCGCGGTTCTCAAGGGGGGGGGGGGGGGGGGCTTTGCCCCCCGCGCGCGGCGCCCCGGCCGCGCCGCCGTGCTGGTCCGCGCCGCCGCGCCGGACCGCGCCGCCGCACCGGCCCGCGCCGCCGTGCCGCCGGCCGGCCAGAGTTTTCCGAGCCGGGCCGGGTCGTCGGGCCGGTTCGCCGCCCGGGGCGGGTCGACCTGGTTCGACCGACCCAGGGGGGTCGGGCCGGGTCGGCCCGGGCCCAGACCCCCAAGTTTCGGACCACTTTCGGTCAAATTCCTGTATCTTGGGCTACGAGCCTCCAAACGACTCGCCGTCAGCGGTAACACGATCCTTGGATCGAGACGGTCGTTTCGGTATGCTATACTCAAGGTGCACCTTCCTTTTCGGGAGCCTACGTGGTTAAAACTCAATAGTTAAGCATGCTTCGCCTAGAGTAGTGATCAGGATGAGTGACCTCCTGGGAAGTTTCCCAGGGTGGGTGTGAGACGGAAAGGCCAATAACTAACAGACCGGGCTTCCGATTGACGCGCCGTCTATTTTTTTGAATTCCTCTAAGTGAGACAGATCTTTTGGCTTACTCCACTCGAGGTTTGGATGCCGACGGAGTATGGACGGGTTGGTTCGCTCACAAAATCAACCGGGCCCCTGGAACGAAAAAGCCAATAACTCTCAGACTGGGCGTCCGATTGATGCGTCGTCTGTTGCGTTGAGTTCCTGTTGATGATACGGAACATTTGGCATCCTTCGCCGAGATTTGGATGCAGATGGATAGTGGCCGGGATGGATCGCACCGAAATCCAACCGGGCCCCTGGAACGGAAAAGCTGATATCTTTCAGACCAGACGTCCATTTGACGAACCGTCAGCGGCGTTGGTGATCACGTTGAGTAACTGTCCCTATAAGTATACCCTTTGGGAGTTCGGGGTACAGTTGAGATATGGCCGGGTTGGTTCACTCACGAAACCAACCGGGCCCCTGGGACGAAAAGGCTAATACCTCACAGACCGGGCGTCCGATTGACGCGCCGTCTGTTGCGTTGATACCCCTGTGACGAGGCGGTCTTTTGAGATACTTCTTCGTGGGACTTTGAGATACTTGGAGTATGTACTTGTAGCTCGTGGAGTAGACCCTCCCTGAGACGAGCGTATGGAGTACGGAGACCGTGTAGCCGGAAGAGACCTGAAGACTGCTTGTCCGATTCGATTCAGAGTGACTTACGTAGCCCAGTGGGGAGCACTACTTTGTGAGGTGGCAGACCCACATCGGAGGAGCACTACTATGTGAGGTTGCAGACCCGCGGTACTTGATAGAAGGAGTACCTCTGTAGGCTATGAGGGGGGAGCACTACTGTGTTTGAGTGGCAGACCCCGGTGGGAAGCACTACTGTGTGAGGTGGCAGGCCCGCGGTACTCGACAGGAGGAGTACCTCAGCAGTCTTAGGTTAGTGAGCAGTACCTCGGAGACGTGACAGGACCACTGTACACTCCACAGACGAAGCTCTTCAGCTGTTACGGTTTCGATAATGAAAATCCTGGTTTGAGCTAAGACTTTTGAGCTTTGTGTTTACCTCATGATTGAGATGGGTCACTTGATCACTTAGGTATATGTATGGTCATATACCTGGGTAGTGGTTATCCGTTGATTTCACAATCCTTGTGTTTCTTCATGATTGAGATGGGTTACTTGATAACATAGGTATATGTATGGGCATATATCTAAGTAGAGGTTATCTGTTGAGATCTTCTTGTGGTTATCCTTTTTCGTTTAGTGAGACCTTGAGGGTCTCGGGGTCCCTACTGAGTATCGTTATACTCACCCCTGCACGGGCTATGCCTGCACCTCGTTGTGTTGGTTGCAGACGACGGGAAGTACTGACGGAGGCCGAGTGCTTGAGGACTGGACGGTACCCGGAGGTGGACTACACGACGAGTCGGTACCCGGAGGTGGACTACACGACGAGTCAGTACCCGGAGGTGGACTACGCGACGAGACGACTCACAGAGGAGGTTGACGGACGAGAGCATGGAGGAGGCGATCTGTACCTACCCTTCAGGTAGGATCCGTGGTGGACGACCAGGAGCTACGCTATCTGTACCTACCCTTCAGGTAGGACCCGAGGAGGACGACCCAGGAGCTGATTCCCTCTTCCAGCTGTTTGCCTTTTTGTTCAGTTGTAGTTGTACTTTCTTTTGGGTTTGTATTCTGGCCCATTTACTTTTCAGCTTTTCTTTTGTACTTAGTGTTTTGTTCCGCCTGTACTCTGTGGTGCTTGTTTTCTTTTATAAAGGAAATTCCTTCCCAGTTATTGGGATTTTAGGCCTTTGGTGCTAGTCGCCAGCCCCTGGCCTATGGAAGGCGGGCTTGGGGTAGTGACAGCACGGGCCCCGAGGACGGGTCGTGACAGTCTTGGATAAAAAATTTGAGACCACAGTTGAGTATGTAAAACAAGGTTTACCCTAGATGTGACCAAAAATGGGTCGACACATGGTGTTTAGATAATGTAACTATTTTTAGTACATTGAGTGAATTAATTAGGTGAATAATTTACTTTATTTATTAAATGATATAATATTAAAACCCCATAAAAATAGCTTGTTATAGCATATCTATATGGTTAGGTACATAAACCTATAATAATTGGGAGGAAGATACGATGTTCATCTCATTGGAGGATCGAAATCATAAAAAATGAAACTCCATATCCAAGAGAATTGAGGCACATCAAATGCAGTGAACTGTCTCATTCATTGAAGAAATCATTATTCCTTGATGAAAAATCAAATCTTAAGGTAGGAATTATTAATTCATGAATTATTCCCCCAATTAATTAAATAATTATGAATCATCACCCTATTTATTTTAACTGCATTCAAAATGATCATTTTCCTGAGCCCACGAACTGATTCTAAATTTTTTATTCAGTTTTCTCACCCTTGGGCATTTCAATTTGATTTTGTTGGCTAAAAAACATTTTTAAATTATTTTGTCACCTTTTTTCCTTATTTCCCCCATTTTTCTTTGTGTCCTTCTCTATAGGGCAATGGGGACATGGTTTAATAATGTAGGGAGAGATCAAACTTGATCAAACTCCCATATTCATGATGGATTAACGTGTGACAAATAAATTGGAGAATACTAGATGGATTCAAATTATATGAGGAATTCGGGTGATTCCAATGAGTATTGGGATATCAGTGAGGTGATGGGAGATGGATGGAGGAGTGGAGGCGTGAGGTGGTCTCATGTGGGATTCATACGGATCAATGAAATCCCATTTTCTGGCTAACGGACAGTCGAAAAATATTAAAAGAGGCTTTCACATTGATTTTGGGTCACCAAGAGGCGACATTGGATACAACAAGCATGGATATGGAATGTCATAAGGGGATATAAATTTCTATGAAAAACACAACTGCACGACATATAGTATAAAGAACACATGGAAAGTATTCTCATAGAGGAAATGGTCTGGATTTCAGGTAAGTTAAATATCACAGTCCATGTGGGACACCCAAACACAATTTGAATCAGTATTGGAAACATGGAATGCACACCAAGAGTACATAGACATGGGAATGAAATGGTACATGTAGTGTACTAGAACATGGATGGGGTACACAGGCATTCCTTGAAGGACATGGGAAAGACCTAGTGTGGGAGGACACACCATATACTGAAGTACATGGTCACAAGAATGGTTACACAGAGATTGATATGGGCACATGTAGGACCCCAAGTGGTTGATGCATGTCATTTACTCCCCTTACTTTCCATGTAGGGATACCTGAAGAGTGATAGGTGTATCAATAGGGACAAAAACCAGGAATTGGGGCATGAACACATGCCATGTGGGTAACCATACACTTTTTTTACCCCCACATTCCTTTGATGAAACTTATACCTCTCATATCTTCATTATTTGGACTCATATTTTATCATACATGTAGTATATACTGAGTGTTTTTATGTATAGAATGTGATAGTAGACTTTGTGGTGGATTTTGAGATATTATGTGAGATGTTCCATGTGGGATGCTTCTTCATATGATGCTTTATGAGAGTAGTGACTAGGCAAGATAATTAGAAATATTAGAGTGGCTGGCTCTTTTTGGGGAAGGGAATGGGCCCTATAGCTTCTATCTAAGTGGCATGCTCTTTTTTGGAATGGCATGGGTCCTTGATCAATCATTTGATTGAAACCCTCCTACCAGGATAGGGAATGGGTCCACTACCTATTATTGAGTGGAACCATCATGCATAGTTAGGGCATGGATCCTTGACTATCAGAGTGGCACCCTCTTGTTGGGAAGGGCATGGACCCTGAACCACTAGAGTGGTACCCATCTATTGGGCAGGTGATTGGTCCTCGACTGATTACTATAGAGAGGATCCCTCTTGCTAG
The DNA here is from genome assembly GCA_963277665.1 of Viscum album. Classification (NCBI taxonomy): domain Eukaryota; kingdom Viridiplantae; phylum Streptophyta; class Magnoliopsida; order Santalales; family Viscaceae; genus Viscum; species Viscum album. The sequence goes on along the minus strand of OY728159.1, from coordinate 1,675,699,740 downwards.
ATAGGGCATGGATCCTATAATTATTGTTATTGAGTGGTAACCTTCTATAAAAATAAAGCATAGATACACTATCGACTATTGAGTGGCACCCTCCCATGGAGTCAGGACATGGGTCATGAACCATCATTGTGGCACCCTCCTCATGGGACATGGCATGGTTCCTCTAGATATTTACCTAAGTGACACCATATTTCAGATTTAAGGTTTGGGTCTGCTATCTACTTGAGTGGAACCCTCTTTCTATACAAGATTATGGTCCCTCTACACAGATATTGTTCCCCTCGATTGTGAGACATAGTGGTGAGGCATTTTCAAAATTAAATGTCTCTTTTTATAGAAGCATGACATGATGGGTATCATTGATAGAACATTAGAACTAATGAAACTCTTTCCCGGGCTAGGCTAGGAGATAGAGATCCCACTTCTCTCTCATTTGGGATTATTTTTTTGAGATCATATATTTATCTTTATCCATGTTCCTTGATCTGGATTTTAATGACTCAAATTTTCCATTTATTATTTTTCAGTATTATATGGGATATTTTAGAAACCAACTACTGAAATGACACATGATTTTGAGGCCTGGTGTGCCTAGAATTAATTTCTGAAATATATTAAATATATTAAATGTCGTGTTAAAATATTTTTACAAAAAAAAGGAATAACTTCTAAACAGAGGCTCAGATCATAAACATGAGGGCACCACTGAGTTCAAAACATTGGTTTTACCCTAGGCATGTAATAACCTTTTTCCACACTGGGCGTTTATGGGAAATTTATTGTTGTGGTAAAATAAAAAAATAATGAAATAAATTTATTTTATTTATATATTGATGTAGTAACCTAAATTATTATGAAAGAATATGGTTATGATGAAAATCTAGGGTTAACCACTTAAAATTGTATCCATCGGAAAACCCTTGGATAGAGTGTTGGAGGATATCTCTTAGGAAAAAATACACTGAATCGAAGATCCATGATTATTGTGCAAAGGTATTTAGAGATCTCACTAATGAAAATAGAACAAGTTTGTTCTTCATCCATGATTGATCCATATCATGTTGGGAAATTAGTTTTAAATGAATTTATTTCCCTATAATATTTTCCATGATAAAACATGATCAATCCATCAATAAATTAATCCATATATCATGTAAATTGAATGATGGGTTAGTTTCCTTCATTAATTGGGAGATATTAATTGTAATTATCTGTTATCTCTTCATTATTCACTATAATAGCAATGAATCATAGTGCACAAAAACATTGACTGAGGTCTATTGCCCATGATTGTCCCATGTTGTTTTCTCCCTAGATTCTTCATTCATGATGGGTGTTAGCCTCTGTTTTTTAGTTCAACAGACACTGAGGAAATCAATCATTGCACAAAATTTTCATAGAACACCAATTCAATATTGTAGATTCAAGATTATAGCAATGTGATGGTGGTACAATGATGGGTGCATCGTCAGATACGATGGTGTGGATGTCGTGTTCCTTTATTTGGTGTGTAATGAATAACACCATTAAGTTGTGTTTTCAAAATGGACTTGCTAGCCATATTTCAATGATTTGACAATGGAAAGGCTTGAAAAACAACAATCTTTAATTTGAGCACGGGGCATGGCCAGAGTGGTGGCCGGAAAAAAAATAAGACTCATGGATTCTAGATCTCAATTTAAAAAAAATTACATGGAACATGATGTGTATAGTGGAGATACATGTTGTGTGAGACCCCTATGTGGTAGCTAGGGTTTCTGAAAAAAGATAAGTATCACATTTTGTGTGACCATGTCACGTGATTTGAGACCCTCCCTGGATGGATTGACGTGTACCTAGGAGGGTACACAGACATGGTCAGGGGTAAATGGTCAGGTCCACACTATGTACTCCCACACAAACCAGCATATCATAGATATACATGTGTAAAATTGTGTACTTGTACATTGGAATAAGTTCATGGGTAGTCACCCGCCTTGTACTATTACACAGAAACAAATACAGACATGGGTTGTTTACATGGGTAGGACCTAGGGTTGAAGTGACAGAGTGTGTACCCTTAGTGTACACTGTGTAGTCCATAAAAGTTGTCTTAGAGATATTTTCCTATTTATCATGTACATGTTTTTTAGGGTGTGTTCCCTATATCCTTTTCCTTGAGGGTTAATATAGAATCAACTCTTACAAATAGGACAATGATACATTCAATAGGAATTCTTGGATAGAGTTGTTATAATCCTTCAATGGGGCCCTGGGTGAGATCCTCTATCATATTCTTATACAAGGTGAAGTTATTTGTATCATTGTGACCAACACATCGCTGGAAATGATCCAATACATAGTGGGTTAATCTAGATTAAGTTGTTGGTATACCCTATATCCTTGGGAGGGATCCTCATTTGTGAATCATATCTCTTTAGACATCCATCATATACTTCTAACGGTGAGACCTGATGATAAAAACCTCTCAAAAAACGTTATTAGTGCCATATTACTCATGGAATGTGTTTTATTAGATGAGTTCTTTTTGTAACCATTGAACTAGAATCCTAGGGTGGAATTATTGTTGTTACATTACCATGAGGTTGTGTGTCTTTGTTGAGTATATATGTAGATTATTGTTATATGTGTTGTAGCCATATAAATTTGTAGATATGACTATTATACTTTCATTATATACTTTGTGGTTTTAGGATTTCCTATTGGGTATTGTTATACTCACCCTTGCACAATATTTTCCCATACATTTTGTGTCTTTTGAAAATGATCTAAATTTTGATGGAGTCCCCAAGAGACCAGGTTCAGATGGTGCTTAGTGAGTCCAGATATAAAGATGTGTGTTCCTATGGTATCTTGACAGTATTCCCCAACATTAATTTCGGGTTGGATTTTTTTAGACTCTTTGTGGTGGGGTTGTATTTGGATTGGATTACTTTCTAATACTTATTTTCAAACTCTAGTTCTGGTATTTATATGTATGCATACCTAGTTGTTCATTTGTTTTACATCTCACCATTATACGGGCATGGAGATGTGTGCATGTGTATATGTAGTTAGGCTAAGTCCTTCCATGTTATTAATATGCATACTTGGTGCTAGTCACCACCCCTTGGACTATTTTAGGTGTGATTTGGGAGTGTTGGTATAGGAACCATTAGAATAGGTCATTAAAAAGTGGTATCAGAGACAGTCAATTCTACCCATGCACCAGTGTCTATGTTATCGGTTTGGGGAATCAACACTAAGTGTTTTGAGTTAATATTTTAGGCCAGCAACTCTAGTGTTGGTGTGATGGTGGAAGTATCCATACAATAGGGCTTTGATCACCATTCTTTGGAATCAGTACATTATAAAGTTTTTTGTAGTGAAAAAAGGGTACATACACCATATATAAATGGTTTGTGGTTTTTATGTCCTTATTGGGTCATATCTCCATATATAATCATAGAATGTGGTACATCCTTTTTTACTTTCAAGATTCCTTCATAACGTATACTAGGGAGGATTCAGAATTAGGATCATTTGGATGATATCCTTAGTAATGTGGAATTGATACAGGGATCAATTCCAATGATGTTACCTCTTGGTGGTGCACCAGCTATACCACCACTTGTAGAGTAGCAAATGGTGCATGCAGTACCAGCTGACGAGGTGTGAAAGATAAGATTACATAAAAAGTTTCATTGAAAGAGACCCATTAGGTTGTGAGGTAATCCCTACCCACATGAGGATGAGGGATGGATTGAGGTAGTGAAAATAGTTTTGTGTCCGGTTAGGACACCACCAGACCAGACAATGGTTTTTACAATGAGACTCTTTCCTAGATTAGTAGGATGATGGTCTGGTTTGGTGATCCAGGCTTATTAAGATGAAAATCTTGTATGGTTATATTTATAGTGCACTTTCATAAAGGATTTATCATTATCTATATTGAGGTATATACATATCTAGGTGCTTCTACAACTTTAGTAGGGTATCATGGTAATCACTGAGTATTGATCGAGCTTTAATAACCCCTCTAGGTACTTAATGGATATGGTTTGAGATTAGTTCTTTTGGTATTGGAACTTCAAGTGAGGACTGCGTAGAGATTTTTGCGCTAGTATTATACCCATGTTCATTTCTACTTATGCTGGGGTGATAGAATGAACTTTAGTGGTTGAGAGTTTCCTAGTTGAGTAGACACGAATGCTGGTTGCTGGAATTTTGAAAGTAAGAGTAAAGACATTGGTCCTAGTGTATTGACTGTAGTCTTAGGGACCATTAAAAGTGAAATGTTTTAGGAGGATACCCTAGGATATAGGTTCTATGGTGTTGGTCTAAGATAATGGCTACAATCATCCAATAGAGAGATAGTGGTACACATGTGATGATAGGGGACATCTCGATTAAGATTATTTGACCTGCAACATGACTGATAGGGGGAAATTATATGGACCACTAAGGTTGATGAAGTTATAGTATTGGATTGGTACACAGGTAGGGGGAAATGGGAGTTGATCTATGAGATATTATATAAGTTTTAGACACTTTGAGTTTTTACCACCACCAATACTAGGTGGTCGACGATAGGCTCAGGGAGATGGAGGATAGTGGTGGGGGCTGCTATAGGTAGTCAAGGATTACGACTCAGAGGCTCCAGTGATGATTGAAGGAATAATATGTCTATTTTCTATCTTCTATATAATACTAATCGACAGAAGTTCTAACCATTCCATTATTTACACCAAGTTGCTTTGAGACTGGGAGATTTTTGTTGATCCCTTGGCTCAACCCTTGTTCTTTGAGAGTTCTACTAGAGACAACTCAACAATCACACACTTGTTCCAATAGTGTAAATTGACTATTGTATATGAGAGATTGTTTTTGGATCTCTTTTTGGTATCAATTAGGTCTTATGATGTCATCTTTAGTATGGACTTGTTATCTATAATTCATGCACAGATTGACTATTTCATGTAGAGGATGTGGTGTATCAATAGTGATGGTACTATGTTTTATATTGTGGGTGAAATAGAAATCTAGATAGTGTAGGATGGAATAATTCATAGGATGGTGTATATGATTTCTCATAAATTACCTAACATGATCCTTGGTGTAGTCGATGTTATGAGTTTCTAGTTACCTATAGTGGTAGAAAACTATGAGGACGTCTTTCTCGAAGATGTTCCCGGCTAACTTCCCACTGAGAGATAGAATTTTTCATTGATATACAACATGGTATGACACATATATCTATTCTATAATATCTAATATCTCCTGCAGATATTTGTTAGTAGAATGTATAGTTAGAGGACTTGCAAAGGAATGGATTTTCTTGACCCAGCGTTTCACCCTAGGCAGGAAGAGTTTTGTTTGAAAAGAAGGTGTAAGGGAGATTGAGGTTATTTTTAGAATACCAGTAATTGAACTAGGTGACCATGAAGAATAAGTATCCACAAATGAGGATTGATGAACTCTTTGATAAGATGAGTGGGGAATGATGGTTCTTGAAGCTTGACCACAGGTCTGGCTATTACAAGATACGAGTACGAGATGAGGATATAACAAAGAAGACATTAAGATGAAACTATAGTCACTATGAGTAATTGTTGATTACATTTGGAATTATTAAATCCCCGAAAGTGTTAATGGTACTAATTAAACATATATTTCAACCTTTCATATACCAATTCATTGTGGTCTCCATTCATGATATTCTGTTGTTCTCGACGTCTGAAGAGGAGAACAAAATACACATGAAAATATTTCTAGATGTACTTAAAGAACACAATTGTTATGGTAATATCTTCATGGTTTAGTTCTAGATATAGGAGTTCCACTTTCTAGGATACATTACATAATCAAATGAATTGGCAGTGGACCTCGCCATGGTCAAGGCAGTGTTTACATGAGAGCCGCCAAAGGGAAAGAAAATGTTATAGAGATTATATGGGTTCATAGGCTATTATCGTAGATTCATACCTAATTTTATAGGATATAATATCCATGAAATATTTGACCCAAAAGTTTTTTCCTTTTGTTTGGACAAAGATGTTCTAGGACGCTTTATAGGAGTTGAGGAAGATATTGAAGAGTGATTCCATATTGTGATTACTAGAGGAGGGTGTCGAGTATGCAGCGTTGTAAGATTAATCAAGAACTAGGATTGGATATTTTCTAACATAAATTTATGAAATGATAACCTATGGTTCACATCAGTTGATTCCACATGAGCAGAACTATGTGACACCCGATCTTCAGTTAGCCATAGTGGTCTTCGCACTAATTATTTGGAGACACAACCTGATTGGAGAGAAGTTTTTCATTTATTCTGATAACAAGAGTATCAAGTATATATTTTGTCTTATGAATATTAACTTTATATAGAATCAATATCAATATTTCTTCCTAGATTATGATTTATAAATTTTCTATACACCTGGGAAGCAGAATCTTTTAGCACATTCTCTCAATAAGAGATCTTGTTTGTGGTTATTGAACGAGGAATTAGAGAAGTCAGTCTCATTGTTATTATAATTTGTGGATTGAGATAGAGTAGATTACCTCCAATAGATGGGTTTCACCCCTCCACCTTTTTATCATGTCAAGGAGCCACAACTTGGGTATATGATTGTGAGACGGAACATACTCAGATATTCGCTTAACATGATTCTGATGGATTTTACGAAGGTGGGGAGAATGTATTTAATTTCATAGGTTGAAAAATGGTACCATTGATGTTTCATAAGATGGTTCTATAAGGTTTCATATGCCTTTTTTGATGATACATAAATGTGTGTTAAACATGTACTAGGACCTCTAATGTTAGTTTTGGTGGCTAGGGATGAAGAAGGGAGTTATAGAGTTTGTCTCTTAATGCCTTGCCTGTCAGCATGTGAAGGCTAAGCACAAAGTTCTAGTGGACTAATATCAACCCTTTGAGGTTCCATAGTGGAATTATTATTGGATATATATGGAATTTTTGATGGTATTACTATGTAAATATAGGGTACAAGTTGACATTTGGGTGATCATAGACTAACTCACCAAGTCATCCCACTTCCTAGACACATGAGAGAAGATCTCAGTAGAGTGCATGAGAAACATATACATGTAGGAGATAGTCTGAATCCAAGGAGTTCCCTTAAAAATAATTTATGACCATTATTATCTCTTCACATTTTGTTTATGGAAGGTATTTTTGGATGTGTTTAGGACTTAGTTATTCTTGAGAATGGTGTTTCAATCTCAGATTGACAGCCATAATGATCAGAACATTTATGTCATGGAGTACATGTTTTTATCTTTGATGTTTTACTTTAGATATTGTTATGAGGGTCACCTATATTTGATGGAGTTAGTATATAAAAATAGACACCAATCCACCATTTTTATGGAACCATTCGGGGATTTGTACGAGTGACCCTATAGGACACCACTTTGCTGGGATGACCCAGGAGAGTCAGCAATTACGGGTCTAGAGTTGCTGTGAGCAACCACTGAGAATGTAAAGACCATACAAGAGTGGATGAATAATGCATTGAGATGTCAAAAGTCTTATACAGGTAGATGAAATAGGCCATTGGAGTTTGAGGATGGAGACCATGTGTTCCTATGGATTTCACCTCGACGTGGATTATGGATATTTGATAAGGGTGACAAGCTATCTTTGTGATTCATTGGCCATTTCCATATATTACGTAGAGTTAGTGAGGTGATGAATCTCTTAGATCTACCACTATTATTAGAATATGTACACAATGTCTTCTGTGTGTCGTAATTAAGGAGGTATATGCATGAACCATCACACATTATTGATTGAAAAGAGATATAAATTGAGGATAGAGATAACTTCTACCTAGTAGAGATCAAGGATCAGTAGGAGAGGATCCTTCATCAGTGAGATAATCCTTTAGTGCATGTCTTATGGCAGCCCATGAATCTTTAGAAGAGCACATGGGATCAGGAGTCTTAGATATGTGTTCAGTACCCACAAATATTTGTGTAACCAATGTTAGGGATTTTTGAAGGTAAATTCCCACGGTGAAGATAATATAATGAATCAAATTTTCCATATATTATTTTGGAAATTTTATAGATTATTTTCAAGACCATAAACTGATAGGATGTGTGATTCCAAGGCCCAATGTGTCTAGAATAAATGTCTGAAATATATTAAATATATTAAATGGAATGTGCATGTAGTTTTCATGAAAAAATAGAATAAATTTTAAGTTGGGGGATCAGAAATAAGAGGGATCTTTTGAGTTCAAAAAATAATTTTTACCCTAAGTGAAACAAAAGTTTTTTTTGGTATGGGTGTTTGTGGGAATGGAATCATGGGTGTTCAATAAATAAAACCATTAAAAGGGAATTTTTTTATATATCCATTTACATGTCAAACTAAATTATACTATAATAATATGGTTATGATGGAATTACAAGGTTACCCACATAACCCTGGAGCCACTAGAGAATCCTTGGGGAGAGCTTTGAAGAATCCCTCTTAGGAAAACATCAACTAAATGAAATATTGGTGATCAGTGTGCAACGAGAGTTATAGATATCACAAAAAAATGACACGTTATCGTTATTCCTCAATGATCAATCCATCTCTAGGTAAAAGGTTTGTTTTTATTTTATTTATTTTTTAATTATCTTTTTTATACTGAATGTGGATTAATCAACAAATAGATTTATATAATGATCATGTGTATTACAGCATTGGTAAGTTTCATTCAGAAATTAGGAGAATTTATTTGTGATCACATATTATCTCTTTATTCATCATTTGAATTAAAATAATTGAGGTTGACACTAACATAAACCAAGGTACCTTTCTTATGATTTATCTTTTTTATTTTCTCCCCTAGTTCATCATTCATCATGGGTGTCCTCCATTGGTCATGGTTTAACATACACCAAGGAAATTTATCATTTCAAACCAGTTTCATAGCAAAATGATTCAATATTGTAGATCCGGAATCGAAATGATATGAGATTGGTGTGATAATGAGAGAGGAAGCGGATCAGATGGTGTGGATGAACTAATTTTGTGTAATTTGATGAGTAATGAAGACCACTATTCGAAGAAGTTTTCAGAATGGATTTGATAGATGGATTTCAATGATTTAAGACCACAAAGGGCTGACTGATGATACTCTTTGATTCTAACACAGAGACTGGATGGAACAGTGTACAAAGAAGTGATGGATATGTGTGGATTCATGATATGGATTTATTGAATTTTCCAAAGAACACATCATGTAAAGAAGAACTACATTCCATATGGGACCCCATTGTGACGACTAGGGTTTTCAAAGGATGATATGTATCACACAACATGTGACCATGTCACATGGTATGTGAACCTATGTGGATGGAATGGCATGTACATAGGAAGGTATAATACACAATAAGGGGTATAAAACCATGGTCACATCGAGTAATACTACATGGACAGGACCAATTTGGATATTTATAGGCTAAGCCATGTATCGTCATAGGGGAAGCTGCAGATCATGTACTAGTACATAGACATAGACATTGACACTGGCCATTTACATGGGCAAGAACTATGGTCAAAGAGACACATCATTTACCCCTACTACATGTCGTGCACTCCCTCAAAGTTATATTGGAGCACTATTCTTTTGTAACTTTGACAAGTTTCATTATGGTGTGTTCCCTATATCCTTTTCCCTGATGGTTATTATGGAATAACCTCCCAAAGATCATACTATGATCCCTATAGTTGGAAATATTTGTGAGAGTTATTGAAATCCTTCTGTGAATCCCGTAGTGAGACAATCTATCATCATATTTTCCAATGTGGAGTTCTTGGTATCATCGTGACCAACACTGCATGAGAATCGATCATCTAATTAGTTGTTTAGTCTATATTGAGTTTTTGGTATACCCCATGGCCTTGGGAGTGATCCTCATAAATGTATTATATCTCCTCCGAGGGACTAGGATAAGATGGTGCTTAGTGTGACCAAAGAGACGAAGGTTTTTTCTTATGGTATCTTGACAATAGTCTACATATTTACTTTAAGGATGGACTTCTTTTCAGACTATTTGTTGTGGGACTGTATTTGGACCTGTTTACTTTCCATTGCTTCTTTTCATACTATGGTTGTTGGATTTAGATGTATGCACGAATGGTTGTTTATTTGTTCTTAAATTTTAGCATTGTATGATATTGGATGTCTATGAGTGTGTATAGGTACTTAGGATACAACCTCCCATGTTAGTGACATACATACTCAATGCTAGTCTCCAGTCGTGGACCTATTGGAGGAGCAATTGAGGTGTTGCAGCATGGGACCCATTGGGATGGTTCATGACATTTTCTCTCTCTTGATTTTATTTGAGTTGTATTTTCCAATCATATCTCTTACTACACCTCATTCATCTTTTGGCTCATCATATTGGGTATGTATATAATCACGCATACCTAGGATTTTTTACACGTGTCATGTATTATATAGAAAGTATAAAGGTAATAAAAAATTGTAGAAGATAATAGAGATAATTAGTGAATTTGACCATGTATGATTGTTAGAGCTTATTGATTCAGTGTTGGTCTCTCTCAACATTTAATTTTATAGTTTTTAGGTTGGAATATCATTCTGTATGGGTGTCTATTTTTCAACTTTAATTTTCATTTTACACTACCATACTCATGTACTCTCTAGAGGTTTTAAAATTTATGGTTCTTCTATAGATGATTAATTTTTCATTATTATTCCTTTATACTTTTGAATTTAGATAGTTGGGTATGTACATAGAGGTACATAAGGAAAGGCCTACCATATTAGTTATGCCTTTTGGTGCTTTTTGCCACCCCTTGGCCTATCGTGGCAGTATTGGGGTAGTCACAACTCATGCCTCATTGGGTCGAGTTTTGACATCCATGAATGATGGTAAGTTGGTATACATCTTCTATAGAGATAGTATATTGAAATTTGGGAAGAGGATACACGTTCCATCCATGTATGAGCAAAAAATTGAATTATCTGATGATTCTCATAGCTCAAATATATGTATACAACTTTGTAGCAGCAAAATGTATTGGGATTTGAAGGAACATTATTGGTGGGATAATATGAAATGGGATATTGAAGACTATGTTTCTAGATGATTTTTTTTATAGGTAATGTCTGATAGACAAAATCTTAAAGGAGTCATATAACCTTTACATATTCCTATTTGTTAATGGGATGATTTTATTAGGGTATTTTCAATTGATTTAAAAAGACTCATAGAAATAATGATTCTATATTGGTTATTGTTGACAAACATACTAATTCTGCATATTTCTTATTTATAAGGGAAGATATACCTCTTGATCACCTCATAAGGATCTATATTAATGATGTTTTGATACTTCATGGTGCACCTATTTTGATTTTATCCGATCATGATCAGTGGTTTATATATAAATTCAAGAAGATTATTAAGAATCCTCTTGAAACCAAGATGTATTTGAGCATATCTTATCATCCTCAAACTAATCGGTGATCTAAAATGATTATTCAAACAATAGATGATATTTTTAGGTCATTCTCACTTGACATTGAAGGTATGCGGTATTGGTATTTAACTTTTTTGGAATTAAAATATACTATTAGATTCCATTCAATAATTAAAATGAAACCATATGGAGAATTGTACAGAAAGAGGTGGTGTACTCTATCTTCTTGGGATGAAGTCAATGAAATAAATAATTTAGCCTAAAATATTTTTTAGGATACAATTGTACAAGTGGAGACTATTAAGAATCATATTAGGGAAATTCAATGTATAAAATAAGTAATGATGATAATTGAATGAAGGATTTATAATTTCAAGTGTGGGATAATGTATTTTTAAATGAATGTACATGGAAGGGTGTTCTATGGTCCATTAAAAAAGTGAAACTATGTCTTATGTACATTGGGCCTTTTTAAACTATGGAATGAATTAGATCTAGGATTTCCATTTGGAAATACCACCAAGCCTCTTTAGTGTTCATGAAGTGTTCCATATCTATTTATTGAGGAAGTAAATTCTAGAACCAATTAATGTGATCACCTATGAAGAAATATAATTTGAACATGATTTATCTTACTGTGAAGAGCTTATCTTGATTCTTGACACTAGATAATAAGTGTTATGGAATTAAAATACATGATTAGTGAAGTTACTTTAGAGAAATCATAAAATTCAATAGGAAATTTGGGAACCAAAATAGGTATGATAAATAAACATCCAAATATATTAATGAGGTGATATTATATAAATTTAAAGGATTCATTTTTTAAGGAGGGATTAATTAACACCCAAATCAATTATAGTAATCATTTCAATCTAAAGAAACTATAGCCTAATGCACTCAGATTTAATCAAAAATGTGATTAGAATATAAATTAACATATTTTTGTAAATGGAATTTGATGAAATTAATTTATCTTTTGAATTTATCTTTTCAAAATAGCTTCAGATGTATTTTTGAGATTATTCAGAAATAGTTGATTTTTTGTTGAATAGTAAAAAATATCGATTTTACAAAATAATAAAATTTTAAGAAATAATAAATTTATAAGAATAACATGAAAGATTAATAAACTTTTTCTTTTGACCAAATATATATTTAATAATAAATACAATTTATATAAAAAATATTATTTTTTAATTATAAATATATTCTTAACAGTTTAGAAATCTAAGTATTGTTTTTAGTCAAATAAGAACTATCTTAATTTATTATATACTAAGAATGTATATAAAAAGTTCCTTTTAGTTTTTTTGGTTTAAGTAAAATTAATTTTCATTTAATTTAATATTTTTTCATTAATTCTATTGAAACAAATATTATACTTTATTTTTTAGTAAAACTTTTTTTATGCCTAAAACAATCATTTTTTTTAAAATTGTTTCCATTTTATTTTACACTTCTATATTAAAATTAATTTATGAAACCTCTACAAATTTAATCCTATAAAATTTATTTTATAATTTGAATTTTAATAATTAAAAATAGTTAACATGGTGAACATAATTTTTTTTCATAATGAATAGTAAAACTAGTAAATATTTGTTTCCACTGTTAGGTTTAAAATTGGTTTACCAGGGGGTGCTATGTTAAGATATGGGGGTAAAAATGTCACATAAACTTTTATAAATGTTATTAGTTAAATAAATTTATACATTATCCTATATTACATTAGTATTTTTGGCTATTTTTCAATGTTTACAAGAAAATAACTTTATATTATTTAAATATTTTATGTAACACCATTTGTGTCCCTACCCACACATATAAAAGAGAGCCTCTTATACAACCTTGGTCACAATAATTAAGTACTATATATTGGACAATAACTAACCAAAACCACACTAGATTCATTTCATTCATGATTTATCTTCTTTTATTCTCTTAAGATCATCTTAAGAAGCCTTAAGTTGTAATCCTAATGAGGTATCTGAAAGAAGTGGTAATAATATTTACAGACTATTTCAAAGTTCATTTATTATTAAATTTCCTCTAAATATGATTTATCTGTCCTGAAATATTAGATCTATAATTATTAGTATACTGATATGTTATTATAATTATAAGACAAACATTTTTCTCAAACGTCCATCAAATTGGGAATGAAAGTATCACTTGTGTATACGTGTTGACTACCAGCTCTATATAGTGTTATGATTCATCTTCCATGACAATATTATACGGTTAGTTATTATGATGAATTTAATTATTATATATGATATTTATGAAATAATAATTATTTTTTAATTATAATATATTATCTACCTTATTACATTCCCATCCTTTGGGAAGTGATAACATCGCTCATGCGTACACATGGATAACCACCTCAACAAAGCGATGTAATTAGTGTTTCATTTCCTCTTTAAATGGATGGTAATAAGGATATATTTAATTAATAATTATTATATCACTAATATAATAACAATTCTACAAAAGTGAATTATTATTTACCTTTCTTTTGTTCCATCCATCAAAAAGTGGAAACATCGGTTATGCGTACATATGGACTATTGTGTCCACGACGTGTTATAATTCATTTTTAATCACCAATTTATTTTAATGGTTATAGAAGTTTATATAATGGTTACATATGATATTTATTAAATGATTAGTGTTCAAAATATGATGGAACCCAAATCAATATGCAAGGACTAAAACTACTGAACTGAAACATACATGAAAAATAAAATAGTTAACACTAAAAATAATGATTTTAATAATAAATTATTAAAAAATGGTAGTTGAAATGTTATAAGTGGATATTATATGATATTATAATTATATAAATTTTTATTATTTAGGATTATATTAAATTTAAATTTATCTTGTAGGAATTTAATATAACATACAAGGAAAGTCAAACTTAAAGTAAGTGTTTTCTGTTACAATCTCATTTTTTTCTAAGATTGTTTATTATTAAATTTAGTATGATGAAATCATATGATATATCAACAAAAAATATTATTTATTTTATTATAATATATTAGTTTCTATAAATTAAAAAATTTAATTTCTATTTTCTCTCTCCATATAATCTAAAGTATGAAAATAAATGTTTATCAGGGAAGATGTCTTTATTTTTCAATTAAAAGGGGAATATTTTCTTCCATGTACATATTTTATTTAAAATATTATAATTTTTTAAAAAAATAAATTGACTTATTAAATTCATTTTTAAATTTTTTTATTTCTACGAATAGACATAGAATTAACTAATTTTCATTTTCCAAACATGGTAATTTCTACCAAAGTTGTGAACAAAATATTTTCTTCAATATTTACCAAAAGAAAAAATTTCACCTCTTTGAAAAATATTATTTGATTGGAACATTTATTTAATGGTTTCTATTGGAACCATCAGGAATTAATCAAGTATTAATGATCAAAACTCATATATATTCTGTAAATCCTTGTAATCCTATGTAATTTATCTTAAATCATGTACAGATGATTAGTATTCTTATGATTTATGTAAAGATATCCAAGATCTTAATTTCTATACATAATTTTTGATTACAGTAAAATATATTTGATTTAATTTATAATGATTACCTTGATGAATTATTAATTCTAATCCATTCTATGAATATCACTGCTTAAGTCCGAATACAGATATTTGGGTAAGTCTGAGACACCGTGAGTCTGCCACCGATTATGTTTTTCTGGAAAAGTACCCAGACACTTTGAATAGACACCATGACTAGACACCATGACTATCCAGACACTATGACTATCTAAACACCCTGACTATCCACACACCGTGACTATCAATACACTATGACCATCCAGATACCGTGAACATCCAGACATAGTGACTATCCAGACACTGTGACCATCCAAACACCATGACTATCCATAGACCTTAACCATCTATACACCCTGACCATATAGACACCATTTTTAGGAAGACACCATTTTATAGAGACACCATTTACAGATAAACTGTGACACCATTTCTTAATTTGTATTGATATTTCTCAATTTAATTTCTAACGGTCATATTTGAAGCTTTTAAATGCACTGGCATAATTAATGTTTTTTTATAGACATGTCCTCTGACAGTAGAAGGTACGAGGTGAAGAATACATGCAACATGTCTGCTCCAACACATGCACTAAAAGAATAATAGAGAATTGCAGGACATAAATAAGAGTGTGACATAGAGAGCATAGCAACGAAGAATACACGAGGTCTCCTAAGAAAAGAACCGACACATGCAAATCAACATTCATGAAGAACACATGAAGAAATGTTGAATCAACAGGATGAAAACCATAGATCATAATCATTGAGAACATCTTCGCATTGTTAATACAATGAAAAACACAATCCATATCTAGATGACTTATGATACTCTGTTTTACACTCAGATCACTTCTAAACTTATCTCATCATTTCTGCTCTGTTGTGTATTATTTTTATCTTTCAAGCAGTTTGTGTGTGTATGTTTAAAAAACACATCGCATCCTTCATGAAATTAAAGGATACAAGATATCCTTTCTCTAACATCCTTTTACAACTGCGTACTTCCAAAGATAAGTGTGGAAGATGTCCCGATGTGACTTGTTAGTGTTTACCCACGAAGAACTATGGAAGTGGTCGAGTGACCTGGATAGTCTAGTGTACTGTTGTAAAGCCCGATATAGGCTTGATATTGAACCACTTGTTTTATATCCACTGTGTTGTCTATTTTAGTTGTCTCTATTTTACTGTTTAATCTAGAAAGCACTAAATTTACTTTGATAGTTAATCTTGGAATGAAGTTGTAATTGTATTTCCTTATTAGAATATCTTCAAAAGTAATGTTAATAACTAATATTAAGATTACTGAGAATTAATCAATATTCTAAGAAGTTTTTTAAATAATAAAACATTCATAACAATATAACCTTGATTAACTAGGATGTATTTAACTATTGGGGAACCCTTTTTAGAAAACTATTTAATCAGAAATTTTGAATAGATACTCAATTCACCCCCCTCTTGAGTACTCTACTTTGACCAACATTTTGTATCAGAGGAGTGTCTGTTAATCTAATTATGACTCTGTTTTCAACCTTATTCAAATGTGATTGTAGTTTTACTTTAAAGATCAATAAATTTCGGTCAATTCTAAATTTCTTGATATTTTATGTTTTTTTATCATGTATAATACATTGGAAGGTTCTGCAACAAACAAACCACCATTCTTTAATTAAACCAATTATGATCAATGGAAAATGAAAATGAAAATGTATTTAAAAAGTATGATCTTTGAAACCTGGTCATTAATTATAGATGAATATAAGATTCCGGCTACTGATAGAATCACTTAGGATGAACCTACCAAAACTGCCTACAATAATAATTGAAAATCTATGAATTCTTTATACTGTTCATTAGGAGATGTGGAATTTAATAGAATCTCTGCTTGTAAACTGCCCAAGAAATATTTGATAGCTTATCTATTTCACATGAATAAACCGATAGTTTGAAAGAAATGAGACTTAATACATATACTATTAATTATGATTACTTTAAAATTAAACATTATGAGCCTATTTTTTAAATGTATCTCAGGTTCAATGAAATTTTCGACACAAATATTTCTCTTGGAAGAGAAGTCGCTGCTAAGGAACCGATCGTGAGAATTTTGAGATGCCTACCTGATAGATGGAGAGGAACCTCTTACTTTATTATAGAATCATGTGATATCAGCATGATACCTATAAAATACCTCATTGGGAAACTGATGATGTATGAAGAGAAGCTGAAAGTCAACAAGTAAGAGAAGGATGAACTAAAAATAAAATCTGTTGCATTCAAGACCACCACCTCTAAACACAAAGACAAATAGAATTTGGATGTTTCTGAAGAATGTTATAGCAGTGAACAATCATTAATTTAAAGTGATGAGGTTATGGCTCAATTTTCTAGAACTTTCAAGAGATTTTACATGATGAATAACTATTTTAGAAAGCCTAAATTCAAGCTAAAATATGATCACAATAGAAGTAGGAAGAATGATTGAAAAAGATGTGACACGTCTGATTAGATTGTATGCTATGAATGTAAGAAAATAGGACATATCATGGCTGAATGTCCAAAGCTCAAGTATAAAAATAAATATGAGGCCAATGTTATAAAGTATAAAAAGCCAATGAAAGAAACATGGAGTGCTTCTGAGGATAGTTCAAGTGACTCAGAATCATCACATGATGAACAGGATAACAAAGACAATATGTGTTTTATGAAAAACACATCTTAGGAAACACTGGAATCTCCTATACACAATTCATATTATTCTGGAGATAAGAGTGACTCTGAAGATATTTCTAATAAATAAATGTTTGAATTCTGTAATATTTATGAAGAGATGTGCAATGAACTAAAAGAAAAATATAAATCTTTGAATAAACAACATGCTCTTACCTCTACTGTTAATACTGAACTCACTATATAAAGGGAGAAAAATGATCAACTACTCAAAGAGAACAATGAACTAAAACTATATAATAAGAAATTTAATAAATAATTAGAAAAGTTTACTAATGGGAAAAATAAAATTACTCAAATTCTAGGTAAAGAAAATTTCTCTTAAATATATGACTGGAACTGGCTATCAACTTGGAAAAGAAATTTTGGAAGAACTAATTTTGTTTCTAAATATAGGACATACATCTTTACTCCCAATTCTGGAAAATATTCTAATAGTTCTAGTTATGATACACTTTCTACTAATTCAAACTTTTTTGGACCTAATAGAGTTTATTTTTCATGTACTTTACATAATGATTAAAGGAAACTTATGAGGAAGATATAGGTCCAAAAGCACTTATCACTAATATTACTAGACCCAATCAAGTGTGGGCACCCAAATATTTTTTTTATTTGACTATTTTTTAGGAAATATTCATAAAGAGTTCTTATAATAGAATATGTTACTTGGATAGTGGGTGTTCAAGACACATGACATGAGACTACTCATTCTTCAAGAATTTAATAAAAATTGATGGAGGACATGTCACCTTTGGTGACAATTACAAAGGAAAGATTATTGGACATGGCCAAATCGGTAAATCTTACTCAGTTTTGATCTCTAAAGTTCTGTTTGTTGATGGATTGAAATATAATATGCTTAGTATTTTACAATTATGTGATGATGTATTTCATGTTAAATTTGAAAAAGATGCTTGCAATTTTTTTAATTCTAAAGATGAAATAGTGTTTTTTGCATTAAGAAATGAAAATGTTTATTCGGTTAAATTAGATTCTTTAGCTTATCAAAATTCTTTTTGTTTAAGTGTGTTTATCAAAGAGTACTGCTTTGGAATAGGATACTGGGACACTGTAACAGTTACTCCCTTTGAAATTTAACTAGAAAAATCTTAATCAAAGACCTACCAAATCATGAGTTTCCAAACATTAAAGTGTGTATTCCTTGTCAAAAAAGAAAACACAAAATTTCCTTCAAACCAAAGAAAGAAGTGTCCACTTCTCAACCTCTTGAATTGGTTCACATGGATTTTTTTGGACCATCTAGAGTTTCTATCTTAAACGGGAAGCACAATTTTTATGTTCTTGTAGATGACTTTTCTATATATACTTGGACTTTATTTTTGGCTCAAAAAAGTGGATCCTTCCCTCATTTTACCAAATATTCCAAAACATTAGAAAATCTTAATGAACATAAAATTAAATCCTTAAGAAGTGATCAGGGTCTTGATTTTGAAAATCAAGAGTTTGATTCCATTTGATCACAAAATGGCTATAGTAATAATTTCTCTACCCATAGAACACCTCAACAGAATGGAGTTGTAGAAAGAAGAAATAGAACCCTACAAGAGTTTGCTAGAACCATGCTTAATGAATATGACCTACCTATTTATTTTTGGGCTGATTCTGTAAATACATCATGCTACATAATCAATAGAGCATTGATTAAACATATTCTTAAAAGGACTCCATATGAGTTATGGAACAATAGAAAACCCAAAGTTTTCTACTTCAATGTTTTTGGTTGGAATGTATATATCCATTATACTAAGGACAATGTTGACAAATTTTCATCCAAGAGTGATGAAGGAATATATTTAGGATTTTTAATTTCTAGTAAATACTATAGAGTGTTTAATAAAAGAACTAAATGTATAGAAGAATCTTTCCATGTAAAATATGATGAAACATATCCACATGAGCCTAAGGCCACCCTAGAGAACCTATTGGATGATGTATCAAATTAAGAAATTAATTCAAAATCCCCTACCCATCCTGTGAAAGAATCTTTGAAAACTTTCAGTTCTGGAATTTTTTTAGTCTCAAGTCACAATGCGCTTGAACCTATTGATGAACCTAAAATCACTAGTCCTTCTTTTTCTGGAGCTATTAGAACTATTAATAACCATCCATTAAATGATTTTGTAAGAGAATTAGATAAAGGAACTCGAACTAGAGCTTTTCTTAGGAATAATGTTGAACATCAAGTGTTCTTTTCACAAATTGAACTTAAAAACATTAATGATGCTATCAATGATGAATTTTGGGTGATGGCTATGCAAGAAGAACTTAATCAGTTTGAAATAAACAAAGTATGGATACTTGTTGAAAGACTGAAAGACACATTCACTATAGGCACTAAGTGGGTGTTTATAAATAAGGTAGATGAAGCAAGTAACATCGTTATAAACAAGTATAGACTGGTTTCACAAGGCTACAGTCAAGAAAAAGGAATTGAATATGAAGAGATCTTTGCACCAGTAGCCAGACCTGAAGCCATGAAAATTCTTGTTGCTTATGCTGCACATCTGAATTTCAAACTATATCAAATGGATGTCAAACATGCATTTATAAATGGGTATATAGTTGAGGATGTCTTTGTTGAGCAACCCCCTTGTTTTATAAACCCTTCTTTTCCAAATCATATTTTTAATTTATCAAAAGTTTGGTATGGTTTAAAACAAGATCCAAGGGCTTGGTATGATAGAAAGTACTTTTCTTATTTCTAATGGTTTTACAAATGGGATAGATGATCCTGCCCTTTTTATTAAATGAATTTCCAATGATGTTTTAGTTGTTAAAATCTATGTTGATGATATTATATTTGGATCTTTAAACAATTATTTATGTATTGATTAATCTAAAATGATGAAAAAATAATTTGAAATGAGTTTAATGGGTGAACTAATATTATTTCTAGGATTTCAAATCATTCAAAATAATGATGGTATTATTTTAAATCTATGAAAATATACTAGAGAACTTTTAAAATGTTTTGGATTGGATAGAACAAAAATTAATGACACTCCAATGAGTACCACTTGTAAGTTGGATCATG
The DNA here is from genome assembly GCA_963277665.1 of Viscum album. Lineage (NCBI taxonomy): Eukaryota > Viridiplantae > Streptophyta > Magnoliopsida > Santalales > Viscaceae > Viscum > Viscum album. The sequence goes on along the minus strand of OY728159.1, from coordinate 1,675,678,903 downwards.
ATGAAGATGTAAAATCTGTTGATCAAACCACTTTAAAAGGAATGGTTGGAAGTTTAATCTACTTAACTTCTAGCCGACCTGACATTATGTATAGTTTATACGTGTGCTCATTTTCAAGAAAATACTAAGGAATCTCATTTAAATGTTGTTAAGAGAATTTTCAAATACCTCATGAAAACACCCAATCTAGGAATATTCTATCCCAGAGGAAAATCATTTTAATTAGTTAGTTATTATGATTCTGACATCGGTGGTTGCAAGTTATACATAAAAAGCACCTCTGGAACATGTCACTTTTTAGGCAAGTTACAAGTATCATGGTGTAGTAAGAAACAAAATTATGTTGCATTATCTACTACAGAAGCTGAATACACAGCTGCTGGTAGTTGTTGAACCAAAATCTTGTTAATGAAACACAAATTACTAGATTATGGATATCAATTTAGGCATGTACCTATAAATTTTGACAATACAAGTGTTATTAAAATCATTAGGAATCTTGTTTCACACTCTAGGACAAAGCATATTGATGTAAGACATCCCTTTTTGAGAGATCATTATGTAAAAGGTGACATCACTTTGGAATTAATTTGTAATAAATATCATCTCACTGATATATTCAACAAACCTATAAATTATGAAATAATAGATTGCATAATACATGAATTGGGTATGATGAATCTTAAGTAGTTATCTTACATTTTCATATCTTACTGTTTCCCACATTATGGTTTCACAAATCACTATCTTGAGATTACTGTTTAACTCTAACAGTCTTAAAACTTACAGTTTCATGTTTATGGTCTCACCGTTACTATATGTTTCTTACTGTGGGACACTTATTGTCTCAAACAATACAATCACCTAGTTAGAAATCACACAGTGTTGGTCTCACCGTAAACACTAGTTACAGTCTCACTGGGAATTCCTGTTACTGTCTCACCATGAGAGTCAGTTACTGTGTCACGACCCATCCTCGGGGCCCGTGCCATGACTACCCCAAGCCCGCCTTCCATAGACCAGGGGCTGGCGACAAGCACCAAGACGTAAATACCGCTAAAAGGGAAGGCATTGCCTTTGTAAAGTAAACAAACAACACAGAGAAAGCAAGCAGAAGAAGTAAACACTAAGAAAAGATGGGTACAACAGTAAGTGCAAAAAAGTAAATGGGCCAGAATACAACCCAAAACTGAAAGAAAGTACAACTCAAAAGGGAAAACAGCAACTGAAAGTAAATCCACAACATCGAGCCGCCCACTGGAAGTCCCACCTGAAGGGTGAGTACAGATAGCCTCCACATCTCCTCGAGTCCAACCGTTTGCTCTGAGTACGTCCCGCCCAGTGGTCCACCTCCAGGTACCATCCTGCTCCGCAAGTCTCATCCACGATCAGCGCTCTCCATCATCTTCAACCAACACAATGTAGTGCGGGAATAGCCCATGCAGGGTTGAGTATAAGCTATTCAGTAGGGACCCCGAGATCCTCGAAGGTCTACCAAAATCCACAAAGGATAATCCACAAAGGAAAGATGCAATCACGAAGTAACATCCGACACTGTTTAGGTATATGCCCATACATATACCTAAGTCATCAATTCCAGTATGCTCCAACCTCCGATCCCAAGTACAACCAAGTCCACATGGGAAAACACAACCCAATCCACACAGGAAAGCAAAACGTAATCCACACAGGATAGCACAACAAAATCCACAAAGGAAAGAAAACAGGATTCAGCTCACACAGGTATACTTCTTCATATGACGATAGAGATGATCAGATGTAGCCACTGATTCATCTAAGCCATCAGACCCACAAAGGATCGATAGGTACTAACCCCCGCAATGACCCACAAAGGATCGATAGGTAACTAACCCCCATAAAGACCCACATAGGATCGGACCCACACAAGATCTGTAGGCGCTGGCTCACAAAAAACCGCTGAGCACTGACCCACACAGGATTAGACCCACACAGGATCGGTAGCACTGATCCACGTAGGATTGCTGAGTGCTGTAGTAGTAGTCGTCGAATCCACTGAGGATCTCTGTACAGTGATCGTCGTCGTCACAATCGCAAACGCAGCCAGCTCCAGGGTTCCCGCACACAGCAAGCTCGTTCGGGAGGGTTCGCTCCACGAGCCGAGAGGCTGATACATCAACTGACACAATTTCTAGAGTTGATGTATCCAAAAGTTCCGTATCGTCAATAGGAACTCAGCGTCACAGACGGCGCGTCAATCAGACGCCCGGTCTGGAAGTTATTGGGTTTTTCGTCCCAGGGGCCCGGTTGGTTTTTAAGTCAAAACCAACCTGACCGTACTCCACCTGCATCAAAACCTCAGGCCGAGTAAGGCAAAATACCCTTATCACTAAGAGGAATCCAAAAAAGTCGATGGCACGTCAATCGGACGTCTGGAGCTCAAGTTATGAGCGTTTCCGCTCCGAGGGCCAGGTTGGTTTCGTCTACGAACCAACTTGGATGAACCCAAAGTATTCTGAAACCTTGAGTGAGATATACTGAAACGACCGCCTCGATCAAAGGATCACATCAAAACTGATGGTGCGTCGATCGGAGGCCCGTAGCTCAATTTATGGGTGAGCGACCGGAAGAGGTTCAGTAATGAGGGGTTCGGGCCCAGTCCGACCCAGCCCGATACCCCCAGGGTCGGCCCGAACCGGGTCCGGGTCCGGCCTGCTTGGGTGCGGCCCAGCCCAGCCCGGCCTGGGCGCGGCGCGTTGGGCGCGCTGGCCAGGAGCTCGGCCAAAGGGCCGAGTCGTTTGAGGGGGGGGGGGGGGGGGTGTCGGCCCCACTATCTTTTGTAATCGCGGCCCCCATAATGGGGGCCCGCTTGAGCTGGCTGTTGGGGGTTTGTAACCCCCGGCTTCTCCCTTGTCCAGCCGGCCCGCCCTGGCCGGCCGGCTGTTGCCACCATGGGACCGGCAAGGCTGGTCCCCCTTGCTCTGATGCCGGCGGCCCGGAACCGGCCACCGGTCTCTCAGCTCTGCCGCGGCCCGAAACCAGCCACATCCTTGGTTCGTCCGGCGCGGCGCGACGACGCCACACCCCTCCGCCACGGCCCCGCTCCAGCCGTGGTGTCTTCGGGTTTTTCTGGCACGGCACTACGGCGCCGCGGCTTGGTTCATCTTTCAAATGCATGGCGTGACGGTGCGGTGCATCTTTGTCGCTCGTCCCCACGCCGTGCAACGGCACCGCGTCACTTCCCTTCGAACCGCAACCACAAATAAATAAAAGGGAGGAGGATCGGCCGTGTTTGTGCGGTCCGGACCCCTCCCGTTAAATGATATCAAGTGGATCCAAGAACAAGGATAGATGAAAAAGGAAAAAATGGAAGTAATAATGAAATAAAAACACATAAAACCCCTACCTCGTCGAACAAGTTGGTTGAGGATTCGTCACGGAGATAACCGTCAAGGAGGGAGACGTCGCGGAAGGAGACGTCGTGGAAGGAGACGTCGACCTCCGAGGAATCCGGCGTTCTTCACGTTCTTCGCATTCTTCGACAATGAAGATGAATATCTTCAAGACTCCCTTAGCCTTTCTCCCAAAGCTCTCAAGCAATAAGCCTCCAACCCAAAATAAAATAAGTACCTCACTTATTTTATTAACACAACTGAAGTTTGAAATTCAAAAGTTGAATTTAATCCACACAATTAATTAACTCAAGTTGTCAAATTAAATGAAGGGTTATGGAAGGTTAGGGGAGGTGAAGGGGTGGGGTTCGTGTAGGCCCCACCACCCTCATAACCTCCAAATGGAAGTTGGTTGGTTTCCCCCCAACTTCCACCAAAAGATTTAAACCACTTAGACAAAAATAAAATTGATGTTTAGTTTTATTTTACCTTCCAAAAAAATTTAACAACTTCTCTCATGTAAACGCAACTCTGAAAAAGGTCTTCCTAAGAAAATACCGGTGCTACGATTCCATCGGTGCCCTCAGAATTCGATTCTGATCACCGGTTCAGGAGTTAGAAATTCCCACTCGTTCATTCACTGAACATACTCGAGCGAAACTTCGGATAGAAATTCTGGGCACACCGGGCCTCAGAATCATGTGTCGTCAGAAACTGCGTTCTTGTAAAATCCCAAAGAAAATTGAGAAAAAATGTCCCTTGAATTTTATGGGTCTTTACATTACTCCCACATCAGGGCTTTACATCTTCATAAAGATACATCGATAAATAGGGAAACAAAAGTGGGTACTGAGCACACATCTGAGCCTCCTGCTTCCAAGTGCTCTCCTGGAGATTCCCATGCTACCATCAGATGCGCACTAGAGGAATCGACCGTCCACATAGGACCCGCTCCTATTGATCCTCGATCTCCACTGGGACCTCCATAAAAATCTCCCCATCGTCAATGTCTAGCTCCCCATGGTCAATGATATGCGTCGGGTCGTGCACGTATCTCCTCAGCTGAGATACGTGGAAGACGTCGTGCACCCGATGCAACTGAGGTGGTAGAGACAGGCGATAAGTCACCTCGCCAATCCTGCTAAGGACTTGGAATGGTCCGATGAAGTGTGGAGACAACTTGGCGCCACGGCCAAATCTATGTAATCCACGTCGAGGTGAGACCCACAAGAAGACATGGTCGCTATCCTCGAACTCCAGTGGCCTCCGCCTCCTATCATCATAAGACTTCTGCTGGCTCTTAGCTGTCGTCATCCGCTCTTGGATGACCTGGACCTTCTCCATCGTGGCCTGGACCATCTCCGGCCCTACAAGTGCTGACTCCCCAGGGTCTGTCCAGCACAGTGGTGATCTGCAAGGTCGGTCGTACAATGCCTCTTATGGTTCCATCCCAATGGTGGAGTGGTAACTATTGTTGTATGTGAACTCCACCAAGGGTAGTTGGTCCTCCCAGCTGCGACCAAAGTCGAGGACACATGCGCGGAGAATGTTCTCGAGATTCTGAATGGTCCTCTCCGTCTGACCATTCGTCTGAGGGTGAAAGGCGCTGCTCAAACGTAGCTACGTCCCAAACGCCGCCTGCAACCCCTTCCATAGCCAGGAAGTAAAGATAGCATCTCGATCGGAGACGGTAGATGATGGCACACCATGGATCTGCACAATCTCCTGAACGCAGAGACATCCCAAGCTCTCCACTGAGCCCTGCTCTTTGATGGGTAAGAAGTGATCCGACGTGGTGAGTCGGTCGACAATCACCCAAATGGAGTCGTGACCTTTGGAAGTGCGTGGAAGTCCAGTCACGAAGTCTATAGATATGCCATCCCACTTCCACTCCGGGACCTCCAAGGGTTGTACCAAGCCTGCTGGTACCCGATGCTCTGCCTTCACCTACTGGCAGGTGAGGCATCGAGAAATGAACTCCTCCACAACCTTCTTCATGCCAGGCCACCAGTACTGTCGTCTGAGATCCTGGTACATTTTCGCCACTATAGGATGTACCACCAAAGGAGAAGTGTGAAACTCTCTCAGCACATCCTGTTGTAAAGCAACTGGTACCAAGGTACGTCCTCTGAAAAGGACATCGTGCTCTCCTCCTAAGGAGAAACCATCAGGTGCCTATCCTGAGGATATCTGTGCACGCCGCGTCTCACAGTCGGCGTCCCCACGCTGTGCCTCTCTGACCCGCTGTAGTAGTGTAGGAGTGACTATGAGTGACTAAAGGAAAGCTGCTCCATCTCTATCCACAAAGGATATCCCCAAAGTGTCCAGCTTCTCTGTCACCTCCCCAAGTATCCGAATGTCCGTCCTCCTACTGAGAGCATCAGCTACCACGTTCCCCTTCCAAGGAGTAGAGACTATCTCAAAGTCATAGTCCTGGAGGAACTCAATCCATCGCCGCTGTCTCAGATTCAGGTCCTTCTGAGAGAAGATGTACCTGAGACTTTGATGGTCAGAATAAACTGTAAAGCGCTCTCCCATCAGATAGTGTCGCCACATCTTCAGAGCGAAGACCACTACTGCTAACTCCAGGTCATGGGTACCGTAGTTATGCTCGTACGACCTCAAATGACATGATCCATAGGCGATCACTGCCCGTTCCTGCATCAGGACACATCTGAGTCCAGTCCCTGATGCATCGCAGTAGACTACGTTCCCTTCTCCCTCCTCCGGCAACCTCAAGATAGGTGCACTGGTCAATTTCTGTCTCAGCTCCTGGAAGCTCTGCTGACACCTTTCTAGCCACAAAAAGGGTTTCCCCTTCTTTTTCAAAGATGAGAGTGGTGCCGCAACTCTGGAGAAGTCTGGAACAAATCTATGATAGTATCCAGCTAGACCCAAGAAGCTCCGCACCTCAGTCACACTCCTGGGTGGCTCCCATGCTAGCACTGCCTCGATCTTCGCAGGATCCACCGCAACTCCCGCCTCAGAGATGATGTGCCCCAAGAAGTGGACCTCGCGTATCTAGAACTGACACTTCGAGAGCTTAACATAAAGCTGGTTCTCTCAGAGTGTGTCTAGTACAACCCGCAAGTGGTAGGCGTGCTCCTCCTCAGTGGTCGAGTAAATCAAAATGTCGTCGATGAAGACCACGACAAATCGATCTAGGTATGGCTGAAAGATCCTGTTCATGAGGGCCATGAACACTTATGGAGCATTGGTTACGCCGAATGGAATAACCAAGAACTCATAGTTTCCATACCGACACTTGAAGGCCATCTTCTGCACGTCCTCATCACGAACTCTGAGCTGATGGTAGCCTGACCTGAGGTCTATCATTGAGAACCACCGTGCTCCCTTGAGCTGATCGAAGATGTCATCAATCCTCGGTAGCGAATACTTTTTTCTTACTGTCAATTGGTTCAGGAAACAATAGTCGACACAAAGTCGCAAGATCCCGTCCGCCTTCTTGGAGAACAAAATTAGGGAAGCCTAGGGTGAAACACTAGGTCGGATGAATCCTTTGCCCTGAAAGTCCTCCAACTGTACCCATAGCTCCCGAAGATCTGCGGGATCCATCCGATATGCTGGGGTGGATATTGGGGGTGTCTTGGGGTACAGATCAATATAAAATTCTACCTCTTTGTGAGGAGGTAGTCTTGGAATGTCATTGGAAAAAACGTCTGCATACTGATCCACCACTGTAGGAAAACTCAGACTCCGCACGTCAACTGCTCCTAGGATGAGTCTAGCCAACTGATGAGTGATGGGTTGTCATCTCCTCTGCAGAAGTCCATCCTGTGCTGCGAAGGCTCCCTTCTCACCGGTGAAGGTGAACGCGCTCCCGTTGGTGCGTACACATCGCACCTTGAGCCTAATACAATCAATTTGTGCATGGACTGTAGATAACCAATCCATGCCCAAGATGACGTTGTAAGGCATCGACACCGCTACAAGAAGATCCCAGCCAAAGATCTCGCCTCCTAGAGTAATCTCACACTGCCGGCACTAGTGCGTAATCATTGACTCTGCTCCCGTAGGAGTCTCTAGCCGTAAGGATCGAGCCAACGACTCTGTCAGAATCTCCGAGCTCCGAACAAGGGCAGCAGCTATGAAAGAATGACTCGCTCCCGTGTCTATAAGAACTGCAGTAAGAGTGGAATAGACACAGATAGTACCTCGAATCATCTAGGGAGCGCCGTGGTCATAGGCCTCCGCTGCCTGGAGCTGTGCCTATCTCTGTCCGCCATCTCCCTATGGTTGGGGTGGACCTCCTTGTGGTGGTGGTGGTAGGGCCTCAAAGCATCGCCCACCACCTGCTGCTCGGCTAGATCCACTGCCTCGTCTGCCTGCTCCCTATGGACCACCATAGACAGCCATCTTCCTCTGCCTGGGTGGTCCATCAACTGTCTGTTACTCCTCATCACGGCGGGTCGGGAAGTCACGAGCTATGTGGACCTACCCGCCGCATGCGTAGCACTGTCTGCCTCTCGAAAGACCGGTTCCGCGCTGAGTGCCCCACACTGCTGAGCCAGTGTCCTGAGGACGTCTACCTGAGGGTCTGGTCTACCTGGACCCATGAATCATCCGTCGACTGCCTGCTGTAGAGGACTCTGCTACATGCCACCCTGCGGTGGGTCTCGCCGCTGGTGTAGACTCAGCAAGAAATCTCTCGATCAAAAGGGATCACTCCAGTACTCCTGCCTGAGTCGGAATGCCGAGGGAGATCAGTGATTACCTGATCTCATGCCTCAATCCCTTCTCAAAGGTCTGGGCCCGGAATAATGGGTCTTATACCATGTCTGTCGAGTAGCACGAGAGATCGGTAAATCTCGCCGAGTACTGGGCGACTGTCAAGCTGCCCTACCACAGCTGTAGAAGCTCCTGGATGCACACTGCACGGAGGGTGGCTGGGACGAACTCTGAGAGAAAGAGTCACTCAAAGTCCGTTCAGATAAGAGATGCCTCATCATGCACCTGGAGCATCAAGCTCCACCATCGGCCCGCTGCCGCGTGCAGTAGGCTCGCTGTGAGGATCACAATGTGGTCTGCTGGTGTCCTCACTAACCTAAAAACCGATACCACTACCTCCAGCCAGTCCTCAGCTGCTTGGGGGTCCGTCTCCCCACGGAACCTGGGCGGTTGCTGGTGCTGGAAATTGTGCAGTGCACTAAGGCGACGTGCATCGTCATCGGCTAGGGCTGGAAGCATCGGTGGCTCGGTGGGTAGAGGTACTGCCGGTGCCTCTACTGTCAAAAGGCCCGGTACTGAGGCCTCGTCGCTTGGTGGGCTATCGTCACGCTCAACTCTCGGAACCCTAGCTGGTTGTCGTCGTGGGGACATCTTGAAAAGAAACAGGTGCACCATGGTCAAACAGTATACTTGGTGAGCTGACATAAATTAATCAGACAGAAAACTTGAAACACCCATGCAATCAATGTTTTAGTGCATTAAGTCTGAAATCAGAAGTCAGGGTCCTGGTGTACGGATACGTCGGCTGTTGCACGAACACTGGACTCCCTGGACTGATAACCACACCCAATATGCTTAACACTATTTCTTCACATAGAAAAAGACTAGAGTCCAATGTTCTGCGGTAGAACCGAACTCCTCTGATACCAATTTGTCACGACCCATCCTCGGGGCCCATGCCGTGACTACCCCAAGCCCGCCTTCCATAGACCAGGGGCTGGCGACTAGCACCAAGGTGTAAATCCTGCTAAAAAGGGAAGACATTGCCTTTGTAATGTAAAAAACACCATAGAGCATGCAAGCAGAAGAAGTAAAAACTATGCAAAGCTGGGTACAATAGAAAGTGCAGAAAAGTAAATGGGCTAGAATGCAACCCAAAACTGAAAGTAAAGTACAACTCGAAAGGGAAACAACAACTGAAAGTAAAGCCGCAACATCGAGCCACCCACTGGAAGTCCCACCTGAAGGGTGAGTACAGATAGCCTCCACAGCTCCTCGAGTCCAACCGTTCGCTCTATGTATGTCCCGCCCAGTGGTCCACCTCCAGGTATCGTCCTGCTCCGCAAGTCTCATCCACGATCAGCGCTATCCGTCGTCTGTAACCAATACAACGTAGTGCGGGCATATCCTGTGAAGGGGTGATTATAAGCTACTCAGTAGGGACCCCAAGACCCTAGAAGGTCTCCCAGAATCCACAAAGGATAATCCAAAAAGGAAAGATGCAGTCACGAAGTAACATCCGACACTACTTAGGTATATGCCCATACATATACGTAAGTCATCAATTCCAGTACGCTCCAACCTCCGAGCCCAAGTATAACCCAGTCCACATGGGAAAACACAACCCAATCCACACAGGAAAGCAAAACGTAATCCACACAGGATAACAGAACATAATCCACAAAGGAAAGCAAACAGGATTCAGCTCACACAGGTATACTTCTTCGTATGACGATAGAGATGATCAGATGTAGCCACTGATTCATCTAAGCCATCGGACCCACACAGGATCGATAGATACTAACCCCCGCAATGACCCACAAAGGATAAATAGGTAACTAACCCCCGCAAAGACCCACACAGGATCAGACCCACACAGGATCTATAGGCGCTGGCTCACACAGAACTGATGAGCGCTGACCCACACAGGATCGGACCCACACAGGTTTGGTAGAACTGATCCATGTAGGATCGCTGAGTGTCGTAGTCGTCATCGTCGAATTCACTGAGGATCTCTATACAGTCGTCATCATCATCACAGTTGCAAACACAGCCAGCTCTAGGGTTCCCGCACACAGCAAGCTCGTTCGGGAGGGTCCACTCCATGAGCCGAGAGGCTGATACATCAACTGACACAATGTCTGGAGTTGATGTATGCAAAAGTTCCGTATTGTCAACAGCAACTCAGCGTCACAGACGGCGCATCAATCAGACGCCCGATCTGCAAGTTATTGGCTTTTTTGTCTCAGGGGCCCGGTTGATTTTTAAGTCAAAACCAACCCGACTGTACTCAACCTGCATCCAACCCCTGGGCGGAGTAAGCCAAAAGATCCATCTCACTAAGAGGAATCCAAAAAAGTCGATGGAACGTCAATCGGATGTCCGGAGCTCAAGTTATGTGTGTTTTCGTTCCGAGGGCCCGGTTGGTTTCGTGTACGAACGAACTCGGCCGAACCCAAAGTATTCCGAAACCTTGAGTGAAATATACCGAAACGACCGCCTCGATCCAAGGATCGCATCGCAACTGACGGTGCATCGTTCAGAGGCCCGTAGCTCCTGTTATGGGCGACCGAGCAGAAGAGGTTCGGTATTGAGGGGTTCGGGCCTGGGCCGACCTGGCCCGATACCCCCAGGGTCGGCCCGAACCGGGTCAACCCGAATTGAGTCCGGGTCCGGCGCGCTGGCCAAGAGCTCGACCAAACGGTTGAGCCATTTGAGGGGGGGGGGTGCCACCCTGTCTTTTGTAACCGCGGACCCCATAATGGGGGGCCTCTTAAGCTGGGCACCGGGGGTTTGTAACCCCCAACTTCTCCCTTGTCCGGCCGGCCCGCCCTGCCCGGCCGGCTGTTGCCGCCACGGGACCTGCAAGGCCGGTCCCCCTTGCTCCGATGCCGGCAGCCCCACTCCGGCCATGGTGTCTTCGCATTTTTCTAGCGCGACGCGACGACGCCGTGGCTTGGTTCATCTTTCAAATGCGTGGCGCGACAGCGCCACACATCTTTGTCGCTCGTCCCTACGCGGTGCGATGACACCAAGTCACTTTCCTTCGAACCGCAACCACAAATAAATAAAAGGGAGGAGGGTCGGCCGTGTTTGTGCGGTCCGGCCCCATCCCGTTAAATGATATCAAGTGGTTCCAAGAATGAGGATAGATGACGAAGAAAACAACGGAAGTAATCACAAAATAAAAACGCATAAAACCCCTACTTCGTCAAACAAGTTGGGTGAGGATTCGTCGTGGAGATAACTGTCAAGGAGGGAGACGTCGCAGAAGGAGACTTCGCGGAATGAGACGTCGACCTCCGAGGAATATGGCGTTCTTCAAGATCTTCGGCGAAGAAGATGAAGATATTCAAGCATCCCTTAGCTTTTCTCCCAAAGCTCTCAAGAAATAAGCCACCAACCCAAAATAAAATAATTACCTCACTTATTTTATTAATACAACTTAAGTTTGAAATTCAAAATTTGAATTTAATCCATAGAATTAATTAACTCAAGTTGACAAATTAAATGAAGGGTTATGGAAGGTTAGGGGAGGTGAAGGGGTAGGGTTCGTGTGGGCCCCACCACCCTCATAACCTCTAAATGGAATTTGGGTGGTTTCCCCTAAGTTCCACCCAAAGATTTAAACCACTTAGTGAAAAATAAAATTGATGCTTAATTTTGTTTTACCTTCCACAAAAATTTAACAACTTCTCTCGTGTAAACGCAACTCCGGAAAAGGTGTTCCTAAGACAATACCGGCACTGCGATTCCATCGGTTCCCACAAAATTCGATTCCGAGCACCAGTTCAAGAGTTATAAATTCCAGCTCATTCGTTCACAAAATGTACCCGAGCTAAACTTCGGATAGAAATTCCGGGCACATCGGGCCTCGGAATCAAGTGCCGCCAGAAACTGCGTTCTTGTAAAATCCCAAAGAAAATTAAGAAAAAAATTTCTTTCAATTTTACGGGTCTTGACATAATGTCTCACTGTAAAGATTCCTTATTTTTTATTTATAAATTATATTTCATGTCACGGAAATTACTTATTTTACCCTTTAACTTTCCCGTGATTTTTTTTGTGATGATTGGTATTCCTAAATGGTAAAATAAAAGAAGTTTCACTCATTATTCACTCAAGCTCCCTTCCCTTCTCTCAAACCATAACCCTTCTTCAACCCTTCTCTCTCTTGAACCTTCAGTTAATGCCCAGGATGAAACTCCCTTCGTCGCCAACTCCTGAGAAATGCAGTTCAAAGAAGAAGAGGAAAATCAATCTGAAGATAGCACCCGAGGGCCCTCTGAATCTAAACCTAGTGAACAGAGTAGTGGTGCCTAAAAAAGAGATTTTCCCAAAGTGGATTCTATCGAGTAAGTATATTTTTATGAAATTATTTAAAGAGAAAGGGTGGTTAGATTAGTTTGCAAAGTAGGATAGTCATATTTAACCGAAGATAGTTGCACAATTTTAGCGGTATGATCAGTTTTCTTTTGATAAGGAAGATGACTATGTTGTGAGAAGCTAGATAAATGGCCATAGATGCACGTTTTCTTAGATGTTATGGGATGGATGCCTTAGGATTCCTCATGAGGGTATTTTTGAGGACTATAAGAGAGGTCCTCCACCTCAAAGTGAGATTTTTGTCTTAGAAGAAGCTTTGAGAAGTTTAACTAGAAATTGAAATAAGAGGAGAGCCATAGCTGCAGAGTTGGATGGAGAAACCAAACTCCTGTTTAAATTTATTTAGAATCTGATTATCCCCCCAAAAGGTTATTTAATTTTATTCAAGTATCGGTATGTATTCTTGATACATCTAATGATAAATAGACATATGATCAACCTTTCCAAGTATATTATACACCATATGTGTGAGTTGATCAAAAACACCTATAAGTCAACATATTTATTTTCTTATAGGCTTATCTTAGCCATGCATCATGCCAATGGATTGGTTGGAAACAATGAAGATGTTATCAAGGGTTATGAGTTTTTTCTCTCAAAGTTTACTGTAAAGAGGATGAAAATAAGTTAGAATACTTGAAGAAAACAATTGGTGGAATACAATTCTTGAATCAATGAAATGCTAAATAAATTGGAACACCCTTTGAGACCTAATGATGTTTATAATCATGTCTTAGAGCTAGATGAATTTGATGGGTATCCTAAAGAAGAAGACGAAGAAAAAGTGGTTGTTTCACCTTCAATAGATACTATCCTGAATGGGGAGGACAATGAACCTATTCTTGAAGACATAGATGAGAAAGAGGTGCATGTTCCTGAAAAGGTTTTTGATTTGGAAGAACAACCTTCCTCAAAAGAATATTTTTTACTATTGAAAGGGAAATAGAAGTTGTAGAAGAGAATATAGAAGTATATTTTTCTCTTGTGCAAGAAGTTTTTGGTGAGAAACATATAGAGGAAAAAATGCTCCTAACGTTATTCATTCTGTTGAAGAGATAATGGAGCTATCCCTTCAGGTGGATATACAAAAAATGGAAGAGGAAATTAGGGATGAAATCATGGAAATAAATCAAGGACCTAAACCTCTCAGTCCTGAGAAGGATGCACCTGTTGAGGGGGAGAATCCCCTAGTTTGGAATCTATTGAAGTGCCTAATCTGGTTGATCCAAATTCACTAGATACATGTTATAAATTTTCTAGTTATTTTAATGTGAAGGATTCACAGGAAGCCACAGTCAAAGGTCTTGATCTATCTACTATGTTTCAGTTGAAAATGACATTTGTTCCTGAAACTATATCTGCCAAAGAACCTGATCCTTACTCAGCTTATATCATTGAGCCTTCACGAGAACCTTCACTATTGGTGAATATGGATGATATGAAAGTATTTGGAGCTACCCTATTAGATGGGATTTAAAATCCTATGAATAATCAACCAGATCCTATAACCAATCTGAGTGAGAGTGATGATTCACTATTATTGGAAAAAGTCATATGGTAGAATCAACCCAAAATGCTTCATGAGATTCAAGAAGCCCGAATTGAGACTAAATTGCTTTGTGATGAAGAAAATACTCTAAGAGTTATGGTTGAAGATATGAAGAGAGTGCTGAAGTTGAGACTAGAACCTACTTCCAATCCTATTGAGAATATTATTACTCAGACCCCATGGGAATTAGAATCATTGATTCAACCTCATATAACCTCTTTAGCTGAATAAGTAGATTAAAGAAATAAGTATATTGTTGAAGAGATGCATGAACTTTTTATTGGACTTAACAAGTTAAATAATGAGTATAAGGGGTGCCTTTAGATAGTGATAAATCAACTAAAATATCTCACCTTGGCTATCACTACTTCTCGTACTACTGGACAATCTTCTCAACCTTCTTTGGAAAGTGATATGATCAGTGCAGTTGTCAAAGAGAAACTTCAAGATGTGTTTAGTGATTTTGATAAATAATATCGATCTGAAGTTATAGGTAATAGTGACAGAGCTATTGATATGGTGAGAATCCATTCCAAGATTTATTTTGATGCTCAACAAGAAATTTCCAAGAAAGTGGACTTCTACATCAATAATATCTTCCCTAAAAATGACATGAAAAATCACTTCAAGTACCTTGTGGAAAATTTGAGGATTCCTCCTATTACTCAAGATATCAAAACTAATGTCCAAAAGCTCACAGATTTCACTTTTTTTTTTAAAAGTTTATGGAGAGAAAAGATGAATTTGAAAAATCCATGCGGTATGGTGGAGTGATCATTTTTGATTTTATCAAGCCTTTAAGGATTTATCTTCATGTTCAGAGTACTGCCATTGTTTCTCCTGCAGCTGCACCTCTGAGATCTCGTTTACATACCTTCACCTCTGCCCTAGCCTCCATATCTATGTCTACTAGTCTGGACCCAAGTTAGATCAGGATTTTATTCCATGATCAACAGTTTACATGGTCTTTTACTACCCCTACCTTGGACCCTTCAATCTTTGATGGTCTTACTTTACCTTCTTTGTCAACTAGTTCACTCCCTTCTGCTACTTCAACCTCTGCTCTTATGGCTTCTTATTATGATACTGTTTGCAAGGGAAAATAGAAGATCAGCCAATGATTATGAACAGTGACTACTATCTTTTGATAGTTATGTTGTTGCATTTTTTCTGTCTATTGTTTGTAATAACATTATTTTTATCTAATGCATTGTGATCTTTTCTTGACCATTTCTTATTCACTATTTTTGATAATCCCAAAAGGGGGAGAAAATATTCCCATTAAACAATGAATAGAGAAATATGTATTTTATATGTACACTAGAGACATATGTATTCTCTCACTCACATGATTTTTTATCATCAAAAAGGGGGAGATTATTGGACTCCTCATGTATTAATCATGTTCTAATGATCACAAAAAATATATATTCTATAAAGCCAGGTAATCCTATGAAATCTATCATAAATCATGCACAGATGATTAGAATCCTTATTATTTAAGTAAAGTTATCAAAGATCTTACTTTCGTTACATTAAGTTTTATTTTCTGTACACTATAATTTGATTTACTTTATAATGATTTCTTTCATGAATGATTAAGTCTAATTAATTCTATGAATATCACTGCATAAGTCTGAATACAAATATTTGGCAAAGTATGAGACACCGTGAGTCTTCCACCCGTTACGTTTTTTTGGAAAAGGACCCAGACACCCTGTCCAGACACCATGACCAAACACCTTAACCAAACACTGTGACCAGAAACCGTGACCAGACACCATGACCATCCAGTCACAATTACCAGACACCGTGACTATCCAAGGACTAGGAATATCCAGACACTGTGACTATCCAGACACTGTGATGATCCGAAAACCATGACTATCCAGACACCATGACCATCCAGACACTAGGACAATCTAGACACCATGACCATTCGGACACTGTGACCTTCTAGACACCATTTTTAGAAGACACTGCTTCATAGAGACACCATTTACAGACAAACTGTGACATCGTTTCTTAACCTGTATTTCTATTTCCCAATTTAATTTCTAACGACCATATTTGATGCTTTTAAATGTACTGAAATTATTAATGTTTCTTTGTAGACATTTCACCTGATAGTACGAGGTACGAGGTACAAAATACATGCATCCTGTCATCTCAAACACATTCACTTGAAGAATAATGGAGAAGTGCGGCACAGAAAAGAGAGTGTGTCACAGAGAGCGTAACAATGATGAACACATGAGCTTTCCTGAGAAAAGAACTAACACATGCAACCCAACATTCCTAAAGAAAACATAAATAATTCTTTAATCATGAAGCTAAACACCATAGATCAAAATGGTTTATAACATCTTTGCATTGTAAATACCACGAAGAACACGTGTCAAATCTAGTTGACTTATGATACTCTGTTTTCCAAAAGAGGACTCGATTTCTGCATCTGCATCATCCCTGAAATCCAGAGTTTCATAGACTAACAATCATAGCACTTCAAAATTATCTCATCATTTCTGATCTATTTTGTATTAGTATTATCTTTCGGGTAGTGTGTGTGTGTGTGTCTGTATAAAAACACAAACCGTATCTTGCATCAAACTGAAGGTTTCAAGATTTCCTTTCTCTTACATAATTTTACAACTGTGTATTCCCACATATTAGTGTGGAAGAAGTCCTTGTGTGACTTGTTATTGTTTACCGACAAAGAATTGTGTAAGGGGTCATATGACCTTGAGAGTCTTTTGTACTATTGTAAAGCCTGATACATGCTATGTATCTAGTTTATTTATATAAAATTCTTGGTGGAAGGTGATCACTATGTGGATTGGATTATGTCTCAGCTCGACACTGAACCACTATTTTAAAATTTGTTGTTCTGTCTATTTTAGTTGTCTCTATTTTACAGTTTTATCCAGAAATCACTAAATTTACTTTGATTGTAAATCTTGTAAATAAGTTATCATTGTATTGCCTAATTAGAATAATTTCTAAAGTAATGTTAATAACCAATATTAACATTACTGAGAATTAATTAATCTTATAATAAGTTATTTAAACAGTCAAAATTTCATAACAATATAAGATTGATTCACTAGGTTGTATTTAATTATTGGAGAACCCTTTTAAGAATACTATTTAAACAGAAATTTTAAATTAATACTCAATTCGCCCCTCTTGATTACTCTAATATGACAAGAAGTATCCATAATTTTTTTTAAAATAAAATGTTTATCTTATTATTCGAAATTTTTTAGATTTTAAATAAGTGATTTAAAAATAAAGATTTAATTTTACTCAAGAAATATTCTAGTGATTTTATAAAATTATTTTCATATATTTCATAACCCATTGATAAATATTATTATTTATTAGGGAGACACTCTAATGACCACATCCACTATATTACTCTAGATGGCCTTTGATCGTGTCATTTTAATGATTGTCTCTGAAAAATATTTACATTTTATATGATAGTTTTCCAAATTTGAATGTTTATATTTATTATGAATTGAATTTTTGTTCATTTATTCCATATAATTAATTCATTAGACTTAGTAAGTGATGGGAACAACCCTTATAGCTCCTTGATTCATCAATAGGTCTCATGAAACAAATTATTTTAGATATATTCCATACAGCTTATTTATTCTTATACAATGTCTTGGCATGAGGCCTTAATGTTACGATTATGATATCAGGCCCTATAAATTCTATCATTATGAAATTAATTACTATCATCCATGTGATTATTTGTGTTTTTAGGTAATCCATGGATACATTAAACTTTTAAATATATTAGTTATGTAGATTTTTTTATTACTGTTTATCTCTTCAATATTATTCATGCTTTATTTATCCTATGATGGATTTTTTTATATTATTTCCCTTTCTGAGCATCTGAGATTATCCTTTTTTTATTTTTCCTCTCCCGAAGTTACCAATAAGGGATTTACGAGTGATTTAAAATATATACTAGAAGAAATGATATATTTATCACTATAATATTAATTTATATCTCATTTTTTCATATATAATGTTTGAATCATGTATACATCTAGTCTCCCAAGACTAATAAACTATTTGATCCTTCAGGGTAAGACCTCTTATATACTATTCCAATATAGTAAAATAGGAACATTATCTAGGTTTCTAGATTTAGGTTGTTACAGTTGATATCATATAATGTTTTGTATAATCCTTGGGAACTAGATTTATGAAAAAATAGATTTGAGAAAAAAATATTCTAATATTCTTTAAGGATAAGCCTAATTATAGGATAATATCATAATGGTTTGTTAAAGTATAGATTGTGTGGTTTTCATTGAAAATAAATTAATGTCTAGATATTTCAAAGTGGATGAAACTATGACACATATGAATCTAGGGGTCACAACTCTAAAATGGGAAAATTGGGTATTAACACAATCATCAATGATGCATAATGAGTGGAGAAAATATTTCACACCAAGATATACACTCTTGGGGTATATTATTTAGTGGATTCACTCACTCTTTATGAAGCATTATGAAATAATTGAAAATATTTTCATGATTTGAGGGTATTCCCAAAGATTATATGATTATGATTATGATATTATGTATGAATAAATTTTCAATTTATGTTTTATGTTCCAAAAAATTTATAATCATATACTATAATTAAAAATTCAAAAATTTATAAGCTAATTCATTATATACCATTATGTAGAAATAGATCATAGTAGATGGAGTGTAAACCTTTTCAATGAACATAATCTATATATGTATTTACTTATTTGAAAATACATTAAAGATGGTGTTAGATATATAGCAGAATAAATTTTAACTATATTGGGACAAATTACTCTGGTAGTGACCAATAACCTTACCTCTATAGAGAAGCTTATTGATCCATGACATGGTGCAAAAATTTTGGACCACCTCCTTTGAAAAAAACATCCACCAATAAACTATACTGTTAATTAAAATATTATGAGTAACAGATAATGTACTTGAAGAATATATTTATCACATTGAAAATTAGTGAATGAGAGAAATTTGACATGGAAGTTTATCATATTAAATGGGATGCTAATCAATGGTGGTTATTGATCTAGAAAACTAAGGAGTTACTAGAAATAAATTGCATAGAGTAGAATATTTTCAAGGATATATTCATTTAAAATACATTTATTATGAGAAATGGGCTGATATAGAGGAGTAATTTCCAAATATTTAGAAAAAGGATGGATAAAAGTGTTACTAAAATATGAAGATTACTTTACATGTTTATAAAGTCATGCTCTTGATTATGTGCATAATCTAAGATGTAAGATCCATCACTTATTTTATGGGATAAATCCTATTCTTAAAAAGGTATTAGTATCTAATATATTTTTATTATATAAGGATATATTATCAAGGGCTATTAGTATAGATAAATAATTCTCCATGTCATATATTTTTATTGAAAAATAGGAAAAGAAGTGGGTGGATGATCTCTCTAGAAAAGGAAATATTAAAAAATGGAAGAAGGTATGGGTAAAATTTATAATTTTTAATAATTTTGGAAAGAAACACAATGAAATATGCCTGTCAATAATGTTAAATTAATTTATGTGTGGAGAGAAGGGTTATCAGTCTCTTGATTGCAAGGGAAATAAAAAATGGTCAATGGACAATTATTCAACTATAAAAAGATGGGGAACTATTTGAATGAATTCCCCATGCAATATGGGATTTTACATATAAATAGACAATGGATAATATCCAATCTTATCATATCACTAGAAATAAGGTTGATTTCCCTCAGGATATACTGGAAGATACATTATTCATAACCTCAAATTCACATAATGTTTTATTAGATTCTATATATTCATTCACTTCAATATCTTATATGTTTTATAAAAAAATTAGATATTTCACTAGAACCTTAATATGGTAGTTTTCAATCAAGACTTATGGTGGCAGTATTACTATAACATGGATATGTTAGTTAGTTCCTATTAATTCATATAGACATACCATATTTCTAATATTGATTATTATACCTATGACTGACATTGATATAATCCTTTCTATGGATTTGATTTCAAATTTTAATATGAAAATTTATTTTATAAATAAGTATATTATGAATTTAATGGAGATATATAATCCTTGGTCTTCATAGGGTTGACTAATTCATTATAATCTTGTCTGGATCCACTTATTGTAGCTCCCCCTAATGAAATAATTAAATAAAAAGAGTAGACACAACCTAAAAATGGGCTAGTGGTCTTTATAATAGAGGATTTACGTACTGTGATATATTACATTGAAGTGTTTCCTGAAGAACTACCCCAACAACAACTTAATCATGAAGCTCAGGTTTCCTTTTATCTAATCTTTGATTAAAATCTATATACAAGACTCCCTATAAGAATACTCTAGTACAATTAATGGAATTGAAAGTAATTACATTAGTAGTTTTGTGAAAAGGTATTTATATACCCCAGTGTTTCTCCATCGAAGCCCCTATTCTTTTTATTAAGAAGTAATATTGTTCAATGAGGCTATGTATAGATTATAGGGAAATAAATTAAATTAATTTAAAGAACAAGTACACTCTTCCCTGCATTTATGAGTTGGTTAATCAACTTTAAGGAGTTAAATATTTTTCAATGAGTGATCATTATTCTTGTCATCATCAACTAGAAGCAAAGGAGTATATTACAAAGATAGAGATTTATATGAGGTACGTAAATTACAAAATTATATTTTTTATTTTTGGATTGACTAATTCACCCTCCATATTTATGGATATGATGAATATTTTATTCAAGTATTATCCTGATAATTTTATTGTGGTATTTATTAAATATATTTCAATATAATATAATATTCTTGATAAGCCTAAGATTCATTTTTCAATAATTTTTAACAATATTATAGACATTTTTTTATATAGAACATTTTGAAAATATAAATTCTAACTTTAGGATGCTTATTTTCTTGGAAATGTTTTCAATATGTATGAAATACTAGTAGATACTTCAATGATAAAGGTGGTAATGTAATGACCAACATAAGAAAATATAACTGAGGTACATAGTTTCCTTGGATTAGTAGGTTAAAATTGATGATTTGTTCAAAAAATTTCTTGATTATCTTCCTTTTTAAATAAATTGACACATAAAGGGGTTTATTTCGTACGGTCACAAGAATGTAAATAATGTTTTGAAGAATTAAATAGGAGGACTATTAATGAATAGATATAGAATTTACCATTGGAAAGGGATGGATTTGTGATATATAGTGATTAATTAAGTAATGCATATGGATTTGTCCTTATACAAGGCTATATAGTATTGAATATGAAATAAGGTAGATATTCATTCATGAAAAAAATTATCCAACCCATGATCTTGAGTAGTCAGCTATAATATTTTCATTATAGATATGGAGGCATTACCTTTATGAAAAAATATTAGAAATATATACAGATAAAAAAGATTTAAATACATTTCTCATAGAAATATCTCAATATGAGATATTAGAAATTGTAATAACTAATGAAGTATTATGATTTATCAATACATTCCCACCACAGGAAGGAAAATAAGGTGGTTGATGCATTAAGTAGGAACAATCAGGAAATTTTGATTAGAATGATGATTGAAAATGATCATATATTTTTAGATTTAGTAAAGTTGGATATGATAATAATTAAGGAATAATAAAAATCACATATATTCTATATGATTTCCAAACTATCCATATTTTAAAAAAGAAATGTTTCCAACTTGATGATAAAAATATTGAAATTAAAATAAACTCTGTAAATGATGTAATGTTGGTAAAACAAGACTATGGAGATGATATCTTATAATTTATAAGGTGTATATGTATTACATACATGACTGATTTAAAAAAATAGAATTATCAGATGAAATTCATAGATCAAATTTCTCTATACACTCTGGTATCATCAAAATGTATCATATTTTTAAGGAACACTTTTTTGTGCGATTATATGAAACATGAAATTACTAACTAGTAATAATTATTCTTGGTTCATTAATAGGTAATGGATGAGGGGAAACATCATAAAGGATTCATGAAACCTATACCAATTTTTAAAGGCCATAATTCTAGTTGACTAGTGTTAGTGATCACATTATTATATTGTCATTAGAAATAACTAATCAGATCCCAAAGGATGGAATATTTTACTCGTCTAAAATACCTAGAAACATATATAATTCCCATATTACCTTGGTAATATAAATTTAATACCATAAAAACATTCTTTTATCCTTAATATTATTAAAAAAATCATTCTTCATGTCCTATGGAAAAAAATAAAAATAAAAGGGTGAACATAGATGCTTAGTAAGGGTCACATAAAGTGGATGCTATCATGAGTAAATTAGGAATAATAAATATATCAAGATAGATAATTGAAAAAACAATCCATTTAATAAATAACATGATCAAAAAATGAATCCATGGATAATATCAATGTGTTAATCTCATGAATGATAATAATAATTGAATAATAAATGATGTAAATGCTTAATATTGTATGCCATGATCTCATACACCGTTGAATATTTACCATTAAGGTCGTGTGCCATGAAAGTTTAAAAATATGGGTAGAAATATAGATAAAACTCATTTAATGTCGTCTTACTAATTTTTCTCAGGATACCTATGAATTCATTGAAGGGATATATAATTCTGGGCCCTACCCATCACTTCATATCCAATGCATTCCTCATATATTGAATCATCGATTTAATTCATGAAAAATATACCGAATAAAAAACATAAATATTTATTAAATAAAATATATTTATCAATAATTATACATTAAATAAAATGCATTAAACGTATAGCACTGTAAGCTTAAATGTTACACCTCTTAGTCAATTATCATATCTATGATACAAATAATATAGATATTTTAGAGAAAGGTAATATCCAATGATAGTAAGTAAGTGAATATTTCAAAGGATGGTATTATAAAAAAATATACCTAGTTGTGAATAAGTATAATAAAGTATTTTTAATTGATCAATAATTTTTTTTTAAAATATATTTAAATCATTTTTTAGGAAAGTTACCTTTTTATTTTTTGAAATCACATATTAAAAAACTGCAAAATTACAAAGTAAAACATTTTCCCTGAAGATACCATTTTAAAATTAAAAGGTAATATTATAATAAAAGATTATTCATGACCATAGGAAATTAAAAACATGTCCTATAAGTTAAAAATCATTCCTTTGATTATTTTTGTTTGAAAAAGATACAAGGTAAATCATTCAGAAAAAAAATATTCCGCTAAAAACATTTTATAGAAATTAAATTATGGGTAAAAATTATTTTTAATAAATAATTGTGGAATAATAAACACATTTTTGAAAACATTTTATAGGAAATATGGATTTGGAATAAAAATATAACCGATCAAAAGAGAAACTTGATTGTTTTATTTTAAACATTTCTTTGTTTGATTTAAGTTCGAATGAGAGGAAATATTGGATGAAATTTTGAAAGTTATTTAAGAGAGAGAAACATAACATAAATTTAATAATAATTAATAAATATATATTAATTTAAATTACCTGAAATTTTTAGTATATAAACCACATAAAATAAATAGGTGAAAATACAAAATATGTATCAATGGAGTAGAAATTTAGGTGAAATCACAGACCTCTCGTTTGAATTTTCATGTAGAGGATCTAGACCCCAATATAATAAATTTTATTTTTTTATAATGAAATAACATAACCATATTCATATCTATGAGACCATATAGGGCCCATTTATAATATTTTATCTCCCCTTTTTAATAATCTTTTATCACTATCATTATTTTTGGTGTTAACTGCTTTTATTTTCAAGTATGTTTTTATTCGGTAGTTCTAGTAATTGTAAATTTATGATGGATAAATAATATCAAGAATTTTATTAATGGTATAAATTCTATATTTATTAAATATTTTTATATTTAGTGTTATTAAAAAAAGATATAGATATAAAAATGAATTACACCGTTCATGGAGACAGTAGGTCATACGTATGCATGAATGTTGTTGTCACATTTATATAGCTAGAACAAAAGAATTTTTGTTAATAATTAATATTTATATAGTAATTATTATATAACATAAATCATATTTTTTCATTAAATATTTCTTTATTACCATCCATGTAAAATGTAAATGAAAAAAAGATGACATCACTTCGTGGAGGTGGCAGTCCACACGTATGCATAATCACTGTTATCCTTTTCCAATAGATTAGAAGGAAAGATGGTGTATATGATATTATATTTTCAAAATAATATTTATATAATAAATATCATATCTAATCATTAGTCAAATATATATAACTATCAATGTAAAGTTAAAATGAAAAATGAATTACACTATTATGTGGAGATGGTAAGCCGTACGTATGCATGAGTGATGTTTTAACTTTTCATATGATGGAAAAAAGATGGAATATGGTTCTAACATAATTATAATAACATATAATTATATTTATGATATCGGAGCATTTATTTTTGTGTGGGTACAACACTTTAAGTGTAATTATATGAAGAAATAAACTTGAAGGATTCTGTAAAGACTATTACCTCTTCTTCAGTAGGATTCCACTATATCTCTACCTTATGGACCAAGGGAAGGTGTTTGGGGGAGACCAGCACCTCAAGAAATAGTATAAGGAATTTTACAAGATTAGTTTTTTTGATGATATATACAGATCAATATTGTTTAAAGAGGTGAGGGAGAATGTTCTCTTTTATGATCAAGGTGAGGGGAAATTTTGGAATTTCATAAAAAAAATAAAATAAAATAAGATTATTCTAGATCCATTCACTTATAAATGGTAATTAATTAAAAGTAAAATTGTATATGGTTAAAATAAAATTAGAAAATTAAATTTATACAAGTTTCGGTATCCATTTAATCCCTATATTATTTATTAACCCATTGGTTAATTATTTTTGACCATAATCGTGGTAACCATTATTTTCATCACAAAGGGTAAATGAAGTTTGTATAAATGGACTAATGACTAATTAGTGGAATATGTATAATATTTTAAACCATTTTCCATTAACATGGAAAAATAAAATATTTTTATGAATTTTAAATAACTTCATAAATAAATGTTTTTATAAAAAATTATTATTATCAATTTTGACACTATTTATTTATTTTAAATTTAAATCCATGAATTCAAAAGGAAAATTAAAATATAATACTTTAAAAATATCATAAAATGTCACGTATATATATATATATATAAAATTTCTGTTAAACAATATCCCTTTCAAATTATAGAAATTTTAATATTTTTAAAAACATTTATTTTATTTTTTTGTTAATTAGATAAATATTGTATTAATGTAGAACACACATTATTGTAATAATAAATTTTTTAAATATTATAAATAAATTTATATAATAAAATTAATTTAATTATGAACAAAATAATCATTTATATTCATTAATATATTAATTTGGTCTGTATGTGGACATATAATAGATATTTAAAATTAAGAGAGTGATATTTTGTAACTTTCTTTAATTTAAATATTACAAGTTTCATTTTCATGGGAAAGTGTACATTTAACAACAAAATTTTATGAATAAGGTGATAAGGTTCAAATTATAATCCTCCAACACGAATTAAGATATAAATTTATGGCCTTATCATTTAGTTTTAACCAAGAATAATTGAATTTACCCTTTACCAAGGTGATAAAATTTACCACCATTACTATTTATAATAATCAAAAATAAAATGAGTCCATTAACAAAATTTAAACATCCTGATTCAAATTATTTAATTAATTTTAATAAATTTATTACCAATATGTTGATGAAATTAATTTTAAAATTAGTACTCAAAAGGTGACAAAAATATCTTTTTAGAAAAATGTTGGTTTTTAGCATAAACTGGATTTATTCTTATCCCATTCAAAGAAAAAAATTATAGGAATGTTCAATATTTTATGTAATATATAAAATATAAATTTAATTGAAATAATTCATCGATATTTACCAAATTAATTTATTAATATGAAAACACATCACACACATAATTTTTCTTCTTCAGAAAATGCCTTTTTATGTATTAAAGTGCTTTTATAACAAATTTAAACATATAATTAAAAAAAATTAATATAAATGTATTATTAATAATATAAAATAAGTAATTTTAATTTTATACGATTTTAAAATAAAATTTATCTTTATAAATGGTTGAAACAAAATTACATTTTTAAATAAAAATATGTATTTTTCACTATTCACTGGAAAATAAATATTTTCAGAAAAATTCAAAAAAATCACCCTACGGAATTTTTTTTATGATTTAAAAAATTGATGTATTATTTCTAAAATAAAATTTCTCAAATTTATAGAAATAAATTATAATTTTTTTTATAAAATTTTATAACAATATTTATTAAAGAAACACTATTTCTGAAGCATAAAATAATCTTACTGAAAATTGAGAACTTATTTACTAAGAATTAATCAATGATGTTTTATAGATTATGGACAATATATATATATATATATCATAATTTGGTTAATAATATTCATACCCGCTAATTCAAAAGTTAGGTGATAATTGTTACATTAAATAATAATATTTTAATAGTATATTGGTGTTTGTTTAGACCAAGTGTTGTTTATGATATCAAAAATAATGTTATTATTTTTTATTCTAAGGGTTTTACATTCTCCAAAATTAAATTAATTACACCCTAATTTTTTTTAACTTGAACTTGGTAATCAATGGTTGGAAATTTGAGAACCCACATTGTAAAAAAGTGTTAAAACAATTTTCTTGAAATTAAGAAAAAAGAAGTAGGAAGGTCTCCAAAAACTAGGATTCGAAATATAATAAAATATTTGGGATGTGAAAATATCGACATGGAAGAGAAAAATAGTCCCCAAGGAGTGATAGTGAATATGGTCATTAGAAAATTAACCTCCACAAGACCATTGATTTCTTTGTACGTAAACAAAAAAAGATAATGTTTTTATTTCAATATCTTTCTTCTAAAGTCAAGGCATTCTTTTACTAACCACATAAAAAAATTATAAAATAAACTTAAAACATTTCATTCCATATTTCAATAATAATATCTTCATTTAGTTATGCATAGATGAATTTCCACTTTATCTCTTATGCCCAGAAATGAATATTTGAGATGATTTTTTATATCTAAAGCACTATTAATGAATAATAATATCCATAAGTCATTTATTCAGCCTCAAAATATTTATAAAAAAAGGTTCTGATTTGTTATCAAATATGATAAATCTTAGTTGGACCTTAAATAACAATATCTAATGATAAACTTATTCTATCATATACGTAGTTTACCTTAAGAAACAAATAAAATAATTCTAGCCAAATTTAAAACTATAAAATATGAAATATTTGATCAAGAAATTAATTATTTCACAATCAAAACACGTGAATACCTTGATCACATAAAATAATAACCACAATAAACATTAACATTATTCATATTCCATATATCCTATATATCCAAAAAAATAAACACTATCAAAATTTTCTTTGTCATCAAATCACTATCCATTTTCAAGGTCACCAATATTTTCACATTTACTTCATTTTTTTCAATATAATATTTATCATAAATAAAAATTATTAATTTAACATTCATAACCTATTAAGGGTAATCTTTCCTTTCCTTATGTATTCTAAAAAAATATCATTATACCACTGAATCATTTTTGTTTGTTATCAGTACCATTTAACATATGACTTAAAATACTCAAAGGAATATAATGTACCATAATATTTATATGTTACATGATTATTATAACCATAATACCATTGATAAAATACTCTAATATAATTTTTTAATTGAAATACACAATCACTTTATTAATTCCACTTCTGTTGTAGTAATTGAAAAATCATAGCCTTCTCCCCTTGGCTTCTTCTAGGGTAAGTTGACTTGATTCTTTGGAAACTAGTTTAAATAATTCCCCATATCTCGATAGTTGAAGCACTGTATTTTAGTGGATTATTTATTTTCCTTGTATCCATTATCTTTATGACCCTTGTCTCCATACTTATAACATAGTATATTACCCTTTCATCATTTTCAAGGATGTGTCTTTCCCCAATTTTCACAAGATGTAAATTGATTCATTTTCTTCTTATTCGTTCATGATATACATTTTTAGTTGTGCCCAGTTTACCTCTTATTCTATTAAATTCCCTTGAATATATAATATTTATAAAATTCATTCTTTGTCTCAATGTAACATGATATAGTATCATTATAAAGATGATAAAATTTTAGAAAAAAGTATTCTATTTAGACACGGATTAATCCCATAAATAAAATGGTCAATCTTGATTTTTGGATTTTGTATTTAGCTTTAGAAATGCATGGATAGTCTGGTAAAGTTTTCCTCCTACTCTTCCACACATTCTTCTTCCAACTTCTTTTGAGTGAGGAAACCTTTTTCTATTTTATCCCACTTTTCTTGAGGAGAGTATATTTTAAAGAGACCCACATTAAAAGATATCTATTATAAAATTTCTATTTTTTCAGCCAAATTTGTATTCTAGATTAATGACCATCATTGATCAAAATCTCATTTCAATAAAAATAATTCTAGAGTATCATTCTCTTATTCATTACATCCATAAGATAGGAATGTTTTATTTTAGAGATTTAATCTATTTCATAGCTACCAATGGTTTAATAGTTCTAATAAAATATAATGGATTTTTCACATGAATAAATCAAATATTGGTGAATCAATATATTGAAATATATGTTGTTCTACATGAGAAAGGTTTTTTTTCATAACATGAGTCAGCTACCCAAATATATCCATGCATTGCTTAGTTCCAACACTATATCTATTGGTTTGATCAATCAGGAATTCCCCACTTTTCTACAGGTATTAATTCCCTTTTATCCATTAGGTTCTATAGAAAAATAATGGCACATAATATGTTATATCATAATCATCATTAATATTGATCCACAAAATAAAAACCATATCATGGTAAAAATTTACAAATACTATAAGGTATTATCATAGATCTAGTGTTATCTATGTTTATTTAAAATCTAGTTTTATGGTTTCTAGTGAACTTCATATGATATAATCTATAAATACCCCAACTCCAGTAACCTAGAGTCAGTGGTTACTTTATTACATTTTCACCAGATATAAGGAATTTCATCCCAAATGATAGATTATTTTAGTAGTCTTGAAGAACTAGAATAAAATACTTGATTCCCATATTAAATTATAAATAAAAAATTCATAGAATAAAAACATTTTTGCATCCTTGATATTATTTATAAAATCCATATTCATATCCATGGGAAGGGAATAAAAATAAATGCGTGATATCATATTATTGGTGAGGGTTACATATATGAGAAAGATACCATGAATAAATAAGGAATAATTAATATAAAAAGGTAAATAACTAAAAACACATGTCATTTAATCAATAACTTTAGAAAAAATCATATACATTGATAATATAAATGTAGTAATCACAAGAATGATAATAATAATTGAATTCTCAATAAATGAAATGATTAATATTGGATGCCATTATCCCCTAAGTCACAATATATATACCATTTAGGACCCGTTCAATGAAATTTTAAAACTATATATAGACAGATACAAAAAACCCAATTTATTCTGGATTACTTATTCTCCTCATGAGACCTGTTGATGCATCAAGGGATTATATAATTCTGGCCTCACATATCCCTTCATGTCCAATGCATTCCACAAATATTGAATGATCAATTTATTTCATTATTAATATTCCTTATCAATAATATTCATATTAAATAAATGATAAAAATTCATCAATAATTCCCCAGTAAATTTAATATATTTAAATTATAACAATATAGGTAAAAATGGAATAGGTTTTTGGTAATGATCATATATATGATAAAAAGAATATGGATATTTAAGAGAAAGGTGATATCCAATTATCACAAGTAAGTTAATATTTAAAATGATGGTATCATTACAACATATACCTAGAGTTAAATAATTAAAATAAAAGGGGGGTTTTCCATTTATTAATATAAATTCCTTTAAAATATCTTAAAAATATTCTTGATGAAAATAACCATTCCATTTTTTGAAGTCATTTATAAAAAAATTGCATAACTACAGAGTAAAAAAGTTTATTTGAAAATAAACTTGTAAACTATTAAAGGAAGATTAAAAACAATATAAATCATAATAGTGGGAAAATCCACTCATTCTATTTATTTTTATATAACATTACTTTCATAATTGTTTTTAGAAATCTCATAAGGTACCTTATTCGGAAAACGATAAAAATATACCTTTAAAACCATTTTGTAAAAAGTATAAAATGGATGGATTTTGATAAATCATTATAGTGGTTT
Organism: Viscum album; assembly: GCA_963277665.1. Classification (NCBI taxonomy): domain Eukaryota; kingdom Viridiplantae; phylum Streptophyta; class Magnoliopsida; order Santalales; family Viscaceae; genus Viscum; species Viscum album. The sequence continues at coordinate 1,675,648,452 of OY728159.1, read as the reverse complement.
AATTTTTTTGAAATTCTTTTAAAAAAAATATGGATATTTTAGAAAAATATTTCTGATAAAAAGATAAATAATACTGGTTTTTCTTTTAAACATTTCTTTTCTTGATTCATGTTCCAAAGAGAGGAATGGTTGGAAAAAATATGAAACAATTTAAGATATTTCACTTGAAATGAACTCTAATCATCATGAATAAATATATATTCATGTAATTTACCTAAAAGGGGATTTATATACCCCACATAAAATAATTAGGGTCATAAGACCAAATATGTCTCAATGGAGTCAAAATTGAGAAGAATTCCCTTACCTAAGGTTTGACTTGTCATATAAGCTCTGAAACCTACTATATAATATATTTCAATTTTATATAATTATGTAAAAAACTATATTAATATATATTTTATCCTATATCATCCATTTATCACATATTATCTCCCATTCATTAATAATATTTTTTCATTATTATTATTTTATGTGTTAATTAATTTTTTTCCAAGTATGTTTGGATTCTGTAGTTCCATTACTTCTACATTTATTATGGTTCCACCATCTAAAAAATGATATAAATAGTATAAATATCAAATATATATTCAATATATATATATACACATTAAATATATATATATTAATTCATAAAATATTAGGATAGAAAAATGAATTTCATCATTTATGGAAATGGTAGGTGGTACGTACGTATGAACGTTGTTTTCACATTTATAAGGATGAAGAAAATAATATTTAATAACATTTAATTATTAAATATTCATCATTATATCCTATATATCATATATATTCATTAAATATATCATTATTACCATCCATGAAAAATGTAAATGAAAAATTGATCACATCACCTTGTGGAGGTGGTATTCCACACATACGAATAATTGGTGTTATTGTTTTCCAAAGAATTGGAAGGTAATAAAGTATGTATGATATTATAGTTATAGAATAATATTTATGTAATAAATATCACATATAACTATTACATCCTTATTTATAACCATCAAGGTAATGTGTTGATGAAAAATGAAGTACAACGCTATATGGATAAAGTAAGTTGCCTATATGCACATGTGGTGTTTTCACTTTTCATAGGATGGAAAAGAGATTGAATATAGATTTCACAAAATAATAATAATAATAATATAAATATATTAATGATAATAGTGTTATGATTTTATCATGGGTACAACACTTTAAGAGGATGTAAAAGTAGAAATAAACATGAAGGACTCTGTAGATATGACTGCCACTTATTTGATAGAAGTCCTCTAGATCAATCATTAAGGGAACAAGAGTTGTTATTTTGGCGATACTAGAACATCATGAACCTAAATAAGGATGTTTATATGAGGAATTGGTATGTTTTCTGACCTATATGGCTCAAATTGGTGTAAATAATCAAGGGATGATGTGCCCTTTTATAATTGAGGTCAGGGGACTTTTTGATTTTTTTAAAGATATTAAAATATAATTAGACTATTTTAGATCCAAATGATTTTAAATGGAAATTAATTTTATAAAAATTTTATAAGGTTTAAACTATATAATCCAATGAAAATTTGGAATGTTTTGATATCATTTTAATCCTTATCTTTTTTATTAACCCCTTGGATAATTATTGTTTATCTTAACCATGATAACGACTATTTTAACCACAAATTTTTAATAAATTTATTATAAATTACCAAGTGAAACATAAAATTAAAATGGATGATGTGTTAAAAATATTTATTCAAAATTAGTATTATAATATTTGTATGATTTTTAAATGATTAAATGAAATATTATTATAATAAAATATCATTAATGTCAATTTTGATACTAGTTATTTATTTTGAAATTAATTACATTAATTAAAAGGGGAATTCTAATATAATATTTTAAAACAACCCTAAAATTTCATATATATATATATATATAATCCATGGTACACATTATATCATTCAAATTATATAGAAATTACTTTTTTAAAAATTATTTATTTTATTTTTCTAATAAATAAATAAATATTATATTAATGTTTCACAAGACATTAAGGAAATTATAAAACATATAAAAACTATAAATAAATTTATATAATGAAAATAATTCCATTAATTTCAAAATAGATATCCAATTTCATTGATATCTTCCACTTTTTCCTATGTGAAGACAGTATTGATAATTAAAAACCAGTGAGTGACATTTTGTAACTTTCTTTGATTTAAATATTATACGGGTAATTTTCATAGAAAATTGTCCTCCAAACATATAAATTTAGAGTATAAGGTGATAAAGCTAAAATTATATTCATCCAATAATAATTATGATAAAAAATTATGTCTTTATCACTTAGTTTTAACCTAGATTAACTGAATTTACCCTTAACCGAGGATATAAATTTTACCACGATTGATATTCATATTAACCAAAAATAAACGGGGTTTATTCATAAAATGTTAACCTATTAATTCAAAATATGGAACCCATTTTGTTAAATTCAACACCAATAAGTGTAATAAATTAATTTTAAAATAAGTGTACAAAATAGGATAAAAAACACTTTTTCAAAAAATGAAATTATTAAGCATAAACTGGATTTATTCTTATACCATGAATAATAAAAATATTATATGAATGTTAAAATATTTCATAGAATATATAATATATAAATATTATTAAAATAATTCACCAATAGTGATCAATTTAATTTATTAAGATGAAAACACGTTGCACTTTAAGAAATAGCTTGTTAGAAAAATTCCTTATTATGTATTAAAACTTTTTATGACAAATTTAAACATATAATTAATAAAAATGAACATAATTGTAGTATTAAAAATTAAAAATTATTAATTTTACATTGAAATTTTTTTCAAATAAAATGGAGTTCTTTAACTAGTTAAAACCAAAATACAATTTAGAAAAATTACCAATTTTCTTTATTCACTGACTGAAAATTAATTTTTTTTATTGAAATATATGACCATTTTAATGGGTGAGGGGGAACCCAACAAGACTCTAAGACTTAAAATCCATCAAACCTCCACGGTACAAAATCCAAAGGCCTAGTACAGATCAATAAAAAAAGAAACACCCCTCCCCAACATGAAAAAATCATAGTACTAGTTTCTAGCTTCTCATTACTGCTCTGCTAGCTGTCTCGTGCAAGGATGCATGGGCCTAATACTGATGGAAATTGTCATACCCTCTCAAATATGAAAATCCTAAAGCAATGATCAGATGAAAACTCACTACTCTAAACCTCATCTGAGGTACTATTGTTTCCCCCCACATAGGTTAGCTACTCCCATGGATAAAATCATTACCATGGCTCGACACGTAATAATATCCTATCTACCTTCCCAGAATGTATTGAAATAGAATAGAAAATAGATATGATCCAAATTTGTAACATCTTATCCTTGGATCCATTAAACTGGTGCCCTGAGACAGTGTAGTACATAACCTCAATAATTCTTCCCCATATTCCGGAGCCTACATACTATCAGTGAGGGTATAATAGGTTATGTGTGGAGACTATACGCTATTTACAACAGTAAACCAATAATAAAAATCAAAATAAACAAAAACACACAATATTAATAAATACAGAAAACATCACATACCATATTCCCAAACTACAGAAGTATAATCAATATAATAAAATAAATTATGAAATTTCCTAGAAATCTTAAGTATCAAACCAAAAACCAAAATAATAAACTAAATAAAAACATCCAAAAATGGGTTTGAATGAGACATCAAGTTATCTCATCGAGGATCCATCCCAAATCCCATATCAACCATCTAACATAAGATTTTTCCCCTTATCCTGACCTAAAACAAATAATTCTACTAAAGCACCCCATGATGTACCAAGAAAGGTGTGAATAAAACTTATTATGACACCACCAATGATGTATATAACAATATCTAGTTTATAAAAATGTATGAGGAAGTATAAGTATAAAAATATAAAGTTTTAAACTAAAATATATTTCATATTTAATTAGTTTTTAATTACCCCTAAGGGATCCCATGTTCCACAATAATACCATGAAGATTTAACCACTTTATCAAAAGGTCATTCATTATATCTTATAATTCATTACAGCATGGAGAACCAGTCTAGGTACCAAAACTGTGGTATGGACCACCTTGAACAACACTTATTCCCAATGTGGAGCACTATGACCAACATCATTTGCGTGGAATTACTTTAAAAACACCATTACAATTGTGTGGAACTCCAAAACCAACACCCAAACCTAATATATAATACCATGACAAACATCTATACATTAGTGTAGACTACCAGAACCAACACCCATATCCATTTCATCAATAAACACTTCTATAGGTTTAATACACTTGACCCTTTTTTACTACATTAATACATCAAAGGGAGAACCTCTTCTATTTATAAAAATCTTGATGGTTCATCTCTTTCATTGAACTGAACCCTAATCTATATCTACTGTATTCTAACATTTAGTTACAATCACAACCATTAAACATACAACTTAACCATTTTATATCCTAAACACGCCCCCTTAAACCATTAACCATATTTGCCCACTTATAGTCTATAACTCATTTAACATATTAAAGTTAAGCAAAACACCCATTTGTTCCAAGATAACATGGTTAAAAAATTAAAAAATTTTACTCTCATATACCCTTCAATTCATCAAGTTTAAGGGGGTGGATCGTCCCTTGGGTGGTCATATCCCTTATCTACTATTCAAAAATAGTTCCCATGAGGTTAGAGAAGGGTCCAAAACGTCATTTAGACACTCAATTTATCATTTCCAACCAAGGAATTAAATGCATAGAAAAATGACACATGTAAAAAACCATATACACATGGATAAACAACTAGACTATGGGATATAGATTTTAAAACACATAACTCAAGTTCATAGACAACCGTTCACTCAAATATAGTCATTTATTCAATCCCAAACAAACATCAACACCCAATATAATACATTTCTAAAAAAATGTTTTAGGGGCTTATAAGGATATAAAATATCACACAAAGGTTATTTTAGAATAAAAAATAAAGAGGAGTGATATATTCACCCATATATTTGATTTGTAGCCAATAATGCTTCAAACGGACCAAGATTGAGGGTAAATCACCCTTGGAGGACAAGAGAGGCCTTGGTTAATCACTTATGTGGTTTGAAGTGGACATGATAATAAAATAAGGTGAGGTTTCATAAAACCCTTGGGAAAAAATAGGGGATTTTCATCTTTAAATGAGTCGCATGGTTTGGCCACACGGTTGGCCAAACCACGCGCCAACTGTGTGTTACCCTCTATCCAAGAGGGGGCCCTAACTATATAGTTCTTATGGTCATAATAAATGGTTTGAAAAAACATGTGGTGTACATGAAATTTCTATTTTCTAATTTATTTAGTCTATAAAGTTTCTTGGGATATGACACACAATTTAAACTAACTGTGTTCTAATCAAGCTCTCAACACCGAATGACCTCATTTTTCCCTTTTTCCATGATAAATATCCCAAAAATGCACTAATACCTATTATAATATTGGGAATAATTTTATTAAAAAGAATAAAAGGTTTAGAGAAGAATTAAAATAAGAATATACCACTTCAAAGGGTCAAGATCTTACATGTTGGCAATTGGAAACATCACTTATGCATACGTATAGACTACCGTCTCCATGAAGTGATGTATTTATTTTTCATTAATATATTATATGAATGGTTATAAAAGTTTATATAATGATTAAATATTACACTGATGACATCATAAAAAATTTGCACATGATAGACCATGATTATGATGCATGGACCCAAACTATTGAACTGAAACTTACATGAAAAATGAAATACTTAACACTCAAAAAACTAAAAATTTAGTCAAGAATTATTTTTAAATGGGTGATTAAATGTTATTATTTGATCATATGTGATGTTATAAGAGTTTTTTAGGTTATTTTAAAAAATTATAACCAATATAAATAAATTATATAGGTGGTTAAAATCACTTTTGAGGAATGTTGAACTTGAGGTAACGATTTTACATTATAATATCACTTTTTACTAGGATTGTTTATGAAATTTTTTTAATAATTAAATTATATAATATATATCTCAAATATATTACTTGATCTATTATTATATGTTTATTTTTAGAAATTATTAAATTTCCATTCATTTTTTCCTCTCTAAGTACTCAAAATTCTGAATTTGTTTTAGGATAACTGCCTTTGTTTTTCTATTTAGTTTGGAGTATTTTTTCCATGTCCATATTTTATTAAAAAATATTTCAATAATGGGTTTAATATTATACATTGAGTTATTATAGTCATTTTTACCCATGTATAACTTCTTATAAAATGGTTTAAAAGGAATATTCTTTTCATTTTCTAAATGAGTTACTTTTTACTAAAGGCGTGAAAATAATATTTGTTTTAATATTTACCCAATAAATTAATTTTCCTAACATACTATATATCCTTTTATTTTAATATATATTTACACTTTTCAACAATTATTTTCAATGAGAATGGTATTCCTAACATTCAATATTTTATATATTTAAAATTATTTATTTCAAAATGAAAATGGTATTTTCAACAAGAAACATTATAGTGTTGTTTTGAAAGTATTTTTATCTACCTCAACATCCTTTTATGAATAATATGATTCACTAAGGATAAAATCTAATGATATCATTCACCATATTACTCTGGAAGGATCCTGATCATGTTTTTCTTATGATTCACTGGGGAAAATTTTAATATTTTAGATGATTTTTTTCTCAATACAAATGTTTGTGTTGATTATGTATTGATTGTTATTAATTTATTTCATGTGACGAATTAATTGAAATTATTATGTAATGGGAGTGGCTCATTTTATCCCCTATATTCCTTAGTAAGACTTATGAGATAAACCAGTTTGGGTATTTAGTGAATTCCTTACCTAATTAATTATGATTTCTAGACATTAGGCCTTCAGAGTAAAATTTTGATATATGAAATTTTTCATTATATCATTATGTTTTTTTATTATTATCCATACAATTATTTATGTTTTTTATTTCATCCATGGATATATTCCCTTTTTATGTTAATTTTCTATAATATTTAGTTATTGTTTTTATATTCCATGTTATTCCTTTTTTATTTATCAAATGATAGTTTACGATATATTCATTCCCTCAGTAAGCATTTTAGTTCACCCATTATTCTATTTTATTTTACCTAGGTAACAAGAAGGGATATATGAATGATTTAAGTGATATTCTAGGAGAATCAATAAATTTATCAATTTAATGCTTATTTTTATTTCATATTTTCAAATTTAATATGAGAATCATGTTTATTTAGTATCCTATGACTACTAAAATATCCAATACTTCAAGACACAATATATTTATTCTTATACTAATATAGATAAATAACTACCAGATCTGGGTTAATTGATTCGGAGTGTTACAATTAGTTTATGTGAAATACAATATTTTATGGAATTGTGCCAATGGTGGATGTGATCAGGGAATCTTGAGGCTGATATTTCTTAGATCAGTTATAAAACCTCTTAAAATACCACCGTAGTGAATATTGGTTAGGCTTGACCAATGAGTCATAGGATTAAAGGTAAAATTGATGTGTAATGTGAGAATCCTATTATATTTGGGTGGGTAATCAATTTATATGAGTATCAAGCCCATGCTTATTTATGGATGGGTAGTTAGTGGTGAACGTTATGATTGGAAAGACTTTGTGTATTGTGAGCTCAACCGAATGGTTTGTAAATTTGAGGAATACCTAGTTTTGTGCATGAGAAGCCTATAATTTTTTATTCATTGGAATGAACATGTGAGGCTATCATAGGTAAAAGTTCAAGAGTCGTGTTTAGGTGAGTGAATAGGGTCCTTTTGGTTGTTCTACTAGGGTTGGTGACGTGATCCTGTCTGAGAGTTTCTTGGAAATGTCTATGAGTTTCATTATTCAGGTGATAATGGGATATGATCATGCTTGTGCTTCAATAGTGATTGAATTTATTTGTGCATATAGAGAGTGTTGTGTAGGTGAACCTATCCTATGGGTAGAGTAAGTTGTAATTGTGCATCCTCGTAAGTGGATGAGTTCCATTAATAGATAATAGAAATACATGTGAGGTTATCCTATAGAGTGTGTCTTGGGTTGTTCGATGATCTTAATGGTGATAGATAGTATAGTCTGTGACTTATTTCATGTGATGGATCATGAGAAATATAATAATAAAGTTTAGATTAGAACATGAACACTTAATAATGTATGAAAAGTTAGTATCAAGGTTCCTAGCGATAAGTGGGACCTGATATATAGGTCATTAGCCAAATTTTTTGATTAGAGGTAATTAATTCATTAAGGGGAATCCAATGATCATTTTTTTTTACCAAAATAAGGAACTAATATGAGATTAATTAATTACTAATATTTGATAATTTATTTTTATGGATTTGTTCATATGGGAACTGTGACACCCTGATCATATTTTATGTGTAATAATTATATGTTATTATATTTAATTATTTTTCTTTGTTTAATTTTCATGTTATACAAACATTGTCTGAAAAATAAAAGAAGAAAAAAAAATTATTCAATTAAACACTAAAAACTATACATTTCAACAAGGCAAAAAGACCCTCAATATCCTAGAATACCTACTAGGAGACCTATCATGATCACTGAGAGACCCCCAAACAACCCAAACAGTCCAATGAAATAGTGAGAGTACTTCGGGTCTATCACAATAAAAAACATTATGGCCAAAACTATGGTGACCAAACTGAGCATCATGGGTATGTAGAGAACCATCATCACAAAGTTGTTTTGAGTTTGAAATACACTAAGCCTGTATTTATAAGGCCTTTGTGATTGTTATTAGCCATTATAGACCTTAGGTGACCGTTCACTACCACAAAACTGGGCAAGACAGGCGCCTGTCTTTATCAGTGCTAACAAAAAAGTACAGATAAAGGGCTATGACTTTATCAGCGCTATTGAAAGTGCTGATAAATGTACCATTTATTAGCGCTAAAAAAGAACTGATAAAGGGTACATTTATTAGCGCCTTAAATATCCCTTTATCATTTCTTTTTATAGCATTGATAAAGGTTACATTATCAACTCTTTTCTTACTATTGATAATGTTTATTGTATAAATTAAATAAAAAACAGATGTTATAACTATACATATATATATATATATATAATTAAAAAATTATAATATTAATAATAAATATATTTATTAGATTTATTAGATTTATTAGATTTATTAATTCATTTTATTTATTATATTTATAAATATATATGTGTCTTCCAATGAACTGGGGTCAATGAATATCATGCATATATGTTATGCGATCATATATGTGCATGATTAATGTTCATTTATAGATTATAATTACATATCATGTTGATATGTTATTGATTTATAATTAATTATATTACCCATATAATATATATATTCTAAAAAATATACACTTATAATTAAAATAACATTATATTTGAAAAATAAATATATAATTTATTATATTTTCAATGATTTATATATAAATATACCTTTCAAATAATTTTATAAGTATAAATAAATATTTATTTATTTAGAGTTATAATTATTGATAAATAAATAAATATATTTATTATAAATATCATTTTCAATTAATATATAATAATATAAATAAATTATTAAATTTATACATTTATCAGGGATTTTATTAGCGCTGATAAAGTTTAATTTATCAGCGCTACCAAAGCGCTGATAAAGTGGGTCTTTATCAGCGTTAAAATGAAAAGCGCTGATAATGACACCCTTTATCAGCGCTAAAAAAGCACTAATAATGTCATACCTTAATCAGTGCTTTTTACTAGCACTGATAAAGGTCCCAATGGGATTTATAAGTGCCACTGGTTCCTCCTCCTCCTCCTCACACCCTGCGATGCTTTCGCGGAAGCCCTGCCCTGCACCTCCGCTGTTGCCTCCTCTCTGTCGCGGCCTCCTTCTCCTCCTCCTCTGCAGCAACCACCTCCTCAATCTTCTTCTCTGGCGCCTACTTCTCCTCCTCCTACTCTTGTCGTGGCTCCTCTTCCCTAGACCCTGTCAATCACAGAAGACCTCCCATGCACCTCCGTCGCTGCCTCCTCTCCATCACCGCGTCCTTCTCCTCCTCCTCTACCATGACCTCCACCTCATTCCCCTCCTCTGGTGCCTACTTCTTCTCCTCCTCTTGCTGCGGCTCCTCCTCCCCCTCCTCCTCCACTGTGACCTCCTCATCATCCTTCTACACCTATGACTCCTCATCCTCCTCCTCCTCTTCCTCCTCCGCCTACTCCACTACCTCCGCTGCCCCCGCTGCCTCGTTTGCCTCCGCTACCTCTGCTACCTCTACAATGCCTCTGCGCTGACTCTACTGCCTCCCCTATCGATGCCTCCTCCTCCTCTGCCATTGGGTCCTCCTCCTTAAGGTGAGTAAAATTTAATTTTCATGAATTAATTATGTTTTCATTTGTTTTAAATATTGAGATTAATTATTATTTGGAGTGATTCTTGTGTGTGATGCTTGTGTGTGTGAAACATGTATATGTGGTTGGTAACTTGTTTGATCTTGATTAGCTCCCCCCACTATATCCTTATGATAGAAACCTGAATAGAGAGAGTATTTTTTGTGAAAGGTTGTTACACTATATTAGGATTTAACTTCGTCTAGTGTCCCCTAGTATGGATATTTTTCGGATTTTGGATACTAAACCATAGTTAGGCCGGGTAGGGTTTGAACAGTCCGCATTGGTGAATTCATGTCATCAGGTGAGGCATGCCAACAGGATGAGACATATGTTTAGTATGTTCTATATTGTACACTATTCTCCTTGGGTTCGAATGAAATGAACCTTAACAGGGTTTCTACTAATTCCTTCCCACTACCCACTCTCTCTGGGTTGGGTCATATACCAATTTAAATATCACATCCTTTCTTATAACATAACATGCCACTAACCTCTCACAATGGGTGTGATTCACATATCCTCTAATTCCACAACATAGTAGCTGCTCCCCTCTAACTTATGGTGGGTCTCACCATCACATCACATAAAAAACAATTTGAGGAGGGAATCTATATAGAAAACTGATCATAAAACTACTCCAAACCATTACCAAGTGATCCCCATTTCTATATCTCACATTATATTATCATACAAAAAATGATCTAAGGAGGGAATCACAATATCCAACCTCTATCACAAGTCAAAATACACCATCAGTAGGTGGATCCCATGGATTTCACACACCAATCCCCTTTGACCAATGCCTTATCACTCATAGTAGGGTCCCACCAACACCTTATCACTTAAATAAATTCTATCCATCATTTCTCAAGAAAAAAAACATATAAATAGTAATCTATGGAGGGTATCTAGACAGCCAACCTCTCGTACTAGCTAAACCACATCATCAATATATGGACCCCATGGATGATCATACTTCAACTAGGTAAAAGTCATATGATGACCCAATCTCTTAGTTGGTATGACCATAATTGATAAAAGTCACCATCCATTTAGCCTTGCATAATAATCTCCATAAAACCATCTTGGTTATACATGAAAATTATTCCCAACCTATCAACATTCTAATTCCACCTATAAGGTAATCTACTGGGTTCTAAAAACTTAACCTATATCTACTCATTGATACCAACACACTCTCATCTCTACATGGTAATTTCATAACCCACATGCTATACTTGATCTAGGCCTTGATAGTCTAGTCTATATAATCTTTTAATTCCCACATTAAAACTCATTAACACTAAATAATGACCATCCTAATAAACTCACACTAATTGCCTTGGATACCCTATTCTATGTCATCCAGACTATTACCATGACCCTCACTTAGTGACCATATCATATCTCCCCTTGGAGATCTCTTAATCCGATTATAAGGAGGAAATACTCTATTTCACACTTCACCAATCCCTATATGGAATATCCTACTCATCACACACACCATGACTCATATATATCCTTAACAGGGTGTTCCCCATCATACGTGAGATATAAAACTATATTATCTATCTTTTTTTGGCCTAAGACTCTAATACTTACTCAAATAGACTTAGAAAACCTAACTAGGCTATAAAAATCTCAAAACAAACCCAAACCTCTCATAAACACAACCTGAAACCTCACCTCCATGGAGACATAATCTCTGGATGATCAAAAAATCACAATCATTCAATAGGACCCTCACTCTATCTCTTGGTGGATCAAAAACACCCTATTTATTTACCTAGGCTGCTCTTGATTTCTATTCCTTTCACTGGAACACATATACCCATGAATTAATGCACAGTCATGCATAAATTGGAACATGGTTTTATATTATAGGGTCCACCTAGCTCAAAAAATGGAGTAACCCCCTCACCAAGATCAACTCATCCTCATCCAACACTATACATGCCTTATCTAATCTGGTACTAATGATTGAGACCCAATGTCAATGCACAATTCCAAACTAATTAATTATAGAAACTTATAATTAATTATTCACCTTAATATAATTCTGAATAATATTTTAAAAACACACCAGGAAACACAACACCACATAAACCACACAAAACATGGCGTGTTCATCATACGAGGATAACCTCTAGAAAATACAATCAAAATCTACACCTTCTGAATTTATTTGAAGATGATATAGTGAAATCATCACACAAAACCTAGTTAAAATCATCCCATATCATAGGGAAATAAAGGATAATAGTAATGGAGGAAGTATGATGGATGAACTCACTAACGAACTATAAAAAACTCCCAAGAACTACCCATCATCAGGGGTGATTGAAGAGAGGAATAGATTGGATGAATCCCAAGAACCACCCAGGATTTTCTATTAATGAGAACACCCCCACCATTTTTGAAGTATCTAGTATTTTATCTAAATTATACTCATATTCCTTCTCTCTTAACCTATATACCCATCCTTTTGATTTCAAATAGGATGAATATAAATAAAGAATAGATGAATGCCAATCGGTTGAAAAAAGAGTATGAAGAAGGTGTGAAAGATTTTATCAAGTTTCCAAAATATCATTCATATGACCCATCTCAATTCCTTTTTTTTTGTGTTTATGCTGTTGTTATTCAAAACAAATTAGTCTAGAGGAGTTAGAATAACACTTGATCTGTCATGAAATAGATCAAAATTATACATGTTGGAATAAACATGGGGAAACAAAGAATGTAGGTAGTGGTTGGGATAACATTGTGTTTTATGGATCATCTGATATGATTATATATATGAACAATGAAGATGACCGTATGGAGGATGTGATTACAGATGTGAATGATGATGAAGATCGTATTTATGAAATGAAAAGTAACATCGAAGATGAACTTCATGATAGCCCAAAACTGTTTGAGAAGTTAAAAATTTGTGCAAAGAAGACATTGTATGATATTTTCACTAAATATACAGCAATATCAGCCTTACTGAAGCTGTATAATTTGAAAGACGAAAACGGGTGGAGTGATGCCAATTTTTTGGAACTACTTGCTCTCCTGAATGACATGCTCCCAGAAGATAATGAGCTCCTGATATGAACATACTGTAATATCCCCGGTTTCTGGTATGCAACCCTAACTTAATGATTTGCATGGTTTTAAAAGTTAAGGGTGATGTTTGGGAGACTCAGAAGATCCTAGAGTAAATATTGAAGTAATGAGGATGGCGCACGGGCAGCGCACGGGTGGCGCACGGTTTGTCAAACCATGCAGCCAAACCATGCTTCTCTGACTGGGGAGGCAGTGGCTTCTGCACGGTCAGTGCATGGTTATGGGAAACCGTGCGATGAGGTCGTGTGTGAAGGATGGCCGAGAAAGAAGCTAATACACGGTTAGCGCAATGTTTGTCAAACCGTGCGGACTAACCGTGCGGTCACTTAAAGTTAGATCCTAAAATTGTGGATTTAACTCGTTTTGCCTTTAATTTCCTTGCATAAATCTCCTAAGCGGCCCTAACTCGGGATTACTCTCCCTTGAAGGTTGGAAGACTTCTCCCAAGCATTCATGAGGAGATTTGAAGGCTTCTCTTGTAGAATCGATGCCGGATTCTTAAGTTATGTGATCGTTCTTGATCGTTTTCATAGATCTACATAGATATACTTCTCTTATTCTCTGATTTTCTTAGATATACTCTTGTTATGGGTAGATCCAAGTGTGTGGATGCCAAATATGATGATATTTGGTCTTGGTTGTGTTAAGAGAAGAGATCTATGGTGGGTTTTGAGAGATTTGACCCGGTGTTCTTGAGCGATCTTCATCTGTTGCTTGGTTTCACATTTTTGTTGAGGTAGGTGGATTCACTCTTGATTAATCTTTCTTAGAACTTGAAGGATTAGTTCAAATTAATTTAATCACTTGGTTTTTATTGGTAAATTGTGGTGCAAATAATGTTATAAATCTTCATTAGTGATGATTTATGGGATTTAATAAAATTATGGAAATTGAAAGAATGGTTTGTGAAAAGTGTTTTGGTTTCTTGATTTTAAATAATGATTTTAAAATATGGATTGGTGGGATTTTGAAAATGGTTTGTGGGAATAAGATTTTCAATAAAAGGGTGTTTTATTGAAATGGTTTTGGCATGGTTGAAATGGTGTGGTTTTTGGGCATACTTGCTGTGTGTGTTCAAATTTCATTTACGAGGCTTGGTTGAAATATGACCTTGTGCTCGGTGCCAAAAGTGTAATGGAACATGGGGAATAATTACCTTTTGATGTCTTGGTATATCGATGAGAGACCACTCATGAGTGTGGAACTGTCATAACAATGCATGAATAGTGGATTTTCACGGGTTGTGAAATGGTTGGTTGTGTGGATTTGTGAAATGGAATGAAAGTACCAAAATGGAAATATGAATTTGATTGGGAAACCTTGCTCGGTTGTTTTTGTTGGAAAATAGATTTGACATGGAACTTGCTATATTGTGAACTGTTTTGGAATTGTTTTATATATATGTGCTAACATGTTTTATCCAAGAGGAATGGGTTGGGAAGCCATCGGGGAAAACCTACTGAGTTTCATTACTCACCCCCTACATTGGAACGATGGTGCTTTTTCAGATGTCATATACTGGGATGTTGGAAATGTTAAAGTGTCACATGTTTATAGCACTACTTCATGACTCTTGGGCTGGTTCGTGATGTTGGAGCTTGGAGCTTGTGAAGCATGGAGTTCGGTTGTCGTCTTGAAGTCTTATAGTTGTATTTCGGATGTTTACTCTGATTTGGTTTTTTACTCTGGTGTTTCTCTTGGTTGGGTTATTTTGAGAATAATGGTTGAGTTGTTTTGGTTTTAAATCATGCGTCATATAGTGGTTTCTTGGAGATGTTTATCTAGTTTCTTTGATTGTTGGTTATTCCCACATAAAAGGTAAATCGTCCCCCATATATTTTGAAACCCTTCGGAATTTATTTCTAGGATTTGGTGCCTTGGGGATGTCGCTTAAGGCCAAGTAACCCTCACCGCCTCCCCTAGCCAATGAGGTCCGGGAGGGGTGTTTCAAATGGTATCAGCTTGTTCGGTCCTTGCCTATCAAGTAGTCATCGATGTTCATCATATTGGAGTTGAAATTCCTTCTTGTTTATTCCAGGGGTGGTCATCTTAAAAAGGAGTAGGATTGTCGGAACATGAAATATATAGCATAATAGGACATAGCTAACCTGTTTATGCTGAACTTCAAGTTACCAGGGTGTTGGGTACGTAAGGGTTTTGGTTACACTTCTAGAATTTTGGAAATATCATTGTCATGGGTGTAGCCAATGAGATGAGAATGACATTCATTACAGAGGAATGAATTCCCACTAGTATTTCATATCTCATTGTGAGGAATGGGTAAGAATTTTAGGGAAGGTCCAAATTTTTGAAAAATGCAGAAATTGATTTTCAAATGAAATATTTTGAAAAGTGGATATTTGGTATATTTAGAAAACGGGTGGATTTTCAAAAATTATGTGGCATGTTTTCAAAAATGGTTTAACATGTATAAAATCTTGATGGATGGAAAACAATGATTTGATAGTTGATGTGATAGAAATTGAAATGCTAAGCCTTGAGTTTCTAGGAAGTGAGACTAACAACGTGCGTTGTTTGTATAGAAAATGGCACCCGTTAAATGTCGTAGAAACCAAACAGAAGAAGCTACGGAGAATGTGGTTGCACCTGAACCACGTGTGAACCAAGAGATGGTTCATAGTATCATTAAAGCATTTTAGGCAGTGGACACGGGGAGTCGGAGGGATGAGTCAGACATGTAGACCATTCCGTCCAGTTCCTGAAGCAGAATCCACCCATCTTTTGGGGTGATTCTTAACCAGAAAGGGTGGTGGTGTGGATGAGTATGACGAATTGTATCTTCGATTTCATCAGCACACCAGCAGAACTAAAAGTGAAGTTAGTGACATATATGTTGGAGGATATTTCATGATAATGGATGGAGCTAGTAGTGCAGGATATGGTGGATCAAGTACTGGGCTGGGAGGAATTTGAGGAATTGTTTAATAAACAATTCTATCCTCACACGTTCAATATCTAGATAAAAACTTAATTTTTCAGCCTGAAGCATGAAAATATCTCTGTCATAGATTATGTGGCTAAATTTATGAATTTAGTACGCTTCGCACAGGAAGTTGTTGCAAGTGCGTCGCTGAAGGCATGCATCTTTGATTCAGGATTACGACAGGAGATTCGCTCGAAGATAGTTGTGCTCTGTATTACAGATTATACGGAGATGGTAAATAGGGAAATATTAAAAGAAAGAGACATCTCACGAGTTATGGGAGGAGGAAGTATGATGATACCCATGGGAATGGGTGGGAGATCTATTGCTGGGAACAAGCGAAAGAGGGACACCTACTTCCAAGGTGGGAGTGAAAATAAGAGTCAGACGGCTGGATCAGTGAATCTATTTCCATGACCCATGATGAAAGCTGGGTGTTTTCAATGTGACACGATTGACCACATGAAACGAGAATGTACAACACCACTGAAAGCATGTCAAAATTGCAACAAGATGGGGAATCTTCAGTGATATTGTCACAGTGCTCCGAGGTCTGGTGCACGTGACACATCCCAGGCGTCGCAAGCATCTTATGCTTCGATAGGTAGAGGAAAGAAAAATCAGTCTCACCAGCAGAAAAATGCTATTTATGGTGATTCCAGGAATACCATGACCCCGCAGGAAGGAAAATCTCAACAAGGCAATAAGGAGCAAAGTGAAGCAACAAAGCAATTGTATAGAGCGGAACAGGTGATTGTGGATGACCAGTCTGGATAGTCTACGGTGAGAGGTACGATTATTTTTAATTCTACCATTATGCTAGTGTTGTTTGATACTGGCACATCACATTATTTTCTTTCTTATCATATTTTTGATTTTCGGAACTTAATACTTGAAATGATGCCTTCTGTGTTAAAACTGAAAACTCTTTTTGGTGAAAGAGAATTTCAAGCCTTAGTGTGTAGAGCATGTTCTATAACGGTTGATGGAGATGAGATGAAATGGGACTCCTCCATGTTGTAAATGGATTTCTATGATATAATCCTGGGTATGGATTGGTTGACAATGTTTAAGGCTCATATCAACTATTATGGGAGAACGGTTAGTTTCACGACAACAAACGGAATCGACCATCTCTTCAGAGGAGAGAGGATGGTAAAGAAAGGTGCAAAGATCTTGTTGGCACCAATGGTGGGAATGATATCTTATCAATTGGAAGTGTTGAATTTGGAATAATTGGAATAGAGTGAGAAAAATAGTTTTCCAACTATGGTCGATCAATTTCCTGATGTTGGAAATCTGGAGGGACCATCAGTTGTATGTCAAATTATCAAAGTGTGATTTTTTATACAAGATGTACGTTTTTTGGGCCATGTTGTTTCTTAGAAAGGGGTTTCAGTGGATCCAGAAAAGATAGAAGCTTTTCTTTCATGGCACCTACCGAAGAATGTCTTTGAAATACAATGTTTTCTTAGTCAAAGTGGTTTTTACAGACGCTTTATGCATGACTTCTCTTGACTAGCTTTTCCTATGACAACATTGACAAAGAAAAACAATGCATTTCAATAGACTAAGGAATGTCAGAATCTTTTCAAGAGTTGAATGTTCTCCTTACATCAGCACCTATCTTGATTTTGCTGGAATCAGGACAGGGGTATGTGGTGTATTGTGACTCTTCAGGAACAGGGTTGGGTTGTGTTCTCATGCAAGTAGACCATGTTGTCACTTATGGTTCATGACAGTTGAGGGTGCATGAGAAGAATTACCCAACACATGATTTCGAGTTAGCTGTAGTTTTCCATGACTTGAAGACTTAGAGTCATTATCTCTTTAGTGAGAAATTCACTATGTTTATGGATCACAAAAGCCTGAAACACATTTTCTCATAGCGAGATTTGAATCCGAGGTAGAGGAGATGGATGGAGTATATTCAAATGTTTAATTTTGAATTTATTTATACACCGAGTAAGGGAAATTCGGTGGCTGATGCATTAAGCAGGAGTTCGTATGCTCAGTTGTCAAAGGAAGCTTCACATGAATGGCAGTTTATGTCAGTCTTAGCTGACATGCAAGTGCAATGTAAATACTGAGGTGATGTTGTGGTTTTCTTTCTAGTTGTGATTGTTCTTGATTTGGTAGAGATAGTAAAGGAGGAACATGCATCCGATGTATACTGTATTTCATTGAGTTTAAAACTCAATGGTGGGGAGACCACTGAGGGATGGAAGCTAGATGGGAGTTCAGTCTTGTGTTTCAGAAATTGGATGGTTTTACCCTTGGTTTGTCAAGAACAACTCCTTCATGCTTACAACCATTCAATATGGGCTGTACATCTGGGTAAACAAGAGATGTATAAGGAACTAAAGGCATAGTCTTGGTAGAGCAGCAGGAAAAGGAAGGTGGATGAATTTGTCTCGCGATGCTTAACTTGTCAGCAGGTTAAAGCAAAGCATCAGAGACCAGCTGATATGTTACAGTCTTTACCTATCCTAGTGTGGAAATGTGATCAGATAGCAATGGATTTTGTTATGGGTCTTCCAAGAATGGTCCGGAAACACTATTCCATTTGGGTGATAGTGGATCGTCTAACCAAGTCATCCCATTTCATCCCAATTCATGAAACCTACATGGTGTAAGATATTTTAAAAATCTATATCCGGGAAGTGTTAGAGATACATGGTGTACCAATGTCTATCATCTCAAATAGAGATCTGAGGATCACATCTCATTTCTGGAAAATCCTTATAACAAGCCCTTGGGACTCAGTTGACTATGTGCACGACGTATCATCCTCAGACCGATGGGAAATCCAAGAGGATGATACAGACATTGGAATACATGTTGCAGGATTCTGTAATGGATTTTGGTGGCTCATGGGAGGACCATATACCCTTAGTGGAGTTATCATACAAAAACAATTATCAAGCCTCGATACACCTAGCTCTGTTTGAGGCATTGTATGGGCGTCCTTGTCGTTCTCCACTATGCTGGGTGGAAACTGGTGAATCATCACTAGTTGGGTCGTGCCTTGTATAAGAAACCATAGAGAAGATTATGTTTATTATAAAGAGGATGGAGATAGCTAAAAGTCGTTAGAAATATTATGCAGATCACCGTCGCAGACCTTTGGCATTCGTTGTGAGTGATCATGTATTCTTGGGGATCTCCCGATGACTTAGACATCGTTGTTTTGGGAAACAGGGAAAATTATCTCCTCGATATATAGGCCCTTTTGAGATACTGGAACGGGTTGGAGAGGTGGCATATCAGTTGGAATTACCACCATGGTTCAGTTCGGTGCACAATGTGTTCCATGTATCTCTGTTAAAGAAGTATCTACCCGATCCTGACTGTGTGATCAGATGGGATCATGTTTACCTAGAGTTGAATGCTTCGTTGGTACATATCCCGGTGCAGATTGTGGATAGGTAGGATAAAGTCATGCGTGGACAAATCATTGGTCTAGTGCGGGTTTTGTGGAAACATGGTCAGATTCAGGAAAAGACTTGGGAATGTGAGAAAGAAATGAGAGGGCAGTGGCCAGAACTCTTTCAGACAAGCATTGGTTTTCTACTTTATAGGGATGGAATGGACAATGGTGGGGAGAATGTAGTACCCCCGGTTTCTGGTATATAACCCTTACATAATGCTTTTATTGGTTTTAAATGTTAAGGGTGACGTTTGGGAGACTCAGGAGATCTTGGAGTGAAGTTTGAAGCAAAGGGGATGGTGCATGGGAAGCGCACGGTTTGTCAAACCATGCGGCCAAACTGTGCATGTCTGACTGGGGAGGTAGTGGCTTCCACACGGTCAGTGCATAGTTAAGGGAAATCGTGCGATGAGGTCGTGCATGAAAAATGGCCAAGGCAGAAGATAACACATGGTTTGCACACAGTTTTTCAAACCCTGCGGACTAACCGTGCGGCCACTTTAAGTTAGATCCTAAAATTGTGGATCTAACTCGTTTTGCCTTTAATTTCCTTGTTTAAAGCTCATAAGCCTCCCTAACTCGGGATTACTCTCCCTTGAAGGTTGGAAGACTTTTCCCAAGCGTTCTGGAGGCGATCCAAAGGCTTCTCTTGGCAAATCGAAGCTGGATTCTTAAGGTATGTGATGGTTCTTGATCGTTTTCTTAGATCAACTTTGATCTACTTCCCTTCTTCTCTCGGTTTCATATATCTACGCCCATTATGGGTAGATCTAAGTTTGTGGATGCCAAATATGACAAGATTTTTTCTTGGTTGTGTCAGGAGAAGAGATCTAAGGTGGTTTTTTAGAGATTTGACCCGGTGTTCTTGAGCGTTCTTCATTCGTTGCTTGGTTTTACCCTTTTATTGAGGTAGGTGGCTTCACACATGATTCCTCTTTCTTAGAACCTGATGTCTTAGTTCAAATTGATTTAATCTCTTGGTTTTGATTGTGAAATTGTAGTGCAAAAAATGTTATAAATCTTCTTTAGTGATGATATATTGGTTTTGAGGAAATTATTGAAATTGAAAGAATGGTTTGTGAAAAGTGCTTTGGTTTCATGATTTTAAAATTGTGATTTTAAAATATGGTTTTGTGGGATTTGGAAAATGGTTTATGGGAAAAAGGTTTTCAATAAAAGGGTGTTTTATTGAAAAGGTTTTGGCATGGTTTAAATGCTGTGGTTTTTGGGCATACTTGGTGTGTGTGTTCATATTTCATTTATGAGGTTTGGTTGAAATATGACCTTGTGATCGGTGACAAAAGTGTAATGGAACATGGGGAATAATTACCTTTTGACAACATGGTAGATCGACGAGAGACCGCTAATGAGTATGGAACTTTCATAACGATGCATGCATAGTGGATTTTCATGGGTTGTGAAATGGTTGGTTGTGTGGATTTGTGAAATGGAATGAAAGTGCCAAAATGGAAATATGATTTTGATTGGGAAACATTGATTGGTTGTTTTTGTTGGAAAATGGTTTTTGTTGGAAAATGGATTTGACATGGAACTTGCTATATTGTGAACTGTTTTGAAATTGTTTTATATAAATTATTTTATATAAATATGCTAACATGTTTTATCCTAGAGGCATGGGTTGGGAAGTCATCGGGGAAAACCTACTGAATTTCATTACTCACCCCCTACTTTGGCACAATGGTTCTTTTGTAGATGTCATATACCGGGATGTTGGCAGAGGTAAAGTGTCACACGTTTATAGCACTACTTCATGACTCTTGGGATGGTTCGTGATGTTGGAGCTTGGAGCTTGTGGAGCACGGAGTTGGGTTTTCATTTTTATGTCTTGTAGTTGTCTTTTCGTTGTTTACTCTGATTTGGTTTTGTACTCCATTGTTGCTCTTGGTTGGGTTATTTTGAGAACAATGGTTGAGTTGTTTTGGTTTTAAATCATGCATCATATAGTGGTTGCTTGGAGATGCTTATCTAGTTGATTTGGTTGTTGGTTGTTCCCACATAAAGGGTAAATCTTCCCCCATGTATTTTGAACCCCTTTGGTATTTATTTCCAACCATTGGCACCTTGGGGATGTCGCTTAAGGCCAAGTAACCCTCGCCGCCTCCCCAAGCCAATGAGGTAGGGGTGGGGTGTTACACAAATGATTCCAAATGTATGCGACGCTCGATGGTTATGATCTCTGAAAGAATAGACGCCTTCCCTAATGACTTTATACTATATCGCAAGGACCATAAATCACTTAAAGAGTGCCCAAAGTGTGGTGCTTCTCGATAGAAGAATGATGAATCCAGTCCTACTAATGTTGTATGGTACTTTCCAATCATTCTAAGGTTTAGGCGCCTATATGGAAGTGAGGAGACTGCAAGAAAGTTGACATGGCATGAAGATACCATAATTAAAGATGGGAAACTACATCACCTGGAAGACTCTCCTTGGGGGAAGAGAATTGACCATGAGTATCCTGAATTTGGAAATGAGTTGAGAAACCTTCGTCTTGAGTTATCTACAGATGGAGTGAATCCTTTTGGTTTTCAAAGAAATAGTCACAGTATATAGCCGGTTATGTTGGTAAATTATAACTTACCACCATAGTTATGCATGAAATGAAAATACATCATGTTATTTATTCTTATATCAGGACCATAACAACCGGGTAATGATATTGATGTTTATTTAGCTCCATTTATCGAAGATTTGAAATTATTGTGGGATTCAGGTGTTACATTGTATGATGCTTATGAAAAGGAAGATTTCACATTGAGAACCATGTTGTATGGGATGATAAATGACTTCCCGGCTTATGGAAATTTGTCAGGATATAGCATTAAAGGAACTCAAGGGTGTCCTATTTGAGAATAAGGTACACAATCAATTAGGTTGAAACATTGATAAAAAACTATGTTTCTAGGACATCACAGATTTCTACCTCGATGACATAAGTACCGATATTGGACGACATCATTTGATAGAAGTTTAGAAGAACGCACAACACTGTCTCTACTAATAGGCAATCAATTTTTTGAGAAAGTTAAAAATATGGACACTACTTTTTGTAAACCAGCTTCGAAAAACCTTACGAAAATTGGTTGGAAAAAGAGATCAGTTTTTTTTGAATTACTATACTATAATTGTCTGTATGTCAGACATTTTCTTGATGTTATGCATGTAGAAAAAAATGTATTTGATAGTGTCATCGACACGATTCTAAATACACCTGAAAAAACAAAATATGGAATTAAGGCTAGGTTGGACATGGTTGAGATGAGAATACAATAAGAGTTGGCACCAGTGAAGGGTGAAAAATGAACATTTCTTCCTCCTGATACTTACACTCTTTCCAGGTAGGAGAGATATCAGTTTTGCAACTTCTTGAATGACGTAAATGTACCATATGGGTATTCATCAAATATCAGGAATCTCGTGTCAATGAGCGATTTGGAGTTAAAAGGTATGAAATCACATGAATTCTATGTTTTGATGCAAGATATCATTACTATTGCTTTACGTTGCATTTTTCCCAAGAATGTCCATCATACATTAACGAAACTGCGTTTCTTATTCAAAGCTATATACAACAAATTTATAGACCCAGTGAAATTTCCAACTATGGAAAGAGAAATTTCCGTCATATTATTTGAATTAGAAATGTTCTTCATGCATTTATTTTTTGATATGATGGTTAATTTTATTTTCTACTTGGTAAGATAGATTCAACTATGTGGTCTTGTATATTACAGATGGATGTACCCCATTGAACGGTATATGAAGATTTCAAAAGGGTATGTCAAAAATCGAAGTCGGCCAGAGGGTTGTATTGCGAAGCGATATATTATTGAGGAAATCGTTGAATTCTATACCGAATACCCATCTGGTGTGTAAATCATTTACCTACTAAAATCTCGTCACACTGTGCGACTTGAGGTTAATGGAAATTCTGGACGATAGGTTGTCACAATCAATATTACAGATCAGAAGTAGGCCCACCAATATGTTTTTCATAAAAATTTCGACGTTGACCCATATGTTGAAACCCACAAAGAAATTCCTAGGCATTTAAATCCATATAAAGCAAAAAAATGGATATCAGATACACATAATAGACATTTTATAGGATGGTTTCGGGACCATATTTTTAAGAAGTCACATAAAAATCAAGAGTCAATTTCAGACCGACTTCGATGGCTAGCCGGAGGACCAAGTGTGTATGTATTATCTTAAAATGATTATGTAGTTAATGGTTATAAATTTTATACTAATGAACATGATAAAGAAAGTACCATGTAGAATAGTGGGGTTACACTTTTGGCTGAAGCGATGCATGTTTCTGGTGCTAAGGACATAAATCCAATCTATGCGAATATGCCATACTTGGGCATTATCAAACAAATACGGGAGTTGGATTATATGGAATTCCAAGTTCTGATTTTTCAATGAATGTGGATTGATAATAGGAGTGCCGTTAAAATAGATGAATTGGGATTCGTGAAATTTGATTTCATTAAAGAAGGGGAGAAAGACGAACCATTTATAATGGCATCACATGGAGTGCAAGTATTTTATGTTCCAGATCCAGTAAACCAAAACTAGTCAATTATTCTGTTATCGACCCAAACAACTGAAGGGTAAGATGAAAATTCAATAGAGGATGAACCTTTCATTAGGACTTCTCAATCATTTCACAGTGGTCCCAATGTAGACGATGTTTTGTATGTCAGAGGAGAACACAATGAAGGGATATGGATCGTCAATAGAGGGGTAAAATCCCTTCAGCCTTAAAAATGAGAGTTCAATAATCAGGTTATTTTTTTAACTGTAATATAGATTTTGTTACATTATGTTATTATCTATTCTCTACTGATTTTATGTGATATAAATTAAATTTTAAACCACTTCTGCAGATAATGACTTCTACACCTACTGATGCACCCAATCCCGAGACACAACAGGTTTCTCAACCTGTTGCAGCTGGTCCCACTGCTAAGGTACAATAGGTCTCTCAACCTGTTGCAGCTGGTCCCACTGCTGAGGTACAACAGGTTTCACAACATGTTGTTGCTGGTCCCACTGCTGAGATACAACTGGTTTCTCAACCCATTGTTGTTGGTCCTAGTGCCGATGCTAGCGCTTCAGAGGAACATAATGATGATGCAGAAATTGAGGAAATGGTAGACAATGAAACCCCGGTGGCACAAAAAAAAGGTGCATCATAGTTTGACAGTTTTAGCCAAAATCCTTAAGGTAAAATAAAAATCCATCAAATATGAGGTGGGATAGAATAAGCGAGGCTAGCATGTAAACCCAAACAAAGCCATGTTTAGTAGCTACATTGGATTCTTCACTTGGCAATGCGTGCCGATTGATATAGAGTCGTGGCACCATGTTGTCAGCGGGATAAAAACATTAACATGGTAAGAGATTCCTGTAACATTATGATATCATTTATTTAATTTATTGTTATAAAATAAAATAAAATATTAAAATATGGACTAACTATGCAACATCTCTTGTAGAGTGCATTTATAGTAGGTGTCTCACACAAAGAATATGTATTAAGACTTGCAAGAAGGGTTCATAGAGGATTTCACACCATTTTAATGAAATGTCATCTGGAAGATGCTGAAGGGAAAATCAAACCGCACCCACCTCCTCTTTATGAACACTTGATATCCCAAGGAGCATGGGATGCGTTTTGCAACCATCATGCGGAGCAGAATTTTCAGGTATATTGTGTTTGGTAAAATTTTGTTTAAAATTTCTTGTATTCATCACTTGGATTGACAGTTTTTTATTTATGAAACAACAACTGAGTGCTGAAAATAGAGAACGGGCAACAAAACTAGCATACCCCTACCGTAAAGCAAGGCTGGGGTTCAATTTAATTGGAAAACAATTAGTACATATTTTAAAAGTATTGTAGTACTTTTATGTGACATAAAACCACACTATAACGATGTATCTCTATTTATATTCAGATTGATGAATCAAAATCCCAAACCACTTCCATCCCACAGCTTGTTCTATGGAAGGAGGCTCGTGTTAATAAAGAGGGGAACTAGTAGATGAAAACACACAAAAAGTGTGGGAAACATTTGTAAATATGACATTATATAAATTTGTTTTGCTGTAAATCACTATTACATAACGATGATTACTTATTTTACAATAATTAATATTTGACATATTCACAAGAATCAACAAAACCTGCACTAGATATAGACATACTTTCAGCGGCCTTGAAACAGCCAGAACAGTATGGCCACGTCAGAGGTGTGGGTTTTGGGGTGACACCCCGGACATATTTTCAGAAAAAAAAACAAGAGGAGGAACAAACTAATGAAATGAAAATAATGAGAGATAGACTAGCTACCCATAATGAAAAATTCCAAAGTTCTGGAAAGTTGCTAGAAACTTTGATGGGGGAGAGGCGAAGAGAAGAAACAACTCAAGAACAACCCACCCCACCCCCCACCAGCATTGAGGTGAGCCATTCCCCTCAAAGACCTGACTTAACCGAGGTAATAAATGTTCTAATTTTTGTTTCTATGAAATTTGAATCACATAGACACTGATACCTTTCTTGTAATGATATTCTACAGGGAGAAAATGACTGATTTATATCTGTCAACTCCCACCCATCGCCTTGTAGCGAGGGCTACAATGTTAAATATACAGAATGACACACTACAGTTCATACCACTTCCAACCGGTCATGTCAATGTGTCGATTAACGTAGCTCATGATCTGATCACCGAGCTACCCATGAAAAATGAAGATGAAAACATTCATATAGTGGAAAAAGATATTGGAACATTTGTTGCATGGGCGTCGAATCTTGTAAAAAACATGTCGACCAGGAGGTATTAATTTCCAATTCATTTTTCAAGAAGAACCATTAACATTTAATTAGAAAAGTGATGAACTGATGAATTTTATTATAGAAGGACAAAATGAAAAAGCTAAAACGAAATAACGACTCAAAAGGATCAACCAACCGATCAAAATGATCTATTGAGAGCACCTTCAACCCGCCCATTCTATATCCACATTTAATTTCATTGTAAGCTCATGTGGATACGAAAATGAAAGTGACAATAATCAAGCAATTTTTTGTGAAGAAGATATGTATGGAGAGGAAACAATAGATTTTGTTAGTGCGGATGCTATAGATGAAATCATCACATACAACTGGATAGGTGCGTTAGTTATAAATGTATAAATGAGGTACGTTTTCATGATTTGATTTTACATAAGCTGATATAATCTGATAATTATGGATAAATACATTTCATATTTTATGTAGGGATTTATATGAAAACAATTGAACGGATTTTCCCATGAATACAAATTTGTACTCGTTAGTCCTCACACCATGTCTACACAACAAAAAGAAATAGATTCTTATTTTCAGGATAAATTAATGTCAAACCTGCTCAGAACGTTTTAATGAAAAATTACGACTGACATGCTCTTTTTAATACCAACGTTGCATGGGTAAAACTCTACATTTTAATCATATCAATTATATTTTCCTTTATGTCATTAATTATTCCTTTTTCTGTTTTTAGGCAGCATTGGATGCTCATTGTAGTCAATTTGGATACTCCAAAGATTTATTTTTTGGATTCACTGCACGGATATCCAAAAAACTAACCACACATGATGGCGATTGTCAATTTGTAATACACTAGATCCAAAATTTTAGAACTAAATATCTAGTTATATAATTTATATTATCTTTTAATGAAGATTCTATTCTTGATAGGGCTGTGTATGAATATCATTTAAAGGCTGGAATGAATCCAGGGCATAAGGACGACACAACGCACAAGATACACAAATAGAAAAGTATCAGGGTATATATAATTATATTGCACTATACAAATATATATCCAAATAGATTACTTATATTTCTCGATGTTTCTGTAGTGTCCAAAACAAACAAATGGAATTGATTGCGGTTATTATGTTTGTAAATTTATGAAATAGATCATATTTCATTAACAAACTAGCATCCCTGATGAGGTATTTTTGAAAATAATTACTAGTTCATTTAAAATATTTATTAATCCTTTATGTACTTATATTTTTTCAGTACTACTATGATTGTCGCAAAACTCCTCTTCACAAGATGATATAGATGTGTTTAGAAATGAATGGGCATCGTACATGATGGATGAATGTTATCAAATAGGACAATGAAGGTGAGTTCCTACTACTTATGTTATCTTTATATAATAATTTATATCTCCCTTGTTTACACTTATTGAGCATCTATGATCACCCTTTATTATGTTTTATATCATTAGATTAGGAAAAATGGTTTTATAAATGATTTGAGTTTCTAGTAAAGAATAACTTAATGAGAGACTCTTATGAACTACAGACATATAGAAAATTGAGAAAAAATGTTCAGATTGTTTTGATACTTTAGGACAATGATCCATGAGTCATTTGTGATGTGTACGAATCAAGCGCACCTCAATATAATTCACGGTGTGAACATTATGGCTAAAAGTGTCTGATATCAGTTTAAAATTGACATTAAATTTAGAAAACAACACAAGTGACATACAGAAAACCGATCAAACGCATTCTGATGGCTTTGATACTTTAGGAAACCGATCCATGAGTCATTTTTGATGGGTAAAAATAAAATGCAACTCAATCCGATGCATAGTGTGACCGGTATTTCTTAAAGTGTCTGATATCAGTTCGAAATTGACATTAATTTTAGAAAACAACACAAATGGCATACGAAAAACCAAGAAAACACATTTGGATAGTTTTGATACTTTAGTACAACCATACATGAGTCATTTTTGATCTGTACGAATCAAACTAACCCCAATCCGATGCACGGGGTGACCGGTATGGCTAAAAGTGTCTGATATCAGTTTGAAATTGACATTAACTTTAGAAAATGACACAAGTGACATACATAAAATTGATCAAACACGTTCGGATTGTTTTGATACATTAGTAAAATGATCCATGAGTCATTTTTGACATGTAAGAATCAACTAAAATTAATCTGATGCACGGTGTGACCGGTATGGCTAAAAGTGTCTAATATCAGTTTGAAATTGACATTAACTTTAGAAAACAACCCAAGTGACATACGACAAACTGAGAAAATTCTTTTGGATTGTTTTGATACTTTAGGAAAATTATCCATGAGTCATTTCTGACATGTAAGAATCAACCGCACCTCAATCTGACACACGGTGTGACCGGTATGGCTAAAAGTGTCTAATATCAGTTTGAAATTGACATTAATTTTAGAAAACAAAACTAGTAGCATATGGAAAACTGGTCAAACACATTCGTATTTTTTGATACTTTAGTAAAACTATCCATGAGTCATTATTAATGTTTAAGAATCAACTGAACCTCAATCCGATGCATGGTGTGACCGGTATGGATAAAAGTGTCTGATATCAGTTTTGAAATTGACATTAACTTTAGAAAATAACACAAGTGACATATGGAAAACTAAGAAAACTTGTTAGTAATGTTTTTATACTTTAGGAAAATGATCCATGAATCATTTAGGTTGTGTAAAAATAAACTCCACCTCAATCTGACACACATTGTGATCGGTATAGCTAAAAGTTTCTGATATCAGTTTGAAATTGACATTAATTTTATAAAAAAACACAAGTGACATACGGAAAACTGGGAAAACACATTAATATTGTTTTGATACTTTAGTAAAACGATCCATGAGTCATTTTTGACACGTAAGAATCAACCACACCTCAATCCGATGCACGGTGTGATCGGATTGGCTAAAAGTGTATGATATCAGTTTGAAATTGAAATTAACTTTAGAAAACAACACAAGTGACATATGGAAAACCGAGCAAAAGAATTCGGATTGTTTTCATAATTTAGGAAAACGATCCATGAGTCATTTTTGACATTTAAGAATCAAACACACCTCAATCTGACGCATAGTGTGATCGGTATGGATAAAAGTGTCTGATATCTGTTTGAAATTGACATTAATTTAAGAAAACAACACAAGTTACATAAGGAAAACTGAGCAAAAATGCTCATATTGTTTTGTATCTTTAAGAAAACGAACCATGAGTCATTTGTGATGTGTAAGACTCAACCGAACCTCAATTCGACACACAGTGTGACCAATATGGCTAAAAGTGGCTGATATCAGTTTGAAATTGACATTAACATTAGAAAACAACACAAGTGGCATATGGAAATCTAAGAAAATGTGTTCGGATTGTTTTTATACATTAGGAAAACGATCCATGAGTCATTTTTGACATTTAAGAATTAACTTCTCCTCAATCTGATGCACTGTGTGATCATTATGGCTAAAAGTTTCTGATATCAATTTGAAATTGACATTAACTTTAGAAAACAACACAAGTGACATAAAAAAACCGAGAAAAAGAATTCGGATTGTTTTGATACATTCAGAAAATGATCCATGAGTCATTTGTGATGGTTATTAATCAACCACACCTAAATCTGATGCACGGTGTGACCGGTATGGCTAAAAGTGTCTGATATCAGTTTGAAAATGACATTAACTTTAGAAAACAACACATGTGGCATACGGAAAACTGAGAAAACGTATTAATATTGTTTTTATACTTTAAGAAAATGAACCATGAGTGTGACATGTAAGAATTAACCACACCTCAATCCGATGCATGGTGTGACCAGTATGGCTAAAAGTTTCTGATATCAGTTTGAAATTGACATTAACTTTAGAAAAAAAACAAGTGACATACAGAAAACCGTGCAAACATGTTCAGATTGTTTAATTACTTTAGGAAAATGACCCATGAGCCATTTGTAACGTGTAAAAATCAACCGCACCTCAATCTGATGCACAGTGTGACCGGTATGGCTAAAAGTGTCTGATATCTGTTAGAAATTGACATTAACTTTAGAAAACAACACAGGTGGCATACATAAAACCGAGGAAACACATTAATATTGTTTTGATACATTAGTACAATGATCCATGATTAATTTGTGACGTGTAAAAATCAACCGCACCTCAATCCAACACATGGTGTGACTGGTATGGCTAAAAGTGTCTGATATCAGTTTGATATTGACATTAATTTTAGAAAACAACACAAGTGACATACAAAAAACTAAGAAAACATGTTTTTATTATTTTGATACATTAGGAAAATGATCCATGATTCATATTTAACATGTACGAATCAACCTCACCTCAATCCGATGAACGGTGTGACCGGAATGGAAAAAAGTGTCTGATATATGTTTGGAATTGACATTAACTTTAGAAAACAACACAAGTGACATACACATTCATATTGTTATGATATTTTAGGAAAACGATCCATGAGTCATTTTTGATGTGTAATAATCAACCACACCTTAATCCGATGCATGGTGTGACTGGTATAACTAACATTGTCTGATATTATTTTTAAATTGACATTAACTTTAGAAAACAACACAAGTGACATACGATAAAATGAACAAACTCATTAGGGCTGTTTTTATACTTTAGTACAACTATCCATGAGTCATTTTTGATGTGTAAAAATCAACCAAACCTCAATCCGATGCACGGTGTGATCGGTATTTCTAAAAGTGTCTGATATCAGTTTGAAGTTGATATTGACTTCAGAAAACAACACAAGTGACATACGGAAAACTGATCAAACATGATCGGATTGTTTTGATACCTTCAGAAAATGATCCATGAGTCATTTATGATGTGAATGAATCAACCACAGCTCAATCCGAAGCACAGTGTGACCAGAATGGATAAAAGTGTCTGATAACAGTTTGAAAGTGACATTAACTTTAGAAAACAACACAAGTGACATACAGAAAACCGAGAAAACACGTTCGTATTGTTTTTATACTTTAGGAAAATGATCCATGAGTCATTTTTGACATGTGAGAATCAACCGCACATCAATATGTTGTACGGTGTGACCGGTAAATCTTTTCATTAGATAAGGAATCAGTATTTATTAAATGAGATAAATCATCCCAAAACATATATATTTTACATTATTCCCTTTCATTGTTATCAGAATGAAAACATTTGAGTTTATTATTTCCATATTTTAGTTTCAAATTTCCATATTAATGTATTATTTCATATTAATGTTTTAATTTAGTTCATTATTGTATTACTAAAATAATATTTGTTTTCTTATATAGCTGAATTCTTTTCCTTGAGTTCAGATGCTTTGTTTGGAAAAAAATACCGTGGACGAAATTTTTTTAGAGAGGATCACAAATATCAAAGGATGAGACATTAATGTTTATAACTGCTATTGTATAATTGTAATTGTAACCATGAAAATCATTATTTGAAATGTATATAGCAATGTGTTTTTTGTATTCATGATGTTAAGTAAGTGCATATAGCATTGTTTGTCCAAATATTTTGTGTGTTGTGTCATCTTTCGGTTCATGGTTCGTGTGCAAGAGCTATATTGTGTAGGTGTGTAGGTGTGTAGGTGTGTAGGTGTGCTAGTGTAGGGGAAGGTGCCTTTATCAGCACTTTTTTGAGCACTGATAAAGGATTCCTTTAACAGTGCAAAAAGAGCGCTGATAAAGGGCCATATTATGAGTGCTAGAAAAGCACTGTTAATGCCGTTGTAGATAAAGGGGGGGGACCCCTTTATCATCCCTCTAAAAAGCACTGATAAAGGCTCCCTTTATTAGTTCTAAAAAAACGATGATAAAGGGGGGGTCCTTTATCAGCTCTTTTTCTAGCGCTGATAAAGGGGGCCTTTATCATCACTTTTTGGAGCGCTGATAAAGGGGAACCCCCTTTATCTATGACAGAATTAATACTTCTTTTCTATCACTGTTAATGTCGGTTTTTAGCACTGATAAAAGGCCAAGTTTTAGTAGTGGTTGGTGATTTTAACGGTCATAAAATTTTGTATCCATTGGGTATATTAAGTATTTTGATTATTTTAAGCATACTAATATATAAGTATTATAACTATACTATATATTTTAAGTAAATTAATTATTTTAAGAACATAAGGGTTTTAAATGTATGAAAATAATATTTTAGTTAATAAATATATGTTTTTAAGTAAATATAAAATTTTCAAATAATACCTCTCTATGCGTTAGAGGTGTATAGTTATTTATATTTTTGATAAAAATGAATTATATCCAATTATTTTAAAAAGAAATATATCTGTTTTAAATATTTTAATGTCATATCCTATGCTAAATAATAATATAGTTTTAATTAAGGGTATACATTATTTTAAATTATTATAACGATGATGATTATCTTAAAATGAATAAAATCAATGAGGTTTTATTTTGAACTTATAATATTTTAAGGCTTAAAACGAATTTGTAATCATGTTTTGAATGCTCTTATTAATTAAAAGGTATACTTTTGGTGACATGGTATAATATATATGTTGGTTTGTGTATTTTAATTTTTAAAAGTTTAGAATAAATTCTAAAACATGTTTTATACTAATAAAATTAATAACTTGGTTATATGTTCCTTTGGGTTTGTTTTTTTTATTTTTTTTCAAGGGTGATATAAAAAATTATATGAACCTTAGGCCAGACACTCATCCAGCCAAGGGAGTTAGTTCGCACCACTCTCAAGGAGTGGGTGGCCGAGGCTTGGCCCCTCAGCCATCTTAGGCCATCTCTAAGGTGTGCACGCAATCTCCAAAGGGAATCATTGATGAACCGAGAGCACGACACCATTTGAGGTGGCACGATGGTAGAGGGTGGGCGCAGAGCACACCAGTAGAGGTGAACCCGTATGGGGTAGTACCGGGGAGGGGGAGAGTGTAATGACTCAAACATTTGTTAATGGAAATTCCTCTCGATATAATTAAATGTTTTAATATGTAAAATATTTTTATAAAATATGCACCTCCTTGGTTTAATGGATGTTAAAATACAGTTATGAATTGTTTCCATTTCCAATATAGTCATTGAACAGTGACTACATGATTGGTATAAATATAGGGTTTTAACAAATCCAATTTACTCAGAAAAAGGAAATGATGGCCTCATCCAGTTTAATTGCTACATATGAAGCCAATTTTTTGGAGCTCGGAAAGGTGGTGGCATCACCTAGCTTCTCTCTTGACCAATCCCAAGCTGAGCTTCAACACGTTAAGCTCGAACAGAACCACCTACAGGAGAAGTGGAATTTGATAGAGATTACCAACTGAGCGATGTTATCTGAGCCACCCCAAGAGTCTGCCACCATCTTACACCTTACCCTTAGGTCATATGTTAGTTTTATAAGGGGTTATGTGACAATACCCTATCACTATGATTATTTTCATTATTTTTTATAGAATAACTAATATACATTCATTTTATTATTGTTACTTTGTAAATAGTTTTTAAATCATAAATAGTAATTTTAGTTAATATTCAATTAAAAAATATATTTTGATGAATTAATGTATTTTTGAATTTAATAATATTTTAATAAAATATTATTACTAAATAATTTTTGTTAAATATAAATGATCATATGATTTTTATGAATACAATTGTACTTTTTATTAAGGTTTGAAAGTCGTTTTTTTCAAAACCCATGAATTTTCGATAAATGTTGGTTTTTATTTTTAAAGTAAAAATTCACATATTTATAAAATCATTTAGATAAAATGAATATTATTTTCGGAATTAGGGCATCTAAATTATCCTACTGTGAAGTTTTCATAATTTTCTGAGACAGTCACATTTTTGGGTAAAAATTAAATACCATTTAATTTTATTATGTGTTTTATGACATCAAAAAGATCCATTAGTGATGTAATAAAATACAATAAATTGTATTTTAGACCAATATATGTTTTAAAATTAATATAATGTGATTTTTGGTGAGTTTTATTTATATTAAAAAGATTTATTGGATCCTCCAAGACTTATAAAACATTTTAACCTTTTAAAATGTTCCTTGAGTGTGTGACTAAACTCTACATAAGCAGGCCTAATATTATAAGAAGTTAGTACATTGGACTTATATTTTTTTCCAATACACATTTGAAAAAACCATGGTCAAAAAACCATGGGTTGGTTTTTGGTTTTAATTAGTTTAATGTGTTGTGTCCAGAAACTAAATAATAAAGAATTCCCTCTCTTTTCCTATATAAACCCACCAAAACTCTCACTTAGTCTTCACTAAAAACCTTTGGTGCTTGAACAAACACTGCAATAATCTCTCTAGATTCTTCCTAAGGTGCCATGATCTTTCACGAATACTCTCTCAAGCCCCTCTAAAGCCTTTGGGATCCGACTTCCATGTAAGGTATTTCTTCCTTTCTCATTTTCATCTAAATTTCATTATATTGTTATACCATTTTGTTTTCAATTAAAAATATTGGTGTATGATTTAGAACCTCCCTCATACTTACCTAATTATTTTTGAATGATGTGATATTCCTTTATATCTCATTAATTTCTCTCATTTACACCTATTACCACGCTAAAATTCCGTAAAGAATTTCTCTTTTCTCATTTACATTCAATAAATTGTTTTGTGTTCTGAATCAAAATTCCATTACATATGTTGGGACATGTTTCTATATGAATCCCTTACTATCCATTTCATGTATACCTTATGATATACCCATTTACCACTCATCAACCATATTTATGAATTCTTATGTCACACCATTATGCTGCTGAAATTGCACCGCGATCTTCCAAGACAAAGTCATTGTGTAGTGAATACCATGCCCATTTCTCTATCAAGGGTATTTACCATTATGAAAATTTACTTATTTATTATAGAGTTTTATGTATGAATTAAAAAATCCTTTATCGTGGAATAATTGATGATTTTTAATGAATCCATGTTATATGATCCCTCTGGAACACTTATGAATGAAATGAAATGATTAAGAAGGGTGCGCCTAGATAGCACATCAATGAATTGGGTAAAGATTAGTATCATGATAAATCAAGTGAAATGAGGGTTTAATCATGATAATTCATGTGCAATGAGGGTTTAATTGTGCTCCATGTTCAATGATCCTTGGCTCATGCTAATATCATGTTAAATACTGTTGCCACATTTCCGTGTTATGATAATTATGGTACATCATGCCCTTATGTTCATGTTTCTATTATGATCCATTGATATACCTATTTCCTAACATGTACTATATTATTTATGTTATGACTTATTTACCCCATTACTGGGCTTTATATCTTACCCTTTTCTTATTCATTTACTCAGGTTATCCCATGCAATGCTAAGAACGAAGGAATGTGTGTGGTCATGTAAAAGAAGTTTTCAATAATGATGTGTATTTCATGTTTGATGTTTTTATGTAATGTTCCTAAGACCCAAATACACTAGAACTGTAGATATTATATGTTTTATCAAGTTAATATTTTATGTAATAAATCATGTTTATGTGTGTAATAAAGAGAAGGGTTGTTATAATTGGTATCAGAGGACATATTTAGTTATTTTGGGGATTTGTATTAGAAAACCCTTGTGAAAGCCTTTGGGATAAGACTAAGTATAATAAAAACATCCCTAAACATTGTTGAGAATTGAGTAAGTGTTTTATCAATAAAATACATACTTTTTTGGATATGAGAAAGTAGAGGTGGCTCTGGCAGAGATGTATCTAGGGGTAAAACCTAAAAACACAACTTTGAGTTATACTCGAATATGAACTGGTGCACGACAACAAGCCTTACTGCACTCTTTGTTATGACACTCATAGGGGTTATGCTTAGGTAAATTCATAAGCTTAGTATGAACCATTATTAAGGTAATTATGAAAAATTACCCC
The DNA here is from genome assembly GCA_963277665.1 of Viscum album. Classification (NCBI taxonomy): domain Eukaryota; kingdom Viridiplantae; phylum Streptophyta; class Magnoliopsida; order Santalales; family Viscaceae; genus Viscum; species Viscum album. Next base: position 1,675,611,635 of record OY728159.1, on the reverse strand, counting down.
AAATAATATATGTTGGGTTGTAGATCATTGATAACATAGATTGAAGCCTATAAATTCATAAGTTATGGAAATAAAAGTAATTTATAAGTCATCTATTTTTGTATTTGGATTACCCTTTATGTGTTACCCCTAAATTTTCTTTTATTCTAGCCAATGGCCAGTAATATGAGGACTCAGTCTAACAACCGATGTGAAGATCAAAGTGATGATTATTCTAATGATATGCCCAACCCGATGAGAGAAGGAATCAAAAACATTGTCATGATACTCTCTTAGTTAGCTTATGTTTTGAATAGAAACATGCGTCAAGAGGAAAATTCACCCCCCCCAATAAAGAACTTGTCACAATCAAGAGATTCATGAGACAAAGGCCTACTACTTTTAATGGATCATCTAATCCCTCAATTGCCGAACAATGGATCAAATACATTGAAAATATATTCCCCATCATTCAATGTTCCAAACAAGAGAAGGTTCTTATGGATACTTATTATATGGAGGGTGAAGCTGATAAATGGTGGAAATTGATCCAAAATATGAATCCTGAGGAAGAGATCGAGGCATTTGAATGGAAGTATTTCTGAAAAAAATCGATAAAAATTTTCCACACACCCTTCGACTTAATATGGAAGGGTACTTCCATACCCTAAAGAAAAAAGATGACAAATCCATTAGAGCATATGAAGAAAACTTCACAAGGCTTGCCTGATATTCCTTCATCTTTGTTATTACACCCAAATGCAAGGTTTACTACTTTGTTGGTAGGATAAAACCTAGCGTACGGAAATCCATAGCGATCTGTGACTTTGAGAACTGTGAGGTAATTGTTGGATGTTCCCATAAAGTATAAGTGGATATTGGTGAATCTCAGGGGTATCATGAAGATAAAGAAGTTTAAGGTGGAATTTAATTCTAGTGGTCAAATGGATAAATCCAACAGTGCTAAGAAAATCTAGCACCCGACATTCCAAAGGTGTGGAATGAAGCACCTCAGACATTGCTTGAAGGGGATGAGGAAATCCTTTAGCTGTGGAAGACAAGGGAAGCTATCCATTAACTGTCAAAAAGAAAAACAAGCGACTAGAATAGAGGAGAGGAATGATCCATTTGACCCTCAACGCACTATTCATTACATCAACTGCAAATAACCAAAGAAATTTTTAAACCAGTGCCCCAATCTAAGGGTTTTCAGAGGAATCCAACAACCTCCATGGTATCATGGGTGAGATTTTTCTATCACTACCACCAAAGTGAACCATGAAAACTAAGTGGTGATAGGTACACTAGTTATTAATTCAAGAATATCAAACATACTTTTTGATTATGGTTCTACACATTCTTCTTTATCCCAAAAGTTTAGTAGAACAATACCAACACCACCACAAATCATGGAAGTAATCATGTCGGTGAGAATGAAAAATGGACCAATCATTTTATCCCATGAATATAACTCCTCCCCTGTCACGATTTGTGGATTAAAATTCTCAGAGAACCTCTTCATACTCTCTTTTGTGGAATTTGATGCAATTTAAGGAATGGTTTGAATTTCCTTATATAGATCTAACACAAATTGCTATGAGAGAGGAATCACTCTCCATATAGTGAATTGAAACCCAATTTTATTCAAGTGTAAGGAAGAAGATTAATATTATTTAGCACCATCATCTCAAGCATGGATAGTTCTTCCCTATGAGCATGCATATCTTACATTGATGATCGAGTCTATGGAAGCATTCATCATTGAAGACATGCCTATTGTGAGGGAATTCACAAAAAGTGTTTCCCAAGTAATTTTATGGTCTTCCTCCAAGAAGAGATGTTGAACTTTCAATTGATCTTATACTTGGGGCATTGCCAATATCCAATACTCCATATATAATGGCAGTTGTGGATCTTTAGGAGCTGAAGAAACAACTATTGGAGAATATGGATGAAGGGTTTATATGCCCAAGTGCATCACCATGGGGTGCACTAGTCTTCTTCATCAAGAAGAAGGATGTGTCAATGCATATTTGAATTGATTATCATGAGCTCAACAAAATCATGATAAATAACAAGTATCCTCCACCATGAATTGATGACATATTAGATCAGCTACATGGATAACAATACTTCTCCTAGGTGGATTTGCAGTCTGGATATTACTATGTAATGGTTAAGAAGGATGATATCCCCAATACTATTTTTTGTATAAGATACGTGCACTATGAATTCATATTAATTCCTTTCAAACTCACTAATGAACTAGAAATCTTCATGGACTTGATGAATAGAGTCTTTAAAGATTACCTTGACAAAATTGTGGTCGTCTTTATAGACAATATTCAAATATACTCCAAAACTAAGAAGGATTAGGAGGAACATCTAACCACTATACTAGAGACCTTGTGAAATGATAATCTCTATTAAAAGTACAACAAGTGTGATTTATGATTGAAGGAGGTCCCATTCTTGGGTCATATCATCAATATAAATAGGATATCTTTGGATCACTCCAAGACATCTGCAATTTGGGGATGGATGAGGCCAACATCGGTAATAGATATTCCTAGCGTCCTGGGGTTAGCTGGATGTTATTGCCGATTTGTGATAAATTTCTCAAAACTGTCAAACCCTCTTACCAAGCTAACTCAGAAAGGAGTCATGTTTTGTTGGAGTGATGAATGCAAATAGAGCTTCAAGGAGTTGAAAAGGAGGTTTATCACTATTCCCATGCTCACATTACCCACAAGAGGAGAACTTTTTGTGGTATTTAGTGATGCTACGAAGAAGAGACTGGGTTGTGTGTTGATTTAAAATGATGAATTCATTGAATTTTCGTCAAGGAAATTGAAATTTTATTAGAAAAAATATCCCTCACATGACCTGGAGTTGGCTGCAGTAAACATCACTTTGAAAATTTGGAGACATTACCTCTTTGGGGAGAAGTGTGAAACATACACGGATCACAAAAGACTCAAGTATATATTCACATATAAAGAGTTGAATATGCGCCAATGAAGATGGCTAGAGTAGATTAATGACTATGAGTACTCAATCCATTACCACCCTGGAAAAGCAAACATGGTGGCAGATTCTCTATGTAGAAAGGACCCAATGATTTTATCATTGATAGGAATTGAAAAGGATCCAATATTTTAAGATTTAATGAAGATGGACATGGGAATCATAAAGAATTAAACATCATTAATTCATTCAAAAATCATTTCTCATCCATCACTTTTGGAAAGGACAAAGGATGATCAAAAGGATTCTTTGGGAATTCAGATAAAAGTGGATCTATCATAAAAGGGAAATCCTTGGAGTTTAATTTTAATGAAGAAGGAATTGTGAGATTTGGGACAAGACTAGGTGTTCCATAAAATCCAAAGATAAATAATGAACTTTTGGATGATGCACATAGATTGAATTTCTCTATTCACCCAGGAAACAAAAATATATATCATGATCTCTGAGAGAGATATTGGTGGGATAAAATGAAGAAGGAGATCGCAGAGTGTACATCGAAGTGCCTCGTATGTCAGTAAGTGAAGTCTGAGAGAAAGAAGTTTAAGGGGATGATGAAATTGTTACCCATACCAACATATAAATGGGAGAACATCACCACAGAAATTTTCACCGGACTTCTGAAGACATCCAAAGGAAAAAATGTTGTCTGGGCTTTTGTTGATCATCTTAGACAGACTGCACACTTCAGTTCAATTCGGGAGGATTTCTCATTGGATGAACTGGAACAAATATGCATCAGAGATATTTTATGGCTGCATGTAGTATCACTATAGATTATATCTAATATAGATCCAAGATTCACCTCTATGTTTTGTATGAGTCATATACATGCTCTGAATATTGAGCTAAACTTCCGTACAACTTATCAACCTCAAACTGATGGAAAATATGAGTGGACTATCCAAAAACTTGTGGACATGTTGAGAGCATGCTCGACGGACTTCAAAGAAGAATGAGAACAACATAATCCTCAATTTCAGTTCTCTTAAAACAATAGTTTCCAGTTAAGAATAAAAAATAGATCCTTATGATGCCCTTTATGGGAAGAGGTGCAGAACACCAACATGTTGGGATGAATTTGAGGAGGGAAAATTACTTGGTCAAAAAATTGTTGAAGAAATGGTGGAGAAGGATAAGACCATCCATCAACACAGTTAAGCTACTGAGAGTTAACAAAAGAGTTATGATGATAACCATTAAAGAGACGTAGAGTTTGGTGTTAGAGATATGGTATTCCTTCGCATATCATCATGGAAGAGATTTATGATATTTGGGAAGAAGGTAAAGCTTATTCCAAGGTACATCAACCCATTTGAGATCCCAGATTGTATTGGAGTAGTGGACTATCAACTAGCCCTCCCACCAAACCAATCTCAAGTACATGATGTATTCCATGTATCACTCTTGATGAAGTACATACCTAAACCATCACATGTACTAAATCCAGATGTGGTACCATTGGTGAAATACCTATCCTATGAAGAGAAGCCGGTGACGATATTAGATCGTAGGGAAAAAGTTCTACAAAATAAGACAATACCCCTCATAAAGGTGTTGTGGAAAAACCACTAGTCTGAAGAGGAAATGTGAGAATTAGAAGATGTGATGAAGCAGAGTTACCCGAATCTATTTTAGTGTGGGAAAAGGAAATTTCGAGGGTATAATTTTTTAAAGGGGGAAGATTGTAACGACCCAAACCTTAATGAATAGAAATGCCTCTTGATCTAATTAAATTTATTATTATGTAAAAGGGTTATATAAAATATGCACATACATGGTTTTATGGATATTAAAATACCATTATGAATTGTTAACATTGATAACATAGCTGTTTAATAGTGATCACTTCATTTCTATAAATATAGGGCTTCAACAAATCCAATCTACTCATACAAAGGAAGCGAAGGCCACATCTAGTAAAATTTCTCCATACGAAGCCAATTTTTTGGAGATCATAAAGGAGGGGGAATCACTGGATTTTTCCCTTGACCAAGCCAAAGTTGAGATTCAACACATTAATCTCGAATGGAACTGCATGCGGGAGATGAGGAAGTTGATAGAGATTACCACCCGAGTGATGTTATACGAGCCACCCCAAGAGTTTTTCACCATCGCACACCTTACCCTTATGTCATATGAAGGTGTTATGTAAAAAGACCATATCACTATTATTATGTGCATTATTTTTTATAGAATGAATAAAATAGATTCATTTTATTATTGTTACATTGTAAATAGTTTTTAAAGAAAAAATAGTACATTTAGTTGACATTCAATTAAGAAATGTTTTTTTGATGATTAATGGATTTTTGAATTAAATAGTATTTTAATAAAATATTATTAAAAAATTAATTTTTATTAAATACAAATTATCATGTAATTGTTATGAATACAATTGTGATTTTTATTAAGGCTTGAAATCTATTTTGGTCAAAACCCATGAATTTTAGATAAATGTCGGTTTTTATTTTAAAATTAAAAAATTCACATAATTTTAAAATTATTTAGACAAAATGAATATTATTTTGGGAATCAGGACATCAAAATTATCCAATGGTGAATTTTTCAAAAATTTTCTGAGACACTCGAATTTAGGGTAAAAAATAAATACCGTTTAATCATATAACGTGTTTTATGACATCATAATGACCCAATAGTGATGTAATACAATACTATAAATTAAATTTTTGCCCAATATAAGTTTTAACATTAGAATAATTTGATTTTATGTTTGTTTTATTTATTTTACAAAGCTTTAGTGGACCCTCCATGTCTTACAAAACATTTTAACATTTTAAATTGTTTTATTTGAGAGTTTTAATCACCTCCACATGAGAACGCTTAATATTTTAAGAAGTTCTGACATTAGACATATAATTTTTTTTTCACTCCCCTTTCAAAAAAACCATGGGCAAAAACCATTAGTTGTTTTGAGGTTTTGATTAGTTTAATGTGTGGTTTCAAAAACCTAAATAATAAAGAATATTATCTCTTTTCCTATATAAACCCACCCAATCTCCCGCTTCCACTTCACTAAAAATCTTTGGATATCTACCAAACTCTGAAATAATATGTCTAGAATCTTAGAAAGGTGCCTCAAGCTCCCAATAAGCCTCTCCAAAGCACCTCCCAAGCCGTTGGGATCACACTTCAAAGTAAGGGATTTCTTTCGTTCGCATTTGTGTCCAAATTTTGTTATATTGTTATACCATTTTGTTTTCAATTAAAACTGTTGGGGTATAATTTCTCACCTCCCCTATACTTAACTCTTTATTTTTTGATGATTAGAGACCCATTTCATTCCCATTATTTCCTCCCATGCGATACCATGCTGAAATTCCGTAAGAAATTTCACTCTTCTCATTTACACTCAAGCAATTCTTTTGTATTATGTATCTAAATTCCATTACATTTGTTGGGAAATGTTTTTATATTAACCCATTACTTTCCATTTCATTTAAAAATGGTGAGATACCCCTTTCACTCTCATCAACCATTTTTATTAATTCTTATGTCACACCGTTATGCTACCAACATTACACTACGATTTTCCAAGCCAAAGTGATTGTGTAGTGAATACCATGCCCATTTCTCTATCAAGGGTATTCAAAATTATGCACATTTACTTATTGATTATATATTTTCATGAATTAATTACACATTAATTTATCATTGAATAAATTATGATGTTTAATAAATCCATGTTATATGATCCACATGGCACACTTATGCATTAAATGAAATGATTAAGATGGGTGTGCCTTGATATTGATTCAATGAATTGGTTAAAGATTAGTATCCTGGTACATCAAGTTCAATAAGGGTTTACTCATAATAATTCTAGTGAAATGGGGGTTTACTCACACTAATTCATATGCATTGATGGTTTACTCATGATCAATGTTGAATGATCCTCCTCTCATGATAATATCATGTCAAATGTTGCTTCAACATTTCGATGTTATGATAATGATGCTATATAACACCTTTATGTTCAGGTTTCTCTTATGATCTATTGATATTCCTATTTTCTAACATTTACTGTATTCATCATGTTATGCCTTGTTTACTCCCTTACTGGTCTTTATAGGTCATCCTTTTCTTATGCATGTCTTCAGGTTATCCCATGCAATGATATGTACGAATGAATGCGTGTGGTCATGAAAAAGTTTTTAATAAAGATGTGTATTTCATGTTTTAAGTGGTTACATAATGTTCATATTCCCCAAATTCCATAGAAATATTGATCTTCCATGTTGTATAAAGTGAAGATTTTATGCAATTAATCATGTTTACATGTGTAATAAAGAGTAGGGTTGTAATAGAGACAGAGTTATTTGGTTGGTGTTGGATTGCTGAGGCTTATATATCGGTCTCATTTTTTTTATTTTCAATGTGGGATGAAAAATTTTAGTAGGGATAAAATATTGGTATTTTGATCTCACCGCCTGAGATCTATACCACATGTTTTGGTTGTGAGTTCAAATCCTCACCTCCGCGACATTCCTCAGCGTTTCTTCATCCAATCAATCGAGGACTCAACCGATCACATATGTCCATCTTTTTTTAAAACCTTCATCTCACAAAAGTCGTCTGACCGATTAGAGATGTAATCTCCACCGTCCATCTTTTTTTAAAATCGTGGAACGTTACCAACACTCTGATTGATCTCGGATTGATTGTGACTGTCTATTTCTTTTCCACTTCACCCTATCTTCTTCTTCTTCCCCACGTTTCTCATGTGCACCAGTGGCCCTCACCATCTCTTCTCCACACTTTCTCTTCTTTAAAACTCATGAGGCCACCTTTCCCCATTATAGGCACCCTATTTTCTTTTCCAAATACCTAAAATCATGAGTTTCTTTTAAAACTTAACCCCTTTGGATCCCATGTAATTTTTAAATGTTATATATATATATATTATCAAATGATCAGTCTACTTAATATTTTTCTTGATTGGGGTATTTGTTTTCTTATTATTGAGTCTTGTTTGGTATTATTTATGTTTTTATGATTCTATCTAAGGGTGTATTAGTATATATGTATAATGTTTACCTAAACTTACTTTGCACCCATAAAACCTATGGGTTTTCTTCTTCTCAACTTCTCCCAGGACACTGCTCGACTCCACCTCGTTCTTGAAATCATGTAAGGGATTATATTTTTGTGTTTTCAGAGTGAAAAATCCTTATATAAACTTTGTGTATATATAGATATATATGTATATGTTCATATAGTTTTAAATTATTTTCCATCATAATGAGTTTTAAGACTTCTACGTGTTGATTATCAATGTCCAACAGATGTTTTTAAAATGTATGGTATTAGTAAGAGATTTTTTTCCTATTTTTATTTATGGAAAACCCCTACTTATGCTTTTTTTATTACAGTTATATATATATATATATAGCACAAGAGCCTCAGCCCAGTTGGTGAGGACTCGCTAGGTGCATCCAAGAGACCCGAGATCAAATCAGGGTGGAGCCATATTTCCAGGTACTGTAGCAGTACTTTAGCAGGCACTATTCGGTACTGTAGCAGCCAGAAGTATTCATCCATCTGGGCCTTCGGGCCAACGGTTTGGACCTTGAGTCCGGAAAGGCTTTCGGGCCACCCAAGGCCTTCGGGCTAGTTGATTCCCAAGGACTTCGGGCCACCTTAAGGCATTAGGGCCACCCCAAGGCCTTCGGGCCACATGAATGTAGGCCCCAAACACACTACAAAAATGGAGGATCCCCAAAAGAGGATTCAGAGCAGGTGCACTCACAGGAGTAGAGCCAAATGGATTGTCAGAATGAGAGGGTATGACTATGCCATCGGTACCAGCCTATGCTTGCACGGGAAGCCTAGCTAGAAGGTCATGCAAAGGTGGAGAGCTACTATCAGGATGCAGATGCTGGGGAGGGGCAGTTCCTTGTAGATAGTCTGATTTATTTATCTAAGACCTTTGGTTCATGTAATCTCCTAAGCCTACGGGCCATGTAATCTCTGAGCCTACAGGCCTTGTAAGGGTTTACCCTCATCCCTTGAATGGGGGTTATGAGAAATAAATAAAAATGAAGGCCTTCGGGCCATTCAGGCTATATATATATATATATACATATATAGTTTTATATAACTTTCAACCCCAAAATGCTTTTGGATTTCAAAGTGATGTTTTACAGAATTTCAATTATGTATATGATGCATATAACAATTGTGAAGGATTTATTTTTAATTTGGGTTTTTATTCAATTAATTCCTATACACCTATATATGTATATACATTAATAAATATGTTTATTTGTAAAACGAAAATATAATGGTTTTACAATTTCTGAATGATGGACATTTATTTTTAAATGATGTTAACAAATGCATGTAAATCATGTAAGAAACCTATTTTGTATAATTGGATCCTAAAACATATATGTGTATATATGGTAGAATGTATATATACATATAAGTTTTAATTTTATTTTGAATTAGGTATTCATAACATTGATATTAATGATTTAATTAATTTCTAGAAATGTATAATATTTATAAAGATTTATTAAGCCTTGTTTTTTAGTTGTGGAAATCCCATGTATGAAAGTTGTGTAAATATATGGTTTTATATAACTTTAAAACCCACATGAAAATATGTTTAAGAACCCCCAATACATATATTCATTTATTGGATTATTTAGGAAGTTTTGATAGTAATGACCTGGTGATGATTTTTATATAACACACATAGTACAATTTTATATGGGAAAACAATAATAAAACCTTGTTTTATTATTGTGTGCCTAAAAATTCTAAAAGAAGTCATCACCTAGTTAAAGAAATTAACTTCGCATACATCCTTTTTTTGTAACATATCTTTTTTTATACATATGCACATACATTCACATAGTCTTTTATAGAGTGTGTTTAATTTTTTATGCATCAATATGAATGTCATACATTAGAAAGTGTTATGTTTATATTTAAGATGAATATACCAAAATAATCACTATTAGTTTATGATTAAGCTTTTTGGAACTTCTATTTATCTTTTCATTATTTAAACATGATCTATATCAATCTAAAATTCAAAATCATATATTTTAATGCATTAAATGTTTATTTTCATGGAACAAGGGTTCTAAGTATTGTTATATTATGTGCCAAACCCAATCAATCAATTATTAATATATCACTTATGATAATTTAACGATTAAGGAGTCATTTATTTATAGTGGTATGGGAAACTAAAAATAAAATAAACGAATTAATTATTTTTAAGTTGTACGTGACACTTAAAATAAAAGAAATAAATTAATTATTTGAAGTGGTATGGGATACTTCAATTAAAAGACATAAAAGGATAAATCAATGTGGTATGGGAAAGTTTGATTTAAAATAACTAAATATACGAGGAATTCATTGGATGTATTATGTGATGGGTGAGTCCCGCTATAGGCTCTCGATGCATCTTCCGGTCTCATGAGACAATCCATGTCATGGCACGAGGCCATAAAAAAATGATTATGTATGGTTTTGGAATGAGGCCTCAACAAAATGTTATTATTTTCAAGAATTATTCACTTTTGCAATATGAGGCTAATATTTAACCAACCATGGTATTATTCAACTAGTATAATATCCCTTGGTTAATAGACTTTTATAATGATAATAAATGCTTATGTAATAATGATGTATGTTTTTGGCATGTTGATAATATCAGGATTTTGATACCAAAGTTGATATTTCATCTGTTATAAAATTATTTTCATTTAAAGTGGTAAAAGAATCATGATATTGTTACATATTCAATTCTATGAATGTGTTAGTTAATGTATTATTTTTGTTTCATATCACTCTAAAATTTAGTTTAATATGTTTTAGGATTATTCAGCATTCCATGAATTTTTTATACATGTATTCATACTTTGATATCTGTTTTATCTATTAATTTTGAATAATTAAATAAATTTCTATGTAAGAGTTTTTCTTATGAATGTTTTCAAGTAACATTTATAAAATGCTGATGATGTGCATCAGGAAATGTAGTTTACCATTTAAGAAAATGTTTTGTAATTATTTTAAAGGGATGTTTTGAAAGGGATTTCTTAAGCTTGTTTTAAAACCCCTTACAGAGCATTTTAAAGGCTCACCCTATGTTTTCAATTAATTTTTTTACGGGGATAGTAGATATGAATTGTATAATATGGTGGATGCATTGTGGAGTTTATCTCATTTAGTTTTAAAGGAAATGTAACATTTGTATCTTGATTTCCGGAACCTAAACTGAAAAAATCCTATGTATGGAACATGATGTGTAATTTATCATCATTTATTTTTATAGAAAAAAATTACACACCATTTTTAACACACAAGATCCATGCTTTTAGGGTCGGGTTGTTATAGTTTGTATTAGAGGATCGGTTTAGACAACTCTGGAAAATTAGAACAACACTGAAAGGTTAATTATGTAATACTAAGTATAATTCTTTATTAAAAATTTCAAACGGAAGATAAAACAAGTCTTTTGCCACTTCCAACCAAAATAATAGAGACTATTATTCCCTAGTCATGTTTAGAAGTCTATAAGACATTTAAAAACCTTTTTCTATCACGTAAAAATATCTACTAATTATCAAACTCTCCTCATGTACTTCAACTCCACCGAGGGTCATGCTTTGATTATTTCCTTATAATGCATGCTCAACTTCCATTCTATGCTTGTAAGGGGAAGTACTTTGAGGGTTTGTTTAAATGCTTTACCATAGCTAAGAATCTTCGATCCCTCTAGGGCTTCCATGAGGCTTCACAAGAGGGTGTCCTATGATTGGAATATCTTTTCAAATATTGACCAATAGTTACTAGGGTCATGTTAGGGACTTTGAAATCCTTGAGGAAGAGTATTCTTATTTGTTTTATTGACATCATGTTCATGCTGATGTTGCCCATATTCACATGATTCATGCAATTATCTCATGGAACATTATATGTCCACATGTGATTGGTCCATGTTTCCCATGCTGCATCTGGACCATAGAGATGAAAAAGTTTGATACAGTTTTAGGAATTTGTTTAACCGGGAATGGGGAAAATCATCGACACTAGTGGGACCTGTGAAGGGACATCATGGTGGATGTCAAGAAGTTCATTCCAGTGAGTTTGTGAGAGGGAACAAATGAATATATAGCACCCTGAGTTTAATGAACCTTGAATTAAATTAATGATGTTATGTTTTTATGATTTTTTACTTTAATATATATTTGAAAAACAAAATATCTATTTTAATATTATTTTGATTTACTGAGTAGAACTTTTTCTTAAAATTGTTAGTTGGAAGACAAGAGGTCAAAAACCAACCTTTTGTCTCTACCAAATGAGATACTAGAAAAAATAATGTTAAAGTCATGTTCAGACATATTTGACCCTCTCATAAATCTACGATTATCATTAAAATATCTTTATTAGTTATCGAACACTCCAAATATGCTCTGACACTTCTTAGGATCATGTTTCGTTTATTTCCTCTTAGTATATGCATAACTCATATTCTAGGCACGATAAATAAATTATTTTGAGGGACTCTTCAAATGTTTTACCATGTTTGAAAGATATCCAGCTAAAAGAAAATTTAAGGAATCCATTGACGTGGGTGACCTTCGCGTGACTTATCATTTTCAACACCAAAAATTTAGTGGTATAGGAGGCTTTATGATTTAAAAATTTTAGAAAATAAGGTGGTTCGGTTGGTTTATAGGAATCGACTCCTTTCTGAAGTCTCCAAACTTTTCATCTCCTATTAATTTTATATGACATATGACCGTTGCATACATAAGTATAACTCTAGCTATTTGATATGTATCTGGACTAAGGAAATTGAAGAATTTAGATCTACCAAGGGCACCATGGAATCAGATAACTACCAGCTCTTGTGATAATTATGAAGGGACATCAGGGTCGATGTATAAAGTGTTATAGTATGATAGAATTACAAGGGTGAAATTTATTAAGGGGGGATAATTTGACACCCCGAAAATATTTTCTGGTTAATAATAATATTGTATTAGTTTTAATTATTTTTCTTTATTTAATTTTCGTGTTATCCAAACAATGTATGCAAAATAAAAAACAAATCATATTTAATTTAATTAAACACTTAAAATATTACATTTCAACAAGGCCAAAAGACCCTTACTGACCTATAATACCTACTAGGAGACCTATCAAGATCACCAAGATACCCCCAAACATCACCAACAGACCAAAGAAATAGTGAGAGTCCTTCAGCTCTATCACAATGAAAAAGATTATGGCTAGAAGTATGGCGATGAAATTGAGCAACAATGGTATTTAGAGCACCATCTTTACTGAGTTTTTTTGAGTTTATAATACGCTAAGAACCTACTTATAAGGCCTTTGTGACTATTAATAGTCATTACGATCCTTATGTTACTATTTTAATTTTTAACGGTCAAAAAATTTTGTTGTCGTTGGGTATATTAAGTATTTTTATTATTTTATTCATACTAATATATAAGTATTATAAGTATACTAAATATTTTAATTAACTTAATTATTTTAATAAATTAAGGGTTTTAAGTGTTTGAATAAAATATTTTAGTTAATAAATATATATTTTTATGTAAATATTATATTTTCAATGAATACCTCTATATGAATTAGTGGTGTATAATTATTTATCTTTTTGATAAAAATTAAATCTAACCAATTATTTTATGAAGTAATATATATGTTTTAAATATTTAAAATTTATATCATATGCTAAATAAAAACATAGTTTAAATTAAGGGTAAATTTTATTTTAAATTATTATAACAATGATGATTATCCTAAAAGGAATAAAATCAATGAGGTTGTATTTTGAACTTATAATTTTTTAAGGTGTAGAACGAATTTGGAATTTTGTTTTAAATTATCCTATTGATTAAATGTTATAATTTTGGTGACATGGAATAATTTATATGTGGGTTTTTGTATTTTAAAGTTTCAAATTTTAAAATAATATCAAAATCATGTTTTAGACTAATAAAATTAATGACTTGGTTTTAGGTTGGTTTGGGTACTAATTTAATTTCGTTTTTTCAAGGGTTATATAAAAATTTATATGAACCTAGGACCTCCACTTATCCATCCAAGGGAGGCAGCTCGCACCACTCTCAAGGAGTGGGCAGTCGAGCCTTGGCTCCACATCTAGCATAGGGTGTTCGTGAGGTGTGCACGCATGCCCCAAAGTGACGCATGGAGGAACTGAGAATGCACCACCATGTGGGGAGGAATGACGATTGAGGGTGCGTACAGAACATGGCCGCAAAGGGGAACCGGTATAGGGATGTACTGGGGAGGGGAGAGGGAGTAATCTGGTGGGTGCCGGATTGCGGAGGCTTATATAGTGGTCTCGGTTTCACTTCCATTTCAATGGGGGATGAAAATTTTCAGCAGGGATCGAATCTCATATGTTCGGTCTCACTGCAAGAGATCTGGACCACAAGTTTTGGTCAAGGGTTCAAATCCTCACTGCCACGACATTCATATATGTTTCTTCAGTCGTCTGATCGAGGACTCAACCGATCACATATTTCCATCTTTTTTCTAAATCCCGCATCTCACCGCAGCCATCCGATCGACTCGTGATACAATCTCCACCATTCATCAATTATTTTTGAAACCACAGAACCTTACAACCATCTAATAAATCTCAGATTGATTATGATGGCCAATTCTTACCCACTTCACCCTGTCTTCTTCTTCTTCCCCGCATTGCGCTTGTGCACCAGTGGCCATCACCATCTCCTCTCCCCACTTTCTCTTTTTCCTCACCTGTGAGTTCACCTTACTCCATCTGCGGCCCCCTTCCTTTCTTGTTTTCGACAGCCCTGACACCCTCGATTTATTTTAATACCGAACCCCTTCGGATCCTATGTATGTTTTCCATGTTATATATATAGATATAGATATATATATATATATATATAAAATTATAAATTATCAAACAATCAGTCTACTTAAGATTTACTTGATTGGTGTATTTGTTTTGTTCTTCTTGAGTCTTGTTCGGTATTAGTTTATGTTTTTATGATTGTATCAGAGGGTGTATAAATATATACCTACATATTTTACAAAAACATACTTTGAACCCATAAAACCAATTGGTTTTCTTTTTATCAACATCCCCCGAGACTCTACTCAACTCCACATCATTCTTGAAATCAAGTAATGGATTATATTGTTGTATTTTCATAGTGAAACCCCCTATATGAACTTTGTGTATATACAGATATATATATAGATATATATATTTTCATATGGTTTCAAATAATTTTCCATCCTAACTAGTTTTTGGTCTTCTATGTATAGATTATCAATGACCAACTAATGTTTTTAAAATATATCATATTAGTAAAGGATTGTTTTGCTTGTTTTTCTTTATGAAAAAACCTTCCTTATGCTTTTGTGTATTAAGATATATATATAAATAGTTTCATATACGTTTTAACCCCAAACAACTTTTGGTTTTCAAAATGATATTTTACATAATTTAGATTATGTATATGATGCATATTAAAATTGTGAAGGGTTTATTTTTAGTTTGGTTCTTGATTTGATTAACTCCTATACACTTATATATATATATATTAATAAATATGTTTATTTGTAAAACAAACTAATACTGGTTTTCTGATTTTTGAATAATGAACATTTATTTTTAAATGATGTTCATAAATTCATGTCAATCATGTAATAATCCTATTTTGTATAATTGGATCATAAAAAATATATGTGTATATACGGTTGAATTTATATGTACATATATGTTTTAATTATATTCTGAATTAGGTTTTCATAATACTAATTTTTGTTATTTGATTAATTTCTAGAAGTGTATAATATTTATAAAGATTTATTAATCCTTGTTTCTTGGTTGTGAAAATCCCATGTATGAACTTTGTGTAAATATATGGTTTTATATAACTTTAAAACCCACATGAAAATATTTATAATAAAACCAAATACATATATGATTGTCTTGGGTTATTTAAGAAGTTATGATAGTAATAAACTCATGATGATTTTTATACAACATGCACGATACAATTTTATATGGGAAAATAATAAAAAAACCTTTTTTTTATGAGAAGTGGTGACATGAACTGGTGTCCCAATCCATGCCCCAGAAGGAATTTATTAAAATCAAAATAAGATGTGTTACAAATTCGAGGTGTAATGAACTTACACCAGCAGGGAGTAAGTCGGGGTACATGATAAAGGAATTCAACTGTACCAAAGAAAAGCCAGCCAAAAAAAAACCATAGAACTTGTCCTCCACCAAGGCTTCAGCACCATCATGAGCACAAGCAGAACATAGTGTAAAAACGTGAAGACAACCAGGACAACAGCCTCCAATATGATACATCATGCTGTAAATCAATCAATCAAAAGTCCTTACAAACAGTATCTAGTTTAACTGCTCATTATATGAGCATAGCAGTGTTACTTCCATCTAGTTTAACTGCTCATTATATGAGCACAACAGTGATACTTCCAAACGGGTGATCTCTTTGAAGGAAAAACAGAAAGAGAACTCCAAATAAAACAGCAACCAAAACACGAAGATAAACAGGAAAGCAAGATAGGATCCTGGATCGAAATGAGTGAGATCTGCACTGAGTTGATCCAAAAGCCTCAGCTAATACTCAATTAGAATACCACTGACCAGATCAGAACCGATTCCAAGAAAGAAAATAATATAACCCAAAAGCTCAGCAGAAAACCAGAATATAGAAAAAATACCCAGCAGAGAATGAGCCATGTAAGTGGCCTCAAAAAGACCAAAAGAAAGCAGTCTTTTACTGAAAATCCTTTGAATTGATGGCAGTCAAAAAATCTGGAGAATGGGACAGAAAACTCTAAAACAAGGTTAATCAAGACAAAAGAATCAAACAGGTCAGAATCAATTTGATTTTCTGTTCATCCTTGATTTTTCAATGGAGATGGATCTTTTAATATAAAGATATTACTCCTTTGAAATCTTACCTTCCTGAAGCTCTTGCTGAGCAATCTACTGTTGCGTATCCATATGCTTGATCCACTCCTGAAGATCATGTTCATCAAAATGTGGCGAAAAGTAGTACAGAACAGTACTAGAAAGTGATTCTTGAGGCTTATCCTGAGGATAATTAGCAGGTTCTGATTTGGGAGTCTCAACTTGAGGCTTCTCTTGGGAAGTTTCTACTTGCTCAGCTTTAGAGATGACCACTGATCTAGTAACAATGGTACGTTCTATGTTTGAGTAGTCTTTGCATCTTCTAGTTTTTCTTGGATGTGGAGTGATGTATCCATCCTCATCTACCAAAGGTTTTTTTTACCTTTTTTATCCATATTATTTAAGAAAGATTCTTCCATCTGAATAGATTGGTCAGCTTCCAAATAATAATAAAAATAAAAAATAAAAAACCTTGTTTTATTGCTGTGTGCCTAAAAATTCTAAAAGATGTCATCACCTTATTAAAGCAATTAACTTCACATACATTCTTTTTTGTAATATCTATTGTTTATACATATGTACATTCATTCACATAATCCTTTAGTAATGTGTGTATAATTGTTTATGGATCAATATGAATGGCATACATTTGCAAGTATTGTGTTTTAATTTAAGATGAATATACCAAAATAAACACTCTTAGTTAATGATTATTTTTTTAAACTTCTATTTATCTTTTCATGATTTGAAATTATTTATATCTATCATGAATTCAATAGAATGTATTTTAATGCATTTAATGTTTATTTTCATGGAACAAGGGTTCTAAGAATTTCAGTTTTATGTTCCAAACCAAATCAATAAATTATTAATATGACACTTATGATAATTTGGGGATTAGGGAGTCATTTATTTGAAGTGGTATGGGAAACGTCAAATAAAATACAAGAATCAATTATTTGAAGTGGTATGGGACACTTCAAAATAAAATACATCAATGAATTATTTGAATTAATATGTGACACTTAAAATAAAATACATAAAATGATAAATCAATGAGTTATGAGGCACTTTTATTTAAATAAAGTTAGACATATGAGGAATGAATTGGACGTATTATGTGACAGGTGAGTCCTGCTATATCATCTCGATGCATCAACATGTCTCATGAGACAAAACAGGTCATGGAACAAGGCCATGACAAAATAATTTTGTATGGTCTTGGAATGAGGCCTTAACAGGATGTTATGATTGTCTGACATTATTCCCTTCCTCAATATGTGGCTAATATTTTACCAACCATGGAATTATTTGACTAATATAATATCCCTTTGTTAATAAAATTTTATAATCTCTATTTCATGAAATGTAATTCCCTTGTTTGGCCTTTTCAAACCCACCACACATAGAAACCCCCCATCCCCCACGAAGAAGTCACTCCCTTGTGGTAGCACCCCTGTCAGAAAAGGATCCATTTCTAGCTGAGATGGTAGAGCATCCCAAAGGGTCATAGACTGACAACAATGGTCCGTCATGCTATCTGTCAGTGATTGGGCCAGGCCTCATTTTCCCTCCTAGATGAGACTGGGCGACCCAACAAGGTAGGTGGATCCTGGAGGAGAGGCTCACCCCGAAATTGGACTCCTAGGATTTGAACCCTAAACCTCTAAAATAATGGTGTTGATGTGCCACTCTCCTTCATGTTTATAATATTATGATTTTAATACAGAAGATGATATTTCATCTATCATAAATAGATTTTCATATAAAGTAGTAAGAGAATCAAGATATTGTTACTTATAAAACTCTAATCATATGTTAGTTTATGTATTAGTGTCCTTTCATGTCACCCTAAAAGTTAGTTTAATTAGTTTTTAGATTATGCAGCATTCCATGCATTTTTGATACATGTATGAATAATATGATATCTTCATTATCTGTATCATTAGAATAATTGTATAAATTTATATTTAAGAGTTTTATTTATAAATATTTTCATGTAACCATTAAAAAATATTTACAACATTCTTCTAGAAATGTTGTTTACCATTTAAGAATATGTTTTGTAATTATTTTAAAGGGATGTTTTAAAAGAGATTTCTTAAGATTGTTTTAAAACCCCTTACTAAGAATTTTAAATTCTCACACTATGTTTTCATATTTTGTATAGGGAAAATAAATATGAATTGTACTAGATGGTGGCTGTATTTTAGATTTTATCTCGTTCAGTTTTAATGAAAATGTAACATTTTTATTTGGTTTTCCAGAACCTAAACCAAAAGGATCCTCTGTATGGAAAATGATGTTTAATTTATCATCATTTATTTTTATAAAAAAATTACACCCCATATTTAACACATCAGATCTAGTCCTCTGGGGTCGAGGTGTTATAGGAACTCTGTAAGGGGAATTAGATAAGTAGGCTTAGTGCCCCTATTTGTTTTGAAAAGACCTTAAGAGACCGTTCTTGATGATAATAAGTACTTAGATAAATAGATTGTAATGAACTCATATTTTCATGGTGAGTTGTGTTTATTTTTATTCATTCTTAAAACAATTTTTTAATTATTAATTTTTTAGGTGAAATCTCAGGATGGTTTTAGGTTACCCTAAAATATTTTAGAAGAATCTAAAGGGAGCACAATTTGAGAACAATTTGGGGAAACCCTTCTTCATTCACAGGAAACTGTAGGACCTATTATAGAGAAATAGTGAGAGGTGTATTATTTGTATATAATTATATATCAACATGATACATTCCCATATAACATTATAACATAGAATAAAAGAAAAATCATGGTTAATTCTTGTTTTTGTAAACCTTGTAGCCAAACCCTATGAGTTCCCTAAAGAGAAATAAATATTTTCATGGTTGTTGTAGATTTTGATAAATTATGTTACCAAATCGTGTACATAGAATTAATTAATCCAAACATTAGGTTATTTTACCTAAATTGTTTCCAAAACCTCTCATTCTTCATCCAACGCATAGGGATCTTACATATACAACCTACAGTAGCAATTTTTAGCTAATTAATTTCCTTCATAGATAATTTAAATTAGATCTATAGATGTCAACGAAATGTATTTCAAGGTATTTGATAATTTATCCTATGTTCTTCTTATTCTAGATAGATCTTCTCTCTTCTCCATAGTGAATACCCTAGATCTAGATTTTCATGACCATATCTAAGAAGAATGACATGATTTAAAGTGATTAATTATAGATTTGAAGAAAAGGAAGTTGGAAATGTAGTTTTTTCTTGATTTTTCTTAAATCATTCTAGATATATTCATTACATTGGATCTCATTGGGTAATTATATATAGATCATGTCCCTTGACATTTTCTTTTTCTCGGATATTAACTCTTTAATCCTCATTTGGTATTTTTTTGATCATTCGAAGGATTGTTGGAATGAGAGCTTGATTTAGAACGTGAACCATGACATTAGGCTTCACTATGATTATGGTAATGAGTTTCTTACCATGTTATAATAATTTTTTAAAACTATTAGATATAAATTACTTGTGATTGTGTTTTTTACTTGTGAGACCTCTCTTGATATGAAATTCTTATGGATGTGTATGTTACCC
Source organism: Viscum album (assembly GCA_963277665.1). Classification (NCBI taxonomy): domain Eukaryota; kingdom Viridiplantae; phylum Streptophyta; class Magnoliopsida; order Santalales; family Viscaceae; genus Viscum; species Viscum album. The sequence goes on along the minus strand of OY728159.1, from coordinate 1,675,591,061 downwards.
ATAAGTCCTTTCTTAATGTCAAATGATTATGTGGGTGTGATACCCTTGATACCTCTCATTATATTAAATTATTGTGCCTGATTGTATGACCACAAGACCTCTCCTGATGTTAGATGATTTTTTATGTATGTAGTGGAATACATTCTATGTTATGAATTATATTTATATATGTGTATATGACCATTATATTTATTCTATTAAAAATAAATGTAAGTGTTGTATCCTTCATGGTTTTGTTAACCCCTTAGAGAGGTAGCATGTGTGGTGTGACACATGATGATTGTGGTGTGGGTATTGAATGGTAAATGATAGATCATGATGATTATAAGGCCTGAACTGAGACTGAAAATGGGACTTGATGGACTTATGGTCTGACTTGAGATTATTGGGATAATATTTTGACCTTATGGAATGTCCCAAGGCATGATGGCCTTATAGAATTTTCTGAGACTTGCACTGGTCTTGTGATTTGTTATGAAATTAATGGAAACTAGACATAACTTCTCTTCTCTCATGGAGCTGAAGTAGGTGGGGATGGGTTCATGGTAGCCTAATTGGTACATGATGACCGAAAATTAGATTTTTTACTTATGAAATTACTTTCCTATCATTTCATACAATTATATATAAGTTATGATCTTATGTTAAGGATTCATTTTTTGTGTCCTACAACGTTTTACACTCAAATACGTCATGAGAATCTCATTTTACATGAAAACTCCTTTTACTAGGATTTCAGATGAGGATAGAGGTCCTATATAAAATAGTTGTATATGAGGAGCACGTTAGTCAAATCTATACCAGAAAAAACTTAATGATCCTTTATAGAGACACCTTTTTATTTATTTTTCATTGTTATTTTTTTATATCTATCATGTGGGGACTTGTGAATAATTTTAATGGGTATTTTTTCCATATTATTATAACATGGGTTTATTTTATTATTTTTATTGATTCTATATTTATGTTTATTTTGTTACTATTATTATTTTTTATTCTATTTCCTAATGTGATGTTTTTCTATTACTGGGGGTATAAGGTCCTCACATTGCTTCTTATACCCTCATCACTAGTCGTTATCCTGTTTCATATAGAGTAACCCATGAATTCATGTGATCTTCTGACCAAGACCAAGTGATTTGGGTCAGGGTGTTACATGGGCAGTTTTCGATAAATAAGAACCTACTTGTCCTAGGTTGTGGTCCCATTCTTTCCTAATGGTATTTTATTGTCATTCATGAATCTTATGAAATAAAGGAAATGTATATTGGTTTTATATTCCCTAATGTTAAAAAAATTGGTTTATTAGGTCATAAAGTTATGGTTGGAACTTGAAATGTTGTGAGTGTACCATGTGAGGTGTTCATTGACATAATTGGTCTCTGATGACTTAGTTATATGTTTAAAATGCATTGAAACAATGATTTTGGATCCATAATGGCTACATTTTATCGAGGGATCATCCAAAGAGCCTATTTTTGTTCCCTATAGTGACCCTTGGTGAGCATGGCCTATGTATGAGCTTGGATAGATAAGAATGGGAATAGGCATAGAACATTGAGTGAGTTGATATAATTGAGAGAACAAACCATTACTCAGGTTTTATGATAAAACATTTATATATATTAATTTCAATTGTTATCTATAGTTTTATTATTTTCTTAAAATTTTGATGTATCATTTACTTGTATTTTTTAAATTTTGATATTTTGATCACTTAAACCATTTAAAGTGTGATACACTATTCAATTGAATAATGTGACTAGTTAAAAATCATCCAATAAAGTTTATAATTTGGGATTCATCAATCATATCATTGTAGAATATGGTTTCACATCATACACCCATGATAGGGTGGTGTGTTTTGTCCAATTGGGCCACTTAAGGACGTGATGCACTATTCACTATATCCTGTTTTAATAAGTGGTCTATCATCTACCTGAGTTGTGAGTGATAGTGATATATCCTTAACTATATGGATCCGTGTTTATTCTATTTCACCCACATTATGTTCACTACTAGTGGTATATCATCCTCCTTGGGGTTTATTATGAAGGTATATCATCCACTATTGGATGTATCATTAGTGGCGCATTGTTCACCTATGGATGTACCAACAGTGGTGAATCATCCACTTATGAATATGATATCAGTGGTCCAATATGCACCTGTTGAGGTCATCATGGTGGTACATCATCTATATGTGGGCTTGGGATGGTGGTGTTTCTTCCACCTCAAGAGTGGTAATGGTTGTACAACATCTACATAGAAGAGAAATATTTTAGGTATACTATCCATCCATGCTATGAAAAAAATGGGGTATAAATAATTTATGCATTGGTTGAGGTGTTTTATCAACCACTCAAGATGGGTGGTGCCTCATTAACTGGTGATAAGTCATTCTCCTTTTATGTTGGTGTAGTAATGGATCATTCCCCCAGGTGACTGGTGGTGGTGATAGTTTATTCACCCACTGATGTTATAGGGTGATAAAACATTAAACATTACTTTTATATGATGAGTGATGTATTATTAATTCATTTGGGGTTTGTTAATACCTTATGCATATCATTCCATTGCATCACTTAAGGATGTTAGTGTACTGATCCATGGTTTGAAGAGAGCATTTCATAGGGTGATATATATATATATATATTATTCCATAAACTACTATCATTTTCATATCAATCATGAAAATATATTTAATATATATATTTAGTTATTTTATTAGTGGTTTCCTACTGAGTTATACACATATCAAAATCTGGTACTGGTGCCCAAGTAGACTTCATGCTTCAAGACCCGAGTAAGGGTAATGGACTTGTAGATTTGGATGGTAGTGGATCTTTTTGGGAGTTGAGAGGTAAGTCCAACATAAGTATTGGAAATATTTGTGGATGTCCTATATACTTTTTATAATTTTAACTGAGTTTTATACAAACTACCCATGGGAGATATTTTTTCTAACTTGTATGAAATGTATGATATACACAACTATTCATATTGAAATACTTTGTGATGATATTTACTTCTTCCAATATTTTATCCATGATGTTTTTTATTACTTCTATTTTTCTATGAATATTATCCCTTGATATTATTGTTATTATTTTTTGATGATTTTCTACATCTGAGGGTAAAACCATCCCACTTTCTATATGTGGATGCTTGCTGCTAGTCAAAAACATTTGGAATATTGGGAGGAGCTCTTGTGGTTTATAGATCCATAATTTGTTCATAGCTAAGGTGAACCATAATAGGGATGTTACTTGTGATCTATAACCACAAGAATGGAGTTTCTATATGCATTTAAGGAATGTAACGTATTGAATATTCTATGTCACTCAATATCAAAAAAATTACCATAACCCATCATGATCAATCTACCTATAACTCACTTTTAAAACATATTGAAAAAACTATTTTAACTTCTAAAATTAAATAAAAGTCTTATAGAATTAACTATTATATATTTTCTATTTGATAATTCACCATAGATTCATTAATCATTAGATTCTAGTAGAAATATATGTTTACACTAATCTCAAAAGTACCAGAGGAAATACAAAACATTATTCATCATTAAATTGATAATGTAAATAAACATTCCAAGTCTATAAATAAACACAAGTCTTGAAAAAATACACATTTATTGGGATAAATCTATATACTAGAGTATTTGGATGAATTATATATCTCCAGGGTTACAACTATATATTAGGTCTTCCCATGTCCCAGTGATATAGATAAGAGGAAGAGAGTATCTGGTGCATCATCATTCACTATTTTTATACCAAGATATGTTTTAGGAGATGATGAGTTCTTATAAGATTTTTGAGACCAAATCTAAACTTATTGTAATATAGTAGTTAATAAGATTCCAATAACATTGGTTATTTTTATAAGGAATTAGAATTTAAGAATATGGAGTAGATATATTTAATGTGTTGTCTTTTTTTCAATACATAAATCTATTCATGCCGGATTAAAATAATTTTTTAAAGCATTATGACGTTTTTGTGGTATTTAATGTTGTTTGGATGTGTTTTGGATTTTTTTAAATTTATTTGGTGGGTTTTAGAGTAAAAAGGATTCATGTCTTAAATTTGGCTAAGTCTTGGTTCATATATTACATGATTCTTGATTTCATGTTGAAAATTGTAAAAGGGAACTAATTCATATGATGTGACAGGTTTCTACGGCATAAAATCAACAAAGTCCAGGTATAAGTAAGATTATCTTATTAGGTAAGAAAACAAATTGAGGAATTACATGTATAAGAAGTTAAGATGATATGTAATATATTCTATAGATAAGAACTACAAATTTTAAAAAGGGATAGAATATGATTTAAATCTCAAAGCATATAGAGGAATATTGTTCTATATTGATGGCTAAATTTGGAAAAGATAGAGAATATGTTTGATTTCTCAGAGTATATATAAAAATATTATTCTATGATTAAACATAAATTTGGAAATGAAACGACCTATCTATTTTTTTTACAATGAATATATAAAAATATTTGATCATGCATAATATGTTTGATGATATATATGATGATGAAGTTGTATATATAACATGTTTTTTATAATTAGATCTATTGTAAAGAAAATGAAAATATATTATGTAATATTAATGATGATTATTATGATATATTCTATAATTTGTCTCTCACTACTAATATGCACTAGGTGTCACTTATCCCAAAATATTGTTTCTTCTTGAGTTTACTACGACTGTGTATTCTTTATTTGAATTATTTTAGAATATTTTTTTTGGAAAACTAAAGGGGAATTAAAATTATTCAAATCAAATATTTCTATAACTAAATTTCATTATTTAAATATCACAAATAGATTTTGAGATTCAATAAGGATAAAATACGGTTCAAACTGTGAAGTAAATAATCTGTCATAAGCATGATGATAAAAATAAGTGAAACTGATCCTTGCACTAAGACAAGAAACTATTAGTATAAAAGGTTTTATTGTTTAGTGTTAGAAAGATGATTCACATAATGGATAATTTATTTGTGCCATAAATGTATAAGATGGTAATTATAGTTAAGGATAAATATTTATCTATGTCAGAGTGCGTATTGTTTCACTATAATAACCTTGAATATATTTGAAATAGAAGAAGAATAAATAAGTAGGAATAAGAAGGGAAGTTGAATAATAATTTTAAGGATGTTATTTATTTAAATTTTAATAGTAAATAAAAAATAATTTTTTTCACTACTGATACATTCATGATAATATAAAGGGGGATCTTACATGCCTATAGTGATGAGATGAGTAGAGAGATGAGTGATATACACCGAATAACAAAAAATATTATCTTTTGACGATTACTATACAAAATAAAATAACCACATAGATTATTACTGAGAGAGGGAAAGAGTGGAAGGATATGAATAAGAACATCTATAATAACATTATAAAAGTCACGTATAGGTGAATATTCTCATGTTTCTTGAAATTTTTTATAAAATCTTGATTGTGCAAGAGTACTATACACCGTCTAGATACTTATGTGTAATTTGAGATCAAGGATAATATCTAATCAGTTGTAATCCAAATTATAAAACAAGTTGAATATATGATAGTGGTAGAATCTTGATAATTCCATGGATGAACCTTTACCTTTTGAGAGGAGAATCTTATAAAAATTAAATTATGCCTTATCTGTGTACTTGAGTGTGCATAACTTAAATATACATAATCAAATTAATAGGTGGGCACAATTTTTTCTAAAATAAAAAAAAAAAAAATTTATCCCTAATTTACCCCCATCAGTGTTTTCCACTAATTACATGTGCCCTTTAAATTTGTATTAGAGATTAGTATCATTTTTTGATGATCTTGTATTGAGATATAATGTGTTTATCCTTATTCTATGTTTTTACAGTGAATTTATGTAGTAAATAGGGATAATAACGATTTATTGAATGGAAAGGGGATTCTAAAGTACTATAGAAAAATTACTAAATATTGAATTTTGGGATTATTCCTTATATTTAATAAATTAGTTTTTATATTTTGGAGGATACAATTGATGGATTTATTCCTCATTCCGAAGGAGTTTCTATGACAACATCTGATATAAGAACATGTTGAATGATGTCCTTACTCATAATTACATTCCATAATATCTTTTTAAGAAGTTTTTTCTATATATAAGGGGGATTACGATAGATAAGGGTATATGGGAAAAATTAGAAAACATCTATGAAGTTAATTAAAATATATAAAATATAAATTAAATGATAAGTGGTTGAAGAATGAAGAACTAAAAATAATGGAATTTGAAACATTAGATGGAATATTCACTTTAGTTAAGTATATTTGCGGGAACTGTTAGTGATTTTTGTGGAAATATAGATCATATATGTATTTTTAATAATATTATATTCATTTCAGTCGATATATTTGATGTAATGGTATCTACACTTGAATACTGTGATCTGGGTACTATTCCTTCATATAACTTACACAACATAATTATTTCATATAAATTGTCTAAGATAATTATTTTTAATAATAATTGAAAAGATAAAAAATAAAATTACTTTAAATCATCTTGAAAATATAAATTTTATAATGAATATGATGAAGATAAAGTTGGTAATTCATATTCATAATAAGATAATGAAGAGAAGATTGAAAAACTCTTGTCAGTCATATTTAGAAGTGTGATAAGTGTAGAAGGAAATATTAATGGTAATTTTACATTAATGTGTTTCAAGTATAGATCCATTATATGGTTCACACTAAACTATAAAAATTTAAAATAATAAGAAGCTAGTGAATATGAGGAAGAGAAGCTAAGGTGATCATTCAAGAAAAAAGATATAAAATCTTATAAAGCAATGTTTTATTAAAAGGGAAATGTAAAGAACTTATCTAAATTAAAAAATAGAAATTTTCTATATAATTTTGAGGATTATTTAACTATTAATGATTATTAGGATGCGAAGACATCCATTTAAATTTATGATATACTATTTATTACTAAAGTGAATAAGCAAGGGTTCCTTAGTGATGAAAGTAGTGATGTTAGGATTGGTAAGGAAAAAAATAAAGTTTATGTAGAATAAATACCATAAGGGATGTCTTTATAATATCTCAATATTAAAAAATGTGATAAATTTTTTAATTAAATTCAACTAATCTTTAATAAATAATGATTCATTTTTTTGAAAGAGGTCCAAGATTGATGAAGGAAAATGATGACATGGTTAAGTTATTTAGAGAAGAGAATAATTAAAATATTTTAATGGAATAAATACTTAGTATTAAGGATAATTATATATAGTTTTTTCTAACTGGAATTATAAAATTATGAAAATTAATTGGACAAATATATATCCAACATTTAGAAATTTGTTCAAGAAGTTAGTGATAGTTCAATAAAAATGGTTTGAAATTTTATAAAGATCAATGAAATGTTTATGATTAATTAAAATAATAAATATCACATTTAAAGGGATAGAAATATATTTAATGTGTGGGTGGAATGTAAATTTTGATAATATATGTGAATAAAACTAGGTTAATGGAAACTCAATGTAATAATAGAAAATATAGGAATTACATGAACACTAAATTGAAGGAAAAATGTTGACAAATGGTTCATTGAAAAAGGTTTGAAATAAGTGTAAATTAAGGAGAAATATGTTGAAGTCCTTCTAAATTTTTTTCTCGAAAAAAGGATACCTGATTTATGGAAAAAATAAGGAATACTTATACATTTCAACATTTAGATAACAAGATGTTTATTGAGGGAAGTTTACTATTCATATATATTATTGGTATTGTATAGGGTTTGGGAACATAATAATAAATTTTTTGTTTAATTTCCAAAATTACAATTTTCCTAAAATGTTTTATAAGTAGAGGTTTATGTATAATTATCCCACTCAAAGAAGAATATTTCATAAGAATACAGAAAATATGGATTGATGTTTGAGAATAAATTTTAGCCATCAGAATAAGTCTGTAGATGGTATGAATATTCAGGTTAGTATTTTCAATATTTTATCAACAATATGTTAGCCTAATTTAATATGAATTACCATACTAAAAAACAAAATAATAATGAAAAATTCAGGAAAAATTATTTTTTTATAAACTTTCACTAAAATTATCAATTGGGGAATGCCTATGGATTTGATATTGTGGATTTTATTCACATGTGAAAGAAGAGAAAGAGATACTAAAATATGTATAAAAGTGAAAGGAATGATCAATAAATTATAAAAAATATGGGTCACTTAAAATAAATGTATTTGGTTAATTATTTATTGGAAATGGTTATTTGAAATCCATGAGAAATTAATATTTTGATGGGATAAAAGAGAACCTGTTATGTGTATCTAATTTTTTTGATGAAATAAATGAATTGTTTTTTTGAAATGATGGATGTCTATTGAAAAAATTAAATTTAATAATGTGTAAATTGTTTTATGTTGATAATACTAAAAATTTATTCTAATTATGATTGAAAAAATAGAATCAACTATGGTTTAAAGGATAGTCCATCTTATCCAAAAGAACATAAGAAAGTTTAATTTAGGAGTGAATTTTCATAAAGTGATTATTAAAAAAAGAGAGAGAAACTAGACGTTATACAGTTTTAAAAAAGTAAATATTGTTAAAATTATATATAAGAATTTTTAGATTAAAACAACACACCCATTAGATATTATCCACCCAAATATATGACGGAATATGAGAAAAAAATAGAGATAAGTATTTTATTTTTTTATTGATGACTTTATTCATATAAATTTTTTAATATTTATGAAGCTTAAATAAATTCCTATAAAAAAGTGTTTAAGATTTTTAGGAGTGTTGAAAAAAAGTAAAATCCCTATTTGAAGAAGACTTAAATAGAAATTGGTGAAAATATAGTACTGGAAGATTTTATTCTTATCTTGAGTAGTATGAAATTTAGCATGAGCTTATTTCAATGAACACACAAAAAAATTATGTTTCAATAACAAAAAGCATAAGTTTGGGGGATTTGGCTTAGACCATTTTGATATAACATGACATTGCTCAAAAACATTTTCGACATGCAATTAGTGAAAATGTTTACATTAAAAACTATTGTCTATACATAATTGTTTTTAATATTTTACCACACGAGATATATTATAAAAATTAACCTAGTTTAAAATATTTAAGAGTTTTTGGAATAAATTTGATAATCAAATTAAATGTTGAAAATCATGGGATGTTTGAGAAGAAAGGATTTGAGGAGAACATTCTAGGTTATCCTTTAAATGAAATGTTATACCACTATTACAGTAAACATACATTTAATCTTGTGTATTCCAATAATTTGAAAGTGTTTTAGTTTTCAATGAAATAAAAATACATCATGAATAATGTTACAAATTGATGGCGGAGCAATTTCTATTTAAGAGGAAGGTGTTTCTGAGAATAATTTAAGTTCAAGAGAAGTGTTGATTGATGATGATGATTGAGAAATTTAAAGTGATAAATAAAAATCTTTTTCATCACATTAAAATATGATAATCAAGATGAGGTATAAATTATAATCAAACAACATGGATAATTAGTTTAAAATATAATAATTTTGAGTAAAACAACACATACCTCATTGTTTTCATATATTGAATCATGATATATAAATGAAGCATTAGATAATAAAGAGTGGGTTGATGCTATGAATGAATAATTATATTATATTAAGAGGAATGCAACTTAGGAGTTTGTACCCAAGCATGAAAACAAGAATTTTATCATAATAAAGTTTTGGTTTCAAAACAAGATAAATAAAAAGGGATAATCTATAAGAAAAAAGGAAAGACATGTCTGAAAAGGGTATAGACATGATTAAGGAATGTATTTTTATGAGATCTTCACACTCATTTCTAGACTATAGAATATATGTATATATTTTTCTATCATATCATAAATTCAACACACAATTACCCAAATTGATGATAAATCATTCTTCCTAAATGTATAAGACAATGATAATTATTTCATTCTCTGAGAAAGTGAATGTTTTGTTTTAAGGTTAAGGATGGATTTATATGGGTTTAAATAATCCCTAATATCTTATTAATCCATATTTTTTTCTTAAAAAATGTTATGTATATGAAAGGAACACTAGACACTAATATATATATTAAATATGATAATAAGGTATCACTTTGGGTTGTTTTATATATATATGATATTAATTTTACTAGAAATAATGGGGTAAATAAGTGTTTTATTTGGAGATGATGATGTTTTTTAAAATTTTCATTATTGGATAAATGATATATTTTATAGGATTACCAATTTCTGAAAAGGAAGATCAAATATATTTTTATCAAGATAAATATTATCGTGAAATTCTAAAAAAATTCATAGAACATTCAAAAACAATTTATATACCAATTTACGTGGGAGCCAAACTGTCTAAGTATAAGAAAGGGAATGAATTTTACCCATGGAAATTTTGGAAGCTTATTATAATTTTATTTTTTTTCACAGCTTCAGGTCTGTATATCCTATATCCTATTACATTATGTGACAGGTATCAGAGTGAAAAAAAATAACACATTTCATTGATGGAAGTATAATTCTAAAGAATATATTAGAGACATAACACTATGGACTAAATTATTATAAAAATGGAATGTGTAATCTATTTTAATATACAAATATATATTGGGCTAGAAATAATGATGACATAAGACCTGCATCTAATGAATTCTTCTTTTTTGGTGAAATGTGTGTATTTTTTATAATATTAAAGAAGATACATATCACCTTGAGAACTATTAAAAGAGAATATGTCCCATACAATCAATAAACAAACAAATTCTTCTGGATGGGGACTTAATTGGAAGATCTTTAGGCGGAATGGAGGCTACAACTACTTTTGGGCTATAATAATCGAAGTGATTTCAATTTTTCTAGATATAATATTCAACATTCATGATCAATGCAGATTTATATTAAAAATAACCTCATTGAATATATTTTTTGGAAAATGTGTTTAAACTATAGTGTTTGCTAAAAAAGGAAAAAAATAACTAATGTTTTCATAAAACCACTACCAAAGGTTTCATTTCAAAGATTTTTGGAATTGATGGTAGTTTAACCTCATTCATATCAATGATAATTTATGGTGAATATATACCCTCTATTACTAGTTATTTATAATTTTTTTTGTAAATTTGGGACAAAGGAAATAGTAATCTATTTTATGTTTATAAATTTAATGTATTCACAATGGGGGAAAACTGTATGAGAGTTATATCTTAAAATATTAATTTTACCTATTTAGGGAGAAATATCTTACTTAGGGAAAAAATAATTCCAAGATATTTATTAAAAGGTAAAATCTTGGAGGTCAATATATTGGTGTTTCAGTTTAATGAGTTTTATATTTTTCTAATAGTTATTTTGAGTCTCTGTTTTAGAATCTATTTTTTATATACTTCAAGAAATTTTATTAATGTTAATGATGTATTGATTATAATTTTATTTCTAGTGGTATCAAGCCCTTAATTTTTTTTATATCAATTTGATCTGGATTTATGAATTCAAGAGGAGTGAATAAGAATATATATTTCACTATATTATGGACAAAATGACATTATTTTTTGTATTATTGTTTCCTTTCATAAGTTCTCCCACATAGGCATAAAATCATTGAATGATAGTTAATTGAAAACTTTATTTATTTTGTATGTTATTTTTGTTCCTCGGTATCCAAAATAATCATAATAGTGGATATTTTTGAGCCTAAGAGATATTTTGGGAGATGTTGTGTTTTTGGGAGAATTCTGAGACCCACATTGAAATTGTTGTGATATAGTGTATAAGAATTTTCCTGTAGAATTTAGTGTTTTTAATTAATATGGATTTCATATATTTAATTTATTTTATTCTCATTTAAATATATAATTCAACTTTAAACTCGTCTAAATTAAGGTTTTTAAAGTTATCTAATGTTTATGGGGAATTTAAAGGTGTTTTGAGGTGTTTTGGATTATTTTTAATTGTTCATGTGGTTTATAATGTTAAATATATTTTGGTATTAAATTTGGATATGTATGGTTTCAAGTATAACATATATCTAAATTAGTGTTGAAAATTGTATAAGGAAATTTATGTATTAGCTGATATTATATGTTTTGGAAGAAAACCAAAAAAGTTAAGGTATACATGAGATGATCTTGTGACTTCAGACACAATTTTTTCAAAGAAATTCCCTGCATAGTATGTTTAGATGATATATACTAAAATATCTCAGTTATAGGCATGCCTCTAACTATATATTAGAATAAACTAAAAGTACATCAAGTAGGTAATAGAAGGCAGAAAAGATAATTAATGATCATAAAAATCATACCCATCACCACCTCCATTATATATTGCTTCCTCCGCAATATCTGATTCCCAATCTGAACTTTCATTGTGGTTCAGAATCATGACATACTTCCTTCTAGTGTATAAATAGAAATTTGGAAAAATTAGAGAATACAAATGACATCTCAGAGAATATATAAGAATATTTTTCTTTGAAAAGACATTGAATATGTAAGAAGTTTTTTTCTGAATAAAAAAAATTATTGAGCATGTTTAAAAAGTTTCATGATACGTAAGAGGTTGATGATACATAAATAATATGTTTTCGAAGATCCCTTTAGTTTTCTGGGAAAGGGAACCATCTTAAATATTATGTGATATTTTTATTTTGATACATTATATAATTGATATCCCACTGTTGATAGAAAACATGTGTAACTTATTAGAAAATATGATTTATTTCAGTGTTTAAAGGGATTTAAAAAATTTCAAGCTAATTATTTTAGAATTATTTTTTAGATATTGAAGGATAATTTATTTTATTAAAATAATATAATGATAACATTTATCTATCGTTATTTAAATATCACAAAGGGATTTTATGAATCATGTAGAAGAGAAATTTAGTTTACAATATAAATGAAATGATGTTCTATGACCATGTAGATCTAGAGAAATAGAGATGAACTTTTCATCCTGATGAGAAACCATGATATGAAAGTTTATATTTTCTATGTTAGCAAGACAGTTCAAATTGTGAAAAAGTTAGTTTCACCATGAAGTAAGAATATTGATGTTAAAGGGATTCTATATGAATACCTTTTAATGCAAATATTTTCACTATAATAAAATATAATTGATTAGAAATAGAATAATAATAAAGTAAGATGAATAAGAGAGGTTTAATAAGAGGTTGAAGGAAGTTATTTGTTCGAATTTGAATCTGAAATTTGAACCCGAATTTACTATAGTTTCTATGTCAAATATAATAGAAATAGGGATATTGGAAGCATTTTTAGGTGATATGTGAAAAGAGAGCAGTGGTGTGTGAAAAAGAAGAATATTTTTCAAGTGATGTGTACAAGAAGTAATAATCATAGAGATTATGCATAATAAGGAAAAAGGGAGGAAGGAGAAGAAACATAATTGTCAAAACACTATATTATAAATATATATATGAATATATTATAGTTTTTTGGAATATAATTTCTATGTTTTTTAATATGTCGGAGTACTGTAAATAGTCAGGAGACTTATTGAAATATGAGTCCAAGGATAAAACCTACTTCTTTGGAATAAACATGATAAAACTAGTGTATTTTATGTTATCTGGTGAATTTGGATCATCCCATTGATTAGACATCACATTTTTATGGATGAAACATCAAAAATCTTATTATGAATTTTATGTTTTCTTGAAAATGTTTGATGAAAATATACATAATTACTATAATAGGTCATGGATGTTATTTTTAAATGGAATATTATAATGGAATTTTAATCACTAATTCACCCTTATCAGTTATTTCCACTGATCTTAAGGGTGCATTCACATGTTGATCCCCATGCTGTTTTATGTTTGAAGTGTTTTTTCTTAGGTGAATTTCCATCCCTCCTATTATCGTAACTCATATGGTATTTTAATAACTCATATCTATTTATCCCATCCACCATGTTCTTGCATTGGGGAAATTATAGAAATTACCCATATCTATCTATTATGCATTAGAGTTGTTGGATGAAATAATCATATAAAATTATATCTTAGACATGTATGATTTTATCCACCTAAATGTATGTGTGAGTAGAATTAGATTCATAGATAAATTTTCGTTAATATCTACGTAGATTACTAAGTGAGGAGTATGTTTGTTGTCATTTCACTCTAACCTTAAACAATGGATGAATTTAAAAGAGACCCCCTATCATATAATATTTCCATCAAAATAAATCTATCGAATGCTACATCACATATAAGTGTAGATGAGTATACATTTTTTGACCCCATAAAACATTATCAAGGACCCCCTATCAGTATAACATGATTTTATATGCAGTAATCAAATAACAACATATTCCCTAATAGTTTTCTACTTTCCAAATAATAGGGACTAGACAATAATGCAATAATAGATAAATATTTTTGTCAAATTATCCCTACATCTACATCATAATAAAAATATACTAATCTCCTTTTACAATTCATTTTGTGATATCATAAGTTACTCAAGGAAATTATTCCAAGTCCCACAATCAATGCCAAAATTTCTAAATCTTTATCTTAAGGATTCCATCTCATAATTATTTAAAGTCATTAAAATAATTCCTTATCATATTTATATTACTTAAGGATTATTCATTAAATACATACAATTCCATTAAAAATCATGTAACACTATATGAGGCTACACCCTTATTTAGTGATACATCATTATCTCATTCCCATTATTGAATTATTATATTGGAATCTATAATTAATCTATATTAATACATATCATGACCATATTTATTTACCTGATAATTGAAATCACATGACATTATATAAATTATTATATTTACGTTATCTAGACAACTTTTCATAATTTTATTCCCACAACACATTTTAATAAAACTTAAATTCTCTATAGATCAAATTTTATTCAAGTAGTAAGCCTACTTTATTTATCGTTTATTTAATATCAAGATAATCCCCTTTAACTTCATAATTTCTCATCATATTTTTTTAAATTAATTACTTTATTCCTATTCATTCAGATCATATACGATCACCATATAGAATTCATTATTTCATAATGATTTCATAATATCCATACGGGTTATAAAAATATTTCCAAATAAATCATTAATAATTCATATTATTATCTTCTCTTTTAATAACATCATGTTGTGTCCACTGAGTTGTCTCTACAAATTATTCACTAACTCCTCTTGTTAAAAAACCCATCAAATTGGGTGATTGAATTTATTATTTGTGTTTCAAAACATCTCACCAAAATTATTTTTATATAGAAATAACTATATTATTACATAGACATCCTAAAAAAATGGTACTTCTTGGTCCAATAATTCTTATTTGAGGGAGTTCCACCCCACATAACTAAATTCACAATAAACAATTTTCATACCTCACTTAATCATTAGTTTTAAAAAAGTTAAATTATTTTTATTTAAAAATAAATTTTCATATCAAATTATTTATATATAACTTATTTCATAGATCAAACATACCCAAAATTTCCCAAAATCAGTTCCATTGGGTATTGGATGTAACATTAATTCCAACATAATTTTCATTGCCATAAATAGACACCCAACATGGGGGGGGGTCCCGTGGAACTCCTATATGAACCTATATTAAAAAAATATTTTAAAATTACATATTTTAAAATTTTTTATGACACAAAACACCAATATTATAAATAAATATTACACCAAAGACTTTATGAAATATATATTTTTAAATAAACATAATCTATATGATAGATTATGGAACACACAACCCTGAGTTGAAATAAATTATAATATAGTATACTATTATAACCTATTAGTTATTTATTTTGGGTATTAATAATACAATAATAATTATAAGAATTATTGTTATATATTGATTTCAAATAAAATAAAAATCATTTAAAAGAAATAAATGTTTTCTAAAAAACTGTATTTTTTCTAAAAGTCGATTTAGTCAATCATTGCACACATAATTTATAATTAATTTTCACAAAATTTAAAAAATTTATTTGAGAAAATAAACTTTATTTTTCAAATCAAAATATCAAAATTACAATAGGTTAAATTTTTAGTATGATTCTTAAATGTTTCATTTATTTTTAAATAGTAAAAAATAAAAAAATTTAATTCAAAACCATCTTTTCATTTAAATAATTTAAAAATTAAAATAATATCATGAATTTTTTTAAAAGTAAAATTAGTTTAATTATATTTATATTAATCCAATTTAGTTCATTTTAATATTTTTCATATTGAATTTTGATATAAAAAATTTCTAAACACTTGAACATTTTATCTTTAAAAATCTACATTCTCGTCACTTATCTGGGATTAATTTCAAAATAAAAATTTCATTTTATGTGAATTAAATTTTAAAAAATGTATTAGATTTTTTTAATCAACATAATTTATATTTTATAATAATTTTAACATATTTTTTTTTCAAAAGGAGGAGTGAAAACTGTAAAAAATAATTATCACGGTTAAGGTAAAAATGGATTGGATGGGGTTAAACTAAATAGATAAGGGTTAAATTGAACTCAAAGCCTAAAAAATATATTGTTTTGAGAAATATTTATTCCATATAATGTATAAGGATCAATAATTATTCATTTTGACCATTTTCTCATTTGAAAAATAGGGATACACCTTTTTTTCCAAAAATTACAAGTGTGCCACTCACAACACATATAGAAGGCCACACCCTCTCTACTCTTCTTCACAACTTCATATCATTTTGGTTTGGATAATCATGGAAAAAATAAATTACCTAATTACATAAAAACATTCTATAAGAATTATTTTGGGCCTAAAACCAACATTGCAAGAATTTAGTACAAACCTTAGGAGGTTACTCGAAGAAGAGGTAAAGTTCTTCAATTGGATTTTTTATTTTATTTCTTCTTCATCCTTCTTTATTTTTTTCAAAAAATTATCATAATATAACTTCAGTTTCTCGTATATAATAAGATTTTTTTATAATAATTTCATTACCTTCATCAATTACTATATCCATCAAATGTGTTACAAAATCACCATTCATGTGTACGGTGGACTACCGGCTTGTGAGCAGATGAAATTGTTTATCCATTACCACCTCTCAAAGTTAGGTATTATAAAGGATATAAAGTATATATACATGTATGATATTTATAATATAATTATACCTATTTAGTCAACATATCACATAAACCTTTTTTACTTTCCATTCCATTGGGGATACGATAATGTCTCTCATGTGTTTGACAGATTACTGCCTCATGAAACGATGTGATTCATTTTTCACTAATGCATTACATGAAAGATTATAAAGAAACATTTAATTAGTATATGTGATATAAATTAATTAATTATGATATTATAGAAATATTTATCATTCCAAAAATACAATATATCATTTTCAATTTTTTACACTGAAAAATGATAATATCATTTGTGTACATGTGGAGTACCGCCTTCACAGAGCAATGTGGCTCACATTCATCACCAAAGAACATGTATTATATGTATAATTACATTTAAATAAATAATATCATATATATTATATTATTATTATTTTTAAAAAATAATATATTACTTAATTTCTTTCCATAATGATCATTGAAAAATGGGAATGTTACACATTCGTATATACGACTTACCATCTCCATGATTGTAACACAGTTCAATTTTCATAACCATAATTAATGATTTGTTTTCAAATTATAATTGATAAATAAATATGATAATTATTTCATGATAATTATTCTATAGATCATTGAACTATATAATAAGTGCATGAATCAGATCATTCATGACAAAACACGCATGAGGAAACAAGACAATTAACACCGAAAACAACAAGAATAATTTAATATTATTAATGGATTAGTGATAATATGTAATAAATGGATAATATATGATATTAAAAATAATAATATGGTCTACAATAAGTTAATAATATGTTAAAAACTACTATAAACTAGGTTAAAGTATATTAAACCATAAGGAAGTTTTAGGTAAGGGATTCTCATCTCACTTTTACTCCATTGAAAAATATGTCATATTCACCACTTATTTCTTTTAAATACTGTATATACTAACAATAGTTTTATGTTATATCAGGAATTAATTTATATTTATGGTATTTAACATTTCATTTGAAATTAGTTTTTTCATGGGGATCATGATTCAAAACATACCAAAAGTGGTAAGGATTTATTTCACAACCACCTCATTATTCAGGATTAATTTTTTTATGTCTCTCTTGGGGGAATTAAATGGTATTTATATCTTAGAATAAAAAATTTTATTATACTATTTTTATGTAGTAATTTATCATAGTAATAGTATAATTTTCCTCTATTTGGTACTTAAAATGATTAAGAAAATGTTTTGAAGATAATCCAACTTTCTTTCTCTCTTTGGGTGAAAATAAATTTTTATCCAAAACCATTTTTTTTATAAAAATGTATCAAAAAATGTTTAAAATTATCTAAATGATTTATTAAATTGATTTTACCAATTTATTAATAAAAAATAGATTGAATTTAATATTGTCATCATTTTCTAAATGAGAAACTTTTCTATCATTTTATAGTGAAAATGGAATGTTATTTTTAACCTATACGACCTGTGTGAAATTTACAGATGTCATGATCTTCATTTAATTGAATATTACATTGAAATTATAAAACATTATTTTAAAATAATTTTCAAATAATATTTTGGAAACTCATATTTTTTAAAAGTGAATTTTAATAAAAAGGATTTCGAAAATATTTTATGAATTTTATATATTTTAAATAAGAATTGTGATTTTCAAAGAACGGTTATTTCCTAAAGAAATGTTCCATGTGGTATTTCAAAATCATTTTACCTCTAGTAATTCATTATTTTATGTCACTTATTCTTTAACGGGGATATAATCCAATGATCCCATTTTTTATTTATCTGGATGATTTATTGTTAGTTTAACTAGGGTTGTACTTTGTTCATGCGATTCATTTTACTCTAGATGGTGTAAGAATATGTTTATTGATAATTTAAATTATATATATATTTTTATGCAAGTTTAACTTTGAATATTTAGGTTGATTTCGTTTCACCCATTTCATATGAGTAATGCATTGAAATTTTTAAGTGACAAGATGGTCCTTCTATAGCCTCTAGAAGCATCAATAGGTCTCATGAGACAAGCTAGATATAGTTTTTGACATGGCCTTACCAATTTATATATATGTGTTAGAACAATAATAGAAATTAATAGATATTTGGAAAAATCCCTGATGGAATTATATTTCTTGGAAAATCCTCAATGATATTAGATGTCTTGGAACAAGCCTCAACAATAGGTTTATGATTTCTATCATTACACATTTAATCATTATGAATTCAGTTATCGCAATTCTATGAGATTATTTGATTAGTTTAAATATCCATGGTTAATTTTAAAGGTCATGTGATTATTTATATGAAATTATTTGATCATATTTTATTCCTTCCAAAATATGGTCTAGTTATTGATTAAATGGTATGTGTTTTAGCTATTTACCTTCCATATGGACATTTCCACCTTTATTCATAGATATTTTTGTGATCTTACCCATATAGATCATATAAGCTCACCTATTTCCTTTGTTTTATATTCCCCAGGAAACAAGGACGTGTTTTGTTATTATTGTTTATGGATACACTAACGAAAAAAATTCATTTTCAAAAAAACTCATTGAGTATTTTTTGTTTTAAAATGTTATTTGAATTTCATGTATGTATCTATATTACTATTATTACTAAACTATTTGGTCCTTTGGGATGTGATTACTTGTATATTATGACAACATAAAAAAGTAGACAGAAGATCTATGCTACTGGGGTACATGTCAGTATAGTTTGTATTAGATAAATCTTAATATAAACCTTAGGAAGTAGATTAAAAAAACATATATTATGGAACATAACCCTTTGATTGAAATGGGGATAAGTTTTGATGAATGCAATAATGTATTGTTAAGGAAGATATTTTTTGTTTTTTCTTATAAAATACATCTCTGTCTGGATAAAATAAGTGGATAGAGTTTTAGAATAGATATCCCTAAGGGTAATAACTCTAAAAAAGTAAAATCGTGATAGACTTGATCGTTACCTGGTGCATGAAGACATGCCTTATTACACACGTGGTTTAACATTCATAGGGGTCATTATTAGGACAATTTACATTTTATTTTCAAAAAATTATTAATGATTTGAAAATAAGTATACCCAAAGAAACTATGTTTATGATAATGAGGCTAGATATTTATAATTTTTTTCAATTTATGCTTACCATTTCACTAGTTTGGGGATTATAGATTATATTTCATAATTTAATGATATAATATATCATCTGGAATTGTTTCAAAAAAGAACCTAAATGTAAGTAATAAGAACATTATTGTTCCACATACTTCATATAGTGATTTACATCATGGGGAAGATAATAAAGCTGGAGTTGGAGCTTTAGCTGGGATAGACTATAACTTCTCGAACCTTAAAGCCCAAAGTCGTCTTATTATTTCCTTATATTGACATGATTAAAAGAAATAAATCCATATGGAATGATTAGTTTATGGTTTTTTATGACCATATTTCACACATGATACTGAAAGTTAATTTGGAATGATAGAAAATACAACATGATACATAATAAACTAAAATAAACTGACTCCTTGAATGCTTTTTCATGGTTCTATTATTCATAACATGGGGAAAGAAAACATATTAAGGGTTATCTCAAATTCTCAATAAGGGATTCCTATAGTGGGATAATGAATCAATAATAAGTGAATCATAATCAATTAGATATTACTAATATTTAAAGATGAATAAATGAAAATACTTTCCATCAATAAGCTGAGAATAAAAATGCATCCACAGATTTTGACATAGTGAAAATCTCAATAACAGTAATAAATGAATTATTAAAAAATAAATTTATTCCTATTTGGATTTCATGTATCTATGACATGAACCATTATACCATCGATACGGTCTAAATCTATGGGTAAAACCCTATCTAATTTTTGGAAACAAACTTGAAGGGTTTGTCGCCAACTAGTTTGCCTCATGAGACATGTTGATGCATCGAGGGGATATAGAAGTCCCCACCCATCAATATACATCCATATAATTCTTTATACTTATATTTAATACAAGAAAAATATTCCTCTTTGATACCGATATAGAATTGATGATATAGATTCAACAATATTTCCCCAGTTAAAATAACATTCAGATTAAACACTGTATGTGAAATGGTATACGACTTACAGAAATAATCATATCCATGATACAATAAAATTTATATTTACCTGAATTATATTTTAAAATAAAAAATTACCTCAAATGGGTAGTATATACACCACATAAGAATGTTTAGGTTCACAATACCAAGTAAGTCTCAATGAAATGGATGTTGAGACAATGTCCCTTACCACATTGTAATTAATTGAGTCGTATGAACAAAAATTAAAAATCAAAAAATGAATCACATAATACCATGAATATAAAGATAATAATTATATTACATATTAAATGGAAGTAATCATACTCCACATGAACTAATTATGTGGTGAACAATGGATACTCATAGAATTCAAAGTGAGATGAGAAAACCCTTACCTTATGCCCGAATGTGTTCTTCAATTGTTCTTAATGACATGAATAATAAAATTTATTATCATTAATTAATAATTAACGAAACTCAACTACATATAATTGAATTAGTTTAACCTTATTAGGTTCATTTATGGCCTTTTTTATGGGTTTAAGAGGTTCAATTTTATTTTCTTGGAAGCATTTTTTTCCTTGGTTTTCATGATCTATTTACATGGATTCATGAATGGGAGTTCATTTAAAATGTGGTTAAACATATAGAATTGTTAATATATATTATTAGTGACATAATAAATTATCTTATTATTATATTTGTTATATACCATGAGGATGAATCATTAGATAAATGTAAATGGTAAACGCTTGGATTAACATGGCTGTTTTTTGCATAATGAATTTGTTTGTATTATTATTTTATATAATGAGTGTGTAAGGATTAAAAAATATTAAATAAGATGAAATAATTATATTCTGATTTATTTGAACCATAAAAATGGGTTCATTACTTGAATTTAATATATTAATAAAAATTGAAAACCCGTCATACTTGAATGTGATAAATAACCACATCTTAGACAGTGTTTTCAATTTTTTATATAAGATGAGGTGAAAAGAGAGATGACGATGAGATATTCCATTAGAATAATAAAATTATAGTTTATATAAGTTATTGGAATAATCCTTTCATTTGTTTTATGGGAGGTGATGAGATATAAACAAAATAAAGGAACTTGTAAAATAAGTTGAAAGAAAAAAGATTTACCTCTTGAGTACTCCTCATTGAGAATCTCATTAAGACCATTGTTTTTGGACTTTTTGTGAGACCATAATATCATGTACATGGGGGGAGTTCTTGGAAAGTGTATTTGGAATAACATAGTAATGTCTAAAATCTTGAGTGGTGTCAGAGGAAGAGGGGGTGAGGGGTGGTTTATATAGTGGAGGGGAAGAGGGTTTTCTTTATATTTTAATCAATAGATTATTATATTTCCCAATGACAAGAAATAATGATAATTCCATGAAAAAATAAGAATAAATTTATGTGAGTTAAAAATAATAGTTTTTTAAATTAACCATGATGTAGGTAATAATGTATTTATCCCATAATGTATTTATACCGTAATTACTGTATTTAACTATTCACTAAAAATTCATGTATTTCCAAAAAATTCAAAAAAATAACCATAACCATTTTTCAACTTGTATAATCCTAAAATAAACTCAAATTTTCAAAAATAATTTTCTAAATATGATTCATTTAATTTTTAATTAAAATCATTATTTAATCAAAAATAACCAGCACTTAAAATATTTATCTTTATTTCTAAAGTACATAATTTTTATTTATAATTTCATGGGTAAGGTTACCATTCTTAATGGTATGATATTATTCCTAAGGGTAAGTTATTTTTACCTAAAAATTGTGTTGATTCTATCAGACTCCAAATATCACCCTGATCACAATCGTGTGTGTCCGTTTTTCAAAATTCAAAACACAGAAGTGGAAAATTTATGTTTAATGGCTAGTTTATTACTATCTCCAATAAATAACCAAGTGTAATCTCATAGAGACTCAGTAATTAATGAAATTTAGGCTATCTAATGAAGTGAATGTTTTTAAGAGAAACATACTAAAAAATGTTTGTGGTGTTATATTATTCCAACCCGATAAAATTTTATCATTGAACGTTTTCATGTATAAAGCCCTATAAAAAGATGTGGGTGGTTCTTATTCATAACATAATTAGGCTACCACATTTATTACTCTATTTTATGGTTTCTCCAAAGAACTTTTTCTAGTCAAGTTGTCCAATTTTTCAATACCTTCTCCCTCGTGTAAATAATCTCAATAGGCTCTTCACTATATGAAAAATCAGGTTCCAACTCTATTTCTTCATAGGTGTGTTAATGCACTGGGTATTGCATGTATTTATTTAACAATCACACATGGAACACATTATGATCTTTGTAGAGACTTTGTGGAATTAATAAATGGTAACCCACAACTCCATTTCTTTCTGGAAGTTCAAATGGTCTGATGTACCTGAGGCTAATTCTACCTTTTTTTACCAAACTGTAAGACACCCTTCCATTGAGATACTTTTATAAAGACATTATTGCCTTATTAAAATTACACATCCTTTCCCAAATTGTTAGCATAACTATTTTTCCTTCATTACGATGCTTTAATATGGGCCAGAATTTTTTTACCTTTACAGTTGTCTCTTAGATATGTTTTGGGCCTATAAGTTTCCTCTTTCCAACTCCATTCCAACAAGTTGGAGTTCAAGCCCTATTACCATATAATTCTTCATATAGTGCCATTTGAATTATATAATGGAAACTGTTATTGTAGTAAAATTCCAAAAATGGAATATATTGATCCCACATACCTTTAAAGTCAAGAGTTCCTGATCTCAACATTTCTTCCAATGTTTGAATAGTCTTTTTAGATAGTTTATCAATTTGTTTGTGATAAGAAATACTAATATGAAGCTTAGTATCCAAATTCTTCTGGAGACTTTTCCATAAATTTGATATAAATCAGGAATCTTGATTAGACACAATTTATAGAGGTGAACCATGAAGTATTGAAAAACCATTAATATAAAGTCTTGTCAGGTGCTCAAGTGGTAAATCCTCTCTTATAGCATGAAAATGTGACGATTTTGTGAGGCGATCAAAAATTACCCACATTACGTCATTCTTTCTAGGTGTACTTAGTATTCCTATGAAAATATCCATCATAATTTCAACCAACTTCCACATGGTAATAGGTGGAGGTTTCAT
Source organism: Viscum album (assembly GCA_963277665.1). Classification (NCBI taxonomy): domain Eukaryota; kingdom Viridiplantae; phylum Streptophyta; class Magnoliopsida; order Santalales; family Viscaceae; genus Viscum; species Viscum album. Next base: position 1,675,566,561 of record OY728159.1, on the reverse strand, counting down.
GATCCCCCTAGGGTGTTGTCTCTCAGTCTTTACTTGTTGAAAAACTAGACAACATGACACATAGTTAGAACTTTCTTGCTTCATGTTATCCCACAATAAATGTTACTTTAGATATATATACATCTTATTGATACTAGGGTTTATAGAGAATTATGAGATATTAACATTGTCTAATATTTCCCTTTTTATCTTAGGTACTGATGGAACACATAATATCTTCCCAAATTTCAGAACACCATCCTCATACATGAGGTCTTCCAATCATCCATACTTAGTATCTTTAATTTTATTTTGTAGATTTGCATCATCATATTATAGTTTTTTATATTCTATAATAATGATAGTTTTTAAATCATTTGAAATAAGAAAGATGTTTCCCATCCTTAACAATTACCATATCCATCTATAGTAGATCCATGAATATTAGGTCTCTCCCAATCCTCATTTGTGTCAAAAGTCCATGATATTTACTACTTAATGTACCTTCAACCTTATTTTCTTTTCATGTGTTGTAGTGTGTTGAACAATCATAATCTTTGAGTAACTCAAGCCCTCTCCTCTGACTCATGTTGAGTTATTTCTATGTGAAAATATATTTCATACTATTATGATCCGTATATATCTCATATATTTCACCACAGAGATAATGTCTCCATATTTTCAGAGAAATTATTATGGATTCTAACTCAAGATCATGAGTTGGATAAATTTTCCCTTGATTCATCAACTTCCTTGATGCATAAGCAATAACTTTATCATTTTGAATAAGGATGCAACCCAGTCCATTATTTTATACATCACTAAATATAACAAATCCATCATTTCCTGATGGAAGAGTCAAAATTATAGCATTGACCAATCTTCTTTTCAATTATTTAAAGCATTATATACATTCTTTCATCCATTCAAACATAAACCCTTTACTTGTGAGTTTGGTTAGCAGGATATCCAATCCGGAGAAGCTCTAAATGAAATGTCGATAGAAACCTACTAAGACAATAAAACTACATACCTCAGTTATATTAATTAGAATGGGACATTATTGTATTTACTTTTTATTTGAAGGATCGTCTATGATTCCATCCTTAGAGAAAATATGTCCAAGAAAATAAACAAATTGAAGACAAAATTTACACTTGCTAAAATTCCAATATAATTCATTTATTCAAAGAATTTGTAGAATAATCTAAAAGTGATTCTCAAGGTATTCATAGATTTTGAAGTATAGCTTAATATCATTGATAAATACCACAATAAAGTCTTCAAGATATTCATTGAAAAATATATTCATTATATCCATGAAAATAGAGGGGGAATTAGTCAGTCCAAATGGAATTACTATAAAATCGTAATGTCCATACCTGGTTTGAATTGCTATCTTTGGAATATCTTCTTCCTCACACACATCTGATCATATCCATATCAAAGTTCAATATTTGAAAAATATTGGGCTCTGTGATGTTGAAAAAATAAATTATCAACTCATGGTATAAGATACTTGTTATTAATTTTAATAACATTGATCTAACTATAATAAATGTACAGCCTCATGGATCCATCTTTCTTTTGGACTAAGAAGACATGGGCTCCCCATAGAGAAACAATAGTTTTAATAAATCCTTTGTCACCAAATTCTTCTAGTTGATTATTTAGCTCCACTAATTCCACAATGGACATCCAAAAGGGATTTTTTGATATAGGTATTGCACCAGGAATTAAATCAATATAGAACTTAACTTCCCACTCTATAGGATGTCTTGTTAAATCATATGGAAATACATCAATCTATTCATAAAAAATAATTACATATTCAATTTGAATATACCTTTCCTCACCCAAAGATATTGTGTTATCTTCCTCTATAAGAATTTTATTCAGTAGAGCTACTGAGGGTGGATCTAGATAAGTATCAGATGGCGAGGATTCAGCTCTAATGATAAGATATTCTACATCATTTTCAAAAATTATAACTTCCTTATTCTTGTAATAGATCTTCGAATCATAAATTGACATCCAATTCATAAAAATAACTATAACAATGTCAATCATTGGTTTGATGGTAAGGTTATAAACTAAATCACGTTTATGTATCATGAGGGGGACTAATTGACATATCTTTATTGCAAGGATACATCCCCTAAGAGTTTTTAATGAACCCTCCTTTATTAAATCAAATTGGACAAGTCAAATTTTCTTGTAAAACTAGGAAGAGATAAATTAATTCAATGATACAGAATCAAATAAATCATTGGCTAAGTTTGAGGAAAGAATTAAAGTACCTTCCACCACATCATTAGGAACTTCAACCTCCATGGTTGTAATCACATAAGAATTCCCTTTATCTCATGGCCATTTATATGGCATGTGTCCTTGTCACTTAGAACACTCATTTTCATACTGTCCCATATCACTACAATTATAGCATTAAAATTCATTTAATTGTTTCTTCCTCTTTCATTCATTAGAAAGATAACCCTTTTCTACAAACTTTTAGTAGTCTCCCATGACTTTCAAGAATTTCCAAGGATGATTCTCTCCCCAGTTCTCATATAATGCGAATTTCATAATTCCCTTACTCTTTTTGGTGGTTCACCTTTTCTATGGTTATCAAATTACCACTTTTTCTCTTGGTTTCCCTTCAAAAATTTTGATCAAGCAATTTCCTTCTCTATTTTGATGGAACTTAATACAATTTCATCATATGATGAAAATGATTAATAAGGTAGTTCCCTTTGAAGACGTGGCTTAAGACCTTAAAATAAATTATAAATATTTATTTTGAGTCATGTACGTAATCTATAACATACCTGGATAATCTTGTGATGGTGACCTCATACTCTACAATAGTCTCTTTTTCCCTTTTCTTTAGGATGAGAAACATCCTTTTCATTTCACTTTGTTATTCATGAAAGAAATATTTTTTGAAGAATATTTCTTTAAAAGATTTACATTCTATATCTTCTATTTATTCTTCCTCCACGGTATTCTGGATCGTGGACCACCATTGATCAACATCACCCTTGTGGAAATATACTGCGAGAATTACATTTTCATTTTCATTACATCTTAATGCTATAATTATCTTTCCAAATGACTTGATCCACTACTCAACTACCACTGGATTAATAGTCCCACTAAAATATGGGGTCTTCTACTAGATGAAATGATCCAATACCAGTGTAGCATAGTTATTCGTCAGAGACTGTTTAACTTGTACCAATATGATCATGACTTGATAAACTCCAATATTGAATGTTTTGACTTTTTTAGTGGGAAAATACCTAAATTGTCATTGATATGGATTCTCCTTCTTCTATTAGGTTCTATAACTATACAATGGAATACAATAAATTAGGTCATAGTTCATAATTTCTAACTAGCAAACACTTAATATAATCTAAAAATTAATGCACAACTAATATCATAATCATAAACGTTGTTTCATTTTACTTTTAAATCATTTATAATGGTTTGTAAAGAAAATGTGAATTATCCTAAGAATATCCCCGAGGAGTGTCAAACTAGGTGTGAAATAAGACCCATTATTGTGTACCAGGATACCCCAGGTCAAACCCGAAACTCCTTCCAGAGTTGTTACTTCTAGGTACATCTGTGTGAGAACCATGTCCACTTGTAGTATCTAGATATGGATGTATTTTCTAATAAGTACCACATAATCTATAATTTACCAATATTTTATTATGTTCTTATATGATTATCCTCAATGTCAAACATAGGGTTATGTCCTCTAAACAATGTTTCCAAAATCTGGTTTCCCATGTTGCTGCAAAAATTCCTTTGATAACAACCATAACACCCCAAACCCCAAAGCCTGAAGCTAGTGCATTATTTCTATATATAAGAAATAAATAATTAAGGACAGATTAGTTTAGCATTTTTTGAAGACTATATTACATAAATGATATCTAAAGTACATTTGGAATGATAGAAAATACAACATGATACGTAATAAATTGAAATAAACTGCCTCTTTGAAAACTTATTCAAGGTTCTCTTCTTTAAAATATAGGGAAAGGGAATGTAATAAGGGTGAGATAAAATTATAAACAAGGGTTACATATAGTGTAATAATGAATCACTAATAAGTGAATCATTATAAATCAGACCAGACTAATATGGCATGATGAATAATTGAAAACACATGTTATCAAAATGATGAGAATAAAAATGAATCAAGAGATTTATTCATAGTGAAGTCCTCATGGACAAAAATAAATGAATAATTAATAAAAAATAATTATTATTTAAATTTCATGTATCTAGAACATGAACAATTATACTGTCGATATAGTTTAAGTCAGTTGGTAGAAACACATAGGATTTTTGGAGACAAACTCGAAGGGTTGCTCGCCAACTAGTTTGCCTCATGAGACATATCGATCCATTGAGGGGTTATAGTAGGTCCCACCCGTCACTACCTGTCCAAATAATTCTTTGTACATATATTTAATAAAAGAACAATATTCCTTTTTGATATCTATATTTAATAGAGGATACAGATTCATCAATATTTCCCCAATTAAAATAATTTTCAAAATAAACACCATATGTGAAATGGTATACGAATTAAGGAAATAATCATATACGTTATAATAGAAAATTTATATTTAACAAAATTATAATTTCAAATGAATAATTATCACAAATGGGTAGTACATACAGTATATAATAATTATTAGATGCACAATACCATGTATGTCTCAATGAAATGGAAGTTGAGACAGAGTCCCTTAAAATGTTGAAATCAATCGAGTTGTATGTCAAAAAATTAATAATAACTAAATGTATCAAAAAATATCATGAATATGAATAGAATAATTATATTATATATCAAATGGAATTAAAATACTCCACATGAAATAAATAAGTGGCGAACAATGAAAATATCAATGAATTAGAAGTCAGATGAGAAAACCCTTACCTTATGCCTAAATGTGTTTTTAAATTGATCTTAATGACATGAATAATCAAATTTATATTCATTAATTAATAATTCCAGAACCCCTTATAAATTTAATGGATTTATTTTAACCGTATTAGATTCATTCATGTACTTTTTGATGTGTTTAACATGATCAATTTTATTTTTTTGAAGCTTTTTCTTCCTTGGTTTTCATAATCGGTTTCTTGTATTAATGAATGAGAGTTCCTTATAAATTTGGTTAAAATAAAGAAATGTTAATATATATTATTATTGACAATATAAATTATCTTATAATTACATTGGTCATATCTCAAGAAAATGAATCAATAGATAATATTTAATCATAAATGCTTGGATTAACATGGCAGTTTTGTGCATAATGAACTTGGTTGTATAATTGTTTTATATTTTGAGTGTGTAAGGATTAATAAACATTAAATATGATTAAATAAATATATTATAAAATATTTCAACCATAAAAACCGTTTCATTATGATAATTTATATAGTAAGAGAAATTTAAAACTTTTCTTCCTTAAATGTGATAAATTAATATATCTCAGATGGCGTTTTAATTTTTAGTATAAGTAGAGGGGAAAAGAGAGATGGTGATGAAATATTCCGTTAGAATAATAATATTCTAGTTAATTTAAGGTACTATAAATATTATTTAATTTTTATGATAGGAGGCGAGGAGAGAGGAACAAAAGAATGGATGTTGTAAAAGAAGTTGAAAGAAAACAGAAAAGAAGTTCACCTCTTGAGTACTCCTTTAGAATTTATTTAAGACCATTGTTTTTGGCCCTTTGGTAAGACCACCAGGTCTTGGACGTGGGGGGATGGATTGGGAAGTGTATTTGGTATAAATTAGACAATGATAACATCTTGAGTGATGTGAGAGGATGGGGGGGTGAGGGGTGGTTTATATAGTGGAGGGGAGGAGGGTTTTCTAAATATTTTACTCATTAGACTACTACTATTTTCTAAAACAATAAATAGTGATGATTTCATAACCACAAATAGTAATAAGATCATGTGAGTTTGAAAAAATGGTTATATAAACCCTCCATGATATAGGAAATAGTGTAATTATCTCATAATGTATTTATACTGTAATTACTATATTTTACTATTCACCAAAAATTCATGTATTTTTAAAAATAACAAAACTTCAACCTAACGATTTTTTGATAATTATAATCAAAAAATGAACTCCAATTTTCAAAAATATTTTTTGATATCTGATAAATTTAAATTTGAATTAAAATCAATATTTAATCAAGAAATACCAATACTTATTAAAATATTCATCTTCCATTTTAAGATGACTAAATTTTATTTATAATTTTTGGGTAAGGTTACCATTTATAAGGGTCATATTACTATTAATAAGGGTATATTACTATTAATAAGGGCATGTTACTATTCTTAAGGGTAATTTACTATCCTCCAATAATTAAGTTGATTCTATTAGAATATAAATATCACTCTGGGTGCAACCGTGTATGTCCATTTTTCAAAATTCCAAACACATAAGTGATAAATTTATGTTTAATGGCTAGGTTATGAACATATTTTATAAATAAAAATGTTGTTTTCACAAAGACTCAATGATTCAAAAAATATAGGCTATCTAATTAACTGGAAGTATTTAAGAGAAACATACCATACAAAGTTTGGGGTGTTATATAGATCAAATTATAACTATATTGAGGTAACTGCCTTAGGTTATGAATAATAACATTTATTTTATGAAGAATCCTACTAATCTCCCACATGGTGTAACCATATTAGACTAATTCAAGTGTTAGAAACCTTTATAATTAAATGACACTAAAAATCCATTTTTATCTGAAAAATGTATAAGTTCATTAGAGAATATATTTCTCACAAATGAAATTTTGAAAGGGGAATGTTATCGAGAAATATTATTATCTCTAAATATATGTAGATCAGTGGTGGTCATTTATTCAAACCACTAAGGTTGAGACGGAAATATCAAGTATAGAGTGGAAGGATTTCAAAGTAATGTTCTTGCAAAAAAAAATCATTGTTAGAAATGAGAGGATATGGAAAGAAAATAATTCTGTATAAGAAATAATGAATAGGAAATGTTTCTACATATAAATCCAACTTTATAAGGTTATAAATGAATTCTATGAACTACCCACATAATCTAAATAGAAATATTGACTATTTCATTCATGACATTCATACAATCCTCTAAAGGGAATAAGTCTCCAAAAAATACCATCATATAAATATGAAGTATCATATTCTATTGAGAAAGATAAATAATTCTCCAAGTCTTATAACTTAGAAGGGAATTAAGAGAAGAAGAAAACACTATATAAAAATAATGGATAAAGGGAATAAGGGAAATATGGATTTTACAACATGTGATACTTGTGGGAGGAAACACCATGGTACATACTCAAAAGGTAAAGGATTTTTCTCTATGTATGAAGAAATGACACCATTATCATGGTTGAAAGCGTAATAAAGTATCTAACAATATGCAATTCTTCTTGTGTAAGGTGATGGGGTACTATAAAAATTAATTCTTCTGAATAAGTAGAAAATAACTAAAGGGAGATAAGGGGTTAAGTTCAATATTAGTATATAACTATATAAAAAGTTTAATGATTACCGTGGATGTGTATTTGGACACAAGAAATATGATTTAAAAATATTTTAATAATGAAAATCTTGAAACATATAAGGATTTTACTATAGTTAGTTTTCATTAAGGATTTGAAAAAATAATTTGAATAGTACCAATGTCCAATAAAATTAATTTAGTGGAGAGTTAAACTTCATGGAAAACGCATTTAAGGTAAATATAACCTTTAATATGTTCCTAATTTTCAGATAATTATATTGGGATAAATATATGATTGATATGGATAAATTAAATTGGATAGTAATTACTAGTTTTAAAATGATTAATGATAATTTCATTTTGGAAACTTAGTGAACTTCTTTCTAAAGTCAGGGATCTTAATATTATTGAAGGTTTATAAGGTTAACCATTTATGAAATGGTTTATGTTTACCTTTGGATGAGGTTTTATAGATTAATGTATTGCTTCTCTGTATGTAGAATCATGAATATTTTATATCCCATGCTAATAATTTTCTCATAATAATTTCTATATATCAATAGAATGAATTATAATTTTATTATGGTTATTAAGACCCATTCAATGTGAAATTTAGTGCTTCTATAATTAAAAATTTATTTTTTGACATTCATATTTTTGAGTAAGAGATGAATTTGAAATTGATCGAAACAAAACCCAAGGTTGAAATTGTGCTTATAAAATAAAAATTTATCAAGTAAGTATACTACCTTGTAAGCATAGACAGTAAAATAAATCCTCAACTTTCAGTAAATGACATTTCAAAAAAGGTTATACTATTGCATTAACATCTGATTAATCATATATTCTTTTAAATTACCATATATTTATGGTTTCCTAGGTCCTTAACGTTCCATTGACCATTCAATTTCCTGTGATAAATGACCTCTAACACTCCCTATAATTATTTAAGTTTTTCTTCAATGTCCATATATTAACTACTCACTTATGTTCTCCTAATTGGAAACACAGTTATGTGTTATTGTAGATTACTTTCATATTTTTTCTCTCTTATTAAGAGTATGTTTTATTGACCCTTTTAAAATGAGGTTTTTTCAACAATGGTATTTACAAATGTAAAACCCTTGATTATCGAGTTCAAGGTTAAACTTTGAGGATGAAATTTACTTAAGGTTGAAAGAATATAACACCCATATATTTTAAAAGAACATTTTTTCAATAGGGTTTATGAAATAAAAAACATATCTTAGAATAAAAGATAACACCCAAGACATTACCGAGTGTTTATTTTTAAATAAATTTAATCCATTCAATAGCATGCAGAACTTGAAACCCCGAGTTGAAAAGAACCATAATATACTATAAATTCAACACCTTTCAATTATGATTTCTTTTATGGATATTAATAAAAATGTTTTAAGATAATATGACTTTATTTCTCTCTATGGTAGAAATTTTTTTTTATCCAAAACCATGATTTATAAAAATGTTTTCAAAAATGTTTTTACATTATCCAAATTATTTTTCAATGATATTTTTCCCCAAATTGAATTTAAAAAATGGTTTGAAATGAATCTTATTTTTTATTTTTGAATAATTCACTTTTATAACCTTCTTAATGTGTATAAGGAATGATCTTTTTCAGGTATATAAAATATATAGAATTACCCACAATCATGAAAATCATTTCTTTGATGATTCCGTTGAATTTTAAAGATTCTATTTTTATTGTATTCTTTTTACAATTTTCTCTAAATTCATGATTTTTAAAATTTATTTTTATTTAGAATGATTTTGAAAATACTTTACCAATTTTATTATTTTAAAATAAAATTGTGATTTTTGAAGAAAAGTTTTTTCCCATTTAATGTTCAAAGTTATATTTCAAAAATATTTTTCATTTAATAATAGATTTTTTGATATTATATATATGAGGTCCCAACTGTAAAAATTATATAATCTTGTGTTTTAGATCAAAATTTGTTTCTCTTACATTTAAGGATCTCCTGAAATTTAGTGTTTTTGAGAATTAATCCATAAGTGATACATAATAAAACCATAAAATACAAAGTGGAAAATTATTATTAGTGTCCATTTATCCATAATATTAAAATTTTAAAAATAAATCATGATTTTTTTTATGGAATATCTACTTCAATTTAAACTTTACTTCTTCCATTCACTTACCCATCCTTAAATCCTAAAAAAATTGAAAACATTATATGAGGACAAAAGCTGCATAAGGGATATAGAAACAAAGAAAAACATCAGTCCTATGGAAACATGAAAAACCATTAAACATTTACATATATCTTAAATGTTCATTGATCATATGAAATAGAAAACTTTTGTACTAGAAAATAATTAAAACTCATAGGAAGAAATTAAAACCTATTTTTTGTGACATAGAGAATCATGTTCACAAAACCCTTTCAAAAAAATATTAATTGAAATAACAATATGTACGAATTCCAACATTATCATTACGTAATGCATTGGACCAGTATTTGGGTGCACCAATAATTTAAGCTATTATAGGCTTACCTATGTCTATCTAGACCACCCCATTTTAAACTGTAATGGGATTACCCAACACTCTCTATGATACAACAAGTTAAGTTGTAACAGTCTTTCTTGACACTATCTCGGACCACCCATTTCTCATTTATAACTAAAAGTTACTATATAATGAATAAAAAATTACGCATGAGATTTTTCACCATAAAGAATTTCAAAAACTTTTTTAAACACAAGTAAATCACTTTTGGATATGAAAATACCATTTTATTTCAAGAACATATTTTCAATATAAAATTACCCTTTACCTTTGAAAAAAATAAATACTAAAATACTAAAATAAAAATAGAATAGGGTTTTCTTTGAAGGTAACATGAATGATATAAACAGAATATAAAAATAAAATAATTTTCATGATAGAGGAAAAGTAATTATTCTTGTGTACGTTATAAATAGAATATTCCTATTATTGTTTTTCAAAACATTCCATATAAAACATGTAAAAAATATTTCTTTTGAAAACCATTTAAAATTAACTTTAAAATGTAATTTATAAATATTTTATATCCATGTAATATCTCTCACTAATTCATTATAAAATAATGAACATGGAAGGGAATGACATCTTGAAGGAAAAAAATTAAAAATGATTTTTTAAAGGAAATGTTCCTTATCACTTGGGAAAAACCTGAATCCAAAGAGAAATGAAATATTAACATTAAACAACTGTAAATACCATGAAAAATAAATAAATTCATGATATAACATGAAAATATGTTCTGAATATACACATAATAAAATAATATAGGTGTATAAAATAAATATATTCCATAACAAAAGGATATTGTGATGCATCCATTATATTGAGTCTAACTTGTCTCCTGTGTATTTATCTTCCTGAATAATAAACATATAATAATTATTTACTTGCATGATTTTTTAAGTTTATTATTACTTTTATTTCACCTGTTACTAAGTTATATATAATTTATTAATCAATTATGTTTAAGTCTAGTGTTTTGACCATATTCTCTTTATGTGTCAAAATGAATTTGGTAGGTCAATTATGGTCTATTGAGACATTATTTAAACATATAAATAATAATAATAATCCCTAAATAATTGTCATATATATATATATATACATCAATTACACTCTTAAATTCAATCATTAAATATGGTAATGAAAAATGAAACAATGTTACAATCATGGAGATGGTAGGTCATACACATGCATGAGTAATATTCTCATTTTTCAATGACCAATATGGAAATAAGGTAATTAACATTTATATTTCCAAAATAATATTTATATCATAAATTAAATATAAATTAATTATATATATACATATATATATATATCATTCATGTGATGTGGTGGAGAAAATAGAAGAAATACATTTATTCAAGGAGGGGGTAGTCAACACGTACATGAACGAGATTATCAGTTTTTTAGTGTGTGAAAAGGTAAGAAGAAAATAATATACTATATTTATAGAAATATAATTATGTTATAAATATCAAAATGATTCCATTTATATCATATATACTCATTATAATAACCCTTTATACCATCTATGTAACACATTAGTGAAAAACACTTCACATCGCTTCAAGAGGCGATAGTTCATCACACAGATGATGGATGTTATCATATCCCCTATGATGTGAAATGTAAAAAGTGTGTATTTGATATAATGAATAAATAGGTATAATTATGTTATAAATATAATAAATATCATATTTAAATAGTATTTATATCATTATGTCTAGAGTCTCTATTTTTTCTTTATAAGACTTTGAAATATTCCTAGATGTATTTTCGAAGTTAGATGTTGAGACAACATGCGATTCAATGGTCAAGTGTGACCATAATTAATTATATAAAAATATGAAATATATTTATATTACCTTTGAATTATTTATTTATTAAAACTGGATATCTCCAAAATGAAATCTGAGTTCAGAAATTTGAGATCATGGTTGAATCTGAAACCCAAGGGTTACCCTAGGCACGACCTAAAATAGGTCAGTGTGTGACATTTAGAAAAACACATCAGTTAGAGGGTGAATTTTTTAAAATGAATATATAATTTTATTTATCAAATTAAATAACATATATGTAAATTCCCCATTAAATATACTATTATGGTGGGTTCACTATGGTTGTCCACATAACCTTGTGATTATTGAGAGGCATTCTTCCACCCTTTCATTGGAAGATCAGAATCTAAAAATGGAGAAACTCTAGATCTAGGAAGATCATGGCATATGAAATAAAATGAATCATTTTATTCATTTGAATGCATGTTCTTCATCATAAAATGATACAATTTGAGGCACGAAAAATCAAATTTTTTATTCTACCATAATTTAATAAATTGTTTTAGTATGATCATCTGTTTTCATTAATATGCGCCAATTTCAAGCCATTTTATGCACTCATGTACCAGTTTAAATTCAATTTTCAATTTTTTATAACCCTGTATATCTCTTATTGTGTTTTTTGGCCAATAATTGTTATCCTAAAATCATACAACATTATTTCTTATGCTTTTACCCCATCAGTTCTTCACCGATTGTCCTATGGGGGTCTCAGTTCAACATTTCCGAGAGGCACCATGCTCAATCAGACCAACATATCTGTGATAGTTTCACATGAAATTAATGGATAAGTGATATTGGATATATTTGGGATTATTTTTGGGTTTTAGGTGATAGATATTTTTATTTGGGATCCAAATCATATACGGAAATGACGGGAGACATGCACGATGTGTATGAAGAACACCCATGTGTTGACAAAGTCAATTTTCATCCACCAGATGTGAAGAAATAGAGAACATTGCTACGATCCATGGATTTTTGGTGGATGGAGGCGAGATCCACAATATATAATCCCTATCTAAAATTCTTGAGTGTAGATATAACTTTTGGTTAAAAATATTACTACATGTTGTGTACTATGATAAACACACACTGTATAATACCCCTTTAGCTACGACAGTTGGGTTTTGATAAAGATAAGGATGACACACCATTTAGTCCAAAAAAACTATGTGCTACTCTCGTCAGGTAGAAAGTCCATGTGATTGGAACACTTAGGAATGAATCTATGCTGAAGAACACATAATATACTATAGAAAATAGACACATTCAGTTTTATACAAATGAAACCAGGAGCATGGGAAGGATTTCATGTGGCTTAGACAAGCCATGTAGTCCACCTACATGTTATGTAATAATACAGGGGATGTTTTATATGTATCATCAGGTATACAACTAGGTAGTTATGTGGGACAATACATCTTTTGGGTCACCTTATATGATATATATTCATAATTTCTTTTTGATTAAACATTAAACTCTCTTATCTCCTTCATTTGGACTGGAATTTTGGCTAATGAGTAGCCTATATTTAGTATTTTTCACATAGAATGTGATGGTGTCTTCAATAGTGTATTTTGAGATATTATGTGAGATGTTCTAAGAATTAATCATATTTAGGTGATGATTGATGATGATAGTTATTTAGAAAGATCACTAGAGGCTTCTAGAGTGGCACCCTCCAACTGAGAATGGAATGGTCCTCTACTAACTATTATAGCAGAACCCTCTTACTAGGACATGGCCTGAGTTGCTTACCTACCCACTGATTATAACCCACCTACAAAGTAGATGCATGGTTCCATGGCCACTAGAGTGGCACCCTCTTATTGGATATAACATGGGCTGTCTTTTTTCTTCCTGAGGGGGACCCTCCTGCTCTCCAAGGTATAGGTCCATGATTTACTACAAGAGTGGAACCCTATATCTAGGATTGGAATGAATCCTCCACCGATTACTAGAGTATATCTCTTCATATGGGATGGGAAGGGGTCCTCTAACGACAATTGAGTGGAACCTTCATTTCAAGCCAGGGTATGGATCCTCAACCATCAGAGTGGAAACCTCCTAATGGGACAGGGAATGGGTCATCAAGATATCAATTTTTTGGAACCCTATGCCTATACTAGGGTATGTATCTTATACCTAGAGATTTTTCCCAATGATTATGAAATATATTGGTTGTTTGTGGCTTTATCACAACCCAAACCGATAGGGCTCAAGCTGCAACTACCCCAAGCCCAATCTTATAGGCCAGGGGGTTGTGAAAATCACTGAAATACATAACTAATATGGGAGTCCTTTTCCTAATGTGCCTATATTCAGAAACTAAATCATATTTATGAAAATATATAGAGTAATAATACAAAAAAAATTAAATATCTAGTGAATAAATATTCGTTGAAAAATATCCAGGGTGTACAAGAGTATGAAAGTATAAACTAAATGTAAAGGGGACAAATACACACCCAACCAAAAATATGTCCAAACCTAAAAACTATAATAGTAAATGTTGAGAGGTCCCAACTCTAAATTTCAAAGATTAGACCACTATATGTGGACACCTTCACTAGGTATCCCTATTATCCTCTAAAATCATCATTGACCTATCCATCATCTATATAAGATGTGACATGTGCAGGAAAAGACAATAGAGGGGGTGAGTATAAATATACCTAGTAGGATTCCCAAAAAGATCAAGGTTTGGGGGGAATTAAAAGACATGATATGAATAAATAGATAGCTCAACCCAAATAAAGACTGTAACAACATCCAATGAAATGGGTATATATATTTATATACTCAAACCAAATAAAATAGAATGAGAGAGAAGGAGATCTCCATCTTATTGACCATACTAGGAAAAGAGTTCCATCAGTTCCAGAAGTCCATAAATGATTCCAACCATGTCACATGTCTATCCATTGGAGTAATCATGTGGAGGGCCCATGCCCCACCACTGAGCCACGTAGTTGAGGGGGAACAATCTCTAAGAAGAGGACATTTTCACTATCAGGTAGGGGTAACACTCAGTGTAAAGAGGTCTTTCACCCTAACTGATAGGGGGTATAACTTAGTAGGTAGAGGTCTCAAGACCTATTTCCATAAGGGTGTCCACTCAATAGATAATGAACCTGAACCATAATGTCGTAGGGGGTAGCACTCAGTAAATTGAGGACCCGCACCCTAACGCCGTAGGGGGGTACCACTAAGTAGGTAGAGGACCTTCACCCTAGTATGTCAGGGGGTACCACTCAGTAGGTATAGGACCATTATCCTTTTCCATCAAGGGTTCCAATCAGATGGTAGAGGACTTGAACCCTAGTCTATCAGGGGTACCTCAAAGTTGGTATAAAACACACACTGTATCTGATATGGGTACCACTCTAATAATATTGACTGATCAATATCATCAATGAGCACTGCTTAAATAATATTCATGCATATAAAATCAAAAATAGTATCTCTAAATCCAATATGGGTTCTACAATCACGTTCTACAATAAAAAACACTTAGGATAGGCTACTCAGGGGAAAAAATCTGAATCTAAACGAAGGAGATACAAGAAATTTGTGTCTCAAAAAAATAAAGAAGGGGGCATGGAGTGTATGGGGACCCACACAATGTGTGCTCCAACTTCTCTTCCACCCTAGGTCCTTGAATATACAAGGATAATTTCACATGTAGTAGTACAAAACATATAGGTGTACTACAAATTATATTTTATCTACTCAGGGTCCTGCCCATGATCCTGGTTCTGTCCATGTAAAACTACATGTGTCTATGTACTTTGGTACATTGAATATTTTTCCACACATATTCCTACCCATGTGTTCTTCTCGCATAATCTATCTACTCGGGGAAACAAATATTAAATTTCATATTTATCATTCTAAAAACCCTAGTGCCATAACCAAAGGGGAACTACATGACACATGTTCATCATAGTACACATTGTGTTTTCAGTTTTGTGTGTGTATAAAGTTATATATTCTCTCAAGAATACAATAT
This sequence comes from Viscum album, assembly GCA_963277665.1. Classification (NCBI taxonomy): domain Eukaryota; kingdom Viridiplantae; phylum Streptophyta; class Magnoliopsida; order Santalales; family Viscaceae; genus Viscum; species Viscum album. The sequence goes on along the minus strand of OY728159.1, from coordinate 1,675,550,599 downwards.
CTAGATCCTATGTAAGAACCCACTTCTTATTTTTAGGTAAGGGTTTCTTCTTTTCTCTTTTCCTTAAGTGTTTTTGAGAAATAATGAAAGTGGGGAAAAATACTAAATTTCAGGACTACATGTCATGTACTATTCCACACGCCATGTACTTTGGCCATGTGAGATGAGTACACAGGGTGTGTAGCCATGTCAGTGACGAAGGGTGTAAAAACTGACTACAAGCCGTGTAGTGGATATTTACATACCGTGTAGTTAGTCGGTAGGAAAATAGTAAGGCGATGGAAGCAGCCGCCAGCTGAGTGATAGTACATGCCGTGTAAGTAGGAATACACACTGTGTACTCATGTCTACAGATGATCAGTGCAGTGGTGCAGCCAGAGGTACAGTTAAATGAGAAAGTTACATGACGTGTGTTCAAAAGTACACGTCGTGTAGTTTTGTTTTGCATAAAATGCGCAGTAGCCAACCTTGTTCACAAGATTGGCTTAGAACTGGAGGAAGGAGTCGGGAGAGGAGGCCGGACCTTTAAGGATCTCCAGATCGAGCATCAGGAATCCGTTTTCACATCTGACAATCTCATTGGAACAGTACGGGTAAGCCATCCACTCTACTTAAGTCGTTCTTTCCAATTCTTCCTCTAAGAGAAGTTATTTGAGTTTCAACAGGGATTTCTTTTACCTCAGATCTACATCATTCTTGGACTATTTGAGGACCGTCATTCGCGTATACAGTTCAGGGGCGTTTAAGGTAAGTGGATTGGTGTTTAAATTCCAACTGTTGTGCATTTTTGTGTATCGTTGAGCTACGAACCCATGTTGGGGTGTCGTGTGGCTGAGGCCTTGGCTGTTTAAATACCTATATATTTATAGGTAATTAAATGTGATAATAAACTGTTGTTTGGGATCGCTACATGGATCCAAGACCACCCCGGTGGTGTATTCCTCTGTTTAGCCATTTGGCCAGGTTACCCGAGGGTATACCATGAAATTTAGCATGATTTAAATTTACTTGAGAGGAATTTTATATAATTTATTTCTTATCTGTCGGGCTCAGCCCGGTTACTTGCGCCTGAGGGCAGTGTTCTATTTAGCCTGAGGGCAGTGTTATAATTCGCCCGAGTGAAACTTCTTCCGTGCCTGTGGGCAATAGACTCTATACCTAGGGGAGACACTTTGTATGCCTGAAGGCAATATCTTTTATACCTGTGGGAACTTACATGCGGGTTATGATTCTGATTACCTGAGGGTAAGGGTTTGCATGTCTGAGGACACTGACTGTTTACATAGAAAATTTACTATTGTGATTTTCGTTATATTGAATGATTAAGTGAATATTAAAATGGAAACATAACTGGTAAAGTTAGTTACTTTTGAGTACTGCTTAGTTTATTTCATTTACTTTTGCACACTATTGTTTCATGTTTACACATAGTTGAGCACGATCCTTTGGTGGGTGCTTACTAGGATTTATTTCTCACATGTTGTTTGGGTCATGTATTCGGCCCAAAAATACTATGTTGCTGCAGGTGTGGATAAGGGAGAGGGTCCTTATACAGGTACTTGATTGCGGCTGAGGAGTATGGGAGCATGGGACCGGGGATAGGCTCACGATGCTACCGAATTTTTTGTTTTGTTTTGATGAATTCTGTATTTTACTGTACTGTATTATTGTGTAACATGTTCTGGTTGTTTTCTTAGAACCTGAGACATGTTGCATCATTTTTTATATAACTGTTGGTTATCTTTTACTACAGTTTTATAGTTTAAATGTGAATGGTTTATTGCTTCCGATGTTGTTGTATTCTTTTTATTTTATTCTATTATGCTACACTTCGACAAATGAGGGCATAGTTTCCCCACTATTATACCTGGGCCCTCACTGCTAGTCAGTAGCCTCTGGCATTTGGGGAAATGCGCTTGAGGTTACATGGCGAACCGGGTTTGGGGCACCCATTGAGTGGCACTCGGATCCGTGATGTCACAAAGTGGTATCGGAGGAGTTCTTTTCTTTGACTTACTATTTGGAGTCATAGTCACGGATTGGACGAAAATGGTTGTTGGTAATAATCTGTGCCTGGGAGTAGCTAACCTGTATATAGGGAAAAGCAAGTCTACCTCAGTTATTGCAATTTTTATGATATTTCAAATTTTACAGGTGATTGATTTTCACCGTTGGGTGACACACTTGTGATTTTTCTATTTATATTTTATCCATGGGTTCTATTTAGTTGCAACCCGATGAGATGAGGGTATGCCATATCCTAATTCATTTAGGTACATGCTAGAAATCACATTCCATGCATAGTTCCATTCCTTGAGTGTGAATTATAAATTACATGTTGTTGTGATAGTTGTTGTGCTAGAAAAGCATTCTGTTGTGATAACTGGTTTGATAAATACCTGTTATGTGATATGGTATTTTTAATGTGATATTTTTTATAGAATGGACACCAAAATTTGGTTTTTGGGGAGTATGGGCCCTCATTGACCGGAATTTGGTGGATTATTAACTTTTTATCTTGTTATAACACATATAAGATCCCAGAAATTGATTCGCAAGGAGTATGGGCCCTCACAGATCGGAATTTGGCACTTAGGTGTTGTTTTTCAATATTTTCTGGATTCCCGAGTAGTTTCAGAGGCTTACTGTCCGGAAAACCCAAGATACACACCGTGTAGTTCCTTGGACACACACCGTGTGATCTACTATTCAGAAAGAAAAGAATACTTTTTAAGTACATGTCGCGTTCCCTCATTATGCGCTGTGTAGCCTCTTTCCGTGTTATAGACCATGTGGGCAGGGACATGGGGTAGGGAAATGCTTGGGGAAAACACGTCATGTACCGGATGTACACGCTGTGTATTGTTGACCCAGATTCCTCCCGTGTAACTAACAACACAGACGGGGGAGACCTTAAGACATACACGCCGTGTCCACTATGGAACACGTTGTGTAGTCTGACCTAGGATCTGGTCGTGTAACTAACAACATGGGTCGGTGTAATCCTTTCGTGTACACGCCATGTGTATATGGAACACGTCTTGTAGTGTGAGCCGTGTATCCATCCATGTAACTGAAAACATAGGTCGATGTAGCTCGTCTAGTACACACCGTGTGCCTGAGGGCCATGTCGTGTAGTCTTGTCCAAGGACAGACCATGTGGACTTAGCCATGCGGCTGGGAAAATGAGGTAGTGTACATGCCATGTGTGGGGGTGTTACATGTCGTGTAGTGTCAAGCCGAGTAGTTGGCCTTATCACAAATGACATGGGTAGTTAGAAAATTTCACCATACACGCCGTGTAGATTATATACACACCGTGTAGTTATGTTCAATGGAATCCATGTGGCTTAGCTGTGTGGAAGGACCCGGGCAGGGGAAGATAAGTAAAGTACACGCCGTGTAGTCAGTATACAAGCAGTGTAGTCTTGTTTTGAAAATCTTGAATGCCTTCTTAACCCGGTTTCCCTTTTGGTCCCTTCATTTCCAATTTTTGATAATCTTGATCTAAGGTGTGTGTTTGACCTTGTAGAGTCATGCCGTCAGGATGACCATGCGCTGTTTTCCAGGAGAGCGATGACGATTATAATCTAGAGATGGTGGTCCATGGGATACCAGTGGATCCATCAGAAGAGCCAGATGCGGCGCCAGCTGTTATACCGAACACAGGCACAGAGGAGAAGTTCCATGAAGGCTTTATGTGGCTCATGCAGACCATTCATGGAGCACCGCCAGCTGCCACATCTATGGCTGAGTTGAGTCGTATCATTTAGTAGCAGCATCCGCCTATGTTTTCTGGGGATGGAGGACCACAGGCTGCGAAGTATTGGCTGGGGTCTATGCAGACTATTTTCTAGCATCTTGAGACACCTCCAGGACGGAGGGTCAAGTTCATGACTTATATTCTGCGTGATTCCGCTAAGAGGTGGTGGGATGTTACCACCCAGTCAAAGCATCACAGTGACATGGAATAGGAAGATTTTCTGGAAGACTTCTATTACTTCTTCTTCCAAGAGATGCTGAGAGTAGATAGAGCTCGAGAGTTCATGAATCCGCAGTAGGGCGCTTTGTCAGTGACAGATTATTCTACTCGTTTCACTGAGCTTCAGTGTTTTGAACCTGTTCTTGTGGGTGATGAGATGTTGAGGGCTAGACGCTTTGAGGATGGACTTCATTATAACATCCGAGAACTATTGAATGTTTTTAGGTTTCCTACAGTACATGCTATTGTGAAACAGGCACTGATTACAGAGAGGAACCTTTGGGATGCTAGTGGTGTGGGCCAAGGCAGTTCAGCACTAGTTTATGATACTATTTCTACTGGCAAGAGGAAGAGACAGATGGACTTCTCTCAAGGTGGCATTACCAGCCAGATGAATGTTTCTGGTGGCCAGGTCATGTGCTACTAGTGTATTAAGGAGGGTCACAAGAGACCTCAGTATCCACAAGACCCAGGGGAGTGCCGAGTTTGCGTCAAGATGGTTCATCTTCAGCACTTTTGCAGGGCATTTCCACCAGTGACTAGTGAGAGGGGTTCTGTTCAGACTCCTTGTGCGGGATCAGGACCATCATCTTCTTACCAGTCAGGAAACTGGAATATTTCAGGGAGTTCATGCAGAGATGGTGGTCGTGGCCGGGGTAGCCAAACACCAGGATCTCAGAGGCAGCAGGGCGTGAAAGCTCAGAGTAGCTAGGCAGTGTCACAGGGCCGCGACACTGGGCAGGAATATGCAGTGCAACAGACCCACCAAGAGTAGGATCTAGGACCTTCTACAGTCAGAGTTACTATTCTAGTAGCTTCTGTCTTATCTTCAGTGCTTTTTGATATGGGTGCTACCCATAGTTTAATATCTGTGCCCGTTGTGGAGAGCCTTGGGATTTTTGTTTCTTCTTCTTCTTCTGCTGTTATAACGCTAGACACTCTGTTGGGAACTAGAACGACTGGTGTGTGTCAGTGCATGGAGTGCCCCTTGAGGTTGGAGGGTGTCTCTTTCTATGGTACCTCTATGTCTTAGAGATGACAAGCTATGATGTCATTCTCGGGATGGACTGGTTGGTTCCCTTTCAATACTTTGTAGATTTATATCATCACACGGTCAGTTTCATGTCACCAGAGGTCAGAGAGATTCTATACAAGGGTGAATGGGTTGTTCAGGTGAGTCGAGCTGTACCAGAGCATCATGGGCAAGGTGGAGTCACAGCATAGATTGTGAGTTTATATGTGGATGATCAGGGGACTTGTTAGATGGATTTCCTTACAGTGTTTGATCATTTCAGGGATGTCTTTCCAGATGACTTTTCAGGTCTACCTCCAGAGCATGAGGTGGATTTCTGTATTGAGCTTGTGCCAGGAGCAGCGCCGGTGTCCATTCCTCCCTATAGGATGTCTGAACCTTAGTTGCAGGAGCTCAAGAGGCAGTTATAGGAGATACAGGAAAAGGGTTTTATTCGACCCATTACTTCTCTTTGGGGTTCGCTAGTCCTCTTTGTGAAGTAGGCGGACGGTACCCTCAGACACTGTGTGGATTATCAGAAGTTGAACCAATTGATGGTCAAGAACCGATATACCTTGCTGAGGTTTGATGATATTTTTGATCAACTTCATGGAGCACGAGTGTTCTCGGAGATTTACTTGAGAACTTGATATCATCAGTTGCGTGTTGGACCATCTAATATACCTCTCACAGCCTTCAAGAGATGGTATGGTCTATACAAGTACTTGGTAATTCCATTCGGACTCACGAATGCGCTAACAGTTTTTAGGGCTCTGATGAATCGTGTGTTCCAACCTTATCTAGATTCTTTTGTGGTAGTATTTGTGGATGAAATATTGGTGTACTCTCACACATGACATGACCATGCCACCCATCTTGAGATCTTATTGAGTACACTCAGAGAGCATAAGCTATATGCTAAGCTCTCAAAGTGCCACTTTTGGATAGACCAGATTCACTTCCTGGGTCATATAATCTTAGAGGCATGAGTTGCAGTATACCCAGAGAAGGTGAGAGCAGTAGTTTCCTTGGAGAAGCCTTAGAATGTGTTTGAGATACAATGTTTCTTGGGGCAGGCTGGTTTCTACAGACATTTCATCCAGGACTTCTCCTGCATAGCAGCGCTGTTGACGAGTTTGACTAAGAAGGGTGTGAAGTTTGTTTGGTCAGAAGCTTGTGAGATAGCCTTTTAGGACCTGGAAGGAATGTTGAAATTAGCACCAGTCCTGATACTTACAAAGAATGGGAAGAGCTATACAGTTTATTGTGATGCATCAGGTATTGGGCTGGGAGCAGTGTTGATGTAAGGAGACAGATTTGTTGCGTACAGTTCTCAGTAGTTGAGGACACGTGAGAGGAATTACCCGACGCATGATCTCGAGATGGCTGCAGTTGTTCATGCATTGCGCTGTTGGAGACAATATCTCTTGATAGATCATTTTGTGGTTTTCACCAACCACAAAAGTCTCAAGTATATCTTTACTTAGCATGACATGAATCTGAGACATTGAAGGTGGGTCGAATACCTTCAGTCCTTCAATTTTGAGCTTGCCTATGCACCTGGTAAAGGTAATGCAGTAGCTAATGCACTGTGTACAAGGACACATATACAGGTAGTGAAGGAGGGCAGTGGTGAGTGGAAACTCATGGCTTAGTTCTCTAAGATGCATTTTTTAGGTTCATGACAGGTAGGGGAAAACCTATCTTTCATATTTAGCTATGACTTCTACCCTCCTGGATAGAGTGAGGATGAGAAATATATCTGATTCGGAAGGCATATTTCTACGGGAGTCGGCGGCAAGTGAGGACCCTCCTTCTAGTTGGATGATAGGCGATGATGAGGTACTACATTTCGATGGACGGGTGTGGGTTACAGGTGATATACGCAAGGAGTTGATGTGGGAGTTTAATGCTTCAGCTTGGGCAGTTCATGCAGGAGTTACCAAGATGTACCGTGACTTGAGACGTCAGTACTGGTGGCCGGGTATGAAGAGAGAAATAGTTGGTTATGTTATGAGATGTTCCACCTGTCAGCAGGTGAAGGCGGAGTATCAGAGGCCAACTGGACTATTACAGTAGTTTCCCATTCCAGAGTGGAAATGAGATGATGTCGTGATAGACTTCGTGACTAGTTTGTTGAGGTCACCTCGAGGCAATGATGCCATGTGCGTTGTTATGGATAGACTCACTAAGGTAGCTCACTTTTTTCCAATAAAGGAGACCTTCGGTGGTTATGGGCTCAGAAAGTTATATATCCAAGAGTTTGTATGTCTTCATGGGGTCCCTCGTTCTATCGTTTCAGATAGGGACACCCATTTTATGTCTTGTTTCTGAGAGAGTTTTCAGAGGGAACTGGGTAAAGAGGTGCTTCTGAGCACAACTTACCACCCTTAGACTGATGGCCAGTCAGAGCGTACGATACAGGTGCATGAGGACATGCTGCGTGCATGCATCCAAGATTTTGGGGGCTCTTGGAAGAAACATATACCCTTAGTCGAGTTTTCATATAATAATAGTTTTCAAGAAACTATTAAGATAGCACCATATGATGATTTATATAGTAGTCCATGCCAATAACCATTGTGTTGGATAGAGGTAGGTGAGGAAGCTTTACTGGGACCACGTCACTTGAAGGAGACTTCTGAGTAGGTGCAGTTGATTCAGAAGCGAATGGCTATCACACAGTCTCATCAGAGATATTATACTGATAGCTGCAGATGACCCTTGGAGTTCGTGGTTGGGGATCAGGTTCTCCTGCGTGTTTTGACGAGGTTGGGACATTGACAGATCAGGAGACAGGGTAAACTCTCACCAAGGTATGTGGAGCCATTTGAGATTCTGGAGAGAGTCGGGATGGTTGCCTATCTGTTGCATTTACCACAGAGGTACAGAGACATGCGCGATGTCTTCCATGTATCTCAATTGCGTCACTATCATTCAGACCTTTCTCATATCTTTCATCCCGAGGAGGTTGAGCATGAGGTAGATGCGTCCTTTGAGGAGCTTCTATCTCGTATCGTGGATAGGAGCACGAAGGTTCTCTGAGGCCGGTCAGTTCCACTCGTACGGGTGCTATGGTAGTGTTTACTAGTGTAGGATGAAACCTGGGAGTAGGAGACCGATGTACGTGCTCAGAGGCCAGATCTATTCTAATCATTATCTTCGCTACCCTTGGAAGGTCAATTCGGGGATGAATTGCTTTAACGGGGGAAGTTTGTAAGAACCCGGTTCTTATTTTGAGGTATGAGTTTCTTCTTTTCTATTTTCCTTAAGTGTTTTTGAGAAATAAGGAAAATGGGGAAAATCGTGAATTTCTGGACTACACTTCATGTACTATTCCACACGCCATGTACTTTGGCCATGTGAGATGAGTACACAGGGTGTGTAGCCATGTCGGCGACGAAGGGTGTAAAAACCGACTACACGCCATGTAGTAGATATTTATACGCCGTGTAGTCAGTTAGCAAGAAAATAGTAAGGTGGTGGAAGCAACCACCAACTGAGCGATAGTACATTCCATGTAAGCAGGAATACACTCCGTGTACTCATGTTGACAGATGAACAGTGCGGCGGTGCTACCAGAGGAACAGTTAAATGAGAAAAGTACATGTCGTGTAGTCAATAATACACACTGTTTTGTTTGTTTGTTTTTTTTGATTAAAATGGGAAGTATCCAACCCTGTTCACAGGATTGGCTTAGAACGGCAGGAAGGGGTCGGGAGAGGAGGCCGGACCTTCGAGGATCTCTAGACCGAGCGTTGGGAATCCCTTTTCACCTCTGACGATCTTGTTGGAACCGTACGGGTAAGCCCTCCACTCTCTTTAAGCCGTTCTTTCCAATACTTCCTTTAATAGAAGCTATTTGAGTTTGAACGGGGATTTTCTTTACCTCAGATCTACGTCATTCTTGGACGATTCGAGGATCGTCGTTCGCTTATACCGTTCAGGGGAATTTATGGTAGGTGGATTGGTGTTTAAATTCCAACTATTTTGCGGTTTTTTGTATCGTTGAGCTACGAACCCATGTTGGGGTGTCGTGTGGCTAAGGCCTTGGCTATTTAAATACCTAGAATTGTATAGGTAATTAAATGTGATAATAAAGTGTTGTTTGGGATCGCTGCTTGGATCCAGGACCACCTCGGGGGTGCGTTCCTCTGTTTAGCCGTTTGTCCAGGTTACCAGAGGGTATACTGTGAAGTTTAGCATGCTTTAAATTTCCTTGAGAAGAATTTTTTATAATTTCTTGCTTATCTTCTGGGCTCGGCCCGGTTAATTTCTCCTGAGGAAAGTGTTCTATTTAGCATGAGGGAAATGTTATAATTCGCCTGAGGCCAACTTCTTCCATGCCTGTGGGAAATAGGCTCTAGGCCTGAGGGCGACACTTTGTATGCCTAAGGAAAATATCTGTTATGCCTGTGGGCACTTACCTGCGGGTTAAGACTCTGATTACCTGAGGGTAAGGGTTTACGTGTCTGAGGACACTGCTGTTTACATAGAAAATTCACTGTGGTGGTTTTCCTTATATTGAATGATTAAATGAATATTAAAATGAAAACATAACTGGAAAATTTAGTTACTTTTGAGTACTGCTTAGTTTATTTCATTTAATTTTGCACACTGTTGTTTCATGTTTACACACAGTTGAGCACAAGCCATTGGTGGGTGCCTACTGGGATTTATTTATCACACCCTCTTTGGGTCATTTCTTCGGCCCAAACAGACTATGTTGTTGCAGGTGTGGATAAGGACAAGTGTCCTTATACAAATACTTGATTACTTCTGAGGATTAGGGGAGCATGTGATCGGACTTAGGCTCGCGATGCTACCAGCTGTTTTATTTTGTTTTTCTGTATTCGGTATTGTACTATAATGTATTGTTGTGTAAAATGTTTTGCTAATTTTCATAGAACTTGAGACATGTTGCATCATTTTCTATATAACTGTTGGTTATCTTTTACTGTAGTTGTATATTTTAAACGTGAATGGTTTATTGCTTCCGCTATTGTTGTATACTTTTTATTTTATTCCGTTGTGATACACTTTGACAAATGAGGGCATAGTTACCCCACTATTAGACCTGGGCCCTCACTGCTAGTCAGCAGCCTCTGGAGTTTGGGGAAATGCGCTTGAGGTCACGCGGAGAACCTGGTTCGGGGCACCTGTTGAGTGGCACCCGGACCCGGGACGTTACATCCTACTCCATGGATCTCATATGTAGTTACCTTAATCGATGGATTTTTCCTTTGTTCTTCATTTTTTCCCATCTGGTGGACAAACATTTATTCCATCAACATATATGGGTTCTCTATACACACTATGTGTGTCTCCCATCATCGCTATCTTTGATTTGAATCCTGGATCAAAAAACAAATCACTTAATACCCAAAAATCATCCTAAATTTATCCTTGAACGTAGATATATATGTTCCTTACACATGAAATTGTAAGGAAAATGTGTGTCCAATCAGGCTCAATCCCACCCATAAATGTCAAACTGAGAACCTAAGAGGCTAATTGGTGAAGAACATGAAGAACATATGGGAAAAAGTACATGAAAAAAATGTGTATGATTTTTGGATAACAATTATTAACCAACAAAAAAGATAGGAAAAATAACTTTGGGGAACACAATTGTATTTTTGGGATGATTTTGCTTTTTGATAAATAATATTTTCATGGTGAGTTGTGGAATTCCTAAGTGATTATCAAAATGGTATGTTCAAAAAAAGTTCCAAGATAAAAAATGGATTCCTTTCATGCGGTTCTAAAGGATGAATATAAAACGTGGCACTTTTTCCCAGTGTCAGCCAAATTTTTTGGGTCCATAATCTAGAGGATAGAAGAAAGGTGGTTCTTTAAGGGAAGTATACCTTGTGAAAGAAATTTTTATTTGCATAAGGGTGATTTTGAGTCATAAATTTCTGATCAAGAAAAGATTTGGAATCTTAAAATCAAATTACGGGAAAGGATAGTATTTAGAACATGTTTTTAATTTTCACGAATTATGGTTTTCACAAAAAAAGAGATAGAGTTGCACACACCCATGAAAACGAGTTACACACCAAATATGATGCCAATACAATAATTTATGAGCTTGCATAAAATTTTTATTCATAGTAAAAGGCACATATGAATTCTGGTGCATAAAGATTACTGATTCTATAAATCGGGGGATTTCCCTCTCATTTGTGTTTCTCAAACCTTAGATAAAATCATGTCTCTGAATCACATAAGAGTTGAGAACATATCATAAAAGTTGTGCACATGAAGGGTTTCAAGAAGAATCAAATAAAACTATTTTTCCTCAAAGAACAGAACTTGTTTCTACATGACCAAGGGAGTTTCATGAAAAGTGTGAAAGAATCATGCAAGTCGAAGTTTGACAACAATCCAAAAGATGCATGAAATTTGGTAGTTTTACAAACAAATAGAATTGTTGCACAGAAGCTGGTAGAATTGAAAATAATTTATCAAAATTTTGTAAGAAAGATAAAATTATGTGAAACTATAATTTTTTTTACAGTAATACTTTGTTAAAGGGTTATTCATTAGGTGGATTAAAGTTGAAATTAATGATGTACTAAATAAGGTGTTGAACATATTGATTCAAGTGAATAAATAATAATATTCTAATGGATAAGTGAGCATACATCAATTGAAAAAGGAGTGAGTTTTCAAATTATGATTGGTTTTAAACTAGGAATGATAGCGAGTCTTCTCCGAACATTGTAAATGTTGTGATACTCAGCATAGAAGTGGTCTATTCCAATCATTTTTTGTTGTTGTGTGCATTAGTATATCTGGTACATCCGCACATAGTTATTGTATTCTCCAAGGGAATAACCCAATTAGGGTGAACTAAGTAAAATTGTTGTGTCTCATTGTTTCCCTCAGATTGCGGGGATGGCCTCCTCTTGATGGGAGGTTCAAACGATCCGATCAGTTTCTAACGGGTTTGTTTGTAGAATAGGAAACATCTAATGATTCCACATCCATTTAGACCTACTTTCCAAAGTTAGGCGCTCATTAGTTTGTGGACTGATGAGGCTTAGTAATTTTCATTGGTCGAGAGGATGGGAGTTCGGACTCATCACACCTTTTTGAGGGGAATTATTGTCTACTCTGGGACTCTCTTTATAGATTTAACTTATGTTCGCGAATCCTTATTACTTTACTAAGTATAAAATTAGATTTCCTTCTGATCTGAAAATAAATGATAAAATATGTAGTAATTTTAGAGAATCTTTTATATGTATTAGAGTTTCTTCATCGATAGAGAATCATCTGTATTTATGAGAGATTCTTGGTCAATGGTATCCTTTGACACATTTATATAGAAATCTCTTGGTCATTATGATGACCATGTGGGTTTTAAATCCACTCAGTGGAGCACTTGATGTTTATTGTCATTTAGAAGGACATGGATTATTTCAGAGTTGGGATCGAACCCGTGGATGGGCTACCTAAGTATCCTTTGTTTAGAAAAAGGAATCAGAACCGATGTAGTTCGAGTAAGGGAGTATGATGTTTATGATTGATGGCTCAAAGAAGGATGTCATAATTACTTTTACACTCTAAGCTCACATGTGTCATGCTCGATATGAGAAACAAGAGGTATTGGTAAAAATTAGACAATTGAGCCATGAAAGATACAATCATAAGAAATAATGTGGGGATTATGTATGTATGACTACCCAGATAAATGAAGGTTAGGATTTAATTTAGGGAATAAATCCCGGAGCAGGGTCCATAAAGGTATATCTGCTTCATGTAGATTTTCAATACTCTAACTTGGGGCTTACTCTTGAAAAGGAGACCCAAATTAGAAGAGGACTTATGATTGGGTTTTACTTCTGAAAAGAAATCCCAGATCAAAGGTAAATTAGGACTGGTTAATAGAAATTAAGACTGGGGCTTACTCTTGAAAAGGAGGCCCAAGTTAAGAGATTTGAAAAATTAAGGTACTTGGGGATTACTCCTAAGGAGGATTCCCATGTTTGAGACTGGGGCTTACTCCTGAAAAGGAAGCCCATGTTAAGAGAATTATGGTTGGGGCTTATTCTTAAGTAGGATGCCCAGGTTTGAGAATTATGACTGGGGATTATTCCTGAAAAGGAGTCCCAGGTTAAGAGAATCTCTCATCTTAAAGGATGAGGTTCAATGAATGAAATCTCAATATTTTAGTGACATAAAGATGTATAAATCACTAGGTTTTGAGAGATATTCCACAGAGTTCCTTTCAGATAAGGAATCCAAATAAAGAAATCATGCCATAAATAGATTTGAAGAGTGTCTTGAAGATTGAATCTTGAATAGGAGAGGTGGAATGGATTAAGAGGTATGAAATGGGCAAGAAGGGAACCCAAAAAGGCATGGGCGCGCAAGTCCTGGTAGGCACCTAGGTACTGCGTGGGCGCGCAAGTCCTGGTCGCCCAGGTATGCCTGCACGACACATGGGTTACTTGCGCGATGGTTAACCAGCAGGGTAATACTTGAGCGACTCTTGATTAAATCTTTTAGAATCCCCTTGAGGTTCTTTCAGAAGAGGGGTGCGCAAGTTCTGTTGAAGGAGTAAGGCGGCACACAAGTGTGGCCTTTTCCCTTAAGGGCTGGCCACTCAGTCACACAAGTTTTGATGAGTTTCAACACTTATTCCTCCCCCCCCCCCTCTTTAGATCTTCCATTCTAGGTAAGAAATTACCTTAGAAGTGCTTCAGAAGCTTTGAGAAGAGACTAGGGCACCGGGAGCTCAAATCTGAGTTTTTGGAAAACATCCTCCTCATGGGGGGGGCACAGGGTCTATTTATAGGCAAGAGAAGACCCTGGGTGGTTATCAACTAGGTCGCGCAAGTCACTTGCATGACCATCATGCATCACGAAAGTGTACTTGCGCGATAGTGATAGAACTTGTGTGGCACATGTGCTCTTGATCCCTTGTTCATGCCTTTGTCGATTTTTGATGTCTTCTTCAAAGGATGAATCAATTTGTGCTAAGTAATTTCCCTATCCATTCTTTTAGACAATTTGATGAAAATGAGCGTCAACAAAAGTCCCCCCTCAGAGTTGAATCCAAAAGAAATCAGGATTTGACTCTGAGGAAAAGAAGAAAACCAATGGAAAGGTGGCGCACAAGTTTGGGCACGCAAATGAGCTTCGGGCGCGCAGAGTCCGGCCTGCAGGGGTATGACCATTAGTCGCCCAGGGTATGACGTACAAGGTTCTGGACGTGTCTATAAATAGAGGGCCTCTCTTCTGTAAAAATAATCTGGATTTCCAGACTTCAATCCTTCGAGCTCTCGCCGTGCAGGTCACCTTAGCCACGCTGGTTTTTCTGTTTTCCGGTGTTTCCTTGATGTCGTGCTGCTGTCAAGGTATCTTGACTTCCGCGGTGGTACATGCGCGCCAACTACTTGCACGGAACCTCCATACATGCGTGCCACGTTTTAGACTTGTGCGCCTTAATGCCTTTTCCATTTTTTGAATTCTTTCACAAATTTTATGAAAATCATCTTACTTAAGAGTTAATTTATTCATCCTTTGTGCAGATTCGATGGTTACTAAGGGAATTGGAATGGCTGATGAACTGGCTAGCAAGCAGATTGATGACATGATGAACATCATTGGCCATGATTACTATGATATCTGTGACAACACTCTCCCAGATTTGGCTAAGTACTTGAAGAAATACCTTCATAATTTCCCACAGAGCATCTATCTTCCTCTGTGTGGTCATGGTCATCTGCAAGGAATCAGTGTTCCAGATACAAATAACTATACGCCTGAAATGTAGCTGCACTGTTACTCCTCAATTTCGGTTACGCTGTGCATTAAGATAAACAACAATGGTGTGAACTTTCAAATTCCTCCATGTCATTTCCATACAGATATGAAAATGGAAAACCCATGGGCTGAAATGTTTTCTGCTGCTAGTTGGTGGAGAGAAGACAGGCATGGAATTAGAGCAATATCTGAAAAGAGTACTCTCTCCAAATGGATCTTTACTTCCAATGCTCTATTTTAAAATCCATGTATCCATCTTCCATGTCTCTTGGACAGAAATCAACAGAAAATTTTCTCAAACCGCACTAATGAACATTCTTTTACATTTGTTCTAAGAAGAGCTGGTATCACTGCATCTCTTATGGTATCCAGTTGAATGATAAATTCGAAGTGGTTGCTGATGAAGATCGGGATTCCGTAAATCAAATAATAAGTTATGTTGAAAGCCTCTTGTAATTCTTGAAAATGAGAAGATACTTCAGTCTGTGGATGTCCTTCTAACTCTTGTGCATCAATGAATAACACTTTCACCTTCACTCATTTGTACCTGCATTCTCTTTTGCTAAATGATTTATATTTTACCTAACCCATTGGGTATAGTAAGCATAGTTTGATTTTTTCTCGGATTAATGTAAATAACCCTAAAAACTTCAAACCTTTTAATTGCTCAATGTTACCAAAATCATACAAAATGTATGTTTAGTGAGCTGGGAACTTGACTTTTATTCAGAGTTCCCTTGTCTTTTGTGGGCAGTTTAAAGTCATTCACGTCGGACATAAAAAGGATAATGTTTAAGGTCGAAATAGATTTGACTGAAATGGATTAGAATTGACTCAATTCCTTGAAAATTCATCTGAAAACATATTACCATACTCAATTATGTGGGAAAATATGTAAGCTATGACTTAAGAATATTTGAATATGAGGAATGACATGAAAAAAGAGCTAAAAGGCATTGGAAGAAGTAGTTTACAAGAATGAAGTTACCATTATTTAACAAACCCGTTAGGGGGTTAAATTATGCAGGGCCACCTAAGGGCATTGGATGCATAGTTAAATAAACTAGTATCAGTTGGCTAACAAATATGTTAAGGATGGCTATTTTTGCGGATCCCTACATACTGTCATTTTAAGACAAATAAGGACAAAAGAGGCATTCTTCCCAAGAATGAAGTTACAACAATCTGACAAACCCATTAGGGGGTTGAATTATGCAGGGCCACCTAAGGGCATTGGCTTCATAGTCAAATAATAGTATCTTTTGGCTAACAAGTCTGTTATGTAGACTGTTTATGTAAGGCCTCCTATGGGCACATGCTGCATAGTCAGACAAAAGAACTTTCAGAAGTTTGACATTTTTGTGACTAGAAGTCATGAAATGGGTTATGAGGATCTGAAAATATTTAAGGCTGGGATTATGACACATAAAGATGGATATTGTTCAAATATATATAGAGATACATAGATCAATGCTAACCATAATCATGTTGTGGATGGGTCCTGAATTGAAATGTTGGACTTCACTACGTAACCCATAAGGATGAGAATCAAGCTATACGTAGTTCTTAAACTACATTTTAACGTCATGTGGGACAAAAGGATTAGAGATCTTAGTTTAGGGACATAGAGCTTGGACCATTGTAAGAAATACACAGTGTGTGTTTTCATGGGGACTTTTCAGCCAAGGGACTGAAAGTGGAATTTGGGGATAGGCCCAAATACTTGGGGCTAGATTCGAGGGACACTCGAACTTTCCTATGTATCCCATAAGGATGGGAATCAAGCCCACATAGTTCTAGAAATACCCTTTGTACAAATTTGGTTCATACATGTCAAGGGTGAAAAGGGGACTTTAGTATAATGATGGTTTAACCCAAGATAAAAGGTTTGGGCGTTGCCATG
The DNA here is from genome assembly GCA_963277665.1 of Viscum album. Lineage (NCBI taxonomy): Eukaryota > Viridiplantae > Streptophyta > Magnoliopsida > Santalales > Viscaceae > Viscum > Viscum album. Next base: position 1,675,533,922 of record OY728159.1, on the reverse strand, counting down.
TATGCATGTAGTCTTTGAAATGAAACATGATTGAAAAATCAATGTAAATAATGGTTCCCTCTCAGGTGAGGGTATCAAAGAATATTGTAGTTTATTGTCATACTGGACAAAATTGTTGTATAGTTTAACGTAGTATAACAAGGACTAAAGTGATCCAATGTAATGATATTGATTCTAGGGGCAGTTTCACGAATCAACATCGTATGAGATGGAGGTGAACCGATGTGTAGATATTGGTTTTGGGCTTGAACCTTGGGAGGTTGCCTACATACCTAGCCTAGAAGGCAAGGATCAAAGTCCTTGTAGTTCAATTAAGGAATGAATTAATGATCAATTTGTTCTTGGGGACAATAAACTTAATAAAAAAATGTTTTCGGGACTTACACATGGTTAGCGGCCCAAAGAGAATTTTATGGTTGATTTTTTCTCTAAGCTCACGTGATTCATGCTCGATGTGAGAAACAAGAGGTAACAACAACCTTAATGATGCATAGTTTAATGTCATGTAAGACATATAAAGGTACTTTTCATTTTAGAGTCTTGTAGTTAGGACTATTGGTGCTGTATAGTTTAGTGTCATGTAGTAGGGAAAAAGTACAGTTTAATGTCATGTAGGACGTATCACGGACTTTCTGTACAGTTTAGCATCATGTAGTTAGGACGATGGGGACAATAGAGTTTAATGTCATGTTGGACGGAAGGGGGACTGTGCATTTTAATGTCATGTAGTGAGGACAAAAGAGTACACCATTTAACGTCATGTTGGACGCATTGGAGATTTTTCCATAGTTTAGTGTCATGTTGGATGAAAGTGCGAATAGTTTAAGGTCATATGCATGGACCGTGGAAGGTGCAGTTTAATGTCATGCTAGACAAAAGTGTAGTTTAAGGTCATACAGGAACTTTGATGATTATGTAGTTTAATGTCTTTCCGGACGTAAGGGACTTTTATATAGTTTAGCGTCATGTAGTTAGGACATAACATTTTAACGTCTTGCTGGATGTAAGGTACTTTCAAATAGTTTAGGGTCATAAGCATGGACCGTTGATGATGCAATTTAAGGTCATACATGACCAAGTTGCATTTTAAGGTCATACTGGACCAAGTTATAGTTTAAGGTCATACTGTACCACTTCTGTATAGTTTAACATCATATAGCAAGGACATCAGAGGTAATTTGTAGTTTATACAAAATACATCTTCAAAAATCTGGCATTGGTTGGAGTAGTGATGAGTTCTCCATCCATCGAGATTAATGAATAAGATCCATTGGAGTAGACCCTATGTATTGAATAAGGTCCTTCCCATTTTGGATCATGTTTGGGAGGTTTCTTTCCTAGTATCATTGGAGTTCTGAGAACTAATACCAGTTCTCCCTGAGTGAATTAACGAAGATGAACTTTTTTTCTAAAAGCTCATGCTATTTGATTCTGGTAGACTTCCAAGTGGTGCAAAGTGAACAATCTTTTCCCATATAACCATTCCAATTCATTCAATCACTTTAGAGATTGTTCATGTGTATATGATTGATCACAAATGGAAACTCTGAGTGAGGGTAGTTGAACTTCAATGGGCAAGATGGCTTCCGTTCCATATACCAATGAATATGGAGTTGACCGAGTTGCAGTGCGGCTGGTAGTTCGATAAGCCCATAAAGCATGAAAGAGTTTATCAGGGCATGACCTCTTATCTTTATCCACCATCTTTTTCAGTATATTTGAAAGAGTCTTGTTAAAGGCTTCTATTTGGACATTGGCCGCTGCATGATACTGAGATGAATGGTTGGATTTGATGTTGTATTCTTGATACAACTTCTTCACCTCGGATGAACAAAAATTGGTGCCATTGTCCGTCAATATGGTATGAGGGACACCAAATCGGGTAATGATGTTAGACTTGATAAAGCTAACAATGCATTTTGAACTGACTTCCTTGAGAGGTATTTCCTCTTCCCATTTGGAAAAGAAGTCAGTAGCAGTAAGAATGTACTTATACTACTTGGTCGTAGCTGAAGGGTAAGGTCCCACCACATCCATTCCCCATGTGGAAAATGGCCATGAGTATTTAGCTGTATGAAGCAACTCTGGAGGTTGATGAATGAAGTTGGCATATACTTGGCATGAATGACACTTCTTTGTCAAATCGACATAATCTCGTATCATTGAAGGCCAAAAGTATCCAAGCCTTCAAATCTGATTAGGCAGTCTATGTCCAGACTGGTGGGCACCACAGAATCCTACATGCACTTCTTTCATGACAACTATTGTCTCTTCACCATCAATGCATCTGAAGATAACTCCATCAAAACCACATTTGTAGAGAATTTTCTCTAGGTGATCTGGGCTATCAAAAAGAGTAAAATTAACCACATGTCGCCGGATTTGTTCTTTCTCAGCTCTATCAGATGGAAGTGTTCAATTTTGAAGGTATTCCCTGATAGGTGACATCCATCCTGTAGTATGACCATATGGTTCTGGAATGGGACAAATTTCATTAATTTCTTATGTTTTGATTCGAACATAAGGTGAAATTGCACGACGGTGGGAAATACTGAAGGTTGTCTCATCCCAATTTGGATCTACCAGAGATGTGGCTATATTAGCCAATGCATCAGCTTGAGCATTTTGTGATCTGGGGACATAAGAAAATGTCGGTTCCAAAGGGAATTCTGCCATTAACTCTCTGACATAATCATACAAAGGGATTAGTTCTTCCTTTCTGATAATATAATCTCCATTGACTTGTTTGATTACCTGGTCTGAATCACCTTTCACCTTTAAGTGATTCACTTGTGCTTGAAGCACTAATTCCAAGTCTACGATGAGAGCTTGGTATTCTGCTTCATTATTGGTACCACCTTCCCACAATAAGAAGGAATAAGGTAACACTACATTTTCTGAAGAAATGAGCTCAATTCCTAAGCCAACTTTGTTGAATTTAGGATTTTCCATTTTCCTCCCTGTTGGACTTCTGGAAGCACCATCAAAATAAATTTCCCATGCCTGATGATTTTATTGAATAGAGAAGACTTCCTCATTAGGGATTTCAATATCTGAAGATGTATCTTCCACTGAAGGGTGTTCAGCCAATAAATCATCCAGATCTTGGCCCTTTATCGCCTTTTGAGACACATACTGAATGTTGAATTGCTGCAAAATAACTGCCCACCTTTCAAAACGTCCTATAAGCATTGGACGACTAAGGATAAATTTGAGCGGTTTATTGCGTGATACCAATTAGACCTCGTGATGTTGCAGGTAGTGTCTCAACTTATGAACTGCAAAGATTAATTCCAAGCAGCACTTCTCAATACATGAATACCGGGTTTCTGCTTCAAGTATGGTTTGACTGAGATAGTAGAGACTATTTTCATTCCCATCATCATTCTTTTGAGCAAGAAAGGCACCCAATGATCACTCTAGAGCTGTCACGTAGAGGATAAGTGGTCTTCCTTCAACAGGTGGCATGGGTATCGGTGGACTCAAGAGGTATTTCTTGAGAATATCGAATGCTTCTTGACATTCTTCAGTCCACTAGTAAGTGACTCCCTTCTTCATCAATTTGGTGAAGGGTAAACTTTTGCCTGCCAAATTGGCGATGAAACGCCGAATATAGGTTAAGTGTCCTTGAAGTCCTCTTAATTATTTCAAATTGTGAGGAGGTGACATACCAAGGATTGACTTGGTCTTCTCAGGATCGACTTCAATACCATGATGACATACAACAATGCTGAGAAATTTTCCTGAGGTTACCTTAAAAGCACATTTTAAGGGGTTCATCATCAAATTATGTTGTCGAAGCTTACAGAATATGACTTCCAAATCAGCCAAGTGATTAGAAAGTTGTTTGGATTTAACCACCAAATCATCTACATATCATTCAAAAAACTTCCCTAATAAGGGTTTGAAGATACGATGCATGGCACACTGATAAGTTGCACCCGCATTCTTTAAGCCGAAGGGCATTACCCGGTAGCAAAACACACCCTGAGAGGATATGAAGGTTGTAGATTCCTCGTCTTCTGGGGCCATTTAGATATGATTATATCCAGAATATCCATCCATGAAGGAAAGTGCTTCATAGCTAGCTGTTTCATTAATTAGAAGTTCTATAATCGGAACTGGGAAATCAACTTTAGGACAATGCTGATTAAGAACTCTGAAATCGATGCAAACTCTAATTTTTCCATTCTTTTTCTTTACAGGGACAATATTAGCCAACCATTTGGGATATTGAACTTCTCTAACGATGTTAGATTTGATAATCTTATCCAGTTCAGCTTCAATTTTGGAAGCATAAGTTGGGTGTGTTCTTCTCGCGGCTTGCTTAAATCCTCGACGTTCTTCTAGTAAACCCAAATGATGAGTAGCAACATCAGGATCAAGCCCAAGAATTTCTGTATAGTTCCAAGAAAATATATCTCTATTTTGATTTAGAAAATAATTATTCATCTCTTGATCTTCAAGAGTCATGGACGCACTGATTAAAGTGGGGCGTGAATCTTCTTTTGTACCCAGATTTATTTCTCTGAGTTCATCCACATTGGTAGAGATACCCTCTTCAAATGCTGGAGGAGAATCTCTATGATCTTCCTCTTCTGCTTCATCATGTGTTATTTCTTCCTTTTCTACTTCCATAGTAGATGATAAAGTATAATTCTCATCATCCAAAGAGATGTAAAATTTTTCATATCTTGAAGAAGAAGCATCCATATCTGACCCGATTGATGATGAAGGGTCTTCTTTGAGTAATAAAGAGGAGATGATGGATTGAGAATCAACATCATTGTTCACCTCCAATGTTGCTATAACTTCTTTTGGCCTAATTGGTGAAGCATAGACTTGTTGGATTTCAGTAGATGAAATGAAGACGTCACCATTTGTGCTTTCATCACTACTTAGTAGATTACCAATTTCTCCCATGTTGTCTGGCTCAATTTCCGTAATTGACATTATGGATCTTTCCATAAGATTATTTTGATTTGGGTCTATCTTTTCAATTTGACTGATTGGAATCACATAATCTATACTCACATGTGTAAATGGATTTACTGGAATTTTTTCCAAACCATATGGAGCATTAACTTTGGTAATCTCCTTTGTTATAGATTTCTCCCTTTGCTTCATGTGATAGAATTCCACCTCGATGTATTGAGACTCACATGTCTTGAACGGGGCCTTATCACCATACAATGTCCAAACTTGACCATCAAATCAATATTTGAGACATTGATGGTATGATGAAGGGATAGTCGCATGCTGATGTAGCCAGGGTCTTCCAAACAAGATGTTGAAGGATGAGTCTTGATCAATAACCATGAAATCTGAATTGGACACAAGATCTCCAAACTGAGTTCTGAGTGTAACTTCACCCAGTGGTTCTTGTTTATTTTTATAATATCCTTGTAACATCATGGTAGAAGGAGATAAATCAGATTCCGTGAGGCCCAATCGACGAAGTATATGAATGGGCATGATGTTGACTCCTGAACCATTTTCAATGAAAGATCTTCAAACATCCACACCATTGACCTTGCCAGACAAGTACAATGGTCTAATATGTCCATGCATAACATCATCTTCATCTTAATCAGTAAAAGATATTATTTCATGGCATTCTGCAGGATTATTCTCTATGTGATAGACTTCAACTGCAGCAATTTTAGTTTGAAACTCCTGAGGACTTGACAAAGCCTCGTTGAGTGCTTCCCGAATATCTTTTGACAGATTCAGAGCAACCAGAATTGATAAATTGGCTGTTACTTGGGCCAAGTTTTTCAATATATCATACGTTTGATCCAAATGTTTTCATTTCCTAATAGGAATATGTGGTTTAGCAGGTACCTTGGAAGCAGATGCTTTGGAAGTTGATGCATCTTGTATTGGGATTGGAGTTAGCAATATTCCTGGTTTTGGAAGATTAGACCGATTAGATCCATTTAATTGATGAGAGGAAGAAGATGGAAAATTCAACTGGTCTTCCAAAATAACTATTCCAGGACTGAATTTGCTATTGGTAGAAGAACTTTCTTGTTCTTGCTGAGATCGCTAAAGAGCTCTACCATGAGTTTCTACTGCGTATACAGTTCTAGCAGGGGTAGAATTGGAATAGTGGGTTTTGAAAGATCCACGTCTTCCCCTATATCCTGAGCCCCTGGAACTTCCTCTGATTCCTCTGTTTGATACAGGGAATTCAGGCTCATTGAAATCGAAACTGCGACTGGCATATGGATATGTTAATTGAATCATATTAATAGAACCAAATATTAACTCTTCATCTGATGAAGACTCTAGCTGATTAGCCTATTTAGGCTGTGCCGTTTGGTGGGGCGGGGCCCGTGGTTTTGAAGTAGATGGCATGGAGTCCGCAAAAGTCAAATACAACTTAGGCTTTGACACATACTAATCTTCTTCTGATTCTTTTTCTTTCTTTGAATCATGCCATTTCTTTGAGGACTTTCCCTCTGACAAAGAGGTTTTTTCCGAAACATTCATGGCAGAAGACACAATTGGTTTCATTAATTGTGTTCGAAAAATAATGTGAGTTCGATTGATTATTTTTCTGACCATCCAATCATCATACTTCTGTGCATTTTTGCTTTTGACTTCTTTCCATTCACCTTCCTCCTCTGGAACTGTAGCAGTGACACATGCTACCTGGGCTGAGGAGCCTTTCAATGTGACCTATCCGGAGTTGACCATATTTTGCAGGAGGTCTTTGAAGACAAAACACTCTGGGATGGGATGCCCCAACATTTGATGAAAATGGAAATAATTGGGACGGTCTTCATCTTCTTTCTTGTTTGGCCTCTTAGGCATTGGAAATTTAACCAAATTGTTTTCCAGAGCCGAAATGAAATAACCAGGAACTTGTTCATTTTAGAAAGAGTATGTTTTTCTCTTCAGATCCTCAAATTGTTTTCGTATTTGATATCTTTGATCTTCTGGAAGAAAAGTCCTTTGTTGTTGGTGCTCAGAAGGTGGAGCCCTTTTAGAAGATGGAGGTTTTGAGGTAGAAACAGGTACATGTTCTTGTTTAAGCATAACTGTAGCAGTTTCTGCTTTACCCATTCTCCTTCCTGGAGATGATGGAATTACACGAGATTTATCCTTATCCTGTATAAGGGAATCTTGAATCTGCTGAGTGATTGAAGTAAGGTCTCGAAACCCTCCTGTGTATTTCACAGGGATTAATGGCGTGCGTAATTCGTCACACAGATTTTCCACACAGATTGGAAACAATTATTCTTGAGGGAGTGATAAACTCAAGGAATATGTTAATCCCTTCCATCGAGTAATGAAATCAGAGACTCTTTCATTCTCCCTTTGCTTACAATTTGTATGATTGAAAACTGTTGTCTTTGGAAAAGTTGAGCTGAACTGAAGGAGGAATTTTTGGTGAAGATCCTCCCATCCGGTAATTGACCGGGATTGCAAGCTTGTATACCAAACAAAAGATGGTCATTGCAAGGTTCACACGAAGCATCTGAGTTTTACTGCTTCTTGCTGCTCTGGAGTTCCCATCATAGGATCGCAACAAGACACGTAATGTGTCAAATGTTGCTCAGGATCGCCTGATCCATTGAAAATAGGGAATACATGATTCCCAAAACTGGATGGAGGAGAAACTAAATCTTCCCATTCAGGGTAAACTTTTTTTTCTGGTTGAACTTGCACATGTTTCCCTTCGATAGTTTCTAACTGAGCTGTTAATGACTCAATAGTAGTTATTAACTTTTGAGAAACACCCGGTTGAACTTGGACTTGGGTTGGTGCAATGATTAGATCTTTGTCAGATGTGGCGATTGGTGCTGCGACTGATGGTAGCACTGCCAACTGTTGTTGCACTTGACCCGTCGGATTAGACCTGTGAGGGTGTACTGATAGAGGAAGATATTCTTGATCCATCTCAGTAGCTGTAACAAATTTCTTTGGCTGACTGACTCCATCATGCTTAAGAAGAAGACTACTCTGATGTAGTTCTGTATTCAACCTTCTTAATTCTTTCATTTATTCCTCCTGTTGTGCAAACCTTTGCTCTAGTGAGAGAGATTGACCTTCTCCTAAGGAAGGATATGAAACCTGGTTCTTTCCCTTCCTTTTGTTGAATCCTTTTAGGAGAGGGGGAAGTGGGTTACTCGAAGGATTACCCAGATTCTGAGTAATCCTTTGACTTTTTGTACACACACCTTCTTCATTTGTGTCGGTTAATACATATTCTTGAACATGAACCTCTTCATCTGAGTCCCCTGATCATTTTGTGGATCAGCAATAATGGCATTGATGATATTGATTGATTCATAACTCATCACATCCCTTCTATCAGCATTTCTGTGATATTTTCTTCTTCCATGTCTTTGATGAGACATTACCTTTTGTTGATTCGATCCCTCAGGAACTTCTTGACGAACCGTAATTTGGAGGGACTCTCTTGATAATTTGGCTCTTCGTTCCTCTTGAGGTTTCTTCCCCAATCGAGAAAAGACCGACTTTCTCTGAGGAGGGGATTGATGATTTGAAAAATTCCCCAGTCCAGTGGACTGGGGGTGTTCCTGCTGTTCTCGCTCAACTCCTCAAATCATATTTGTTGATTCTGAGGGTTGGTTTAAAAGAGTCCCCAGTCTGGTGAGCTGGGGTAGTTCTTGACATGCTATGTCTGAGTCTTTCTTGAAAGTTCTCCTGATCTTCAAACCTTAGTCTGGAAATTAGCTGGATGCATTAACCTGTATCCGCTTTTATTACCAAGTTCAAAAGACCGTTGGATGTTTTCTGACACTTCTGTCACTTCGTGACATGCTTGCTCCAAACAAGAGGTTTGTTTAATATTCTCGTTTTCATAATGAAAGAGTAATTCAACAACTTGTTCTCTGTATTCTTGACTTTGAGAGGAACTAGTTGAAGCCCGTTCTTGGGAAAGCTTTTGATTACAAACAAAGCCCATTGACTATGGCCGGTTATGGGCAATAAAATTTCATGAGACCATTTCCGGCGGGCTTTGTTGACTGGAGAGCACCATGAAATTCAGTGCTCCATGAACACCCTATCCTCTAACATGAATACCAGATAGGGCATTGGCAATTAACTGACGCAATCTTCTTAGTGCGCCAAGTCATGAATGTTGAAGGGCTCTCTACTGCTTTTCTACCTTCGGATATCGAGAGACTGATAGAGGTGCCAATTAAATCTGATGCTATAACCCTTCTATTATCTTAAGATGATTTTCATATTCATCATAAGATAATTCTTTCTCTTTCAACTGAAAAAGAGTTTTCCATATGTTGAGATGAATATCAAGAATTTCATCTTCCCTCAACATTTCTGGAATATTATATTGAGAGTCATCCAGAGGCCAAAATATAACTGGCACTTCACCTTTCGCCAGTTGTTTTATCATGTTCATCATTTCCTCTTTATCATTTGATGAATATTCTTCTACCTGATTTAAACAGAGTTGGTGTTTCCTTGTTGCTTCATTGTATTCAACAGGATTGGTAGAGAAATCATTGATCAAACTAGAATATGCATGACTTTGTGGTGGTTCGGAGAATGGCCTACACCCTGTGCTATCTTCTGATTGAGAAAGTATTTCACCTCCTAGCGATGAAGCTTCAGACATGACTGGTTTCGCATTTGCAAGTGCCTCAAGATAAGAGGGATTTCTCGGCACTACATTGTCCACTGGAGTATTTTCTAGGAAATGTGCATCACTACTGCAGAGAGGACTTTCGCAGTGAAATTCATCATCATGGGGAGGACCACCATAATGGGTTACAGAAAAAGATGAGATCTCTTACTCCTTGGTCTTCTGACCACACAGAGGGTTCCTGTGGCTCTCATCAGAAGATGAAACTTCGAGATCGACCGAATTATCATGAAGCAAGCCTTCATGAGGAAGTGTCTATTGAAGACCTTTGGAATTAATGTTCCCACTATTGGGAAATGAGGGAGAAGAATCTTGAATTTAAATAGATAATTGTCTGAGGGCTTCACGAACTCCAACATCGATCAAGGCCTTGTTACAGATTGGCTCTTGATCTCCTGACTGTGCTGGGCTGGTCTTTTTCTTAGATGCTTTCTTACTCGCCTTGAAAACCACTTGTTGACGATGGTGGCTGCTCTGAGTAGGTGTATATGCCTGATCAGGAAAGATGGCCAGGTTAGGCTAACGATCTCCACTCAAATTAGGTGTATGTGCCTGACATGGTTGTCCGTATGATATGGGGGAGTATGCCCCACAACCCTCTTGGACTGGAACAGATGTGTGTGTCTATTCTGGAGTTAATTGTTGATGTGTCAATCCATTGGTAGGGATAGATTTATGTGTCTTTCCCTGAGATTCCTCTAAAGTTGTTATAATATCCTGGCATGCATCCAGAATATGAGCAGGGATTTGCTTCTGCTCTTTCACCATTGATAGAATATGATTGGTGACTTCAGCTGTCGGAATGGGAATATACGTCCATTCCGGGCTTGGAGAAGGAGTATGTTCCTGCTCCTGTCCTCTTTTTCCTGTCAGTGAATCCTGACAGTAATCAAGTGTGGGGGCAGAGAGTTGAGTCTGACTCCTATTTGTTGTTGGGGATTTCCGACTAACTTCTCTGAATGCTACCAAGAGAGACTATTGGTAGGCTTGATTAATACTAGCAGGTGTATGTGCCTGCTGATTTCACTTCGCCAAATGTGGTTGAAGATATCCATCATATGTAGTCAGATTAGCCTGCCGACTAGCTGATGATATATAAACAGGTGTATGTTCCTGCCTATAGTACTCCGCCGGAATTGCCAGGTGGGATTGGCATGATGCTGCCAGACGAGTCTGCTGGACAACATAATTAAAACGGGCATGTGTATGTACCCACTCATTACTTGCCACCAAGTTAGGTTGGTGGACTTCTCCGGAGATGGTAGAGATGAGAACATGCTCATTGTTGACCGGATTCCTCCTCTGGTGGTTCATCTTTCTTGCTCGGGTTCGAGGAACCTGAGTCGAACACCTGAAGTCGGTACCCTCATCATGTTGAGGGTGCACTGCCACACGAGTCTGGCAGCGATTGTTGGTGGGAGCCCTCAGGAAGGACTCCCGTCTGTTTGAATTAAGGCCCTGAGGGACCTTCTCATTCACCTCCCCAGAATAAGGGAGCGAATGGTGATTGTGTTCTAGGGATAACGACCCGAAATGGTTGGAGACGGTAGTCAGCACTGCCTGCTTCTTGATCACTGGTCGTCGTTGTTCGGACGACCGATGTGAGTTGTTTACTTGGAGGGCTTGTCGGGTAGCCTCCAGAGTTTGGATGGTACCGTGTTGACGGTACTCCTTAAACAGCACGTTTGATACCCAGTTTTGAAGATGCTGAGTAGGTGATATCGTCCTTAGAACGGACGATGATCCAGTAGGAGTAGAAGGAGTGGAATTTGCAGCAGTGGTATTCACAGGTGTGAACTTGAGAGCAACCATTCTAGAAATGCAGAAGATCTTGGAAAAGAGTGCCTGTTTGACATAACACACGTAATCAAGATAAATTCATCCACTACATCTTTTGGATGATCACATTTTTCAATTATTGTTTTTGTTGGCCCTCTCATTGAGTTTTAAATAGGGGCCTAACAAATTGGTAAAACATTATTTTAACTTGGTTAAGGATTCACGTTGGGTTCACCATTTTTGTTTCCCTCGGATTGCGGGGATGACCTCCTCTTGATGGGAGGTTCAAAAATTCAGATCAGTTTCTAACGGGTTTGTTTGTAGAACCGGAAACATCCAATTATTCCACATCCATTTGGACCTACTTTCCAAAGGCAGGAGCTCATTAGTTTTTGGACTGATGAGGCTTAGGAATTTTCATTGGTCGAGAGGATGGGAGGTCGGACTCAACACACCTTATTTAGGGGAATTATTGCATACTACAGGACTCCCTTTATATATTTAAGTTATGTTCATGAATCCTTATTACGTTACCAAGTATAAAATGATCTTTCCTTCTGATCTGACAATCAATGATAAAATATGTTGGAATTTTAGAGAATATTTTATATGTATTCGAGGTTATTCATCGATAGAGAATCATCTGTATTTATTAGAGATTCTTGGGCAATGGTATCCTTCGAAAGATTTATATAGAAGTCTCTTGGTCATTATGATGACTATGCTGGTTTTAAAGCCACTCAGTGGGGCACTTGAAGTATATTGTCATTCAGAAGGACATGGATTATTTCAGAGTTGGGATCGAACCCACGGATGGGCTACCTACGTATCCTTTGTTTAGAAAAAGGAATCAGAACCCACGTAGTTCCAGTAAGGGAGTATGATGTTTATTATTGATGGCTCCAAGAAAGATTTCATAATTACTTTTACACTATAAGCTCACGTGAGTCATGCTCGATGTGAGAAACAAGAGGTATTGGTAAAACTTAGACAACTGTTCCATCAAAAGATGCAATCATAAGAAATAACGTGGGGCTTATGTTTGTATGACTTCCCAGATAAATGAAGGTCAGGATTTAGTTTAGGGAAGAAATCTAGGAGCAGGGTCCATAAAGGTATATGTGCTTCAGGGAGATTTTAAATACTCTAACTTGGGGCTTACTTCTGAAAAGGAGACCCAAATTAGGAGAGGACTTATGATTAGGATTTACATCTGAAAAGAAATCCCAGATCAAAGGTAAATTAGGACTGGTTAAGAGAAATTAAGACTGGGGCTTACTCTTGGAAAGGAGGCCCAGGTTAAGTGATTTGAAAAATTAAGGTACTTGGGGATTGCTTCTAAGGAGGATGCCCATGTTTGAGACTGGGGATTACTCCTGAAAAGGAATCCCAAGTTAAGAGAATTATGGTTGGGGCTTACTCCTAATGAGGATGACCAGATTTGAGAATTATGACTGGAGATTATTCTTGAAAATGAGGCCCATGTTAAGAGAATCTCTCATCATAAAGGATGAGGAGGAATGAATGAAATCTCAATCTTTTAGTGACATAAAGAAGTATAAATCCCTTGGTTTTGAGATATATTCCACAGAGTTCCTTTCAGATAAGGAATCCAAATCATGAAATCATGCCCTAAATGGATGTGAAGAGTGTCTTGAAGATTGAATCTTGAATAGGAGAGGTGGAATGGCTTAAGAGGTATGAAATGGGCAAGAAGGGCACCCAAAAAGGCAGGGGCCCGCAAGTCCTGGTAGGCGCGCAGGTACTGCGTGGGCGCGCAAGTCCTGGTCGCGCAGGTATGCCTATGCGACACATGGGTTACTTGCGCGACGGTTAACCAGCAGGGTAATACTTGAGCGAATCTTGATTAAAGCCTTCAAAATCCCCTTGAGGTTCTTATAGAAGAGGGGTGCACATGTTCTATTTAAAGAGTAAGGCGGCACACAAGTGTGTCCTTTTCCCTTAAGGGATGGCCACTCAGGCGTGCAAGTGTTTATGAGTTTCAATACTTAGGCCTTCCTCCCCCACTTTAGATCTTCCGTTCTAGGTAAGAAATTACCATAGAAGTGCTTCAGAAGCTTTGAGAAGAGACTAGGGTGTCGGGAGCTCAAATATGAGTTTCTAGAAAAAATCCTCCTCATGGGGGCGGGGGCACAGGGTCTATTTATAGGTAGGAGAATACCCCTGGCGGTTATCACTTAGGTCGTGCAAGTCACTTGTGCGACCATCATGCATCACGCAAGTATACTTGCACGACTATGATAGAACTTGCGCAGAACATGTTATCTTGATCCCTTGTTCATTCCTTTGTCAATTTTTGATGTTTTCCTCAAAGGATGAATCAATTTGTGCTATGTCAATTCCCATTCCATTATTTTAGACAATGTGACGAAAAGGAGCATCAATAAATGAAAAGGAGTGTCAACACTCATGCATGATTTTATTTATGTTCATACATCACTATAGTAACGGGAGAAAAGTGTATTTTGTTTAATGAAGAAGTAAGATATGAAGGGGAAGTTTTTTAATCTTTCATACCCTGATTCAACCCCCTCCCCCCTCACACGGTACATAACCTAGTTTCAATAAAAATTATAATCATAGTAAAGTTTTATTTTAGATTTTCTTTCTATGAGGTTTCAATGTAGAATGTCAATCATGAAGGTATTTTGATCTTTAATAAAATAAATTTTCAATTATGGAAGAATCAGAAATAACACTACTTCTAATATTTAGAAATATATGTATTTATAGTTGTAATGAATTGTATTTCAGAAAGTGGGGATAGTGGTGGTTCATCTAATGATAACTGATGGGAATTGGGTGATGATTTGAAAATAATCAATGATTTATGGGACCCCTATCCAATACAATATATACAAAGGTGATTATGTGTAAGTAATCACATGCTATAAAGTAAAAGTTACTAAATATTAATGAGGGTAACTCCAAATTTACAGAATAAAAACATCAAGTTATATGAAACAATTACGAGGATCTCAAAATGCACCCAAATGATTCTGTTGAGGCATTATTTGACAAGTTGAATGTTTTTTTGGAAGACAATAATGAATATGTAATTTTTTCTAATCACATTTTTAGAAGTCATCCTCAAATGTTCAATTTTAAAGGATCAATATTTTAAGATAAATATCAAAGGGAGATTATTTTAGATAGATTTAATATTATTGTACTTTCATATGAGTTGGGAATGATCACAATGAGTCTATGAAAAAGGATAAGAACACAGAGGTGGCATCCAAGGCCACAAAGAATCTCACCATTAAAGATGGAGAAGTGGATGAAGAGATGGATGGGGTGATTTGTTTCCTTTACTAAAATATAAAAAGGAGAAATGTAATGTTCAAAGGGGAAATCCAACTTTCAGGACTTCAATGTGGAAAGGTTATACACCTTTTAAAAAGGCTCCCCAACTAGTTTAAAGAAGATTATGAGGGTGAAGTTGAAATTACCATGAAAAATTCATCATCTGATGTGGAAGGTAATAGAAAGTTAAAAATAAATTTTTAAATGAAGAATCTCCCTTCACAACAAAATGATAGTTTAGAAGAAACTATGGTTGTATAGATGGAGAATTGAAAAGATCATGGAGAAAATGATATATTGTAAGTTGTCATTATCTCCTAAAAAAGGGAAGAAATTGAAAATTATGAAGAAGAAGTCAAAGGAAGAGTTTATATGAATGATTATTTAGAATCCTCTCTTGATGAGAATGTTGTTTGGAGAGACAAAACAAATAAACCCAATAGAGTGGTTCAATATGCCAAACATTATATGTAGATGTAAGAAGAAAAAAAGTATGATATAATGAAATAAATTGAAAAGATTATGTCTTTATATCTAGATAACTCTAAATTAGATGGTGAGTACAACCTCAATGTCAAGGAACATTAAAATGACATCGATGGTTTGAATAATGTATTGAAGGATCAAATAAAACATATTGGAGAACCTGAAGGGGAATTCTACATGTTATGTATAAAATTCAAGGACCCAGAAAAACTATTTACTCTGAATCTGACATTGGGAAATAATATCATTTATGTGATATCAATGATATAAGTAGAGCATACAGGTCCAACATAAAATAAGAAATAGTAATATTGAAATGATAAGGCTTGTATGATGCATAATCTAAAATAGACAGTAGTAAGGGTTGAAGTCATTCCATAAGAACCCTATCTGTGATTGAAGATTGATTTGGTTATGAATTAGAACCATAACAATAAACAAACCCAAAGGAAAACTAGTAGTGAATTAGTGACACATAATATTCCAACCCACACTAGATGTAATTGCTGTGGAAATATGGGACACTCACAAAATCTTTGTTCCATAGCCAAGAGACACTGAAGGGAACAATAAAAAAAGAGGCAAACAAACACATCTCAATCTTCTAATAAATCATTTGACGGACACTATTATAGGTTGGGGGGTTTCAGAAACACGACAAGATTTTTTCCATCAAAAGTATAGAGAAATGTGTTGAAAGATACTAAATGTGGTCATATGAAGTAGTTCAATGTATCATCTAATGAGATGAAAATGAAAAATCGATTTTCAAATTTGAAAAGTGAAGCTTTTCCATCACACTCTATGGAAAATCAATATTATTCATCCATATCAGATATGAAATAAAAAAACATAGATAAAAAATAAGAGAGATGAATATGCAGTGGTTGCAGAGATTTACCTTAAAGAATCATATCATTATGGTGTATGGATCCTTGAGAGTTGATGCACATCCCATATAAAAGGTAATAATTATCTTATTATAGGCATAAAATATGACATGGAGGTGTTGTGAAAACTTGGAGTAATGCAGTCTTGGAGATTATTGGCTCAATAAGAAAAGAAATGAGACGTACTGATGTATTAGTTTTTGAAGGTCTAAGTAAAAAATTTATCAATGTCAGTCAACTATGTGAATTAAGGAATTCTATAAGCATTATTAAGAATATTTTTATCATCAAAGGAAGAGATGGTGTAATTGATCTATAGGGAAAAAGAAAAAATGGGAACCTATACCTTCTAAGTAGAGAAGATGTTATGTGATTTTTATCTAGAGAGTATGAAAATATGTTGTGGCATAAACGAATTGGCCATCTATGCAAACCATCCCTAGAATATCCGGTCAATTTTTTTGAAATGTGATATCCCCATAATCTTTCACATGACTATACTAATACATGCAATTCTTGTCAATATTGGAATATTATCATAAATTGTACAAGGAAAAATAATTTAAAAAGACCAATAGATTGATTGAATTGTTTCATATAGATTTATGTGGTCCTATCTCTCCAATATTAAATGATGAAAATAGGTATTAAATTCTTTTCATTGATGATTTTAGCATAATTTTGTTGTTATTTTTCATTTTCCACAATTCTGATGGGTTCAATTTCATAAAACAGTGTCAGAGGGAATATTAAAGGATGATGGGAAAGAAGATTCTGAAGTTTTGTACTAATAATTGTATGGAATTCAGAAATATTCCAGTGGAATATTATCTTGAGAATCACGGGATAATGTGTTAGATTTCAGTAGTGATAATTCCTTAAGAAAATGGATTAGTTGATACTAGAAATTGGATCATAAAAAACATGTATAAAAAAATGATTATTTAAAAGGACCTACAAAATAAATAATGGAAAGAAGCACTCTTAACATTAGTATACATATCCAATAGAGATGTTTTATATATAAAGGAAAAAGGCTCTATATGAGTTTTTGAATGGGAAGAATACAAAATTGGAATACTTTTGAATCATTGAAATTAAATGTTTTATTCTCAATAAGTATAAACTTAGAAAATTTGAATCATTATGAGATAAGGGGATATTTCTTGGATATTTATGAGAATGAAAAGCATATAAATGTTTCAACAAGTGTATTTGAATGGTAGTTAAAATCAATTATGTCGCTACTGTAGATAATTATCAAAGTCTTTAACAATACATTAAATTATTCCCTGATGAATGTGATGAGGAGGTAAGCTCCTAAAGTGTAGTTGAAGTATAAAATTATGATTCTAGAGAATATAATAATTATTAAAAGGAGGAATTCAAATGTATATATTCACAAAAATATAATATTCAAGTATAAATTGATAGAAAAAAACATCATTGGGGATCAGGTAGCGCAGGCTCAAACCTGAATAATGAATTCATTTTAGAATGAAACCTTTATAACTTAAGTAGAGATTAAATGTTTTGATGAAGAATCTAGGGATGAGAACTGGGATCAAGAAAAAAATGAAGATCTTGACCAAATTTAAATTAATTAGACATGGGAGATTGTTTCAAGACTAAGAAATAGGGATGTCTCTAGTACCAAGTGGGTAATTCAAAACAAAGGGAATGAATATGGAACAATGATTTGAAACAAAGAACAATTAGTGTGCACGTGGTACTACCAGATAGAGTGTATTGATGTTGATGAAAAAATTTCACATGTTGTGAGTCTAAACATAATTAGATAATAATTTTCCATAATAGTTCAAATAAGGTAAAATTTTTTCTATATGTATATCAAGTTAGCATTTATGAATGGGGTTCTAGGGGAAGATGTATATATTTATTAGACAGATGGTTTTCTCATTCATGAAGATGAGAACATAGTTTCTCAGTTGAGAAAGGAACTCTATGGATTTAAGAAATCATGCAGAGCATGATATTCAAGATTGGATCAGTTTTTGAAGAAGTTTAGTTTTAGTGTGGTTGAGTTGATTACAAAATATATAAGAACAATGATAGTAATCAGTGAATTATATTATCATTGAATATCAAAGACATAATTTTTTGTGGATCAGATGATGAATAATGCAAACAGTTATCATATTTCATGAAATGTGATTTTGAAATGTCAATGATTGGTGAGTAGAATTGTTTATTAGTTTACATGTGACAAAATGAAGGAATGAAAATTTTATTAATCAATACAATTATTATTAAGATATTTTAATATGTTTTGGAATGAATAATTACAATGATATTAAGACTTTTATGGATACCTAGAAGAAACTACCATGAGATGATGAAGGTAAAGCAATTGATTTCACTAAATTTAGGAAGATCATTAGAAGTCTCTTATACATGGATATGATAAGAACTACTATTTATTTTTTCACATACCAATAAATAATGTATCAAATAAATCCTTAATAACTCCTCTTACTTGAATTTAAATTAATACTTATGTATATCAAGGTAATGGTGTATTTTGGTTTTCCTTACAATAAAAAATCCTTGCAAAAAGTTTTAGGCTATATAGATGTAGTTTGGGCCGGTTCAGTAATGATATAAATTCAACATCAGGAGTTTTATTCTACCTTGGTGGTTTGTATATTTATTGTCTAAGAGAGAAAAAAGATTGAATTTCATATACCACTATATAAGTAGAATATATCTTTTCCACTCAAGATTTCACATTGTTATTATGGATTAAGAAGCATATTGATGATATGGGAGTTCAAGTGAAGTCTTCAATTGAAATCTATTATGAAAATTCATGTACTATAAATATTATAAAAAATCATGTCCATCACTCAATAAAAAATAACATTTAAATAAACTATAAATTTATCAAGGAGAATTTGGAGCAATGAATTATGATACTGTATTACATGCCTATAGAACTATAGGTTGCAGACATTATGATTAATACCGTCCCCAAAGTAGTGTTTGAACATCATAGAACACATATTGAAGTTCAGTTAACTCCCCACACTTATAAATTATTGATGTGGGACCCCCTATACTAGAGGTATGATGTGTTTTTATGTAATTTACTAATCTTTTTTCTTTATCCTATGGAAGACCACAAATGAGTGACCTCCAAATTCATTGGTTAAGTGGTCTAATTTGTTGCTATAAAAGGGGAAAATGTATTAATCAAGATAGGGGGAGCAATAAAGTAGGAAGATATTTCATTCAGATGATTCTAAATATGATCATTCAAAGGTTATGTGTCATGAAAGATGAGGTTTGTTACGATATTAGTTTTCTTGTTTTAGAATGGAGGGATTGACTAATGAACTTTTCATATGACTAGTGTTACTCAGGCCGAGCATAGATCATGTTGTCTTAGAGTGTGTGTTGGGTAAAATATATTATTGTTACCTAAAACATGGGAATATAATGTTAGTATAATATGGAATAATCATTAACATGGTTTCAAAATGTGAAGAGTTGTCCAAAAACTCAAAGGTGGAGATTTTTAGGAAAAAATACCTCAAGGTAACATTTTAGAGTTTTTGGGTTGATTGTATTTGTTGAAAAAACATATTTGTGTTGTTAGTTGTGGAGTTCCTAATTTTTTTGATAAGTTATGTTGAAAAAGATTCAAGAAAAAAATAATGGATGCTCTGGAGGTGGTACAGAAAGATTTATATACAAAGTTGTCCCATTTCCTAGTCTTCTTTAATTTTTTGGGGTCCAAAATTTCCATGATGAAAAAAGGTATTTTATTAAAAGGAAGTATTTTCATTTAAAAGTAGATATTTTCTTCAAAGGGTGATGGTGATTCAAAAATATGAACATAATTCAGGATTCAAGATCATAATATCAAAATACAGCAAAGTTAATTATTGCACACAAGTTTAGAAAGTGCATTAAATAGGGTTTCTAACAACACAAATAGATATATTTGCACACACCCACGAAAGAGAGTAACTCTCAAAATATGACATAAAAAAAATAAGTTGTGTGATCACATAAATGATGAGTTCACAAAGTAAAAAACGTAATTATTTTACATCAAGGGTATTTTGGGTCTATAAATAGTTGGACACCACTATCATTTTATTATCTCAATCTTTAGAGAAAATATTGGTTCTGAATCACATATGATTTGTGCACAAAGAATAAAATTTGTATGAAAGAAGAGTTATGAAGATAAATGAATGAAATGTTTTTTTTATCACATAAGAGAACTTATTTTTTCATGACTATGTTATTTTCATTAAAAGTGTTAATGTTTCATGCATGTTGATGTTTTGTGACAATCAAAAAGTTGCATGAATGTTGAGATTTTCACGACGAAACAAAAATGTTGCACGCTAGTTGGTAGAGTTTCATAGAATCCATCCAAATATTACATGAATAAAAAACATTTGAACCTATATGGATATTCTTAGTAACTCTGTGGTAATGGGAAATTCATAAAGATGATTATGGAGTAAATTAATTATGAATTAAATGTGATAAATAACATATTGATTCAAGTTACGAAAGAGGAATTTTATGAAGGAGTAGTGAGAACACTTCAGTTTAGATAATATTGTTCTTTCAATTTGTGATTTTTTGTAAACTAGAAGGGATATTGAGTCCCCAACAAACATTGTTAATGAATTGATCTTGATCATAAAAGTGATCTATCTCGATCTTTTTTCCATGAGACTTAGTGGGTTTAATTAATCTGAATATTGCTATTGTAGGATCATTTTACATATCTCAGTGAGGGATAACCAAGTAAAATTGTTGCATCTTATTTATGATTTTATTTCAATTCATACACCTCTACAAGAAATAGAGAGAAGAATTTTTAGTCAACAACAATGTAATATATTTGGGTGAAGTTGTTTTAATATTTGATACCCAAATTCACCCCTATTATTATATATAACCTTGTTGGGATAACAAAACATGTTTCGAGATGTCTAGGGTAAGAAACAAAAGATTAATTAATTGAAACAATTATAGAGGGGCATGAAAAGGGTTGATTTAATATATATCTATAAATAGAAATGATCATCCTCAAAAAGGTTATCAGTTGGGGAATAATCCAAAAATAGAAGAGTCCTACATTAAATAAGATCATTCTCTAAAGAATAATGTACTCTCTAATGAAGAAGAGGAGTTATTACTTTTTCTACTCTGAGGTCTTCGTAGATCTGGTGTTTTTTCATCATTTGATTCTACTCTAATAATGAGAGGTAGGAAGAATACCTTCTAATGATCCAAGGGTTATGCATGTAACCCTAAAAATCCCATTATAATGGTATATTTAATGGGGAATTTAAGTCTAGTTTAATATTTAAATAAGTAAAATTAATTATTTATTTAACTAAACGCTCCCACAAAAAAATTATTTTATCCAAACATCCTACACTGAATAATTTTAGGTCATGCCTAGGGTAAAAATCACATTTCTAATTCAATCATTTTGGTAGATTTATAACCCAAGATTTTTTATTATATATCCCATCATCAATAAGAAATCACGTGGTCTTAATATGAATATATTTAACATTTTTATAAAATAATTTCCAGGAAAACCGGACTTTAGAATCTCATGTAGTCTCAAAAACTATCTCAAAAATTATTTCTAAAAATATTTGAATGTATTTAGAGGGAAATTTGGGATCTTACATAATTACCTCCTTTTATATTTTCATCCTTAAAAATAAAAAACTAAATAAAAATATTAGGATACAAAGCCCACAATTGGTTTTCCTACTTCCAGAAGCTCTCCTACATGCACCCTGCAGCCACATCACTAGAACTATGGGGACAGTCTATACAGACAGGGTCGTCAAATGCAGATAATTTATCACCACCATGTAGTCCACAAATGTGGGTCCATCCTTGATGTTAAGATTCTCCAGTCAATAACGTTTGTGGGGTCATGCATGTATTTATTCTTCTGCTATACATGGAAGATGTCATGAACCATCTACAACTGTGGGGGTTGCGAGAAGTGGTAGGAATCCTATCCAACCCTATGAAATATATCAAATAGCCTAATAAACCTCAAGGATATATTAGATCCTTGACCGAGTCTCTGTAATCTTCATCATTGGGAGTCTCTCAAGAAAATTTGGTATCCTTGCCCAATATCCAAGGGTCTATGATCTCAATCTGCATAATATTTATGAAATCTAAATGTTTTCCCTCATCCTTTCATGGATTACCTAGACCTTCTCCATAATTTCACGCACCAACTATTGACTAAAAAGAGATTCCTTATCGATCTCTATCTAGCATAAGGGTGACCTTCATGGCCTCCCTTATAGTTCCTCAAAAGTTTCCATACCGATCGTAGAGTGGTGGATATTATTATATATAAACTCTAACAAGGGAATGTGATCCTCCCATCTCTACCCAAAGTATACCATCCAATATCTTAGAATATCCTCCAATACATAGATAAAGCGATCGGGTTTCCTATATTTTTGGTGGTGGATGGCTATATTAATCCTCATCTAGGACCCAAATGCATCCAACAGGCCATTCCACAACCATGATGTGAACTGAGTGTCATGATAAGAAAAATATTTGAGAGAACCACATGATGGAAAAAGATATCCCATATGTATAACTACCCCAAACTCTCAACCGAAATCTACTCCCTGATAGAAAGGAGGTATATCGACTTTGTGAGTCAGTCAAATATCACCCAAATGGAATAGTTTTCATTCACTATATGTAGAAAACTTTTTACGAATTCAATGGAAATGTTATCCCATTTATAATTTAGGATATCAAGGGGATACAACAAAACTTCTAAAACCTAGTGCTCAACATTCACTTGCTGGCCGGTGAAGCACCGTGAAATGAACCCATCCATGCTCAGTCTCTTGTTGGCTCACTAAAACTACCTCTGAAGAACTCCATACATCTTCCCCACTTATGTATATACATCCAAATGATATTTGTGAAAATATCACATCACCGACTCCCGCATCATGATTAGGACCACCATCTATCCTTGGAAAATAATTACATGATTTCATCTATAAAATCCATCCAGTGAATCTCATGAGGATATATGATCATGAAAGACCTCAGAATAGATTTATCCTAAATAAGAATCAATCACACACTGAAAGAGAAAAGGAATCAAAACCATCCACTGATGGAAAGATGTTCCCTCCTGCACAACCAGGGTCAACATCAATGAAGACATCTGTTATGATTCCTCCTACACTAATTGAGGTTGGTGCCTCCTGCTAAGGGAATATTCCACCACATTCCCCTTCCTTATAGAATAGACTATCTAGAAGATATAGTCCTATAGGAACTCCAACCAGGTTGTTTTCCTCTGGTTCAAGTCTCTCTATGTGAATACATACCTAAGACTCTGATGGTATGATTACACAACAAAGCACTCTCCAAGAAGATATTTCTTCCACATCATCATACTAATGTCTACCACTAAAAGATATAGGTTATGAGTTACATATTTATTATCATGTGGTATAATCTACCTTGAACCATATGTGATAACTTCCTACTATTTCATCAACACAAGGTTGAGCCCAGCTCCCGAGGCATCACAATAAAATATGTACTTTATGACCTCATCTAGTCGTCTCAAAATATGATCACTTATATGAATTATCCATAAATCCTAAATTAATCTCTTGCAATGGTTTATTTAAGAAAAAAGACACCCATACTTTGCCAGGGTGGTCAAAGGGTCTATAATCCTGGACAATTCTACCACAAACCTCTTATAATACCCTGCCAAGATAAGAAAACTATGCACCTCTAACACACTATTAAGTGGGTCCCAAGAAAACAGTACATTAATAATCTATGGATCCATAAATAATACATGATAAAAATTATATTCCCTAGGAATTGAATATCATGAATCCCACACTAGATCTTTGAGAGATTATCATAAATTTGGTGCACCTGAAGAAAATATTAGAGCATCCTAAAGTGTGATGAGTGGTACTCATCTATTACAGAGTATATAAGAATGTAATAAACAATGAAAACAAAAAACGTCACATGTATGACTGGAAGATCCTATTAAACAAATATATAAACATGTTCATGGTATTTTTCACACTGAAGGGCATCACCATATACTCATAGTATCTGTAGCGACATAAGAATGACTTATTTAGAATATCATCCATGTGAACTCTCAAATGGTGGTAGTTAGACCTAAAATCAATCTTTTAAAACTATATCATGCATTTAAACTGATAAAATAGGTCATCAATTCTAGGTAGGGTGAACATTTTTATTTATTTTGGCCAGATTCAGGCGATGAAATTCCACACAAATCCGTAATCTCCCATCCAAAATTTTCAAAATGAAAATTGGATATACCTAGGGGACACACAAGGTATGATAAAACCCTTCTATCAATGTTCATTTGACTACAGCTATAGATCTTAAATTTTAGTATGGGTGATATGATATTCCAAAAAATATATTAGAGTTGTCCTAGGGTGCAAATCGATATAAAACTCTATCTCCCACCACACAGGTAGCCCCAAATTTTACTTGGGGAAGATGTCAATAAAATCACCCATGAATTAAAGATCCCATAATAATAAAGATCTAACTGAACTATGGTCTAAAATCACTAATTTATGGTTTAGGGATGCAATCACCTACTCACAAAATCCACTCATCCGACCATGAGAACATTCTCACCCATAAATGAGAATCTCACCCCATTAGTGTGAATTAAATTGACTCATATTCAGTGACATTCAATCTAGGATTGGACCATGGAAAACAAATTCATACCCAAGAAGACATAATAAGAATCCATCATGAGGACCAAGAAGTCCCATGAGAACCAATCTCCAATAAGAGATAGCACACACTGGTGACAGATAAAAGTTATAGAATAAGCATTCCCCACAGGATCATCATGAAAAATCAGATGGGCTAATGCCTCGTCTAGGACATGTGTTTCTCACACCATGAGTATATATATAAAGGAATGTCTCCACCTATGTCTACAAATACTTAGGAAGTATTATAATAATAAAAAATAATACCTTTAATCATATCATGTGATTCTAGGTAATACACCTCCATAGCCTGTAGTTGTTTGCTACCCCGATTTCCAGCTCCTTGAGCCAGAAATGGGATGCTTGGTGGTGGTGGTGTAGGCATATCATAACATCATCTACCACCCAAATCTAATACTCTTAGAGGTCCAGCTACTCCTATTGCAGCCCAGTCTCCCAGGGGTGCACCTTTTCCTCACTTGGGAGATGTATGATCACAATGTTTTCCCTACCATCATGTTCTATCTTTTATCTTCTTACCTTCCTCAACATATCTATTCGAGAAATCATGTTCCATGTAATCTCACCCATCACATGTATAGAACCACCCTTCACTAGACTAAATTGGACCTCTTCATGTACCACGTGTCACATGATCACGTGCCTGAGTCTTGTCATGAGGAGGTCTCCTTCATTGAGATCTTTCTGACTAGAACATGGTAGCTACTATAGATGAATCATCCATATAACGCTCGTTACCAGCTTTAGCTACTTGGAATTCATATAATTATAATCTCTCCATAACCAACACCCTTTCTAACATCGTAGCACAAGTGGGAATTCCTAATGAAACTATATTGGAAAAAATATCTCTACGTGGACTCGAATAAATATTATATAGCAAGAAGTATCCATCCCGAATAATATTGAGGGAGTATAACATAAGGTTTGTGAACCTCAAATCAAAATTAGATACAATCATACATCTTTGATGTTGATCCATAATCTTCTGAATCCGAACATACCACAAGACGGAGGGGGTAGTACTCCTCACAAAACAACTAATAAAATCCAATTTATGAGAGGGTTGATTCATTATGAATCTACATAAAAAGAATCCAAGAATACCTAGCTAATCCATGGAAATGGATATATACCGGTGAAACCACATGATATATTAGTGTTAAGATAATCATAATGAAGTGTATCTCCAAATCTAGCCAACCCCTCACTGCCTAAGTATCTTTATCTCCATATAATCTCAATGATCTTTGTTACTGGAACTCACAGATTTATCTAAGCTTGTATACATCCTCAGCCTACTCTTCTGGTATGATTTGTTTCTTAGTAGTTTGGGTTGATTATAGTTGTCCATGTGGAGGAAAAATCTCATGGGGTGGACCCTAAACTTAGGCGTCATCACACATTGAATCACTATCATGATTCAGAATTAGTAACCTAGATTCTTGTCATCATGGAGGAATCGTGTAAATTTTACCAAGGCGTATCATGGTCAGATGATAATATATAAAAAATGTAGAAATGACTCAATAAGGAGAGTCAAATGACTCAATACTATATTATATGTGTACCATTCTTCCCTGGAGCCAATGTCTCAATATACCGAGTTGACAAGTAACTAGTCAAGGTACTGGTGAATAGATACCTCAAACACAAATATAATACTGGGATCCCTCACCTGAGATCCACAATCAAGACACTATGACATTGTTTCCATTAATACTAACAAAATTTTCATAAGGGGACTATTATGAAAACCATCCCAAGTAATGAACTACTATGATACCAATATTTCACAAACAAGAACAATGGGGCTTGATTTGAAACTACCCCAATCCCACCTCAAAAGGCCAAGGGGTGGAAAAAATTCCAAAAGTCATATCTAAAATAGGAGGAATTTTTCAAATGTACTTATAGACGCAAACCTGACCCTGTTGACCCAAAAGTAAAGATGAATAATAAAACAAATATGCAATATCTAGAGAATGACCATGCATGAAAAAAAGCACTAGGGTGTATAAGAGTACAATAGTGTAAACCAAAATTAAAGGCGATCAATACAAACCCAACTAAAAATATGTCACAACATGAAAAAATTAGAAAGTTAAATGTTTATAGAGCCCATCTTAGATTCTCTAAGCTCTAACCATCATACGTGTCCAAATTCCGTAGGTATCACTATGCCCATATGTAATCACCATTGACCTATCCATCATCTACATAAGATGAAATGTGGGAAAAAACCCATGCATGAGTGAGTATATACATAACCAGAAAGAGGATCTAAAAGTTGATGGGTGATAAGTAAGAGACATGATAGGAATAAATAGATAGCTAAACACAAATCAATATAGTAACTAAATCCAATGAAATAGATACAAATATATATATATATATATATATATATATATAATCCAACCAAAGAAACTAAATGAGAAATAAGGGGATATCCATTTCAAATCCCAGACCTGAAAACGAGTTCTATCAGTTTCATAATTCCATCAACAATTCCCATCATCTCGCATGTATTTCCATAGGAGTAATCATGTGGTGGGTCCATGACTTGCCACCATTCCACAGATTCTATGGGGAATAATATCCAAATACATGACGAACACCCTATCTGAAAGGGGGTACACCTCAATATAAGGAGAACTTACACCCTAATAGATAATGGTACAACCTTGTAGGTATAATAGTTTCACCCTACCACCGTAGTGGGGGTACGACTCAGTAGATAGAGGATCCTCACCAAAATTATATAGGGGGTACCACTCATTAGATAAAGGACCCACACCCAAGCACCATAGTTGGAATGAATTAGTAGGATGAAGACCCCCACTGTAGTCTATTAGGGGGTTCCACTCAGTAGGTATAGAACCTACACACTAGTCCATAAGGGTTACCACTCAGTAGGCAGAGGAAACACACCCTAGTTAGTTAATGGGGTTCCACTCATTTGGTAGAGCACCTACACCCTATTTGATTGGTGGTTCCACTCTAATGTTCTTAACTGATCACTATCTTCATTGAGCATTTCCTAAATAATCACACACCCAGAACAAACCACGCCATATTTAAAAATACACTATTGGGGACACCAACACATTATACATGAGAAAAACATTCAATTATCTATTAAGAGCTAAAATATGAGTAAAAATGAAAGAGAGAATAGGGATTAATGTTCACTAAAAATGAATAAGGGGGCACACAACATGTAAGGGGAACCACATGGTGTTTGGTCCCACATCACTTCTTGGCCATGTCTCTGGGGTAAACATATCATTTCTCATGTGATACTACATTGTGTGTAGGTGGAATACGTGGAATGTGTGAGCCACTCAGGGTCCTTCCTATATATCTGGTCTTGTCTGTTTAAAATTTTCCATGTCTTTGTACTTCAGTAAATGGAGTTTTCTTCTTCCTGAAGACCAACCCATGTGTTCTTATCACATGTCCTGTATACCTGGGGAGAGTCACATGGTGTGTAGGTTGACCACATGGTGTGTTATCCTTATATTTCTAAAATAGATAGTGTTGCATCCTAAGGGGCACAACATGGTGTGTGTTCATCATAGTATAGACCATGTAGTTGGGTTTTTATATAAATTTATAAATACTCTCAGGCATTTCGTATTAGGTTCATCCTCAACAGAAATCAGCTCTAGCCTCATGAAATTGGTGGATATTTCCTCCATTCAAAATTTATGGAAATCTAGTAGTTTGACATCAACTACATAAACCCATGGGGGTTATCCATATTCACATTGGGTATCTATTATCATTTCTATATCTAACATATATCCTATATTAACAAATATATCACTGACAACCTATGAATATTCCAAAATTCATGCCTTATTTGTGGAACTTTTGTCTCATGAGAAACCTTTGTGAATCTAGGGGTCTTATCAGGCTCAGTCCCAGCCAACAATGTTGAACTAATACCTCCATATGATAATCAATTATGAATGTAAATAATAGAGGGGGGAATAAGAAAAAAAGGTGTATGATCACTGGACAAACATTCATGGACAAAAAACACCATCAGTGATATCTAGGGTCAGAAAAAACTAAATGATGAAATAAAAATTGGTGTATAAGTTCATGAAAAGGCTTGATTTAACACATATAAATAAATAGATTCGATCATGTTCAAAAAAATTAATAATTTGGGGTAGAATCCAAAATTTTAAGGGTTTTACCTCACATTGGATAATTTTTCGATGAAGAACGTGCTCTCTAATAAAGAAGTGGAGTTTTTTTCATTCACTGTGCCTCGATCTATTTGGACCTGGAGTTTCTTTGTCATCTGATTTTGATATGCCAATGAAAGGGTTGAATAAAACGTCTCAACGATCCCATGGTTATGGGACTAACCTTGGATTTCAAGCCATAAGGGTATATTTAAAGACGAATTTTGTTCTATGTTAATTAATTAAATAAAATCAATTATTTATTTAACTAAATGCCCTTTCCAATGAAAACTTTTATCCAAACCTCCTATGCCAACATATTTTAGGTCAAAACTAGGGCAAACCTCAGGTTATAAATTCAAAAACGGTCTCAGTTTGTGATTCAAAATTTTATTTAAGTGATACAAAATTTTCTTTATGAAATCATGTGTGTTTAATTAAAAATATATTTAATATTTTTATAAAATTAATACTAGGAACATAGGGTCTTATAATTGCACAATGCCTTATCTCCATGTTCTAAAAATATATCTAGAAACATTTAAATGTCATATATGAAAGAACACAGTCTCTATATGAATGAATTTTATGTCTCTTTTTATAGGTGTGTGAGATGATATGCATCTATGGTGGACCTTTGGAATGGATGGAACTCCTATCCTTGGTTGGTCTATGAGAAGACTATCCCCTTTCTCCCTGATTTTATCTTATTTTGTTTGAGCATATATATAAATATAAATTTTTATCCTTGTAATTTTATTTTTTACTCTCTTAATTTGGGTTGAGCTATCCATATATTCTTATCACGTCTCTTACTGCTCCCCCATCAAATTTTGTGGCTTCCTAATAGGTATGTAAATACTCACCAATACATGGTATTTTCCTACTATGTAATGTATTATGAAATGATAGATATGATGATGGTGACTATAGAGGAAAATAGGGATATGAAGTTCATTTGACCATAAATGGTTGTTAGAGAATAGAGACTCAGAGCTGAGATTCCTCATCATTTACTTTTCCAATTTTTTCAGGTTTGTAAATCATTCTATTTGGGCATGTATTTTTTCCCTTTACTTTTCAGTATATACTATTATACTATTGTACATCGTAGAGGGTTTTCATGCCTGGACTATACTCTAGTTTTTGAATTTATAATTATAATCACTTTTTAGTTTTTATTTGATATGACCAGGCATATGTGTATAGGTAAATTAGGAAAATGACTCCCATATTAGTTATGTATTTAGGTGTTTTTTTCCAGCCACTAGCCATTAGAGGTAGTTTAGGGGTAATTTTATCCCGAAAACTATTAGGTCGGGTCATCAGAGATTTCTATTAGAGAATTTCATTCATTGGTATGGTGTTGACGTAGTCCACATATGAAGATTTGGTTGGGATTTAAAGAAAAATTATCCAAGTTTCTTGAGTGTGAATTTATGGCTAGGGAATCTAGTGTCAGTTTAGCAGCCAACATATCCATTCCCAGCTCCTTGGCTACCTACATATAAACTCATAATATTGAAACATTTGTTTTATGGATCATTGAAAAATGAATTATATAGGATTGAGTCTTTTACTATCCTTATTGAATCGGCTTCCTATTATATTTATATACTCATTTGACTGTGGTATATCTTGATTAAATTTACAGGATACCTCTATGATGATAGCCAACTAGGATATCAATCCCATATCATGATAAAGATCTGATGAGTGATGATGCCTTCGTTAGGGGTCTATCCTATGCTATTCTTCATCCAGGTTGATATGTATCAATACTACCACCTATCAAGTAGTGGATCATACCAACAAATAAGGATGAAAATAGGCTTAGAACACTCCATTAGTTATAAATGTAGAGGCCATTGAGGTTCCAAGGTGAGATAGATCCCCAAAAAATGAAGGATTGTCTAGTGTTAGTGATCAGAGAGTTTAGGGTTATCCAATCACTGACTGGTCTGGTGGTTGTGTTGGTAGCTAGCCTTTTCCACCAAGGTGATCTTTGCCGGTTATTTCTTGTTACAGAGATTCATGATGAGTCGATAATTTCACAGACTAAATTATAGTAGATATTTATTGAGGAGTAAAATCCATCCTTCTTATGATCAGTTATGATTCAAAAGATTCTTGAGATATATAAGGGAGGTAAGACAATGTATGAGTATAATGTATGTTTCATAGACCTTATGTGGTACTCCTTTGATATGATCTAGAATGGATACTTATGAGCTCAAAAGTTTTAGTAGAGTCTCTACAGAGATAACCATGCCAGGTTGGTACCCCTGTGCATTACCACCTATAATGGGGTGTTGGGGTGGGTTTTAGTGATGAAGAGATTTTAGTAATAGGGATTATAGGAATCTAGAGATGGAAGTGGGCAGTACAGGGATGATTCATCCACAACAGCTAACATGAGCAAGTTGACCGGATATCTGTGTAGGATATCTTCCTAGGATTGCTCTTTGGTATGTGTTTAGAGGTGGTCAAGAGAGATAGTGTAGTCCAGGGATGTTCTGTACAATGTATGTGATGGGATATATCACATGGCTCGTTATTTACAAACCAGAGATACTAGGGAGGGAAGGCAGATAATATATGGACTTCCATGATTGAGACATCCTCATGGTCATGGATCTCCCAGGTGAGGGAAGGGTGGACCCCAGGGAGGTATATATATTATAGGAGCATGTGTATCTATATTAGTAGGTTCTATGGGTGGTATATGATTATATGAAATCCTTACACCACCAACACCCCCAGAAGGACCACATCAGTGTCAAGGAGCTGGTGGTCATGGTTACAGATAGATGCAGTCTATGGAGGAGTATTACCCATCAACACACTAGATGAATAGATGTATGATCTATGTTTATTATAATATTTACATATTATTAGTAGGCATAGTTGAGAGTCATTAAATCATCTATTTACCACTAGTTTGATAATTAGATCTCATATTCAAGGAGTTAGTCCATCATCTATTTCTTTAGGTTCTTATAGGGAACACTTATGCAATAGTTTTTGTCTACTGGTAGTACGATATACCTCTTGGTGGGGAGAGGTTCTCATGGGACCTTTTGATCATTAGGATGGAATGCTATGATGAAATATTGGTTATGGATTGTTTTTCCATGGTCCGAGCCTAAATTTACTATCATCGCTGATGAGTCACATTCCTTTTCACTGATGGGATGATATTCTCTTTTATGGGTGGGAGAGATCTCATGGCCAGATGAGTGGGTTTTTCTTGTAGGAGGCTATATCCCATAACCCATCTGTTGGGGAGTGTAGCACTTTGTGTAGAAAGATCCTTGGGCATTTGGATTTATTTTAAAATGGAGGATTTCACTACATATTCCTCGATGATGTTTCAGGAGTACCTTGAAGGTGAACGATGATGTTTTGTATCAACTTACACCATGGGACCACTTCAATATATTCTAGGGCATATCAGATGGTCCATACCAGGCTCTAGGATCTACGATTTCAATTATATGACCTTTGTGAGAAGGGTTTTATCAGACCCAGTGAGCCCCCTTGGGAATATCTGATATTGTGCATGAAAACGGTGAATGAGAGATTGCATCCTTGCAAGGATTATCATTATCTGAACCATACCATGATAAAAAAAGTACCATTTCTATTGATTTATTACATGTTTGATCAGTTTTGAGGCATGAGATGGTTCTCAAAGATAAATCTATGGTATGGTAATTACCAATTGATAGTTTTTTAGTATGATATTTTGAATCTAACATTATGATGTCTCTACAAACACAATGATTTCTTACTGATTTCTTTTGGTGTGAAAAATTACATTTATGTGTTTATGGATTTAATGAACCATGTTTTATTAATGTACATAGACCATTTTTTTGTTGTCTTAATTGATGACATAGTCATATACTCTTCATCAATGGAGGGGAATGTAGATTGGTCGATTATGGTTCTATATTTTCATTAGGGTCACTATATTAATTATAGAGACACTATTTTTACATTATAATAGTTTGGAGTATATGTAGAAATATTTTCAGAGCTAGGAATTGATAATGAGTGTGATTATGAGGCCTAGTGTTCCCATTCATTATTTTATAAAAATGAAAAAAAAATTATATAATGTACAGACAACTTCTTAATGAAACTGAGATATATCATAAAAGGAATCTCAGATCATAAATTAGAGATCAAAGTTGAATCTGGAATGTGAGTATTACCCTAGGAAAGTTTTAAAATAGGTTAGCATAGGGTGTTTGGATAAAATCATCCATTAGTGGGTATATTTGGTTAAATAAATAAATAAATTTTTTTATTTAATTAAATAAACCACTACAATTCCTTCTATAAATTTCCATTTATGAGGATTTTCCAGGTTTAGCCACATAAACACTAAGAAAATTGAGAGGATTTCCTTCCACCTCTCTTTGGAAAATATGAATATGATGAATATGAAACTCAATATCCCAGAAGATCAATGAAAATAAAATTCAATGAATTATATAATTCATTTTAAATCCCATTCCTTTATGAAGAACAATCCAATTACAGGTATGAATTTTCAATTTATGGATTCCTCTCTAATTTATTTTGTTTTTTGTGCATGATCAACCTTTTATTTCATATTCTCTAATGTAAAGCCTTTTCATATGCCCGTATACCAGTTTAAATTGATTATCAAATTGTTTCTCACCATATATACCCCTTATTGTGTTCATTAGAAAAGAACATTTTTCGAATATTAATAAACCATTCATTCACATACTTTCCCCCTTCTGTTCTTTGCATTCATCACAGATTAGCCTCCAAGGGGTCAGTGTTTGACAATGTCAGGGTAGACTGATATCAATCAGACCCTAGATTCATGATGGTTTCAAGTTAGATGAATGAACCATAAATCAAGAAAAAAATTTGGATGATTTTTGGGTTATAGGTGAACGATTTATTGATACATGATCCAAATCAGAGATGGTAATGATGTGAGATGTGGGAGATACATATAAAGAACATCCAGGAGTTGAAAGTGTCAATTTTTGACCACCAAATGGACAATAATTAAGAACAAAGTTAAGCTACCTTGATTTTGGGTGGATAGAGGTGAGATTTGTAGTTGATGAGAAAGATATGGATTGAGTGAGAGTATATATATCTTTCTGAAAACAAACAGACTACACGATATGTACTGTGACGAACACACACCATTTAGTACCTCATTGTATGCAATGCTAGGGTTTTGAGAAACATAAGGTTGATGTGCCATTTAGTAAACCTATAAATTCATGTGATTACCCCATAGTTATAGAATCCATGTGATAAGAACAAATTATAAGGACTCTGTGTGGAAGAAAACATTGTGTACATACATTCACAGACCCCAGTAGTTTCACATAGACACGACCAGGATCATAGTAAGGACCATGAGGGACTCAGACACACCGTGTAGTGCACCAACATGCTATTTAGTAATACATGAGTAGTGAGCCATGTAAAATCAGGGACATGCAGGGGCAGAAAAGTAAGACCACATGTCATGTGGGTCCCCTTGCACATCATGTACCCCTACTTTTCATTTAAGGTAACTCCAACCCTCGTATCTCCTTCATTAGGACAACGATTTTGTCCCTATGAGTATCCTATCTTATATTGTTTTTCACAAAGAACAAAATGGGGGAACATGTAGTGTATTTTTAGATATGATGCAAAAAATTTCATGTATTAATTTTATTTTGGTGATTCTCAACAATGAAAATGAATGATCCGGATAACCAGAGGCTTCTAGAGTGGAACCCTCCTACTGTGTAGTGCATGGATCCTCTACCTACCATTAGTGTGACACCCTCCCACTAGGATAGGGCATGGATCCTCTACCAATATATTGAGTGGAACCCTCCTACAGATTCAGGGCATGGGTCCTTGACCACTAGAGTGGTACTATCAGGTGGGACATCGTATGAGTCCTCTATCTCCTATCTGAGTGGAGCCCTCCTGTTGAGAAGTCAACGAGTAATTGATTAACTAAAAGAGTGTAACCCTTCAAATAGGTTGGGAATGATTACTCTAATGATTACCAAAGTGGAACCCTATGGCTAGGCTAGGCATGGGTCCTCTATCATCTATGTAGTGACACCCTCCTATAGAGTTAGGGTATGGTTCCTCTACCATTAGAGGGTAACCCCCTTCTGGGACTGACTACGCGCCATCTAGCTATCTATTGAGTAAAGAACTCATGTTGTACCAAGGAATGGTTCCTCTACCTAGATATTTTTACCCTTGACTGTATGGAATAGTAGTGAGGTGTGGAATGAAATGGATTTCCATACATATAGGAAGACAAGATGATGGGAAATGGTGATGGAACTTTGGAACTGATAGAAATCTTAGCATGGGATAAGCTGTGAGATGGAGATCCTCTTTCCCTCTCATTTGAGATTATTTGGTTAGATTATATATATATATATCCATGATGTTGGATTTTTTACTCTATTTCTTTAGGTTGAGCTTACTATCTATTCCTATCACATCTCTTACTGCTCCCTCTTCATCTTTCAGGGTGTCATACTGGGTATGTATATACTCACAACTGTGTGGGATTTTCCCAAAAATGTTGTGTCTTATGTAGATGGAAGATTGGTTAGCGGTGATTATAGAGAAGTATAGGGATACACAATTCATTTGGATGTATAATGTGGCAAGATCATGGATATTTGTAGATGATCTCTCTTAGTATGTACATTTCTAGAATATTTTTTGGTTGGAACATACTTTTCCTTGGACATGTATTTTTACCCTTTACATTCAGTTTACACTATCATACTCTTGTACACCATATAGTTTTTTTCATGAATTTTTATTATCTACATATTGCATAATTTTTTATTATTCCTTTGAACTCTTAAATTGATATGTTTGGGTATTTTAAAGCAAGTATATTAGAAAATTCCTCTTATATTAGTTAAAAATTTAGGTGCTTGTTTCCACCCCTACACTATGGAGGCAGGCTTGGGGTAGTTGCAGGTCAAGCCCCATTGAGTCAAGCTGTGAATGATTACTGCCAAAGTAGCTCATTCCTTATTATAGTGCATAGAGAACTCCCCTTACAAGGATTTTATTTCTATTTAGGGAAATAATGTAAAAGTCTCATGGGTGTGGATTTTAGGCCAGTGAACCTAGTTTTCATCCGG
Source organism: Viscum album (assembly GCA_963277665.1). Lineage (NCBI taxonomy): Eukaryota > Viridiplantae > Streptophyta > Magnoliopsida > Santalales > Viscaceae > Viscum > Viscum album. The sequence goes on along the minus strand of OY728159.1, from coordinate 1,675,497,592 downwards.
AAACTGACATATCCCTTCACCAAGACTATGACTACATTCTTGTCAGCTTAGTGTATTGAGACATTGCTTGTAGGGATCAATAGAACATACATCGTATTCTATGGACTATTTGACAATTCTTATTGATTCATCTTTCCATTGTATATATATTCTCATGTAAATATGGTTCATATTGATTAAATTTTCATGATCCCTCTGTGACACCATCCAGCCAGGATATTGATTTTTTATCATGATGACGATCTGATGAGTGATGATGCCTTAGTTCAGGATCTACCCCACAAGATTATTCATCCATGTGGATAAGTAGAAAAAACACAACCTATCAAGCAATAGATTATACCAAGGGAGTAGAATGAGTATGTGTATAGGATTAGTGTAGGCTATGAGTTCTAATGCTAGAGGTCACAGAGGATCCATAGTGATCCAAATACCCAGGCACTAGAATATTGGAAAGAGATGGGGATTAATGTGATTAGCTTTATGAGACATCGACTGATCAGGTGGTTGCAATGGAATCTACCCTTTTCCATAGAGGATATAATTGATGGTGAAGTCTAGTTACATATATGAATGATGAGTCAAGACTCTCATGGCCTGACTTCTAGAATTTTATTGATTAGTACTTCCCCTTATGCTTGATCTTAGTTTAGATTTAGGGATTATTGATCTGTAGTATGGAGAGATGATAATGGATGAGTATATATCAAGGTTCATATACATTATGTTGTACTCCCGTAATATGCTCTGGGATGGCTACTTCTGTGGACAAATTTTGGAGTAGGGTCTCCATAGAGACATCCATACCTGTGTGGTATCCTTGTGAATTTCAACATCTGATGGGGTATTAAAGAGGGCACATGTGATAGAGAGATTCATGTATTAGGAATTCTACGATGCTGGATCCAACATGGGGTGATACAGGGATGAGTCTTCTATAGCATATAGAAATCAACATTTGATAGGAACTGAATGAAGAAGATATTCCTAGGATCGGTCTCAAGATGTGGTTAGGGGCATCAGAGTGGACCAGGGAATCCCAAATAGGGGTGGTGCTATGAATGTGATGGGATAGGTCAAATTTCCTGTGATTTCTTCACCAGGCATACCGAGGAGCATAGGAAGATAGCTGATTGACCACCACAGTAGAGGAAAACTGTGATCTATGATCTCCTTGGTGAGTGAAGGGTAGCGCTCAGGGAGGTTAATATGATAACAAAGTGGGTGAAGCTCATTGAGGATGATCTCTGGGTGGGGGAAGATAACATGAAATCCTACCATCACCACAACTAGGTAGCCTACATCAGGCTTAGGGATATGGTAGTATGGGTCGTAAAAAACGGTAGGATATGTAGGTTTATGGCCAAATGGAACTTGAGATAATCAGAGGTAAGTAATTTTTTTATTCCAATATTTATTATATATTAGTTGAAAAATGTGTGAGTCACTCCTTTATCCATTTACTCACAGTGCGAGAGATAGAGCTCCTAGATGAATGTTTATGGTAGAAGCATTGTATTAAGGTTTATATAGGGAACAATTCCCATTTATGTATTATCTACCGACAATGAGAGCTATATCTTGGTAGAGATAGGTTATTGTGGGAAATTTTCTTAATCCCGATGGAACCATATTACATCATATTGGGTATCGATTGGTTGTCTGTGGTCTATGAACAAATTGAATATCACTGTAGATGATTCTTATTTCATAAAACTGATGGGATGATATTCTCCTTTATAGGATCAAGAGATATCATGTAGGGACTAGTGGGTTTTGTGAGAATTAGGATGAATCCCATCACTTATGATATTGTGAGTGTATCCCTTGGTGCATCGGACTCTTTATGTATTTAGATTCTTTTAGTTGTAGAGGATTTCATGGAAACATTCCCTAAGGATGTTATAGGATTACATATAAGGAAAGAGATGGAGTTTTTTATCTACTTACACCCAGCGACCTCTCCAATATCTTCTAACACATATTAAATTGCCATTACGGACCCTAGGGACCTACAATTATAGTTAGAAGACCTTTAAGAGAGAGGTTTTATTAGACCCTATGGGTCCTCCTGGGAAGCTCTATTATTTTTTGTAAAAAAAATATAAGATCTTGAAGATTTTTCTGGATTATCATTTCCTAACTTTAATTCCCTAACCCCATAAGCCCAAATCTAGTTCATTATTTTAATACATTTTCATGATTGCAAGGAATCAAGTCCCGAAGGGCCATTCAGTTTTGCAATCATGGATAATAGATTACATACATGAATGTTACATTACAAATTAAAACATAAAACGTATAATAAATAATCATTTGAGAACACCATTATTCCCCTATCTTAACCCCCCATATCAATAATAATATACTTCTTGGGATCGTGGGAAAACGTAAAATAAGAAAGGGGTGAGCTCCAATGATCAGTAAGGGTAAAATATTTAGTAGAAGCTATAAAATTTTAAGGATAGATGTGTAATAATAACAAAATTCTTTTAAACATAAATTAGAACATTATATGGAAAAAATAAATCAAACATTACCATATAAACATGCACATCGATATTCTACTAGTCGAATAATCACATGTAATAACAAATTTCATAACAAGGGAATGCATAATGCCGGACATCATAACCACATAGTCAAGGCCTCGTGCATGACTTCAAATAATTGTTTTTCAAGGCCTTGTTCCAAGACACTAGTTTGTCTCATGAGACCTACCGATGCATCGAGAAGCTATTGTGGTCTCCACACGTCACTTACCATGTCCAATGCATTCCTCATAGGAAAATGTTGAAACATAACATAAAAATTTATATTAAATCTAGTATACAAAATTTCAATACTTTAACCATAAAACATTAATGGTATAAAAATAACACATACATAGTCAAAAATATCATAGCTCATTCAATACAATATAAAATATTTTATTATAATAAATCAACCTTAATCAAGAAAAATGTCCACTAAGGTATGTTGTAGTTGAAAATGATCTGTAAAACTCTTTGAGATAAATATCCCTTTTGTAAAATCATTTAAAAGTCAAGAATTTATAAATGAAGTCATTTAAAATAGATTTATAAATCAAAGTGTCCCATGCCACTTTGAAACATTTGAAACAATCAAGTCCATATAAATAAACCATTAAAATCATTTTTAAAACATAGACATTAATTAAAAATATTTAGAAAAATTAAATCATTAAAACATTTAAAATGCTAATCTTGCTAAAGAGACCCTTCCAGAAAACATTGAAATATTCATTTTGAAAACATTTTTATGAAACATGGACTTGGATGATAAAAATTTCATTGTAAATACTTACACATAAACAATCTTGGATAATAATTAGATTGAGGAATTAACCCTTACCATGTAAATTATTTTGGTCGAGGGTATGTTGAACCTATTGTATAATGAGCATAGTATGTTATTCAATTAAGAAAGAACCATATTCATATTTATGATATCATAATTTATTCATTTATGGGTTTATACTACCCATTTAATAATAATTTCTATGTTAAAATAATATTTCGGGTAATAATCGCTTTCTTTATCATACATGTTTTAACTTGTTATTCTTGATCGTTTCACTTATATCATGATTCAATTGATTTCATAATATAAAACATTATTTATGTATAATATATATTTAGAATATAAATATGTATAATATATAGATATATGAAATTTAAAACACCTTTTATGGAGACGGTAGGTCATACGTACACATAAACGTCATTTCTGTTTTCATATCCTTTTGAACAGAAGTATGTGAATGAGATATATGTAAATAAATATACAAAAACATGCACAGACACATAAATATATATATATATATATTTCTAGTAGAATTAATATGTCATATATTAAATACTTATTAATAATATATATTTTTATAATCATTGTAGAATGGTGAACGTGGAAATGAATATCATCGCTTCGTGGAGACGGTAAGTCATCGAACCCATGAGGGACGATATCATTCTATTGATGGTAAAATAATATATAATGGGATGGTATATTATATATAAAGAATAATTAACATGTTATATTTATTATTTAAATCAATTATACTCATTATAATACCCATCCAAATAATGAAGTGTTGAATAAAAAACCAAACAACGACGTGGAGACGGTAAGCCGTACATACGCACATATGGTGACTTTGTCATTAAAAGGATGGATGAAATAATGAATATGATTTTAAAAATATTTATAATAACATTTAAGTGTGTATAAGGTACTAGAGTTATTATTTTGGTATGGAAACAACAAAGAAGGATGAAGTGGAAAAACAAAAGAACTTTAAAGGAGGTGATGAAATAATTACATCTTCTTCGGGTTCTTCCTTTAGATTTGAACAAAAGGGCTACTTAATATGGAATTATGATCAAATTAAGGACACTAGGATTATGTTAGGGTTGTTTAGAGTATATTTGATCAGGTTATTGCTAATCCAAATGGCTTCGGAGGTGTGAATTTAAGAGAAGGGGAAGTACCCTTTTATAAGAGAGGTGAGGTGAACTTTAGGAAAAGCGTGAAATATTAAATTATTCTAAAATAATATTCAGTTTATAATAGTTAAAAATGGATTTATTTATAGGATAAGGTGGTTATAGGTCAAATACTCTCAACCAATCGGTTTTAGACAAGTTTAGGTCACCATATTAACCTTATCTTATAGATTTAACTCTTAGTTAAATAGTTTAACTTTAACCATGTCTTATTCTATTTTTATATTAAATTGTTAATATAGTTATTATAAAATAAAAAGATAACCTAAAGTGGTTAATTAATGACATATTTAAATTTATATAAGTCCTTTGGCTGAATCTTAGATTTTTTGAAATATTATATCATTAAATAATATAGTATTTGTTTTAAAAACACATTTATGTCAATTTTATAACTATTTAGTATTTATTTTTTTGTGAAAGTCATAAAAACATGCATAATTCAAACAAAATACATTGAAGAAACCCTACAATGTCATATTCACCTAAAAAATTCATGTATTGTATCAAAAGATATAATTTACATTTATTTTAATATTTATGAAATCAATTATTTTAGACTTTCATTAATAAAATAATTATTGCATCATCATTGTGTCATAACTAAATTTAATTATATGATGTATAAAAATTATAAATAAATTAAAATAATGTATTAAATCTTTTTATATTTCTAATTAATATTTATAGTCTAATTTATCTTATGTCTAACCCTATATTAAAAATGTTTTACTTAATATACATTGAATTTAACACTTTTAACTCTTCTTTAAATAAAATATAATAAATGTCCTAATCTAACCCAAATTTATCAAAAGGATATAATTTTTGTTCTAAGGTTTGGTTTTTCCGAAATAAACTTATCCAATATAATTAGGACATGTGTTAGGGAAATTATAATATGTTTTTTACCTTTAATTACCCTAATCACTTTTAACCGTGGTAAATAAAATTCAATAGTAACTATTCAAAAAAATTATATTCATCCTATTGAACCACATATTACATACTTATGTGAACCATGTGTCTCGTATTTTTGAAATTCAATTCACAGAAGCGGTAAAATTATTCTTTATGCAAATTTGAAAATGTTCCTAGAAGTTGGGTAAAAGATGGTAAAAAGTTCAATAAAATTTTATATATCTAATATTATTATAAAATGAATTAAATGAGTTAAATTAGACTAATATAGGTATTATTTATCTATTTTAAGGTAAATTTCTAATTTAAAATATTATTTAAATGAAAAAGCTGGTTTTTTGTACTATGTTGTATTTTTCACTATCTATCAAAAATTTAATGTTTTCAGAAAAAATACCAAAAATTCACAATAATCTAATTTTGATATTCCAAATTCAAAAATTATGTCTATTTTATCAAATTAAAAAAAAGATGTTCCATTAATTAATATAAAATTAATTCATGTTGCCAAAACCAGAAAGCAGGTTTTTAAGACGTACAAACTATTAGAAGATTGATATGTGATTATGCATAATTTAAATGTAAAATTAATTTCAATGACCCACATCAGATTAAATGATAAAAATATAATCTAATTATAATTAAAAACCATTCAAAATTTTAATTTAACATAATAAATTAATTTTATTAAAAAAATTGTTTTCAATTAAAATTTAGTATTGGTCACTATTCAGCAAAATATGAAAGTTATCCAAAAAACAACGAAAATTTATCCAAACTATTTTTTCCCACTTCTAAAGAATATGTTTATTTTGTTAAATTGAATATATAAAATTGTAAAATATTTGATTTGAAGAGGGTTTCCATTAAAAGGTTCTAAAATTTCAATTTTTTTAAAAATACTTCTTTTATCCAAAAAATTGAATTTTTTCTTATATTATTTCTATGAAACACATGATATGGATGTTAAAATTATATGGAGTACATAAAATTTAAAATTATATTAATACTATTCATAACCTCTTTTTGAATGGCTAGTTTGGTAAGTCATGGTGCGCTCAATCTCAGTGTTGCGTGTAGCGCAAGCTATTGAATTACATTAATGAAAACAACTTACTATGAAATCTTGGGGTGTTTCACTAAACTATGAAAATATAAATAAAAAGTAGACCTTTATGAGAATTAATGACCTCTTCGACCAGTTCTGAGGCATGAGATAGTTAATGAAGATCGATCTCATGTCCGAGTACCACCATTTGAGTGTTCACAAGGAAGGTATTCCAATGTTGGAATTCTTATTTCACTACAGACACTATGAGTACATGGTGATTTCTTTGATGTGATGAATAACACAAACATTTTTTTTCTTTGATGAATAATATTTTCCAGCCTCATATAAACCATTTCACTATTGTATTAATTGACTACGTGCTAATAAACTCTAAATCAGAGGAGAAGAATTCAGAGCACTTGAGGATGGTCCAATATTTGCTTCGGGAGCACAAACATTATGGAATGATATTGAAGTTCCATTTGTTGATTCATGATATCTAGTTTCAGGTGCATGCCATTTCATAGATTGCATTATCTATGCACCAGATAAATATCGATGCAATGCCTACTTGAGAGCCACCCAATAGCATGTTTGAGGTGAGAAGTTTTATTGGATTTGTGGGGTAATACCCAAGGTTTGTGTAAGAATTTTCTAGGATTTCAGCACCTTTGACCACCCTAATATGTAATGGGAATCCATTTACTTGGGATAAGACATTCCAAAGAGCCTTTGAGAAGTTGAGGGTGAGGCTGAAGAGTGATCTTTTCATAAGAGTAACAAAGAATGGCCTTTAGTAGGTAGTATTGGGATACCTCAAAAGCTAGTCTTGGCTATGTGTTGATGTATAAATAGAAATTACCACATATGCATAAAGGAATTTTATACCCCATGAGAAGAACTGTGTTAATTATGACCTAGAGTTTGTAGCATTAGTCTGCACTCTAAGGATGAGGAGACATTATCATCTAGGTGAGCTCATTGTGGTTTACATAGACAAACAGAGTCTGAGGTATGTCTTCATGCATAGGTTCTTTAACATGAGAAAGAGGAGTTTGTTTGTGATCCTACAAGACTATGATTTTTAGGTAGTCTATACTCATGGTAAGGGAAACATGGTAGTTGATTCCCTTAGAAGTAATTCCTAGGCTCGTTTGGTGCGAGAGTATTTTGAGTAGTTGGCATCCTTGTAGCTGGCCCTAGTTGAGTAGGAGGGGGAAACATTTATTTTATCAATGGTGTTTAATCCTCTGCTCCTTCAGTGTCTGAGAGATTCCTATTTATGAGACATCAATTTTGGGTTCACTAATGACCAGATATCTTTATTATATTTACTAGATGGATATTTTGAAGGATGGAGTCACACAATCCTTTCCAGGGATATACGATGATCCCAATAATGATGTGTGAGGAGGTGATGAGAGAGTTTCAAACAACTCCTTTGGCTGTACATCCCGGTGTGGTGAAGAAATACATAAAACTTTTTAAATAGTTTTGAAGAGATGTTATAATATGGAGTGTAGATGATTTTATCTCTTGATGCCTCACCTATCAATAGGTGAAGGATGGGCAGTAGGTTTCGGCAGGTTTTTTCGATCATATTGAGATATTGATGTTGAAATGTGATGGAATATTCATAGAATTTGTGATTGCTATTCCAAAAAAACAAGAGGCCATGATGAGTTCTGGTTGATAGTTGATCGACTCATGTTGTTTTTTTTACTTTCTTACTATACAAAAGAAGAGTTTGAGGGAGAGTTTGAGGCAGATGTATATATAATATATTTTTCAAATTCATGGGGTTACCTAGATTATTTTCTCTGAATTTGATGGTTGATAAATATCACAGCCGTGGAGAGGCCAATAGAAGTCATTCGAGACCCATATTTAGATGAGTACAACCTTCCACGCCAGTATAGATGGAAAGGACAGGTGAACTGTCTAGGTGTTGGGGGAAATGTTAAGGGATTGTGTGTCAAACTTTAGCTGGAGTTAGGAGGATAACATTACACTGGTAGAGTTTTCATAAAATAATCACCACCACAGTACTATCAACATGAAACCTTTTGAGGCCTTGAATAAAAGACCCTACAGGTCACCCTTATGTTGGATAGAGATCAACAAGGTGTCTCTTATAGGTCCAATGATGGTGAATTCCATTATAGAGAAGGTCCTTATCATTTGTGAGTGGATGAGGAAAACCTGTAGTAGGGAAAAATAATGCATAGATCAATATAATATGCTCTTGGAGTTCAAGAAGGGTGACAATGTTTTCCGGATACTGTCCCTGTCATGAGGATAGAGGAGATTCTGTTGGGGAGGAATGATATACCCGATGATCATTGGGTCGTTCATCTTCTCTAAAAGGGTAAGAGAGATTTCTTACAACATCACCATACCCCCACTGTTAGACCGGGTGCATGATGTCTTGCATGTGTTAGAGATGAGGAGATACATACATGACCCCACACACAATATTGACGGGGGTGAGGTATATATCAAGGATGTAGACACTTTTTCAGTGCACCGAGGGGTGATCAAGGATTGGAAGGACAAGACCCTTCATGGGTGGACAATTCCTTTGGTTCATGTGTTATTATAGTACTAGAACATATAAGAGAGATCATGGGAGTGGTATAGACAAATGTAGGCTTAATATCCCAAACGTTATATTATGTTTTAATTTTCTAGGATGGAAAATATGAAGGAGGGAATGATTTGGAGACCCCTTTTTTACTTATAAGACTTTAAAATATATCTACTAATATTAACAAAGATAGGCATTGAGATAACATGTGATTTTGAGGCCCTGTGCACCTTTAATTAATTTAATAAAAATGTTAAATATATTTTATATTATTAAAGCATCATTTTTTAAAGAAAATGATATATTTATTAAACATAATCACACACTATAAATATGAGACCATGGTTGAATACATTATGTAAGCTTGACCTTAGGTGTGACCTAAAATAGGTCAAAGCAGGGAATTCGTATAAAATAATCCATTAGAAGGTTTATGTAGTTAAATAAATAAATTATTATAGTTATTTAATTAAATAACCTAATCCAAATAAATCTATAAATTTCCTTTTATGATGATTCTCTTGGTCTAACCACATAAACCCTAGGAGAATTAATGTATTTACTTCCACCTCTCAATGGAAAATTAGAATATAATGATGGAGAAACTCTAGATATAGGTATATCAACGTGAAGTGAACACAATGACTTCTTTCATTTATTAGAAATGACATTTTGTGATGATGAACAATATAATCGTAGTTAGGACCCGTAAATTTGGGGATTCGTACCCAATTTCTTAATTTTTTTGAGCATGATAATCCTTTTATTCAATTTGTGCCAATTTCAAGGCTTTATGTGTTCCAGTTTACCTATTTTAATTAATTATTCTATTGTTTCTCATCGTGTATATCAACAATTTTTTATTATACAAGATTGTTTGTATAATGATTGTACACTTTTTCTTCATGTTCTTTTCCCCTTCCATTAATCTCATTAATTTCTGACTAGCCTATAGGGGTCTCGATTTTATATTTCTCAGTGGGACTGAGCATGATCACACCCCTAGATTAATGACTATTTTGTGTTTGTTAAATGGGTCTACAATCAGGGATGGATTTGGGATTATTTTTGGGTTTCATTTGAGTGATATTTGGATATGGTATCCAAATCAGAGACAAAAATGATGGTAGACGTGTGTGATGCATATGGAAAACCCCCACAGGTTGACTAAATTGACTTCTAGCCACTAGATATACGTAAATGATGAAATGAGTCAAGATACTCTATTTTTTTGTATTTGGAGGTGAGACCCTTAGTGGATGAGCTAGATCTAAAACACCAAATAACATATCTTTGTTTCTTAGAAAAGCCCAACTACACGGGTTATACTATGATGAACTCACACCATATAGTTCACCTTTGACTATAGAAATATGGGTTTGGGAAGTATAAGTATGAAACTCCATGTGATCCAATGAAATTCCATGTGACTCTCCCTTGGTAGATAATCCATTTGATAGGAACACTTTGACATGAATCTGTGTGGAAAAACATGTTGTGTATCGAAGTACACATTCACATGTAGTTTACAGAAATATGGGAAAGCGCACAGGAAGGACCATGAGTGTCTTGGACATGTCATGTAGTCCACCTAAACTCAATGTAGTACTATATGGGTAGTTATCCATGTACCTTTAGGTACATGAACCTGTAGATAAGTGGGACCACACACTGTGCGGGCCCCCTTAAATGCAGTATACACCTAATTTCCTTTTGAAGAAACTTAATCCTCTCATATCTCCTTCATTTGGAATCATATTTCGTCTTGCGAGTAGTCAATCCTATGTGTTTTCTCAAATTAGAATGCGACGATGGACTTCATAGTGGATTTGTAGATATGATGTGATATATTAATGGTGTGAAACCTTTTTAGGCGATAGTCGACAATAGAAGTGATCAGGAAGGATCATTAGAGGCTTATAGAGTGGCACCCTCCTACTAGACATTGCATGGGTCTTATACCAACTATTATAGTTTAACCATCCTTCTGGGTTAGGGAATGGGCCTTCTACATAACCACCATGTGGCTCCCCAATGAAGAGTTAGGGCATGGGTCTTCGACCATTAGGGTGGCACCCTTATTTGGGATAGATCAAGGGTCCTCTATCTGCAATTCTTGTGGCATTCTCCCACTAAGTAGGGTATGGGTCCTAAATTGAATAATATAGTGGATCCTTCCATCTGGTCTAGGAATGGGACCTCTACTGATCACTATATTGGCACCCTTCAACTATGTTGAGCGTGAGTCCCCTTTTGACTATTGAGTGGAACCCTCAAGAAAATCCCAGGTATGGTTCCTCGATCATCAGAGTGGCACCCTCTTATTGTGATAAGTCATGGGTCCTCAAGAAATCTATTTAGTGGTACCCTACTATTCTACTATGGTTTGGGTCCCCTACCAAGATATTGTGTCCCTTGAATTCACATCATAGTGGAAAGTTGTGTCTTGACATGGATGTCACTTCAGATATATGCAATCGATGTCAGGATTCAATAATGGAACATTGAAACTGAGAGAACTCTTATCCTGGTCAAGGCTGGGAGATGGAGATCCCTTTTTTCTCTCTCATTTTGGATTAATTTGTTTGAGTATATATATACATATATATAAATATATATCGATGTCATTGGATTTTTTACTCTCTTACTTTGGGTTGAGCTATCAGTCTGTTCCTATAGTGTCTCTTACTGCTCCCCCTTCATCTTTTAGGGAATCCTACAGGGTATGTATATACTCACCCCTTCATGGGCTTCTCACACACATTTCATGTCTTTTTCAGACGAAATACAAGTTGGCTTCCATTAGAGAGAAATATAGGGAAATGTGGGGCGTCTTTCCACATACTCTGATTTATGCTTGGATATCTGGAGTATGGATCTCTCAATATTTAATATTATAATTTTTTCATCTTGGGACATGTTTATATTTATGTGTATATTTTCCCCTTTACATTCATTTAATATTTTCATACTCTTTTAAAACATAGAGGTTTTTTCATTCATGGTTATTTTCTAGACATTTCATCTTTTATTATAATTCTTTTTCACTCCTAATTTGAGATATTTGTGTGTGTTCTTATAGGTGAATTAGGAAAAGGCCTCCCATATAAGTTATTCTTTTCATATATTGTTGCAACCCCAAGACTATGGAGGGGATATTAGGGTAGTTATGGATAGAGCCTTGTTAGGATGGATTCTGAAATTTATGGTATGATCTCAAAGTGCCCGTTCTATATTCATGAGGTTCACATCCCGGGGAATGTCATTTATGATCACGTCTTAGATGTGGGCCCAATGAAGATCGATGTATTGATTTCCTGGGAGACACCTAATATCATGTTAGAGGTGTGGAGTTATTTTTGGATTAGTGGGGTAATACCCGAAGTTTATGGAAGAATTATTTAGTATTTCATCCCCTTTGACTACCCTAAAGAAGAAAGGGATTTCGTTTACCTACACTAGAAAGTTCTAGAAGGATTTCAAGGAGTTTAGGATGAGGACGATGAGCGATCCTATTTTTAAACTACTAGAGGTGGTCATAGAGTACATAGTGTATTACAGTGCCATATTAATAGGAATAAAATGTGTGCTAATGCTGATATACGAAGATATTTCATATGGGTTGTGGTATTTGAGATGATACAAGTAGAACTACATAACTCATGTAGAAGAGCTGGTAGTAGTAGTCTTCTATCTACGGATATAGTGGAATTATCTTCTAGGAATGCACTTTATTGTTTACTCAGACTATAAGAGTCTTAGGTATGTCTTTGGATAGATATAATTGAACCTTAGAAAGTGGTTATAGTTGGAGTTTTGTAGGCCTATTAATTTTAGATAGTCTATACTCCATGGAAGGGAAACATGGTATATGAAACCATTTGTTGAAATTCTCATGCTTGTTTGGTATTGGAGGCTTATAAGCAGTTGGATTCCTTATAGCTAGACTTGGTTGAGCAATAGGGTTCATAATTTCTTTAGTCAGTGGTGTTTAATCCTCTGCTAATTCATCATTTGAGAGAGTCCATGTTGAAAGGCATCGATTGATAGGTATTTCAGGACTAGATATACCTATAATATTCAACTGATAGATTTTATGATGGAGGGAATCACACCATCCTTTTCCAAGGATGAACAGAGATCCCAGTAATGATGTAGGAGGAGGTGATGAGAGAGTTTCACACATATACCTTTTCTATACATCCCAAAGTGGTGAAGATATATAAATAAATTCTGGGGAAGTTTTAGTTGGATATAATAAGACCATGGTTGGATGATTTCATTTCACGGTGAGTCACCTATCACTAGGTGAATAATGATAACCAGGTTCTGAAAAGATTTTTGTATCCCTTGAGATCCCGAAGTGGAAATGGGATGAAATATACATGGAAATTTTGATAGGCCTTCTTCAAATGATGAATATCCATAACACTCTCTCAGTGATATTTTACAGACTCATGAAGATATCAAACTTCCTTAAAACCAAGGAGTAAGGTTAGTTGGAGTGTTTTGGGAAGCTTTATGTTTGGGAGATCATTTACCATTACAGGGTTCCCTCGAATATTATTTATGAATGTGATGTGTTGTTCATGTCTTGGTTGTGGATTGTAACACCCTAACCCTAGTTACCCAGAGTCGGTGCATTATTGCGTAACGTTGGCATGATCACAAAAGATGAAGTCTCAAAAGATAGATTAGTTTAGTAGCCTTGGAAACACTAGATACATTCATAAATGTTACATTACATCATAAAGTGAAAAACTACAATAACAAAGTCCCCATAGTCCACACTCATATCCTATTCTGACTATCCCTACAGTTCATTCATAAAATACTTCTTCACATCCTGGAAAATATTAAAACATTGAAAGGGGTGAGCTCAGATGATCAGTAAGGATAACAATATTGCAGAAGCTTTCATAAATAAACATTAACATTTAAGGAAATGTATAACTAAATCAAAAGCCTTTTTATACTTGAACTTCAGCATAATATGGAAAAAATAAAATTAAATAATTAAATTTACCTACTCACATGGATATTCTACTAGTCGAATAATCACATGCAATATCAATAGCCACTTTCATAATGATGGAATGCATAATGCCAGATTATCATAACCACGTAGCCAAGTCCTCATTCCAAGACCACAAATAAGATTTTGTCAAGGCCTCATGCCAAGACACTAGTTTGTCTCATGAGACCTACCGATGCATCGAGGACCTATAGCGGGCTCCACCCGTCACTTATTAAGTCTAATGCATTCCTCATATGAACAGGTTTAAACATATCATAAACCATAACATAATCGTAGCAAATAAAAAAAGCATAAAGGAAACATAAAATTTTCACATATCAATCAAAAGATATAAATAAAACACATTGATATAATAAAACATTTTCAAAACCATTTTCAATACCAAAATAAAAGAGATTTAAAACTTGGTATTTATTTTTCATTTAAAAAAAGTTATGTCTTATAGAGGAAGCAGAAACTCAAATATTAGTCACAGCGGCGGATAAGTCGTTGTCGCCGCATACGTAAGAAAAAACATTCCTTTTGTCGTTTAGTAAAAAATCTTCGTATAAAAATATTCCTTTTGAATAAAAGTAAAAGTCAAAGGGGTTTATACACCGTATAAAGGAAGGTTGTGTATAAAACCAAATATGCCTCAATGAAAAGAGATTGAGACGAAGTCCCTTACAAAGATCATTTTTTTAAATAAAATAGATCTATTATGTGTATTAACTATAAGTACATATAAAGAAAGTACAAATACAAAATAGGACATAATAATATCATGACATAATTTGAAAATAGGAGATTAACCCAAAGAATGGAAATTGGGTTAAAAAATTCCCTTACCTCGTGTCCGACTTGACTCAAACATTTTTTAAACTCCTGAATAATAAAATAGAGTTAATTTATACTTGTTTAAGAACCTATTTCAAGTTTATTATTCCTTTTATATCACTTATTACCATTTTATGAACATTGTGTAATTATTTAAGTTAATAACGGTCATGTTGTCGATCTTTGGTACTTGAGTCAAAAATAACCTTCTTATAATTACAAGTTGTTCATGTGGTGGAATATCCATTATATCCAAAATTATATTCATGATGTAGATATCATATATATCATATATATCTATTATATATATGCATTTATAATATTACATAACATTTAGAGGTAAGAAATGAAATGCACCGTTCATGGAGACGGTAAGCCGTACGTACGCGCTACTTTCATTTCTATTTCATATTTAATGGAATGAAGTTATAATTATATAAAGGTATAATATAATTCCAGTATAATATAATGTATAATATCATTTACTCCATCCTTTATACATCCCACATATGGCATTAACGATTCAAATCACTTTGAGGGGGCGGTAGTCCACACTTCCCAAAATGAAAATATCATGTTTACCCATAATGGAAACCATAAAGGTATGCCATAAATAAAAAACACATAATTTTAAGTATAACATAAACATATTATATATAATATATAAATATAGTTACATCTTAATGGCCACCTTTGAAGGTGTTATATGAGTGTTGAACAATCATCGTTTCGTGAGACAGAAATTCGCCATCCATAGAAATAGTATGTTCTTTAACCATTAGATGTAGGTGTGTTTAAGTGTAACTAGAATCCTTATTATAACAACATACTAGTATATTTAAGAGACTGGCGTTGTTACAAAATAAAGAAATAAAAAGAGTTTAAGGGGTTGGAGAATCAAAATAAAACAAAATAACATAAGACAAGACATTACCTTAAAATCAGGTAACTCTTTTTTTGATTTGAGCCAAAGGCTTCCTTGGGAAGAATTATTCCCAAAGTGAGGCTTCTAGGAGTAAGATATGGAAGTTGAGAGAGTATTTGGGAAGAGGTTGGCCGAGCCAAAAGGCTTTGATGGTGTGAATAAGGTGTTAGTGGTGGGGGCCTTTTATAAGAGGAGAGAAGGGGCACTCTTGGAAAGATTGAGATGTTACTTTATTATGAAATGATTTTCGGATTATAAAGGTCCCAAAATGATATATTTCGAGGATAAGGTGATAAGGGTTATAAATATACTCATCCAATATGTTTTTGACAAGTTTAAGCTTTAGAGTTTACATTATATTTTCATTTTATTTAAATCGTTATTTAATGATGTAATCGCTGCATCATCACGGTGTCATAAGTAATTTAATTTATTTAATGTCTAAAAATTATAAAAAAACTATCATGATGTAGTAAATCTTTTTATCTATCTAAAGAATATTTATAGTCAAAAATATGACTTGTATAACCCCATTTAATATTTTTTTACTAAAACAACTCATGTTTGTGACATTTTTATTTTAACATTAAATAAAAAGTTTTTAATGTCATTTTCCTACCAAAGTGGCTCCATGGGGTCCCTAAGTTGACCTATGGATTTTTTTGGCCGTCCATTACTAATCTAATAGTTGTAGGACAAGTGTAAAGGTATTTTCATATTTTTATAATATCATTTTACCTTAAATATCACTAATTACCTTTAGTCACGATTAATTAAAATTAAAAGTTACTATTCATCAAAAAAATTATTTTAATCCCATTGAACCACATTTTACTTCCTAATGACAACCACATATGTCGGATTTTTCAAAATCAAATCATAGAAGTGGTAATGTTTCATTTAAAGAAAAAATCATTTTTTTAACTACCACTTAGTGGTTTCACAATTCATCATAAATTGAAGTTTTTCAGAACAATGCCAAAATTTCACCCTAAGCTATAATTGATATTCCAAATTCAAAAATGATGCCTATTTTAGAAAATTACAAACATATAAGTTTAATTAATTAATTTTATAATTAATTCCCGCTGTCACAACAAATAGCATGTTTTTAAGAAACAATATATATCAAAAGATTGACAATTGTTTATGTCCAATTTCAAAGTGAAATTAATTATAATGACCACCATTGGATAAAATGGTAAAAATATATTCTAATTATACTTTAAAACCACCAAATGGTATAATTTATCACTATAAATTATTTTTATTAAAAAAGTTGTTTTTAAGTATTTTTCACTATTCATAAAAAATTGGAAGTTCTCAGAAAAATACCAAAAATTCAACATAGGCTAATTTCGATATTCTGAATCCAAAAACGAAGTCCATTTGGCAAGATAAAATTTATAAAATTTAAAAAATTAGGTATTACTATTCATAATGTCTACTTTGATTGGTTGTGGTGTGTGTTAGAACTCAAAGTTGCGTACAACAAACGCTACTGTATTATTCAAAGAGAGGTGTACTGTGGAAGCTTGGGGGTGTTACTTTCTCCCCTCCTTCAATAAATTGCATCCTCACAATTTGAATTTTTTCTTTGAAAATAAAAGGTTGAAAATATAAAATACTTGTGTGGAAAACCCACATCAGAAATAGGGTTAATGAAAATATAACATTAAAAGAAAGAAAGAGAAGTACAAAGGTCACCTGAGATAGCCCATACTAGGATTCTATGAAAATATGGGTATGGAGGAGAAACAAACCATCAAGGTCTGATGGAGAGTAGTAGAAAACAGGATTAGGAGAAAGTTAACCACAAGAAAATCACAAACTTTTGATTGATTAAACGGTCATTGAATCCCCAATTGGAAAAGTTAACCGACAACGTTTTTGTTTTAAGTTACCTCTCATATAGTTGAGGAATTTATTTAAGAGATTTACTAAGAACATAAGGAAATATACTTACTTGTCATGTATGCTTTCATTCTTTAATTAATTTTTACCAAAAACCCATCTTTCACTCCAAATGGTAACAGAACTCAAAAATATTCTATTTATCCAAATTTTATAAGGTTCAAAAAACTACCACATACCATTTAGATTAGGAAAACTATTTTGTAATAACCAGGGACTTCCTGTAGGCTAGTGGTAGGTAATAAAGGCATGTCACACTATGGTTGTGGGTTAGATTCCTACAGCTTGGTCCGACGCAACGGGTTATCCCCTAACCTGCTGGTTGTCCTTTTCCTAAAACTATAGTGTTATAATATTCCAAAAATAATCTTCATAAATGTTTTAACCTTAAACAATACTATCCAAAGATCAACTTACTCCATTCCAACCTTTATAGTTATCCAAAATACCTCCGTCTAGACTTTCTCTAAAAGGTCCTTAAATTCCAAAATCCATTGTAACATTAGATTCCCCAAACAAAGTAAAGTTTCTCTTATTGTCACATACTAAAAATATGATTACCTTAATCATATTAAAACCTTAATGAAAACAACAAGTATTGTAGTACAATCCTTATATATATCACATTATTCTTATAACTAGAATATAATCTTTGTTTCCAAAAGCACCAATACATTAATTATTCCACTTCAACTGTAGTAATAGCATAAGATTGTCTTTGATCCCTTGGACTTTTCTGAGATATGTTTCCCTGATGCTTAGGGCATTGATTTGCATAATGCCCTATTTCCCTACAATTATAGCATTCAACATTGATAGCCTCTTTCTTTCCCTTGCAATAACGAGCCTGGTGACCTTTTTATCCACATTGATAAAAAACTCCCATTCCTTTTAGGCAAGTACCGTGGCGATTCTTCAAACAATTATCGCATAATGGAAAATCCTTCTTTCCCCTTTTCCCTTTATCTGTCTCTTGTTCCACCATTCTCTTCTTCTCTTTCTTTGCTTTAAAGTCATAAGACTTAGAGAATTCCTTTTCCATCTTGATAGAACACGAGAAAATATCTTCGTACAATGAGAAGGTTTTTGAGACTAATGCCCGACGGAGAAACTGTTTTATCCCATCAATGAAATGATTGATCTTACTTCTTGGGTGACTTATATAATCTTCAGCATGCCTCGCTAACCGTGTAATGTTAGACTCAAACTTTGAGACAATCTCATCCTCCTTCTGCCTCAGACTCAGAAATTACCTTTCCATATCTGCTCGATGGTCACGAGGAAAGTATTTTTCTAAGAAAAGAACTTTGAACTCCCTCCATTCCATATTAGATACTTCTTTATCATATTTCGAGTTTTGAATCAGCGACCACCATTGATCGTCATCTCCAGTGAGGCGGTAAACTACCATGACAACCTTCTCCCATTCGCTACTCCCCAAGGTATGGAATATTTTATCTAAAGAGTTTATCCATCGCTCAGCTACTAATGGATTTGTACCCCCATTAAATGTTGTCGGTTGTTGCCTCATGAAGTGGTATAACATTGATCCTCCACGTTGTGGATCAGGGTGCTCCATACGAGTAAGGTTATTATTCATAACCTGAGTGAGTTGTCCCAGTATAGTGATAAGTTGATCAGCACCAGTTGTATCTCCATCTCCCAAATAATTATCTTGAGCAGGAGGGAAATCCCTATATGGAGTGTGTGCATTTATACGGTTTCCATTCCTCCCACTAGGCACCATTTCTAAACAGTGGCATAAACTAGATTAGTTTATGAATCAAAATACATAATTTTATACTTGTAAAACACTTAACATAAATTGAACTATTTATGGATATAATCCATAATCATAAAAAGAAATTTTTTCTTTGTGGAAGTATATACTCATAAAACCTTCATAATGGTTTGTAAATGAAATGAGAAATATCCTAAGTATATCCCCCAGGAGTGTTGTAACCAAGAGTGCAGCAAGGCCCGTTGTCGTGCACCAGTTCCCGTTCGAGTATAGCTCAAAGCAATGTTTTCGGGTTTTACCCTTATGTACATCTGTGCCAGAGCCGCCTCTACCTGATCGTATCCAGATAGGGATGTATTGCTCATAATACTCATAAAATCTCTATAATACCAAAATTTTAGGATGTTCTTCTATACTAATACTCAAAGTCTATCTTCGGGCTATGTGCTCTAATCAGAGTTTATCTAAATCTAGCTTCTAAGGTTAGTACTAAACTGCCTCTGATACCTACTGTAATGCCCCGACCACAGTTATCCAGAGTCGGTGCATTATTGCGTAAAGTTGGCATGATCACAAAAGATCAAATCTCGAAAGACCGATTAGTTTAGTAGCCTTGGAAACACTAGATACATTCATAAATGTTACATTACATCATAAAGTTAAAAACTGCAATAACAAATTACCCATAGTCCACACTCATATCCTCTTCTGACTATGCCTACAGGTCATTCATAAAATACTTCTTCACATCCTGGAAAATTTTAAAACATTGAAAAGGGTGATCTCAAATGCTCAGTAAGGATAACAATAATGAAGAATCTTTTATAAATAAACACTAACATTTAAGGAAATGTATAACTAAATAAAAATCCTTTTTAAACTTGAACATCAGAATAATATGGAAAAAATAAATTTAAATAATTCCATTTACTTACTCTCATGGATATTCTACTATTTGAATAATCACATGCAATATCAATAACCACTTTCATAATGATGGAATGCATCATGCCAGACTGTCATTACCATGTAGCCAAGGCCTCGTGCCAAGACCACAAGTAAGGTTTTGTCAAGGCCTCATGCCAAGACACTAGTTTGTCTCATGAGACCTACCGATGCATCAAGGAGATATAGTGGGCTCCACCCGTCACTTATTAAGTCCAATTCATTGCTCATATGAACAGGTTTAAACATATCATAAACCATAACATAATTGTATCACATAAAACATGCATAAACGAAACATAAAATTTCCACATTTCAATCACAAGATATTAATACAACACGTTGATATAATAAAACATTTTCAAAACCATTTTCAATACCAAAATAAAAGAGATTTCAAACTTGGTATTTATTTTTCATTTATAAAAAGTTATGGCTTATAGAGGAAGCTAGAACTCAAATAATTGTCACAGTGGCAGAGAAATCGTTGTCACCACATACGTCAGAAAAAACATTCCTTATGTCGTTTAGTAAAAATGCTTCATATAAAAAGATTCCTTTTGAATATAAGTAAAAGTCAAAGGGGTTTATACACTGTATAAAGGAAAGTTGTGTATAAAAGAAAATATGCCTCAATGAAAGGAGATTGCGACAACGTCCCTTACAAAGATAATTTTTTACATAAAATATATCTATTATGTGTATTAACTATAAGTACACATAAAGAATGTACAAATACAAAATAGGACATAATAATATCATGACATAATTTGAAAGTAGTAGATTAACCCAAAGAATGGAAATTGGGTTAAGAAATTCCCATACCTCGTGTCCGACTTGACTCGACCGTTCATTAACCTCCTGAATAATAAACTAGAGTTAATTTCTACTTGTTTAAGAACCTATTTCAAGTTCATTATTCCTTTTATATCACTTATTACCATTTTATGAACATTATTTAATTATTTAAGTTAATAACGATCATTTTGTCGATCTTTGGTACTTGAGTCAAAAATAAACTTCTTATAATTACAAGTTGTTCATGTGGTGGAATATCCATTATATAGAGAATTATATTCATGATGTAGATATCATATATATCATATATATATCCATTATATACATGCATTTATAATATTACATAACATTTAGAGGTAAGAAATGAAATACATTGTTCATGGAGACGGTAAGCCGTACGTACGCATGAACGCTACTTTCATTTATATTTCATATTTAATGGAATGAATTTATAATTATATAAAGGTATAATATAATTAAATTATAATATAATGTATAATACCATTTAATCCATACTTTATACATCCCACATATGGCATTAACGATTCAAATCACTTTGAGGGGGCGGTAGTCTGCACTTCCTAAAATGAAAATATCGCGTTTACCCATAATGGAAACAATTGAGGTATGCCATAAATGAAAAATAAAGAATCTATAGTATAACATAAAAATATTATATATCATATGTAAATATAGTGACATCTTAATGTCCACCTTTGAATGTGTTATATGAGTGTTGAACAATCATCGTTTCGTGAGGCAGAAATTCGCCATCCACAGAAATAGTATGTTCTTTAACCATTAGATGTAGGTGTGTGTAAGTGTAGTTCGAATCCTTCTTATAACAATATACTAGTATATTGAAGATACTGGTTTTGTTACAAAATAATGGAATAAAAAGTGTTTAAGGGGTTGGAGAAGCAAAATAAAACAAAATAACATAAGAGAATACATTAACTTAAAATCGGGTAACTCTTTTTTTGATTTGAGCCAAAGGCATCCTTGAGAAGAATTAATCCCAAAGTGAGGATTCTAGAAGTAAGATAGGGAATTTGGGAGAGTATTTGGGCCAAGGTTGGCCGATCCAAAAGGATTTTATGGTGTGGATAAGGTGGTAGTGGTGGGGGCCTTTTTTAAGAGGAGAGAAGGGGCACTCTTGGAAAGATTGAAATGTTACTTTATTATGAAATGATTTTCGGATTCTAACGGTCCCACAATGATATATTTCGATGCTAAGGTGATAAGGGTTCGAAATATACTCATCCAATAGGTTTTTGACAAGTTTATTCCTGAGATTTTACATTATCATTTCATTTTATTTAAATCGTTATTTAATGAGGTAATCGCTGCATCATCACGGTGTCATAAATAATTTAATTTATTTAATGTCTAAAAATTTGAAAAAAAATATCATGATGTAGGAAATATATTTATATTTCTAATGATTTTTTATAGTAAAAAATATGACTTGTATAACCCCATTTAAAAATTATTTTAGTAAAAAAACTCATGTTTGTGACATTTTTATTTTAACATTAAATAAAAAGTTTTTAATGTCATTTTCCTACCAATGTGGCTCCATGGGGTCACCAAGATGACCCATGGATTATCTTGGTCGGCCATGACTCATACAATAGGGGTATCACAAGTGTAAAGGTATTTTCATATTTTTATAATATCATTTTTACCTTAAATATCACTAACTACCTTTAATCGCGATTAATTTAACTTAAAAGTTACTATTCACCAAATAATTATTTGAATCCCATTGAACCACATTTTACTTAGTAATGGAAACCATGTATGTCAGATTTTTGAAAATCAAATCACATAAGTGTAAATGTTTCACTTAAACGAGAAATTAGTTTTTTAACAACCACTTAGTGGTTTCACTATTCATCAAAAATTGAAGTTTTTCAGAACAATGCCAAAATTTCACCTTAAGATATAATTGATATTCCGAATTCAAAAATTATGTATATTTTAAAAAATTCCAAACATACAAGTTGCATTAATTAATTTTATAATTAATTCCCACTCTCACAACAAATAGCGTGTTTTTAAGAAATAATATATATCAAAAGATTGACAATTGTTTATGTCCAATTTCAAAGTGAAATTAATTCTAATGACCACCATTGGATAAAATGGTAAAAATATATTCTAATTATACTTTAAAACCACTAAATAGTATAATTTATCAATATAAATTATTTTGATTAAAAAAGTTGTTTTTAAGTATTTTTCACCATTCATAAAAAATTGGAAGTTCTCAGAAAAATACCAAAAATTCAACATAGGATAATTTCGATATTCAGAATCCGAAATCGAAGTCCATTTGGCAAGATAAAGATTATAAAATTTAAAAAATTAGGTATTACTATTCATAACGGCTACTTTGATTGGTTGTGGTGTGTGTTAGAACTCGAAGTTGCGTACAACACACACTACTGTATTATTCAAAGAGAAGTGTACCGTGGAAGCTTGGGGTGTTACATGGATAGGCCTGGACGAGGAATTCTTGTTCTAGATGAGGATGAGTACAGCCTCCCATCCCCAAAAAAATTGGCAGACCAAGAAACCTGTCCAGGCATTAGAGGATATGCTGAGGGCTTGGGTGTTATACTTTGGATGGAGTTGGTAGGATCAATTCCCCATGATAGAGTGTTTGTAAAATAATAGATACCAATCTACTATTAACATGAAACCTTTCATGTCCCTATATGGGGGACAATTTTGGTAACACTTGATCTGGACAGAGATTGGGGAGCTGTCTCTTATGGTTCCAAATATGGTGTAGGTAATGAGAGAGCAGGTCTAGGCTATCCATGAATGTGTGAGGACAACCTATAGTTGGTTGAAATATTTTAAGATCAATATTTTAGGACCTTGGAGTTCAATCATAGAGACAAAAATTTCCTAATATTCTCTCCATGAAGAGGATTGTGTAGATTCAAAAAAGGAGGAAAGTTATCACTAAGGTTCATCCGGCCATTCATGATCATGTTGAGGGTTGTATATGTTTCTTACTGTCTCATTCTACCCCCAAAGTTGGAGTAGGTGTGAGAGGTTTTCCATGTGTCACATTTAGGGAAATAAATTCCTAAACCCACACACGTTATTAAGTAGGGAGACCTGGACATCTAGGAAGGATTGATATTTTCAGAAAACCTAGTGGTGATCAAGGATTGGAAAGAGAAGAACTTATCTAGGTAGACCGTCCCTTTGGTTTGTGTGTTGTGGCAGCAAGGAATATTATAAGAGAAATTTTGGTAGAGGGAGAGCCATATGGGATGTTAGTACCCCAATATTTTGTTAGTTATTTCTTTTCATAGATTAAAATCGGGAAGGAGGGAATTATCTAGAGACCTTGTATTTTTTCTTTTAAGAATTTGAAATATATTTAGATATATTTTCTGAACCAGGTTCTATGATGGTGTGAAATTCCAAGGCCGAGTGTGTCCATAATTAATTTTATAAAAAAATGGAATATATTTTATATTACACATGAATGATTTATTAATGAAAATAGTGAATCATCTAAATAGAATCATTGATCAGAAATTTAAGACCATGGATGAATCCATAATGTGAGTTTCACCCTAGGTGTGACCTAAAACCGGTCAGGATAGGAATTTCAGAAAAACTAATTGACTGGTGTGTTGGTTTAGACAAATAAATATTTTTCTATTTATCTAATTATATAATGTAGACCTATATTAGTTTTTAAATAGATAATTATGGATGGATTTTTAGGTTCTCCCCATAAACATGTGATATTTGAGAGGCATTATTTCATCCTCTCATTGGAAAAATGGAATCAAAATGTGAAAAGCTCTGGATTCAGGAAGATATAGGTGCAACGAACGGAAAAAATCATTTTCTCAAATTTAATGTGCCTTATTCATCGGGGAAAGATCCAATTTTAGGTAGGAATCATCAATTTTTTGTTTCCATATTTTTTTATTTACCTATTATACCCTACTCATATTTATATTTGATTTGTACCGATTTAAATCCTTTACATGCACTCGTGTATCGGTTTAGCTTGGTTATTCCATCATTTCTCACCCTTAATATCCTCGATTTTTTTCTCTTTCTATGAACACTTAAAAATGATCATACACCTTTTTTCATGTGCTTTCCCCCTATTTTCTTCATGTTCTTAGCAATTAATTATATTGTGTTCTCGGTTTGATATATATAGTCTGAAATGATCCTGATCAGAACTATATATTCCTAACAGTTTTTCATGAGATAATTGGATCGATGACCAAGGATATATTTTATATGATTTTTAGGTTTTGGGTGATCAATTTGTTGACCTGGGATCCAAATAGAAGATAATAATAATGGGGGACATGTACGATACAAATAGAGAACCACCACAAGTTGAGGAAATTGATGTATATCCAAAAAATGGATGAAAATGATAAATGTAGAAAAGATACAGTAATTTTTGGTGGTTATAGGTGAGATAAATAGTGGAGGATCTGGATTTATAATTCCCAAGTGAGGATATAACAATGCAAGAAAACCCAACTACATGATGGGTAATACGATGAAAATATTCTATGTATTTCCCCATTGGTTTTGATGCTACGGTTTTCGAGAAAGAAAAAGATGCAACACCTTTTATTCCACCTACATGCCTAGTGTGTTTCCATAGGTAGACATTCCATGTGATAAGAACACATGGGTAGGACTTCATGGGGAATAACACATTGTGTAACGAAGTACACATGCATAATAAATTTTACACAAACACAAACAAGAGCACGAGAAGGACCCCAAGTACCACAGAAAATTCACATAGTCCATCTACATGCCATATAGTAAAAATGGGTAGGTGTATTTGTACCTTTGGGGATATGGAAAGGCATAAATATTGGACCACATGCTGTGTGGTTCCACTTACATGCCTTTTAACCCTAAATTCATTTTTATAAAACATCACCCTCTCATATATCAATTTTTTGGGCTCATATATTGGCCCATGAGTAGCCCATATTGTGTGTTTTTCCACATAGAATGTGATGGTGTAATATTTAGTGTATTCATATATTTAATAAAAAAATTTATATGTGTGAGAATTATTTAGGTGATTCTTGATGATGGAATTGATCTTGTGTGATCACCAAAGGCTTTTAGAGTGACACCCTCATTCTAGGATGGGCATGAGTCCTCTAATGACAATTATAGTGAAACCATCCTACTAATATAGGGAATGAATCCACTCCCTATACATAAAGTGGTACACTCTGATGGAGTCAGGGCATGGGTCCTTGTCCATTAGAGTGGAACCAGCCCATGGGACAAGGCATGGGTCCTCTATCTGCTACACGAGTGGCACCCTCCTTTCGAGTAGGTCATGTTTCCTCGATTGACTTCTAGATTGGCACCCTCCAGCTAGGATGGTAATGGGTCCTCTATTTATTACAAGAGTGGAACCCTCCATCTGAGATGTGAATGGTTCCTCTATAAACTACAAAGTGGGACAATCTTGCAGAGCCATGGTATGGGACCTCAACTATCAGAGTGACACCCTCTTACAAGGACATGGCATGGGTCCTCTAGTTATCTATTGAGTGGAAACCTACTTTTATACCATGTTATTGTTCCTATAACTATAAATTGTTCCCCTTGACATTGAGGAATAGTGGTGACGTATGTATTGACATGGATATCTCTTCAGATAGACACATGAGATGTTGGGAATTGTTGATGAACTTTTGGAACTGATGAAACTCTTATATTGTGATGGGATGTGAGATGAAGATTCCATTTCTATATCATTTGGGATTTTTAAAAAAATATATATATATATATATATATATATATATCTCTGTGTGTGTGGTTCCATGTCATTGGATATTTTAATCTATTGATTTGGGTGGAGGTTTCTATCTATTTAAATTGTTTCTCTTACTGCCCCCACCCCCTTTTGCTTTTAGGGCATCCTACTACATATTTAAATACTCCTCCATGCATGGGATTTTCCAAAACATGTCATGTATTATACAGTTGATAGATAAGTTAGTAGGGATTAAAGTTGGTAATAGGGATATCTAATTCATTTGACCGTATATGGTGGTAAAACATTCAGATTTAGAATCAGGCTCTCTCAACATTTACTTTTCCAGTTTTGTCTGGTTGGTACATCTTTCTTTTTGAGCATGTATTTTTCCCTTAATATTTCAAAATACATTTTTGTACACATGTACATCCTTTAGGGTTTTCATGCATGGATTACACTCTATTCATTAATCCTTTAATTATTATTACTCTACACTATTTCATCGAGATGGTGGGGTGTGTGTGTATAGGTATATTTGGAAAAAGATTACAAAATAAGTTATGACTTTTAAATATTATTTACATCCACTAAAATATAGATATAGGATTGGAGTACTTGTGACCTGATCCCCATTGGGTTGGTTCATGACATTTTTCTCATCCATGAGTGGTGGTAATGAACAAACGGGTGACATCATTTCATGATGTGGTAATCTACAGTAAACCTGAATGATGATTTCATAACCAATTTGATGGAAGTGTGTGTAGATATAGGTATCACTACTAACATAACAACATATATGCATATTTTAGAAACCTTGTTTATTATATAATAATTGTTGTTGACGCTCCTTTCG
The DNA here is from genome assembly GCA_963277665.1 of Viscum album. Classification (NCBI taxonomy): domain Eukaryota; kingdom Viridiplantae; phylum Streptophyta; class Magnoliopsida; order Santalales; family Viscaceae; genus Viscum; species Viscum album. Next base: position 1,675,469,677 of record OY728159.1, on the reverse strand, counting down.
TCACAGAATCTAAAGATCGGAAAAGGGAATATCTGAGCTCAAAGTGATTCAACCTTTGAAGAAAACATCAAAAATCGACAAAGGCATGAACACAGGATCAAAAGCAAATGAACCGCGCAAGTTTTATCACTGTCGCGCAAGTACACTTGCGCGACACCCTTGGTCGCGCAGGTGACTTGCGCGACCTAAGTGGTAACCGCCCGGTAACCGCCCGGGGTCTTCTTTTGCCTATAAATAGACCCTGTGGGCCCCCCATTCGAGAGGATCTTTTTCCAGAAACTCGGATTGAAGCTCCCGACGCCCGAGTCTCTTCTCAAAGCTTCCAGAACACTTCTAAGGTAATTTCTTACCTAGAATGGAAGATCTAATGGGAAGAAGGAAGGCCTAAGTGTTGAAACTTATCAAACACTTGCGCGCCAACTTAATTCCTTCAATATAATTTGCGCGTCCCTTCACTGGAAGAACCTCAAGAGGATTATAAAGGGTTTAATAAATGGTCACTCAAGTATTTCAACTCTGGTTGAAAATCGCGCAAGTATCCCTCATGTCGCGCAAGTATACTTGCGCGACCAATACTTGCGCGCCACCACAGGACTTGCGCGACTTTTAATACTTGCGCGCCCCTATCTTTTTGGGTGCCCATCTTGCCAATTTTTACCCCTCTTAATCCATTTCACTTTTCCTATTCAAGATTCAGTCTTCAAGATACTCTTCAAAGCCATTTATGGCATGATTTCTTGATTTGACATCCTTGTCTGAAAGGAATTCTGTGAAATATCTCTCAAAACCTAGTGATTTAAACATCTTTATGTCACCAAAGATTGAGAGTTCATTCATTCAACCTCATCCTTTAAGATGAGAGAATCCTTAACCTGGGTCTCCTTTTCAGGAATAATCCCCAGTTATAAAACATCTGATCTGGGCATCTTCTTCAGGAGTAAGCCCCAATCAAGTCCTCTAATCTTGGGCATCTTTCTTAAGAATAAGCCCCAACCTCAAATATGGGCATCCTCTTCAGGAGTAAGCCCCAAACCTTAATCCCTAACCTGGGTCTCCTTTTCAGGAATAAGACTCAGCATAACCTTGGGCTTCCTTTTCAGGAGTAAGCCCCAAGTCCCTTAACCTGGGTCTCCTTTTCAGGAATAAGACTCAGTCATAACCTTGGGCTTCCTTTTCAGGAATAAGCCCCAAGTCCCCTTAAAATTCTCTTAACCAGTCATAAATTACCTTTGATTTGGGTTTCCTTTTCAGGAGTAAAACCCAATCATAAGTCCCCTCCTAACTTAGGAATCCTCCTTAGGAGTAAGCCCCAAGATTAGAGTATTCAAATCTCCATGAAGCACATATAACATTGTGGACCCTGTTCATGGATTTTCTCCCTAAAAGTAAATCCTAAACCTTCATCTATCTGGGCAGTCATCCATATATAAGCCCCAAACAAATTCTTATGATTGCATCTTTCATGGAACAATTGTCTAAATTTTACCAATACCTCTTGTTTCTCACACCGAGCATGACTCACATGAGCTTAGAGTGTAAAAGTAATTATGACATTCATCTTTGAGCCATCAATCATAAACATCATATCTCATTCCTCGAACTACGTGGGTTCTGATTCCTTTTCCAAAAACAAAGGATACGTAGGTAGCCCATTTATGGGTTCGATCCCAACATTGAAATAATCTATGTCCTTCTGAATGACGATAAACTTCAAGTGCCCCACTGAGTGGCTTTAAAACCAGCCTGGTCATCAAAATGACCAAGAGACTTTTATATAAATATTTTGAAGGATACCATTGATCAAGAATCTCTAAACAAATATAGATGATTCTATATTGATGAAGAACCTCGAATACATATAAAATATTCTCTAAATTTCTTGCATATTTAATCATTGATTGTTAAAACTAAAGGAAAGCTCATTTTATACTTGGTAATGTAATAAAGATTCACGAACTTAACTTAAATCTATAAAGAGAGTCCCGGAGTAGACAATAATTCCCCTCAAAAAGGTGTGATGAGTCCGACCTCCCATCCTCTCGACCAATGCAAATTCCCAAGCCTCATTAGCCCACAAGTTAATGAGTGCCTGCCTTTGGAAAGTAGGTCCAAACGGATGTGGAATCATTGGATGTTTCCGGTTCTACGAACAAACCCGTTAGAAACCGATCAGAACGTTTGAATCTCCCGTCCAGGAGGTCATCCCCGGATTCCGCGCAAAACAAAAATGGTGAACCCGACGTGAATCCTTAACCATGTTAAAGTGATGTTCTTCTTATCTGTTAGGCCCCTTGGGCCAACAAGGCAATCATTGACATATGATCATCCAAAAGATGCAGTAGCCGGATTCATCTTGATTATGTATGTTACATGGAACATGAACTCTTTTCTCAAGATCTTCTGCAAAAATGGCTTTCCTTAAATTCACCCCTGTGAATACTGCTGCTGTGAACACCTCTACTGTGAGGTCTGCTGCTGTGAAAACCAATGCTGCTACTCCTGCTGGAACGTCATCCGCTCTGAGGATGACATCACCAACTCAGCGTCTTCAACGCTGTGTTTCTAATGCACTGGTTAAGGAGTACCGTCGCAACGGTACTATCCCAACTCTGGAGGCCGCTTGTCAAGCCCTCCAAGTTAACAATTCTACCTGGTCGTCCGGACAACGGCGACCAGCAATCAAGAAGCAGGCGGTGCTGACTACCGTCTCCAACCGTTTCGGGTCGTTATCCCCGGAACGCAATTTCCATTCACTCCCTTATTCTGAGGAAGTGAATGAGCAGGTCCCTCGGGGCCTTAATTCAAAAAGACAGGAGTCCTTCTCAAGGGCTCCCATCAACAATCGCCGCCAGACTCGTGCGATAGTGCGCCCTCAACATGATGAGGGTACCGACTCCAGGCATTCAGCTCAGGTTCCTCGAACCCGAGCAGGCAAGATGAACCGCCAGAGACGGAATCTGGTTAATAATAGGCAGGTTGTCATCCCTGCCATCTCCGGAGAAGTCCACCAACCTAACTTGGTGGCAAACAACGAGCAGGCACACACACCTGCCCGTTTTAATTCAGCTGTCCAGCAGACTCGTCTGACAGCATCAAACCGATCCTGCCAGGCAATTCCGGCGGAGTACCATAGGCAGGAACATACACCTGCTTATACATCATCAGTTAGTCAGCAGTCTCGTCTGACTACATATGATGGATCTCGTCAACCGCGTTTGGCGAAGTATAATCAGCAGGCACATACACCTGCTAATACTAATCAGGCCTACCAACAGTCTCGCTTGGTAGCTCACGGAGAAGTCAGTCGGAAAGTCCCGACGACAAACAGGGGGCAGACTAAACTCTCTGCCTCCACACTTGAGTACTGTCAGGATTCACTGACAGGAAAAGGAGGACAGGAGCAGGCACATACACCTACTCCAAGCCCGGAATGGACGTATATCCCTGTTCCGGCGGCTGAAGTCACCAAGCATATTTTTTCAATGGTGAAAGAGCAGAAGCAAATTCCTGCTCACATTCTGGATGCTTGCCAGGATATCATAACAACTTCAGCATCATCTCAGGGACAGACACATAAATCTATCCCTAGCAATGGAGTGACACATCAACGATTCACTCCGGAACAGACACACACATCTGTTCCAGTTCAAGAGGGTTATGGGGCATACTTCCCCATATCATACGGACAACCAAGTCAGGCACATACACCTGATTTGAGCGATGATTGTCAGCCTAACCTGACCATCTTTCCTGATCAGGCACCTACACCTACTCAGAGCAATCACTTTCGTCATCAAGTGGTTTCTAAAGCGAGTAAGAAGGCATCTAAGAAAAAGATCCGCCCAGCACAGTCAGGAGATCAAAGGCCAATCTGCAACAAGGCCTTGCTCGATGCTGGAGTTCTTGAAGCCCTCAGACATTTATCTGTCGGAATTCAATATTCTACTCCCTCAGTTCCCAATAACATGAACATTAATTTTGAAGGTCTTCAACAGACACTTCCTCATGAAGACTTGCTTCATGAAAATTCGGTCAATCTTGAAGTTTCTTCTTCAGATGAGAGCCACAGGAACCCTCTGTGTGGTCAGAAGACTAAGGAGCAAGAGATCTCATCTTTTGCTGTAACCCATCATGATGGTCCTCCTCATGGTGATGAACTTCGCTGCGAAAGTCCTCTCCGCAGTAGTGATTCACATTGCCTGGAGAATTCTTCAGAAGGCAATGTAATGACGAGAAAGCCCTCCTATCTCGAGGCACTTGCAAACGTAAAACCAGTCATGTCTGATGCTTTACTATCGGCAGGTAAAACTCTTTCTCCATCAGAAGATAGCCTGGGGTTCAGGTTATTCTCCGAACCTTCCCTGGGTCATTCATCTTCCAGCATGAATAGTGATTCCTCTACCAATCTTGTTGAATCCGATGAAGCAACAAGGAAACACCAACTCTGGTCCAAACAGGTAGAAGAATCTTCATTTAATGATAAAGAGGAAATGTTGAACATGAGGAAAAAACTGGCAAAAGGTGAAGTACCAGTCATGTTTTGGCCTTTGGCTGATTCCCAGTACGACATTCCAAAGATGTTGACGGATGATGGAATCCATGATATTCGTCTCAACATATGGAAAACTCTTTGTCAATTAAAGAAGAAATTATTATCTTACGATGAATATGAAAATCATCTTAAGATAATAGAAGGGTTACAACGCCAGATTGATTTGGCATCTCTATCAGTCTCTCGGTATCCGAAGGCTGAAAAGCAACAGAGAACCCTTCAACGTTCATGCCTTGGCGCACTAAGAAGATTGCGTCAGTTAATTTCCAATGCTCCATCTAATGTTCATATCAGAGGATGGGGTGTTCACGGAGCACTACATTTCACAGTGCTTTCCGGTCAGCAAAGCCCGCCGAAAATGGTCTCATGCAATGTTATTGCCCATGGCCGGCCACAGTCAATGGGCTTTGTTCATAATCAAAAGCTTGCTCGAGATCAAGCTTCAACTAGTTCCTCTCAAAATCAAGTATATAGAGAACAGGTTGTTGAATTGCTCCTACATCAAGTAGGCGAGAATATTGCACAAGCCTCTCGTCTGGAACAAACACGTCATCAAATGACAGAAGTTTCGGAAATCATCCAACGATCTGTTGAACCAGGTGATAAAAGTGGATACAGGTTAATGCATCCCGCTAATTTCCGAACTAAGATTCGCAAGATCTAGAGAGATTTCAAGAAGATCTCAGACATAGCATGTCAAGAGACACCCCAGCTTGCCAGACTGGGGACTTCTCTAACCCAACCCTCAGAGTCAACGAATGGGATTCGAGGAGTTGAGCGGAAGCAGTAGGAACACCCCCAGTCCACCGGACTGGGGACTTTTTCAAATCTTCAATCCTTCCCTCAGAGAAAGTCAGTATTCTCTCGATTAGGGAATAAGCCTCAAGAGGAACGAAGAGCCAAGATGTCAGGAGATTCTCTCCAAGTGACGGTTCTTCAAGAAATTCCTAAGGGATGAAGTCAACGGAATGCCATGTCTCATCATGGACATAGAAGGAGACAATATCACAGAAATGCTGATAGAAAGGATTCCATGAAATATGCATCCATTAATGTCATCAATGTCGTTGCTGCTGATTCACCAGATGAGTCTCAATCAGAGGGATCAGACGAAGAGGTTCCTGCTCAAGAAGTTGCGCACACAGACCTAAATAAAGAAGGTGTGCGCACACGTAATCAAAGGCTTACCCAAAATCTGGGTATTCCTTCATGTAACTCACTTCCCCATCTCCGAAAAGGATCCAATAAGGGGAAAGGTAAGAATCAGGTTATTTCTCACCCTTCCTCTGAAGGAGGTCAATCGCTCTCATTAGAGCAAAGGTTTGCACAACAGGAGGAAGAAATGAAAGAATTAAGAAGGTTGAATGCAGAACTACTTCAGAATAGTCTTCTTCTTAAGAATACTGAAGTCCGACAACCGAAGGAATTTGTTGTAACTGCTGAGATGGATCAAGAATATCCTCCTTTGTCAGTACACCCACAGAGGTCTAATCCTATGGGTCAAACGCAACAACGGTTGGCAACACTACCATCAGTTGCAGCACCAACCACCACGTCTGTCCAAGCTCCATTCATTGCACCTACCCAAAACCAAGTTCAACCTGACGTTTCTCAAAAGTTAATAACTACTATTGAGTCATTAACAGCTCGGTTAGAAACTATGGAAGGGAAACGGGCGCAAGTTCAACCTGAAAAGAAAGTTTACCCTGAATGGGTAGATTCAATTTCTCCTCCATCCAGTTTTGGAAACCCTGTTTTCCCTACTTTCAATGGATCAGGCGACCCTGAACAACATTTGACGCATTACGTATCTTGTTGTGATCCTATGATGGGAACTCCAGAGCAGCAAGAAGCAGTGAAACTCAGATGCTTCGTACGAACCTTGCAAGGACCAGCTTTTGTCTGGTATACAAGCTTGAAATCCCGGCCAGTCATCGGATGGGAGGATCTTCGTCAAAAATTCCTTCTTCAGTTTAGCTCAACTTTTCCAAAAACGACAGTTTTCGATCTTACAAACTGCAAGCAAAGGTAGAATGAAAGAGTCTCTGATTTCATTGCTCGTTGGAAGGGATTAACGTATTCCTTGAGTTTATCACTCCCTCAGGAGGAATTGTTGCCAATCTGTGTGGCAAATTTGCGTGACGAATTACGCACGCCATTGATCCCTGTGAAATACACAGGTGGGTTTCGAGACCTTACTTCAATCGCTCAATAGATTGAAGATTCCCTTATACAGGCTAAGGTTAAATCTCGTGTAATTCCATCGGCTCCAGGAAGAAGAATGGGTAATGTAGAAACTACTACAGTTATGCTTAAACAGGCACCTGTACCTATTTCTACTTCAAAACCTTCATCTTCTCGAAGGGCTCCACCTCCTGAACGCCAACAACAAAGGCTGTTTCGTCCAAATGATCAAAAAGATCAACGACGAAAACAATTTGAGGATATGAAGAGTAAAACATACTCTTTCCGAAGTGAGCAAGTTCCTGGTTACTTCATTTCAGCTCTGGAAAATAATTTGGTTCAATTACCAGTGCCGAAGAGACCAAACAAGGAAGGAGATGAAGATCGTCCCAATTATTGTCCCTTTCATCAAATGTTGGGGCATCCCATCCAGGAGTGTTTTGTCTTTAAAGGCCTCCTACAAAAGATGGTCGACTTGGGACAAGTCAAATTGAAGGGTTCTTCAGATCATGTAGCGTGTATTACCGCTACAGATCCAGAGGAAGGAGGTGAGTGGCAGGAAGTCAAAAGCAAAACTGCGAAAAAATATGATGATTGGATGGTCAGAAAGGCAATCAATCGGACCCATTCCATTTTGCGAACACAATTGAAGAAGCCAATTGTGTCTCCTACAAAAGCTGCAGTAAAGCCTCCATCAAAAGACAAATCCTCAAAAGGGCAGCACAATTCAAAGAAGAAAGAAAAATCAGGAGAAGATGAGTATGCTTCAAAGCCTAAATTGTCTTTGACTCTGGCAGATTTCATGCCATCTACTTCAAAGCCACGAGCACCGTCCCACCAAATGGCACAGCCTAAACAGGCTAACCAGGAAGAGTCTTTATCAGACGAAGAGTTAATCTTTGGTTCTGTTAATATGATTCAATTAACAGATTCATATTCCAGTCTTGATGAGCCTGAATTCCCTGTATCAAATAAGGGAACCCGAGGAAATTCTAGAGGTTCAGGATATAGGGGAAGACGTGGTTCTTTCCGAAGCCACTACTCTAATTCTACCCCTGCTAGCACTATATATGCAGCAGAAACTCGTGGTAGAGCCCTTCAGTGAGCTCAAAAAGAACAAGCAAGTTCTTCTGCAAATGGCCAACTCAGCTTCGGCACAGTTATTTTGGAAGACCGATTAAAGGTTCCATCTTCTTTATCTCAACAAGTAAATGGATCTAATCAGTCTAATTTTCCAAAACCAAAGATGTTGCCAACTTCAATACAAGATGCATCATCTTCCAAAGCATCTGCTTCCAAGGTACCTGTTAAACCGCATATTCCTATTGGGAAACGCAGGCCTCTAGATCAAAAGTATGATATATTGAAACACTTGGCCCAAGTACCAGCCAAATTATCAATTTTGGATGCTTTGAATCTATCAAGAGATCTTCGGGAAGCACTCATCGAAGCTTTGTCAAGTCCTCAGGAGTTTCAAGCTGAAATTGCTGCAGCTGAAATTTATCACATAGAGAATAATCCTGCAGAATGTCATGCAGTGATATCTTTTACTGATAAAGATGAAGATGATGTTGTGCATGGGCACATAAAACCTTTTTACTTATCTGGAAAAGTCAATGGTATAGATGTTCGAAGAGCTTTTATTGACAATGGTTCAGGAGTCAACCTCATGCCCATTCGTACACTTCGTCGATTGGGCCTCACAGAATCTGATTTATCTCCTTCTACCATGATGTTGCAAGGATATGATAAAAATGAACAAGAACCACTGGGAAAAGTTACACTCAGAACTCAGTTTGGAGATCTTGTTTCCAATTCGGATTTTATGATTGTTGATCAGGACTCAGCTTTCAATATCTTGCTTGGAGGACCCTGGCTACATCAGCATACAGCTATTCCGTCATCATACCATCAATGTCTCAAATACTGTTTCGATGGTCAAGTTGGAACATTGTATGGTGATAAGGCCCCATTCAAGACATGTGAGTCTCAATACATTGAGGCGGAATTTTATCACATGAAGGGAAGAGAAAAATCTACAATGAAGGAAATTATCAAAGTTAATGCTCCATATGGTTTGGAAAAAATTCCAATAAATCCATTTTCACATGTGAGTACAGATTATGTGTTACCTATCAGTAAAATTGACAAAATAGGCCCAAATCAAAATACTCTTATGGAAAGATCCATAATGTCAATTACGGCAATCGAGCCAGACAACATGGGAGAAATTGGTAACTTACCAAGCAGTGATGAAAGCATAAGTGGTGACGTTTTCATTTCGTCTGCTGAAATCCAACAAGTCTATACTTCGCTAATCAGGCCAGAAGAAGTTATAGCAACACCAGAGGTGAATATTGATGTCGATTCTCAATCCATCATCTCCTCTTTATTTCCCAAAGAAGACCCTTTATCATCAATAGGGTCGGAAATGGAAGCTTCTTCTTCAAAATGTGAAAATTTTGACATCTCTTATGATCAAGAGAATTTCGTTGTTTCATCTACTTTGCAAGTAGAAACGGAAGAAATAACACATGATGAAGAGGAAGAGGAAGATCTTAGAGATGCTCCTCCAGCATTTGAAGAGGGTATCTCTACCACTGTGGATGAACTCAGAGAAGTAAATCTGGGTACAGAGAAAGATCCACGCCCCACTTTAATTAGTGCGGCCATGACCCTTGAAGAACAAGAGATGTATATTTCTTTTCTAAAGCAAAATAAAGATATTTTTGCTTGGAATTATACAGAGATGCCTAGCCTTGATCCTGATGTTGCCACCCATCATTTGGGTTTGCCAAAAGAACATCAAGGATTCAAGCAAGCCGCGAGAAGAACACACCCAACCTATGCTTCCAAAATCGAGGCTAAAGTGGATAAGCTTATCAAATCTAACTTCGTCAAAGAAGTTCAATATCCCAAGTGGTTGGATAATATTGTCCCTGTAAAGAAGAAGAACAGACAAATTAGGGTTTTCATCGATTTCAGAGATCTTAATCGGTATTGTCCTAAAGATGATTTCCCAGTTCCGATTACAGAACTCTTAATTGATGCGATGGCTGGATATGAAGTACTTTCTTTCATGGATGGATATTCTGGATATAATCAGATCCGAATGGCCCCAGAAGATGAGGAATATACAGCCTTCAGAGCTCCTCAAGGTGTGTTTTGTTACCGAGTGATGCCCTTTGGTTTAAAGAATGGAGGTGCAACATATCAACGCGCCATGCATCGTATCTTCAAACCTTTTCTAGGGAAGTTTGTTGAATGCTATGTAGATGATTTGGTGGTTAAATCCAAACAACGTTTTGATCACATGGCTGATTTGGAAGTCATATTACACAAGCTTCGACAACACAATTTTAAGATGAACCCCTTAAAATGTGCTTTTGGGGTAACCTCAGGAAAATTCCTCGGCTTTGTTGTACGCCATCGTGGTATTGAAGTTGATCCTGAGAAGACCAAATCAATCCTTGGTATGTCACCTCCTCAGAATTTGAAAGAATTAAGAGGACTTCAAGGACACTTAGCCTATATTCGGCGTTTCATCACCAATTTGGCAGGCAAAAGTTTACCTTTTACCAAATTATTGAAGAAAGGAGTCACTTACCAGTGGACTAAAGAATGTCAAGAAGCATTTGATGTTCTCAACAAATACCTCTTGAGTCCACCAGTACTCATGCCACCTGTTGAGGGTAGGCCTCTTATCCTCTATGTGACAGCTTTAGAGCGATCATTGGGTGCCTTTCTCGCTCAAAAGAATGATGCTGGGAATGAAAATAGTCTCTACTATCTCAATAGAACTATGCTTGAAGCAGAAACCCGGTATTCGAGTATTGAAAAGTGGTGCCTAGCATTAATCTTTGCAGTTCAGAAACTGAGACACTACCTGCAACATCACGAGGTCCAATTGGTATCTCGTAATAATCCACTCAAATTCATCCTTAGTCGTCCAATGCTTACAGGACGTCTGGCAAGGTGGGCGGTTATTCTACAGCAGTTCGACATCCAGTATGTGTCTCAAAAGGCAATTAAGGGCCATGCTCTGGCTGATTTCCTGGCTGAACACCCTTCAGTAGAAGACACGTATTCAGATATCGAACTCCCTGACGAGGATGTTTTTTCTATTCAAGAGAGTCCTCAAACATGGGAAATGTATTTTGATGGTTCTTCTAGAAGTCCAACAGGGAAGAAAATGGAAAATCCTAAATTCAACAAAGTTGGTTTAGGAATTGTGCTCATTTCTCTAGATAAGGTAGTGTTACCTTATTCCTTTTTGTTGTGGGAAGGTGGTACCAATAATGAAGCTGAATACCAAGCTCTCATTGCAGGCTTGGAGTTAGCACTTCAAGCACAAGTGAATCACTTAAAGGTGAAAGGTGATTCAGACCTGGTAATCAAACAAGTCAATGGGGATTATGCCATCAGAAAAGAAGAATTAATCCCTTTGTATGATTACGTCAGAGAGTTAATGTCGGAATTCCCTTCAGAACCGACATTTTCTTATGTCCCAAGATCACAAAATGCTCAAGCTGATGCACTGGCTAATATAGCCACAGCTTTAGCAGATCCAAATCGGGACGAGACAACCATCAGTATTGCCCACCGTCGTGCAATTTCACCTTATGTTCAAGTCAGAACAGAGGAAATTAATGAAATTAGTCCCATTCCTGAACTGTATGGTCATACTACAGGATGGATGTCACCTATCAAGGAATACCTTCAAAATGGAACACTTCCACCTGATAGAGCCGAGAAAGAACAAATTCGGCGACGTGTGGTCAATTTTACTCTTTATGATGGTCCAAACCACCTCGAGAAAATTCTCTACAAACGTGGTTTTGATGGAGTTCTCTTCAGATGTATTGATGGTGAAGAGACAATGGATGTCATAAAAGAAGTGCATGCAGGAGTCTGTGGTGCCCACCAGTCTGGACATAGATTGTCTGATCAAATTCGAAGGCTTGGATACTTCTGGCCTTCAATGATACAAGATTGTGTTAATTTCACAAAGAAGTGTCATTCATGCCAAGTATATGCCAACTTCATTCATCAATCTCCAGAGTTGCTTCATACAGCTAAATACTCATGGCCATTTTCTACATGGGGAATGGATGTGGTGGGACCTTACCCTTCAGCTACGGCGAAGCAGTTTAAGTACATTCTTACTGCTACTGATTTCTTTTCCAAATGGGCAGAGGCAGTACCTCTCAAAGAAGTCAGTTCTAAATGCATTGTTAGCTTCATCAAGTCTAACATCATTACTAGATTTGGTGTCCCTCATACCATATTGACGGACAACGGCACCAACTTCTGTTCTTCTGAGGTAAAGAGATTGTATCAAGAGTACAACATTAAGTCCAACCATTCATCTCGATATCATGCAGCGGCTAATGGACAGATAGAGGCCTTCAACAAGACTCTTTCAAATATACTGAAAAATATGGTGGATAAAGATAAGAGGTCATGTCCTGATAAACTCTATCATGCTTTATGGGCTTATCGGACTACCACTCGCAATGCAACGCGGTCTACTCCATATTCATTGGTATATGGAACAGAAGCAGTCTTACCAATTGAAGTTCAATTTCCCTCACTCAGAATAGCCATTTGTGATCAATTATCAACAGATGAGCAATCCCAAAAGCGGTTGAATGAATTGGAACAGTTAGATGAGAAAAGATTGTGCACTTTGCACCACTTGGAAATCTATCAGAATCGGATAGCACGAGCTTTTAACAAAAAGGTTCATCTTCGTTCATTCATTCAGGGAGAATTGGTATTGGTTCTCAGAGCACCAATGATACCAGGAAAGAAGCCTCCCAAGCTTGAACCAAAATGGGATGGACCTTATTCAATACATAAGGTCTACTCCAATGGAGCATATTCTCTAATCTCAATGGATGGAGAACACATCACGACTCCAACTAATGCCAGATTTCTGAAGAAGTATTTTGTATAAACACAAAATATTGTTCCCAGATCCAAAACAATCACATTGGTCTGTATTTTGTCCGAGATGACATTAAACTAAATTTTGTCCCTGCAACATGACATTAAACTGTGCAGCACCAATAGTCCTAACTGCAAGACTTTAAACTGCATAGTCCCCTTTCTTATTGTCCTACATGACACTAAACCGTATTTTGTCCTAGCGACATGACATTAAACTGTGTGGCACTTTCATCGTCCAGCATGACGATAAACTGTTAAAATTCTCTAGAACTGATATCCTCATATTGATTCACCTTAGTCTTAGCTAGATGACTATAAACTGTACAGCACCAGTTCGTCCTTGCTATATGACGTTAAACTATACAGCAATGGTCCAGTATGACTTTAAACTGCAACTTCGTCCCACACGACATTAAACTGTGAAAAAGTTCCATAAACCGTCCAACATGACCTTAAACTGCATCATCCCTGGTCCATGTATATGACCTTAAACTATTCGCACTTTCATCCAACATGATGTTAAAATGGTACACTCTTTTGTCCTTACTGCATGACATTAAACTGCACAGTCCCCCTTTTCGTCCAATATGACGTTAAACTATTTTATCCCCATCGTCCTAACTACATGACGCTAAACTGTACAGAAAATCTTTGATAGGTCCTACACGACATTAAACTGTGCATCGTTAAGGTTGTTATTACCTATTGTTTCTCACACTGAGTATGACTCACGTGAGCTTAGAGCGAACATCAACCATAACACTCCCTTTGGGCCACTAACCATGTGTAAGTCCCAACAATATTTTTTATTAGATCATTGTCCACAAGAACAACTTGATCATTGATTCATTCTTTAATTGAACTACACGGACTTTGATCCTTGCCCTCCAGGCTGGGTATGTAGGCAACCTCCCAAGGTTCAAGCCCAAAAACAATCTCTTCACATCGGTTCACCACCATCTCATATGATGATGATTTGTGAAACCACCCCTGGAATCAATATCTTTACATTGATTCACTTTCGTCCTTGTTATATGACGTTAAACTATACAACACTTTTGTCCGGTACGACAATAAACTACAATATTCTTTGATTTCCTCATTTGAGAAGGAACCATTATTAACATTTATTCTTTTTCAATCATGGTTTTCATTTTCAAAAGACTACGTACATACATGGTAATACCTAAACTTTTTATCTTAGGTTAAAACCATCATTGCACTAAAGTCCCCTTTCACCCTTCACATGTACGAACCAAATTTGTACAAAGGGTAGTTCTAGAACTACGTGGACTTGATTCCCATCCTTATGGGATACGTAGGAACATTCGAGTGTCCCTCGAATCCAGTCCCAAGTCTTTTGGGCCTAACCCCAAATTTCACTTTCAGTCCCTTGGCTGAAAAGTCCTCATGAAAACACACACTGTGTATTCATTATTATGGTCCGAATTCTATGACCCCAAACTAAGATCACTCATCCTTTCGTCCTGCGCGACGTTAAACTGAATTTCAAGAACTATGTATGGCTTGATTCTCATTCTTATGAGATACGTAGTGAAGTCCAAAATTTCAATTTAGGACCCATCCACAACATGATTATGGTTATCATTGACCTATGTATCTCTATATACATTGGACAATACCCATCTTTATGTATTATAATCCTAACCTTAAATATTTTCAGATCTTCATAACCCTTTTCATGACTTCTAGTCACAAAAACATCAAACTTCTGAGAATTCTTTTGCCTGACTATGCAGCACGTGCCCATAGGTGGCCTTGCATAAACAGTCCACATAATAGATTTGTCAGCCAAAAGATGCTATTTTATTTAACTATGCAGCCAATGCCCATAGGTGGCCCTGCATATTTCAACCCCCTAACGGGTTTTGTTAGATAATAGTAACTTCATTCTTGGGAAGAATGCCTCTTTTGTCCTTATTTGTCTTAAAACGACAGTATGTAGGGATCCGCAAAAAATAGCCATCCTTAACATATTTGTCCCATATCCTTTTTCATGATCTGAAAGTATTCAAGTCTATGGTTAATTCTTCTTCCCTACGTTTGGGTCAGACCTTCGTAGGAGTGATATTCATCCAGTTCTTCGATATTCTTGTTTGGAAATATCTTCTCCATATTCAAGTACCTCTTTCCATACAACAAACTCTATGCTTTAGAAAATTTGAATCTCCATAAACTTTCACTGGCTTTTAGCACTAGGAAAGTAAATTTCTGGGAGTTCTTTTGCCTGACTATGCAGCACGTGCCCATAGGTGGCCTTGCATAAACAGTCCACATAACAGACTTGTCAGCCAAAAGATGCTATTTTATTTGACAATGCAGCCAATTCCCATAGGTGGCCCTGCATATTTCAACCCCCTAACGGGTTTTGTTAAATAATAGTAACTTCATTCTTGGAAACTACTTCTTCTAATGCCTTTTAGCACTTTTTTCATATCATTCCTCAAATTCAAATATTCTTAAGCCATAGTTTACATATTTTCTCTCATACTTGAGTATGGTAATTTGTTTTCAGATAAATTGTCAAGGAATTGAATCAATTTTAATCCATTTTGGTCAAAGCTATTTCGACCTTAAACATTATCCCCTTTATGTCCGGCGTGAATGACTTTAAACTGCCCACACAAAAGACAAAGGAACTCTGAATAAAAGTCAAGTTCCAGCTCGCTAAACATACATTCTGTATGATTTAGGTAATTTTGAGTAGTTAAAAGATTCAATGTTTGTAGGGTTATTTGTAATAATCCTAGTAAAAATCAAACTATGATTACTAAGCCAGTTGGCTTAAGTAAATTTGAAGCAGGTAATGGAAGAATGCAAGTACAAATGATTGAAGACAAAAGTGTTTTTCATTGATACACAAGAGTTAGAAGGACATCCACAGACTGGAATCTCTTCTCTTTTTCAAGAATTACAGAAGATTGTCAACATAAGTCTTCATTTGATGTATAGCATCCTGAGCCTTATCAACAGTTACTTGAAGCTCGTGCACTTGACTAGCTTCACTCTTTTCAGCTTGCTGAAGTGCCTTCTTAGCATCTGCAATGGCTTTCATGCCATTCATATGAGTTTCATCCAATGATTTATTAAGCTGATCAAGTTCCCCAGTAACAGCATCTAACTGTTGCTGGAGTTGCACCTGCTGGACGACCTTTTCTTTGATTTTTTGCTTCAGATCCTTCATCTTGACAGCATAATCAGCTTCAGCCTGGGATATCGCAGCCTCAAATTCGCCTATGTTGACTGACAATTTCACTCTGGTCAAATCTTCGCGACTTATCTGCATTTGCTCCCTCCTGAAAATGATCTGTTTCACCGCAACATGGATCTTTTCATACCCAAAACCACCAAGTCCCATTATAACAAATTGGGATGACAATCGGGAAATTTTTGATGGTAGCTCTTCTAAAGGCACCCCCGATATGATGTTCCATATGTTATTCCATGCCTTACGTCGTGAAAAGCTGAATGCTTTAAGCATATCTGGATCTGATTCAATATCATCGTCAGAAGGGGGTATGTAATCAGGAATTAGCGCACTTAGGGAGGTGCCTTGTCCTGCTCTTTCCCCCCTGACTTGTGCTTCTTCACTTTCAATTCCCGTTGGGACAGAAGCTGAGGCCTCATCTTCGGGTCTAGTCATTGCAGTTGATGGTCCTGCATGATTAATTGAAAGGTTTAGTCAGCTTCAAAGGATAACAAAAGAATGGATTGTCTTGCGAATAAAGTACAATCACAAATATTGTTATCCATTACCCAATGGTGGTTCAGCAACCTGAGAAGACTTCTCCTTATCTTTCCCAGTTTCAACAGGATTTTCAAGATGGGTCTCAGGAGAGTTTATTGGATTTAGCTCTACTTGAGCTAATGTTTCTGCAATTATAGGGTTGACATCAGTATCCACACCCTCTTCGGGCATTGGTAGTTCAGCGGCTTCTACAGAAGAAACTGCATATTATTTTACATCATGGTTAGAAGTATTTTTTTTAAGAAAAAAATTTTGGGCGAAGGGTAACACTCACGCCCAAGGTCTTCGAAATCACATGACAACTCAGCATGATTATAAAATTCTTCAAAAGTCATTCCTTGATTCATCATTTCATCCAATGATACTTCAGAATCTTGATTAGTCTCACCAGTGGGAGCATTTGCTACGTCTTCTTGCCGACTTATGTCCTGCAACCCCTGACCCTGGACAACATCTTCAGTAATAGGAGGGATACTGGGAATGGATGGTAGCTCTTCTCCAGGAGCAACCAAGTCAGCCTGAGTCTGTGATTGTTCTACAGCACCCTCCACGACCTTTGAAGAAGGATCAGTCCCTTCCCTCAAGGGAGAAATTGAAGAAGCCCCTGCAATCCTCGGAAATATGAGTAACCATATGATTATGGGTATAAACTCATGATTGTTCGAAGGACTTACCACTGCTAATGAAACGTTTAGCTAGGGATTTCCTCCTTCGTTGCCTTGGATTCTTTTGTTTTTTCGGAGTATCAGTAGTCTCCCTTATTGGCACTTGGATTGGCGAATGAAAGGCTATGTCCAGTGCCTCATTCATGGCCTGTTGGCCTGGAGATATCTCGCCTGGTTTGTGAGGAGAATCAGCAGCAGCCCCGATAGCAGTACCACCAGGGCTATACTGTGGCGAAGGAACCCCAGTTCCTTTCTTTGCAAGCTGCAAGATGAAGAAAATAACTTCCTTATGTAACAAAGCTTCAACTGAAATTAAGTTGCAAAGAAAATAAGGAAAGAAAACTTACATCTTCAGGAGCCACGTACTCTTGCCATTCCTCATCTCCAGAACCACCAGCCCCCTCAGTGGTGCCACGATCAATCATTTCCTTCACCCGCCTGGTGATAGGAACCGAGTCATCAGTGGCATATATGAGCATTTCCAGCTCTCTGATGTAAGCTCGCACTTCATTGGGGTTATCTCCGTATTGAAGGTCTTTAGAAGCTAGAAGATATCCTATCCCGGGAAGTTGTAGGCCCTCACACAAATCCAGCCAGGAGGTCTCAGTATCACAGTATAAGCTCTGCCATAGCTGAACAGCCTCTGGTCTTAGATATAAAGGCTGTGAGGAAGGTCCTACAATTTTTGATTTTAATTTCTTCCCGACTCCTGCAACTACAGATAGAGAATAAGAAAGTGAGACTTATTACTTTATAAATTAGCAGTGATTGAAGTTATTACAATCAAATAACTCACCAGGAGCTGATGGAGTGGGTCTTTTAACTCTGGCCGGAGGATTGTGTCGTGCACGAAACCGTTTTGCTGCCGGTTGTGCCTCATCATCCCCATCGTGATAATCCGATGAATCAGTTCTAGAAGAAGAGTCTGTTGAACCTATTTTAGGTGGAGAAGCGTCACCTTCATGAGGAAGAGTTTCTTTCTCTACAGTCCTCTTCCTCTTTCCCACTTGATATACCGGGTGATTCAATATCCCTTTAGGGTATGATGCTATCCAGTGTTCGGCATAAAATGTAGTCAGATTATGTGCCGCTTTTTCAACTGGTAGATCAAATACTGCCCCAGTCTTCTCTCTTGATGTCAGCAACCATAGTTGTCGAGCAACCATCAGATGTTTCTCTAACCTGACATGTACTGGAGGGGATACAACAATCTGTTGCAAACATTTGAATTGGCGTGAAAATCTATATGGAGCATAGGCCTCGCATATGATTTCTCCATCAATCCTGGCTACTAACACGCCATCCCTGCAAGCTAGCATGTATGCCCTCAAATCCAAATGGGCTTTCCCATCATCAACAAACCGCCCTTATGGCGGACTTCCATAAGGAAAGAAGTTGAATTCCTTATACATGCTTAGTCTTACTTTCATTTCATAACCATTAACATCTAATGGATCAATTCCCGAGAATGCTTGCACTGACGGTCTGAAAGAGCTTCCAGGAATTTGTAATCCATTCTGTACATTGTAAGTCCTGAAGTGAGTGGCGATCCAACCCCACAAAACCTGGAATGGTCCCACTATTCTTAAAGGAGATTTACCCTAGAAGATGTGAAGTAAACTCCTGTGAATCTTTGCTAAAATGGGGGTAGCTAACCCAACCATTTTTCCCTCAGCCAACTTGGCCGCAATGACGAAGGTCCCTGGCCTAACGCCTCCCTTCGAATCCCTGACCGGCAAGAGATAAACACTGAGCCACATTGCCAAGAAACCCGCCAAACGAGTTTTCTTTGGAATTCTTTGATTCACTTCATAGCCCCACTTTTCAAACTCTCCTGCTTCTAGAGTTGGCCAGAATGTGCCAGGAGCTCCTCTCTTCTCAGGTTTTGGACAAGTGGTAGGACGTCTGGGCCGGGTATCCTTGGATTTCTTCCTCTTGGATCCTTTTTCTGTTGGCTCCATCCCTTTCTTCTCAGTTAGAAACACATTCATCCATTCTTCCGGATGGATATCTTTTCTAAAATGAGTTAATGAGGTCTCTGAACTCTTGAGCCTGTGAAAGATTTTAAATAATTCTCGAGCCAAAGCAGGAGTCTTCTCTGGATCATTCCAAGTCACATTGGGAGGAATGAATTCATCATACATATCGCCCAAGATTGGAGCTCCTGAAATCTTGTGGACATCCCACAAACTGATACCTACTTCTCCATGAGTCAAATGGAAATAATTAGTCGCTGGGCTCCAATGGCTGAGTATCTCTGGTACGAAGTTATCATGTCTGTAAATATATGTTTGCCCAACCCAAACAGCCTCATATATTGCAGCTCTCTTCAAATCCTGAATAAACTCTGCGCAAGTCTGTCGCACCCAGTACACCCACATCCAAGTTGGCTTCACACCTCCCCCAGGACGGAAATCCCAACTTTTCTTCCAGCCTTTGGATTGATCCATCTGAGCATTTCGGAAGATTGAAGGATGACAATGTGGTTGAAGCTCAGGTGTATGTTTTTTCAGATCTGGTGTGCAAGGGCTATGATGCATCACATAAGCCTTCTCCAGTGTTCCAGCAGTTTAAAATACTCCTCCGCCTGAGATATTTGCTGAAGCAAAATTGGTATAATTCTGAAACCAAGAAAATGGAAGACAATTCTTTACTTCTGGAATAATGACTTCTTGCAGATGACCATGACCATACAAAGGTAGATAAGTGCAGTGAGGAAAGTCGCGATGATATTTCTTCAGATACTTAGACAAATCTGGAAGAGTACTGTTTTTGACAGTATAGTAATCAGGGCCAATGATATTCATCATATCATCTATCCGCTTGCTAGCCAGTTCATCAATTAATCCAGGTCTAAGAGCCATTGAATCTGCACAAGAGTTGAATAAATTAAACTCTTAAGTGGGTTTATTTTTTCATAAAATTTGTGAAAGAATTTGGAAAAAAATGGCTAAGGCATTAAGGCGCGCAAGTATGGAGACGTCGCGCAAGTGGTACATGTGCCGCGCAAGTTTATGTCGCGCAAATATTACCGCGCAAGCCCTATTACCTTGAGAGTAGCGCGGCAGCGAGGAAACAGTGAAAACAAGAGACTTGCGCGGCGACTAAGACTTGCGCGGCGAGGGCTCGAGAAATCCGGAAAGTCAGATGCCATCTACGGCCGGAAGCGGCATATTTATAGGCCAGAGGGCCTATCTGCGTGCCGCACCCAGAGCGCTCAATGCCTGCGCGACGAAGACTTGCGCGCCGACTTCTGTGCACTGGAGACTTGCGTGCCGCCCTTTTCCTTTAGAGGGATTCGATTTCCTCAGAGTCAAATCCTCATTTCCCTCCGGATCCAACTCTGAGGGGGGACTTTTGTTGACGCTCCTTTCGTCACAGAATCTAAAGATCGGAAAAGGGAATATCTGAGCTCAAAGTGATTCAACCTTTGAAGAAAACATCAAAAATCGACAAAGGCATGAACACAGGATCAAAAGCAAATGAACCACGCAAGTTTTATCACTGTCGCGCAAGTACACTTGCGCGACACCCTTGGTCGCGCAGGTGACTTACGCGACCTAAGTGGTAACCGCCCGGTAACCGCCCGAGGTCTTCTTTTGCCTATAAATAGACCCTGTGGGCCCCCCATTCGAGAGGATCTTTTTCCAGAAACTCGGATTGAAGCTCCCGACGCCCGAGTCTCTTCTCAAAGCTTCCAGAACACTTCTAAGGTAATTTCTTACCTAGAATGGAAGATCTAAAGGGAAGAAGGAAGGCCTAAGTGTTGAAACTTATCAAACACTTGCGCGCCAACTTAATTCCTTCAATATAATTTGCGCGTCCCTTCACTGGAAGAACCTCAAGAGGATTATAAAGGGTTTAATAAAGGGTCGCTCAAGTATTTCAACTCTGGTTGAAAATCGCGCAAGTATCCCTCATGTCGCGCAAGTATACTTGCGCGACCAATACTTGCGCGCTGCCGCAGGACTTGCGCGACTTTTAATACTTGCGCGCCCCTATCTTTTTGGGTGCCCATCTTGCCCATTTTTACCCCTATTAATCCATTTCACTTTTCCTATTCAATATTCAGTCTTCAAGATACTCTTCAAAGCCATTTATGGCATGATTTCTTGATTTGACATCCTTGTCTGAAAGGAATTCTGTGAAATATCTCTCAAAACCTAGTGATTTAAACATCTTTATGTCACCAAAGATTGAGAGTTCATTCATTCAACCTCATCCTTTAAGATGAGAGAATCCTTAACCTGGGTCTCCTTTTCAGGAGTAATCCCCAGTTATAAAACCTTTGATCTGGGCATCTTCCTCAGGAGTAAGCCCCAATCAAGTCCTCTAATCTTGGGCATCTTTCTTAAGAATAAGCCCCAACCTCAAATATGGGCATCCTCTTCAGGAGTAAGCCCCAAACCTTAATCCCTATCCTGGGTCTCCTTTTCAGGAATAAGACTCAGCATAACCTTAGGCTTCCTTTTCAGAAGTAAGCCCCAAGTCCCTTAACCTGGGTCTCCTTTTCAGGAATAAGACTCAGTCATAACCTTGGGCTTCCTTTTCAGGAATAAGCCCCAAGTCCCCTTAAAATTCTCTTAACCAGTCATAAATTACCTTTGATTTGGGTTTCCTTTTCAGGAGTAAAACCCAATCATAAGTCCCCTCCTAACTTAGGCATCCTCCTTAGGAGTAAGCCCCAAGATTAGATTATTCAAATCTCCATGAAGCACATATAACTTTGTGGACCCTGTTCATGGATTTTCTCCCTAAAATTAAATCCTAAACCTTCATCTATCTGGACAGTCATCCATACATAAGCCCCAAACAAATTCTTATGATTGCATCTTTCATGGCACAATTGTCTAAATTTTACCAATACCTCTTGTTTCTCACACCGAGCATGACTCACGTGAGCTTAGAGTGTAAAAGTAATTATGACATTCATCTTTGAGCCATCAATCATAAACATCATATCTCATTCCTCGAACTACGTGGGTTCTGATTCCTTTTCCAAAAAAAAGGATACGTAGGTAGCCCATTTATGGGTTCGATCCCAACATTGAAATAATCTACGTCCTTCTGAATGACGATAAACTTCAAGTGCCCCACTGAGTGGCTTTAAAACAAGCCTGGTCATCAAAATGACCAAGATACTTTTATATAAATATTTTGAAGGATACCATTGATCAAGAATCTCTAAACAAATATAGATGATTCTATATTGATGAAGAACCTCGAATACATATAAAAGATTCTCTAAATTTCTTGCATATTTAATCATTGATTGTTAAAACTAAAGGAAAGCTCATTTTATACTTGGTAATGTAATAAGGATTCACGAACTTAACTTAAATCTATAAAGAGTGTCCCAGAGTAGAAAATAATTCCCCTCAAAAAGGTGTGATGAGTCCGACCTCCCATCCTCTCGACCAATGCAAATTCCCAAGCCTCATTAGCCCACAAGTTAATGAGCGCCTGCCTTTGGAAAGTAGGTCCAAACGGATGTGGAATCATTGGATGTTTCCGGTTCTACGAACAAACCCGTTAGAAACCGATCGGAACGTTTGAATCTCCCGTCCAGGAGGTCATCCCCGGATTCCACGCGAAACAATTGTATAATAATAATTTAATGGGGTTGGATAAGGAAATAATACTAAAATTCACATTGATGAATGTCACATCTTTTACAAGAAAATCCTTTTGATTTTCATCGAAGTAATTCCTTGGTTGGATTTTGTCCCAAAGTAATAATTATAGGATTATAGGAGAAATGTTGAGAAGTTATTTGGATATTTATTCGAAAAAATAAATTGTTTTTTAAGTGTTAATATAGGGGGAGAGGTGTGGCCTCTTATAAGTGGGGGAGCAGATAGACATGGTATTTTTTCAAAATAATGTTAGGTGAACCCACATATTTATGTATCGAGAGTCACCAATAATGAATCAAACTCAATCCTCAAAGCGATAAGGTCAAAATATTTCTATAAAATGGGGTGGTGAATAGTTTCTAGGTCATTGTTACCTTTAATATTAATGTTTAACTACTAATTAAACTCATTTTTTACATTAATCACTATAATCAATTTTTATTTATTCCACTAATATTTTTTATCAACGAAAAAGATAAACATAATAGAAATTATAAATCATTATGATTATGAATATGAGATCCATCTTTACACATTCTATTCACATAAGTGTCAAAATATTATTTAATATTAATACCACAGTCATGAGGAGACAATGAGTTTTTAGGAAGTGTATTTTTTTGAAAAAAATGATTATATATTAACTCTATGACAAATAATAATAATTGTATGAAACTAAAATATTATTTAATGATATAGATTATATACATTTAATTTAAAACATTCCTCATTAGGTATTATTGTAATGAATTAAAAATGAAAAACATTTTTTATTTTAAAATAGTTTTAGAAATGCTCATATTTAAAACTGAAAACAAACTTATATTAAAAACCAATAAGAATTTGATGAAAAAGTAATTAATTGGACTAAATATTACTAAATTGTACTTAATTAAATTGAAATCATATTCAAAAAATATTGTGAAAATTAAATTAATTAATTAATTAAAATAAATTAATATTTTTCAAAAATCAGTATTTTCATTATTGATTGAAAAATCAATATTTTCCAAAAAAATATCAAAATTTAACCCTAATTTATTTTCATATTTTTATATCCAAATTGATATTCATTTTAGAGATTAAAATTTTATAATTTAGAAATTAATAATTTTAATAAAACCTTATATGAAAAGTGCTTAATAAATTTTTTCCCTTTTATGATTAAAAAATTACTTAGTATTTTTATAACTAATATAAAAATCTTATTCATATTGATAAATATGAAAATAATTTATTCTATCTTTAACAAGGATTTACATCCTTCCAACCTTTTATAAATTTTTTCTTTTCAATTATATTCACTTATTAAATAAGTGGGGATATTTTTCCCCCATAGAATTTTCATTTTCCCATATATTTTTTTCATCCATATGGTATTTCCATAAAACCTTATCCTAATGAATCAAAATATTCCATAATAGTTTATCTCTTTAGTAAAAAAATTTAATTGGATGTAACTCATAAGAAAAATTATCTTCAAATTGAACTACTTAAAGTATTAAAACATACGATGAATTAGGAAAAAAATTTGTTAACATTAAAACATGAAATTCATTGTGTACCTGAAATAAAAATTGAGGTAAATCCACTCCATAAGAAACCGATCCAACTTTCTCATGGATTTAACATGATCGTATGAATTGTGGAATCAACTTACTCTTCTTATATAAACATAATAATTCTTTTCGATGGAGAAACATTGAGAAAGACATAATCAAATACCTCAAAATAAAGAAATTTCTTTCTACAATCCACTTAAATTTTTTGTTCACTCTGAGCTATCCTCATGTGTCACTAAATCCACAAAACATTCTATATAATCTCCTCCACCTACTGAAGTCCCATAAATTCTTTTCTCCTACTATGTCCCAAAATAATGGTTTCCAAAACCACTTACCATATAATTCCTAAAATGGTTACATATGTATAATATAATAAAAACTATTATTACAAAAAAATTAATCAAATATATATGTCGATTCCAAATTCCCTAGAAATCATTTCAACAAGAATGAAACATATATTCCAATTTCCCAATTGACCACTTACACTTTCAATCTGATTGAGGATTCAATGATATAATGAAATTTGATTTAGTACCCAATGGCTTATGATGTAAGTTGGAAAAAAATATATGTTTTCCTAGGATCACTCTATGATATAATGGTGAGAGGCATGCCATGTACCCTGAAAATATCCTTTAGATACAATCAATAAATATGATCTAAAGTAATTTCATCTTGATTGGGAAATAAATGTGTAGATTTAATTAATTGGTCAACAATAACCCAACTAGAATTATTACCATGATAATTCCTCAAATTTTTCCCCAAAATCCATTGATATATTATCCCATTTCCAGTATGGCATTAGAAAAGGTTGAAGCATCCCCTTTTTAAATTTTTGATCTATTTTAACCTACTGACAAGTCAAACACTTGATGGTGAAGTCAGCAATATCTCTTTTCATTCCCTCCAACCAGTAATAATCTTTAAGGTCTATATACATCTTGGTGCTTCATAGATTAACTGAAAATAGATAATTACAAGTTTCAATCATTAATTATTTCCATAATTGGGAATCATAAGGCACACATAAATTTTTTCATATCATATAACACCTTTTCCATCAATATTAAAATCAAGTAACATACCCTTTTTAATATGTTCTACAATTTCTAAAAAATATTAATCCTTATTATGAGCATGCACGATTCTTTCATACGAAGTTGACTGCACTGAAACCTGAATGAAAAAATGGATATCCCTGCATCCATAACTTCTAGAACAAAATAAATCAAATCAATAAGCGAAGGTTCTTATTCTAAATGTAAAATGGTTAATATTGAATTAATTTTTCTAATCGATGCAGTAACATATTTTTTTCTTTTTGAGGATGATAATTAATTGTGTAATCATAATAATTGATTAATTCTATCTATCTACTCTATCTCATGTTCAATTTTTTATGAGTTAATATATACATCAATATAATATGACCAGTATATTCTTCACAGTTTACCCTATAAAAATGATGCCTCCAAATTTTTAAAGAAAAACCCATAGAATTAAAATCCAAATAATGTGTTGGGTAATTTAACTCCTGAGGTTTCAACTGATGTGAATCATAACAAATTACCATATCATTTGGCAACAGGATGCGACCAAGTTATATAAAATATTAATTATTATTGATAAAAAATACCCATTTTTGGAAGTAAGGTCCAAAACTATAGCATTCACCAATCCCTATTTAAATTCCTAAATAAATCATCACATTATTTTATCTATAATAAATTAACTCTTTTTCAAGTTAACATAGTGAATAGTATATATAGTCAAAAAAAAAATTTCAACTAACTACCATCAATAACTCCCAAATCCAATAAAACAATGAATCTATTTGAATTTTTTTTTCAATAACATTCTTTTATCATGGTCAGTAGTTATGCCATATTTAGAAACAATATATCCAAGGAAATAAATTTATTTCAACCAAAAATAACACTTTATAAATTTCTCATATAGTTTGTTTTATTAAAATGTTTTCAAAATAACAATTATGTGCATTTTATGTTCCTCTTTAATTTTATAATATAACAAAATTTCATCAATAAAAATAACCACTAATATTTCCAAGAAATCAAGAAAAATTATATTCATAAGGTCCATAAATATAGCCGGTGCATTAGATGACCCAAATGTCATAACAAAAAAATAATAGTGGTAATATCTAGTAAAAAAACATCCTTTGGATTGTCGACTTCCTTGATTTTCAATTGATGTTACCCCGACCTCATGTAAACCTTTGAAAAATGTTATTCTCCCTCGAGGTGATCAAAAAAATCATTGATATAACGCAAATAAATATTATTATTAATAAAGATGTTATTTAATTCTCTATAATCAATAAGAAGTCTCATTGAACCATATTTATTTATAATAAAAAAGACAATAACACCATGTAATTACCAAGAATAACACTTTTGGATTTGGTGCTAAAGACATTAACTTCACAAATGCGACCGAATTTTTTTCCATCCAAACATACAACATCAAAACGAAATAATGGATCGCTTACATACCCAAGGATCTATTAGGTTTAAATATTTGGATAATTAGGAAAAACATTTAACAACTTGGGTTCATAAACAACTGGTTCATAGAAAACTAGTTAGAAAAACCCAATATCTCCCACTATGTCAATCTTTTCATATTTCACATTTTTTCATCACCATCGTCCATGTGAAATACTTCAAGACAAAACTCATTTAACATTTTTCCTCTTAACCTAGGAAAAATAAACAATAGAAAGGTTGAACTAAAATTATCTGTAAGGGTAAAAAATCAGATAATAATCATTACATAAACACAAGGGTAAAATAATGTGAATATAGAATTTGTAAATTATACCCCACAAATCAAATAAAAAATCCTGAGTCATGATAACTCAAAAGACATAAATTAGAAAAGAATAACTTTCACATAAAAAATGGAATTGTGTAAACCACATATGCATAGAATATAATTTCCTTATTAGTCAAGGATCATTTCCTATTCCATCATTGTGGACACAATCCTTTAGTAAGCTAATTTCACTCCTTGTTCCGGCTATGAATTACTAAACCATGTTTACTTCTTATTCCAGACCTATAATATTGAACAGAGATCCATTATTATTCCAACCCTATCTATATCATTAGATATAAATATTTACCGAATTAATTAGAGTGAGATATATGTCCCACCCATCTCATACTGAAATAATTATTATGTGTCCCACAAAAACAAAAATAATTATTCATATTATAACCCAAATAATAAAATGGGTTTCCTAAACATCATTCTATCGTAAAATAATCCATGTAAAACAAATGGATTTTATAAATAACATCCCATTATAAACAAAATAAAACCATTGGAATAATAGGTATTGTATACTTGAAACATACCCATATTAAATAATTCCATCTTAGAAGGAAACCAATTTTTAAACACTTGAAATTAATTTTTGAGGAAAGTATCATTTTTTCTTCAAAAATGTTTTATTTTTTTCAATATGCCATGTAAATGTAAAATAAAATGATTTATTTGAATTTAATTTTGAAAAACATTAAAGGATGCTTCATGGAAATAAGGAATTTTAAAAATGTAGAAATTTGTTCACTCGGTATAATTTAACAGAAAACAATCTTCTTGTACGTTTTTCAGATAAGTAAATAAGTATATTATATTGAAAACAAAAAATATTCCCATGATATCATTCAATAAAAATTAAAAAATGAGTAAAATTTAATTTAAACTGTTTTAGAAAAATAGAATGAATATTTTGGAATAAATAGTTTGAAACATTTTCATGACTGATAAATATACCACAATAAATACTTACTTATAAATAATCTTAGATAATAATGAGATTATGAAATTATCCCTTACCTTAGGTATGATTTCTTTTATAAGTATCCAAATATCATATATAAGGGTTTAAATATTTTCATTAACTTAATAAATGACCATATTTATTTTTATGATATCATATATTATCATATTATCACCATTTTAATAATATCTCATTATTTCACTTCTTTCAGGTTTTATCAGCTTTATTTTCTTACGCATGTTTTTTTTGAATAAGATCCAGTTTATACACATAGAATATAGTTATGTAATTTCCATAAAAAAATCAAGGTAATATATATATATATATATATATCATATTATTTATTATATAAATCTATATAATCATTCTTGAATGGTGATCAGGGATAATGAATCACATCCTGCCATGGAGACGGTAGACCGTACGTACACATGAGTGACAATATCATTCCCTTGATTTTGAAATGTTATGGAAGTGGATGGTTTATTTATTTTTTTAAAAAATAAATATCTTATTATAATAATCCTATGTATTTACTATTTCTATAATTATAGCCATCCAAGTAAAGCGGCGATGCAAAACTGATTACACCCCGACGTGGAGACAGTACATCATACGTATGCACGCATGGTGATTTTCTTTTTAGTAGGATAGATGTAAGGTGGAATATCGCTATTACATAACCATAATAACATCTCATAATATAGTTGACACTAGAATTATTACTTTATAATGGAAAAAATAAAGAAGTAGGAAGAAGAAGAAGGAATGATCTTGAGAGTGTTGGTAAAGGATACCTCTTCTATGTCGATCTCCCTCTATATCGTTTCTTAGGGACAGTAGAGTAGGTCTTTTGAGAATAACATAACATATAGAACATGGATATGGATTTTGAGATGGGAGTTTGGATAGGGTATAAAATCATTATATATCAATTAATTGTGAAGAATTGAGGTAGGAGTTTACCTTTTATAATTGAGGTGAGGGGCGCTTTTGTAATTTCGAAAGATATTAATTTATAATATAATATATCTCAATCCAAATACCAACAAAGTTTCATATATTAAAATAATATATGATATGTGGTTTTAATACCATCAACCAATTGATTTTAGTAATTTTTTTGGATTCATTTAAACATTATCATTTTAATTTACCCTTAGTTAACCAATTTCAATTTTAACTAAGGTAAAAAATAATAAAATATTAAAAAAGTGCAATTTTTACTTATTTAAGGTAAATTAGAAAAAACATTAATAATTAAGAACATATTATAACATATTATAATTATTTTTATTTTTAAATATGTTGTATCATCTATAAATAATTTAATGAATCATAATATGATAAAATATCAATAGTGTCTATTTTGACACAATTCAATTAATGTAATGTTAAAATATCAAGATAACTATATAAAATAGAACTAGATATTGTATAATATCAATAAGTTTTCAAGGTAATATATAAAATTAATTTGTTACATTAATTAACTCAAATGGAATTTATTTTAATAAATTTAATATAAAAATTTTGATTTAATCATTTATTAAATAATTACCGCTTCATCGTTGGTAAAGGCAGTAAGGTATTTATTTGTTCCTTAAAAATTATATATAAATTTATATTAATAAAATAAATTTAATATATTTTTAATGACTATTTATATTTGAAACAATATTCTGGAAAATAATATATTACAAAAGTTTGTTAATTAAAATCCTATAATGCGAACAACTTGATTTCCTTTTACATAAAATATTATAAGGTTCCTATTCATACTAATTTTTTTCCAAATGGTTATTAATTGTTCCTTTGGAAAACTATATATGAGATAGGAACTAAGAAAATTATCCAATATTTTGAGTCATTTAGTAGTTTTTATAATTTTTATTAATTACATAATATTTAATTTTATTCTTCTTGAATATGCACTGCATCTCCATTGTATAACACTTTATAATAATTATTTTATTCATAAATTAAAAAAAATGATAAATAAAAAAAATTATATTTTAAATTACTAGTTATATTAGGATTTATCTTCAGTATAACTTCATATTAAAAATGATATATTATTTAAAACATGAACATGAAATCTTAAATTTCTTATTAAATAAAATATTATAAGTATCATAATTTCATACAAGAAATCCAAAGCATCCATGATAAATTTTTTCATAAATATATGTTTTATAAGTTTAAAATTTGTATTAATATTTGTTCATATTAGAAATTTTCCATCATGTGGACAAATAAGGAAAAATAAAGACAACAAAAATGACATTTTGTACCATTCTTGGAATTAAATATTGTTGAATCATTTTCATGGAAAAGCATACCTTAAATGAAATTTATTATATACTATAGTGTTATGGGTATAATTTTATTCATCCACAAAAATTCACATGTTAGGATCATTTTATAGTATTTATAAATTTATTTTTAACCTAAATTACATAATTTACCCATTGTCGTTGTAACAAAACATAACATAGTTAATATTAATATTGGCCAAAAATAAAAGGGAATTATTTACAAAATTTGTATATTCAGAATCTAAGCATTGAATCCATTTTTTAAAATTGAAAACACATAAGTTACATTATTTAATTTAAAAAAAATGTAAAATGCCCTAAAAAACAGTTTTTCAGAAAAATACCCTTTTAAAAATAAAATGTTTTTATAATCAAATCATTTATAAGATAATAAAGAAAAAAACCATTATAAGATTATTTTAAATCTAAAAATAAATTATTATAATTTTAAACTAATCCAAACCATTATTTTACCTTGTAATGACTTTAAATGAAAACAATGTTTTAATAAAAATTTGTATTTTCCACTATTCATCGAAAAATTAAACTTACCAGAAAAATACAAAAAATTATAAAAAAGTAAATTTTTATATCCCTATTTCAAATAAGAAGTTTAATTTATCATATAAAAATTATAAAACAATAAATTCTTATATTTAAAATGTTTTCTCCATTAAATGGTGGTAAAATTACCCTTTGGAAAAAAATATATTTTTATTCCTAAAATAGGATTTATTCGTATCATATGCCTATAAAATTTATTGGATGAGTATAAAAAACATTTTATTAAATATAAATCATATTTATTTCCTTATTATCATTAACTGCCCACAATTAATTTAATATATAAATACAATACAACTTTGGGAGCATAACAAAATATTCATTTATATTCAATTAGTATATATTTTCATTTCTATGTAATTTGTAACAAATAAATTAATCATAAAAACAATATATTTTCTTATGTTAGTTATTAATATTCATATACTTATAATTTAATTTCTAGGTTATTATCTTATCTAAATAAAAAATTATGTTTCGTAGAAACTCAGTACTGCGTATAACGTAATGTAAGCCGATGTTGTGTGTAACATAATAAATAAAAGAAATAAAATGGTTCAAAAATACCTCTCATAAAAATATATTGGGGTCAAATTATAACACCTTTAAAATGAGTTTCATTATCAAAATTCATCTGGTATATAAAAGGTTTAATACCTGGCAGCTATTTTTTTAGAAACCCACATCATAAAAATTTATACAAAAAAATTATTTTAAAAGGGAAATTTAGAAACATAATGGTTACCAAAAAAACTCATCAATGGGTTTGCATATAAGATAACATGGATGAAAAGTTAAAACATTTAAAATGAAGAGAAATTAAACCATAAATTTCTTATGGATAGTTATAGAGAACATGATTATGAGGAAGTTAACAATCATAATGCCATAAATCTGTGATGATATAAGGGACCATTTGATTCATAAAAAAAGAGGTTACTATGATAATATTTTATTTTCAATATCCTTTTCCTATAGTTAAGGAATTATTTTTCTACTTATATTTAATATCATAAGTAAATTTACTATCTTTAAAAGTATAGTATTATTCATTAATACATCTCTACCATAAACTCATCTTTTTCTCTAACGATGATTATTCATGTTGAATTATTCATGATCAAAGCATCATAATTTTCATCTATGGATCAAAAAATCCTCAAAATAATATAAAAATATACTATATCCATATTTATGAATTTATCAAAACCAAAATATTTAGTACAAAATAATATAATTCTCCAAAATGAATAATATTTTATATCAGTAATACCTAGATTTTAATAATGATCATTCAATAAATATTTAACCTCTAAATTTGTCAAAATTATTGTCGACAAATATTAAAACCCAAAAAATCATAATGATTTAATACCATCATTTTCCATAGTAAATTTTAACATTTATCCCCAAATAACATTAATCACTCTTAATATCTCATACTATTGAGTAATTGGACTATATTATTCAAGATATACTAATAATTTCCATAAATTAATTGAATGACCATAAATCAAAAATAAAAACATATATTCTTATAAAATAAAATTCAACCATTATTCCCCAAATAATATCCCACATTATCATATATGGTTTTCTGAAATAGAAATATTCTTCCAAAATATCAGTAATCAACAAATAAATCAATATATAATCCCATGGATAAAACATTTGATCCCCAAAATCAACTTATTCCACTATATAAAATTGTTTAACTAAATTGAAAATTTCATAATAACCATGAATTTATGTAGTCTCGTGGTAGAAGATTCACCCCTATCATCATTTAGTTGTGGGTTCAATACCTACAGCCTTACTGGACGTGACGGGTTGCCACCCATCATACATGTTGTCCTTTTTTACAAAATAGAGTTAATATAATCCTTATAGAATTTAATAATTTTGATAAAAAACATAAAAATCCCATAATATTTTTTAAATCAAAGGATATCTTATACCATTATTTTTTCATTTAAAAAATGAAATAACCCTTAATTAACTCAAAACAAAATGTCTCCATAATACCATTATTCACCTTAAAATTTCATAACCTAAAGACTCCAAAGGGGTTTCTATGACACAATAATTATGTTAAACCCAAAAATTATTTTCCCATGATGATATAAATAACTCTTTAGAAATCATCCTAATATCTAAATAATTCCTTACCTTGATTTGATACCAAATGTAACAACCCAGAATCCACACTTCTATATTCGGTTCTAAAGACATAAACATTATAAATGTTACCCAATTTTTTTCACAAAAAATTACAACATCAGAAGGAAATAAAAGATCACTTATATACCAAAGGACCTTTTAGGTTTAGAGTTTTAGAGAATTTTGAAAAAAAATTAAAAACTAGGGTTAATAAACAACATGTTTATTAAAAACACACACTATATACAACTATGCCCAGTTTTTTATATTGCACATTACGTCATCATCATCACCCATGTGAAATCCTTACTGAACAAATAATCATTTAACATCTTTCCTCTTAACCTAGGAAAAATAAACATAAGAAATGGGGAGCTCATGTGATCAATAAGGGTAAATAAAGGGGATATGAGACATCACATAAATATTATGGTAAAATAATATAAACATGAAAATTTTAAATTATACTGTTCAGATCAAATATCATAATCTTGAGTCTAAAAAATTAATAAGACAAAAATAAAAAAATAAACTCTTTCAAATAAAACATGGAATTGTGGAAAGCATTGAATTATGTAAAATAATTTCCATATCAGTTAAGGCTCATTTCCAAGACCATAATTATGAAAAAATTCCTTTACTGAACCTTCTTCACTCCTTGTTCCATCCTTGTCTTACTGAAATTGGTTTACTTCCCTTTCTATCCCTATAATATGGAACCGAGATCATTTCCCATTCCAGAAAAGAATATCTCATGAGATATAAATAATTACCTAATACATTGGTTGGAGATATTGGTTCCACCAATCTCATAATTAAATAATTATTACATTTTCCAAAAAACATAAATAATTCATCATACCATAAAGCAAGGAATAAAATGGGTTTCTTAAACATCATTCCATCATAACATAATCCATGTAAACCAAATGGATTTAATAAATAACATTCTATCGATAAAAAAATCAATCTATAATAATAATAGGGATAGTATACATGAAACATAACCCTATTAAATAATTCCATCATAAATGGAAGATAATTTTTTTAGAACACGTGAAATTAATTCTTGAGGAAAATATCATTTATTATTCAATTTTTTTTCAAAATAGAATGAAATTTTAAAAGAAAATAATTTCATTGAAAATAACCTTAAAATATTTTAAGAGCGACAATATCATTATCTTAATTATGAAATTGTATGGTAGTAGAAAGTGTATTTATTTTTACATAATCAATATATTATTATAATAATAATATATATTTATTATTTATATCATTATACCCATCCATGTAAACTTGTTATGAAAAACATATTACACCATGACATGGAGATAGTAGGTCGTACGTATACTGGTGTGGTGATTTATTTTTAGCAGGATGGATGTAAGGTGATATATGGTGGTTATATAACCATAATAACATATCATCATATAGGTTATTCTAGAGTTATAACATTATAATTGAAAAAATAATGGAAGAGGAAGGATAATAAGAAATGATATTGAGAGAGTCGGTAAAAGTGATTACCACTTCTTTGTCAAACTCTCTCTAGATCTCCTCTTAGGGACACTAGAGTTGGTCTTTTGAGAATACTAGAATCTCTATAACCTGGATAGGGATGTTTATAAGTTAATTATAAGGGTTATTTCTGATCTTCAAGGCTCAATGATTTGGGAAGAACTAAGTAGGGAGTTTAACATTATTAATTAAGGTGAGGGGTGCTTTTAGAATTTAAAAATATATTAATTAATAATAAAATCGATCACAATACACCTACATAAAAATATTTGAAGACTAGATGATATATGGTTTTAATATTATCAACCAATATAATTTAGACAAGTCTTGGTATTCATTTAAACCTTACCATTTTAATTTACACTTAGTTAACCGATTCCAATTTTAACAATGGTAAAAATTATTCCAACACTGAATGTTTCTAATTTTTACTTATTTGAGGTAAATTAGACTAAAAATGAATAATTAAGAAAATTATAGACTATAATAAAATTATTTGGTATTTTTAAAGACGTTTTATGTTTTTTAAATAATTTAATAATACAATATTTTGATAAAAAATCGATAATATCTATTTTGGTTCTATTCAATTTATAGAATATTAAAAATATCAAGATAACAAGTTAGCTTGAAAATAAATATTTTATTATATCTCTATGGTGCCAAGGTTATCTAAAAAATAATTTTCTTACATGAAATAACTCAAATGATATTTTTTTATAACTTTTAATATCATTAATTATATTTATTCCTTAATTAAATTATCACTCCATAATTATTGTGAAATATATTAATTTAATTATTTGTTTCCTAAAAATAAAAAAAATTATGAATAATTTTTATTATATTTCAAATTAATATTTATCTTAAAAACACAATTCTGTAATACAATATAGTAAATTACTTTAATAATTAACAACCTATAATGTGATCTACTTGACATCCATTTAAATAAAATATTATAAGGGTCTTATTTAGAGTGATGTGTCTCCAGTTGGTCATAAATTTGACCCTTGGAAAACTATGACTGAGATATAAACAACCAAAAACATTTATCCATTATTTTGGTTCAATTGATAGTTATTAAAATTTTTATTAAAATAATTTTATTTATTTTTCTTTTTCATGTATAAGCACTGCATCATTATTGTACATGAATTTAGGGTAAATATTCATTTTCTAAAAAGTAAAAATAAAAGATCATGATAAATAAAATCATTTTAGATTTTAAATTACTATTTAATGTTAAATTAATATTCTGTATAACCACATATTAAAAATGATATAATATATAAAATAAGAATGAGACATCTTTAATTTCTTATTAAATAAAATATTTTAAGCTTCATAATATCATCCAAGTTGTCCAAAATGAAAAATATAAAGTCTAATAATAAAAATATTTTTTTTAAGTTAAAATTTTGTATTTATATTTATTCATAATAGAAAATTTTTCCCTTGTGGACACATTAGAGAAAATAAAGGCAAAGAAAATGAAATTTTGGGTCTTTCTTTGAATTAAGTATTATACAAGTCATTTTTTCAGAAAGTGTCCATTACATTATAAGAAATTGATCCCTTAGTGATAATGATCACATTTTATTCATCCAATTTTTTTTCTTGTCTTATAGTCATTTTATGGGATTTATAATTTTATTTTTAACCTAAGTTACCTAATTTACCCTTTACCATTGTCAAAAAAGTTAACATATTAATTATTCACATTAGAAAAAATAAAAGGAAATTATTTACCAAATTTGGAAATACTTAATCTAAATCAAGAATACATTTTTTAAAATTTAGAACATAAAAGTTTCAGAATTTAATTTACAATAAAATCTATAAAATTCCATGAATTTTTTTCATAAAAATACCCTTTTAAAACATAAAAAAATTATAATAAAACCATATAAAAATAATAAATTATAAAACTATAATAGGATTATTTTAAACCAAAATTAAATAATTATAATTTAAAACTATTCAAAAAATATATATTAACCTTGTAAAGACATTAAAAGAAAATATATTTTTTAATAAAAATTAGAATTTTCACTATACATTAAAACATTAAACTTACCAGAAAATAAAAAAATTACACCATAATAAATTTTAATATCCATATTTTGAATAAGAAGTTTAATTTTTCACTTAAAAATTATCATATTTTAAAAAATTAGATTTAAAATCGGCATTCCATTAAAAGGTGGTAAAAATACCCTTTTGAAAAATATATCTTTTTATTCGTAGAATTATATTTATTCATATCTTATGGACAAAAATATTGGATGAGTATAAAAAATATTTGATTGAATATATATCATATTTATTTAATTATTATCATTATCTAATTGTAATTAATTTAATTTATGAGGACTATATGTCTTTTTGAGCATAAAAATTAAAATATTACCTTTGTTTTCAATTGGCATGTATTTTAATTTGTAAGTAATCGGTAACTAATAAATTCATCTTATAAACCCTATATTTTTATTATTTAGTTAATAATATCAATAACCACTAATTTAATGTCTAGGTAATTATCTTATGTAATAAAAAAATGATATTTATTAGAAATATAGTATTACATGTAACACAAGATAAGCCTATGTTGCGTGTAATTCAAGAGATCAATGAAATAAAATTGTTTAAAATATATATATTTTATAAAAAACCCGGGGTGTTAAACACCCCATGTGGAGTTCAAGGTTAAATTAAACCTTTAACCAATAACTACTGTAATTTATTTTTCAATTATAAAAGGTCTACTTGATAAATTTGATAACGGGATTTATAAATTATCTTTGAATTAGGTACTAATTTAATAGTAAACTCAACATCTAGAATAGGAATAACACCAAGAAAATCATCCTAACAACATACATGTAATAATTTACTTCTAGAAAATCACTTATTTAAACAGTTTCTTAATTTTAAATAATATGACATAGGTAAATTTCTCCACCATCCCTAATAAATTTCTTGGCTTCTTGCTATGTTACCAAAGTCATTAAGTCATTGATCAAAGCTTTATTATCACTACAATATATACTATCATGATAAAATAACATCCAATCCATACTAAGATTTATTTCAAACTCCTCTATGTCCAGTTCAACAATTTTACAAAAAAGGCCATCCCACGGATAACAATATGAATATTTGTATAAATCATGGTTGCTTAAATATTTCGTCCCAGAGGTCTCACCAAAAGTTCTATCTTACTTACATGACCTGATATTCTCAATTTACTTGTACATTTATCATAAATGAAAAAATATTATGATTCAAACTCATATAAGAAATTGACATAATTTGAATACACATTTAACATACCTCTCAACACTTCATTTTATTGACCAACATCAACTTTAGTATTTGAAAATTACCTCACTACACCCTTCTATTTCTGATCATGAATATTTACATCATGTGCAAGTAACGTTGGACACAAATTATCATAATGACCCATCTAATTACAACTAAAAAATCTTACTATTGGATTGATATTTGTTACCCCATTCTTTGATTCTTCAGGACTTTATTCCTTTCATTCTCGTGCAATGTGACCAATATTTCTACATCGGTAACACTTCCTTGACTCTATATTTCATTCTCCATGATTTGTTTTACCACACTTACTAGAATAGGAGAAATTCAAATTCTTATCACTTTGTTTCATTGATACATGATTCCCCATCACTAGTAATCCTTATCACTTATTACTTTCATCACCATGAGACCCATAATATTTAGAAAACACAATCTCAACCTTTTCATCACAACGAATAAATTTCTCATAGATTTTAAATTCTCTTCTGTACTAAGAACTTTATAAAATTGGTTTTAATTTTGAGTGAAACCTATTAATTTTACTATTAGTGTCTTGATTAAAATATATCACAAACCATGCCAATCTTGTATTGTTTTATTCATATATTTCTATAGAATTTTCATCTTTCTTCCTCAGTTCCAAGAATTATCTTTCTATTTAGAGTTGAACAACCATAGGGAAATATATCTTAATAAAATGATCCTTAATTATTTCTCATTCAATGGAATGAAGATCATCTTTCTCGATGGTATTAATAACTAAATGCCACCATCCATAGATTTTTCTTTCAAAATGATAAACAATAAGAGATACATATTTTTATTCGTAACATACAATGACATTAAATTTATTCTCCAGATTATTTCCATCTTTTGGTTATCATGTGGTCTAATGATCCACTAAAATACGGTTGATATTTCCTCACGAAATGCTCCACAATATACATGTTCCTTTGTGGTAGATGAGGTTACTATCTAGTATGGACACAACCACTATTTATTGCTTATGTCAAATGAACCATCAATTCCACAAACTATTTTATTTCAATTCTGGATGCTTATTTGGTAGTATATCTTCATCTCAGTTCCTTCCAAATACAACTTCCCTAATTATTCTATGGAAAACCATTTTAAATAATCATTCTTAATAGGAATAAATTGGAAATATTCAAATTATATAACACTTTAAATAAACTCTAATGTAAAATATTTCAAGGGTAATTCATTAACATTATGCTAACCTCTAAATTTATCTAAAAATTCCATTGATACCAATTATAAGGACTTGGACTAAAACAACACATAATATTTAGGTTTAATTCAATATTTAATTCTCTCAAATTTGAGTATATTTTTAGGTTTAGAGTTTTAGATAATTATGAAATATCTCATACATAAAATACAATAAAATATAACGTGAAAATTTACATTTAGAATATATTTTTTACATAATATAAAACTTTAAAAAATAAATCATGATTTATTTTCACTGAAAATATCCATTAATTTAAACTTTACATATTACATTCCCTTACCAATCCTTAAATCCTAATAAAATAAATTAAAACATGGCTTGGGAAATAAATATTTGTAATGGATATAAAAATAATTAAAAATGTTATTCCAATGAACCCATAAAAACTCTCATAAAATTTACCTTTATCTTCAATTTTATTTGAGAATATTAAATAAAATAATCATTTTACTCAAATAAAATAATTAAAACCCATATTAAGAAATTAAAAACTATTTTTGGTATCTAAGAGAGACATATTCCTAAGACCGTTTTAAACCCGTTTTAACTATAGTAACCATATGACCAAAATCAATCATTATCATTACCCAATGTGTTGGGAAAATATCTAGGTTCACCCATCATTTAACCTATTATTTTCTTACCTAGTGCTATTTGGGCCACCACATGGTAAGATGTAATTGGATTACCTTGTGCTATCTGGGAGACACTAAGTTATGTTATAATGGGCTTACCCGATACTATCTACGAGCACCCATTGCTGTTGTATAATACTCACTTTCCATATAATGAAAAAAAATATTATGCATTCAATTTTTCGTTAAAAACAATTTCAAAAACCTAGTTTACAATTATCATAAAATCATATTCGGATATCATAATACACATTTATTTTTAAAACACATTTTTCTATTGGAAAATAATCTTGTGGAAAAAAAATTCATTAACAGAATACCCAAATAAAATGAAAAAGGGGTTTTCATTGATAGTAATATGAAATATTTAAAAGAAATAGAATAATAAAATAATGGTTCTGAAGGGTTAAATTTCATTGTATCTATGTATGTTAATAATATAACATTCCTTTTGTTATTTGTGAAAACATTCAATATAAAAAATGTAATAATACCCCTTATGAAAAAAAATATTAAAATAAAGTATGAAATTTACATTATAAATCATTTATATCCATATAAAAACATTCATAAAATCAATTTAAAAGTATAGACATGGAGGAGAATGATGTTCAAAAGAAAAAACGTTAAAAGATTATTTTATATAGGTAAATGTCCCTTATCACTTTAGAAGCACTCAAATCATAAGACCAAAGAAATATTAACATTAAAAAAACATTAAATACAAATAAAATAAATATATTCATGTTATAACATGACAATAAAGATGAATATATGCCTCATAAAATAATATAGGTGTATGAAATCAAGATATGACTCAATGAAAGGTGATTGAGATGAAATCCCTCACTTTGAGTATGAATTGTCACATGTGTATTTATATTTATAAATAATAAAATTATATTAATTATTTACATTCTTGAGAACCATTTTCAATTTTATAATTAATTTTATTTAGTTTATTACCATGTTATATTCAACATCTTTATCAATTATGTTTATGTCTGGTGTTTTTTCCATATTTAGATTATGATTCAAAATGAATTTGTTTGGTTGACTGTGTTGAATGAGGTTATTATTTAAATATATATATAATAATAATAATGAAATAATTATCATATTTATACACCAATATAGAACCTCCATGTCTGGAGTGTGTTTGATAGTCTCTAATGTTGATGATCAAAAACCAGGATTCTTTTAGTTCTAATGATTTACTTGCTTTATCATAAAATTTTAAATAGTGAGACAATTTTTATGATAATTTGGATAATTATTATAGAGATCCACCATTACTTAGGAGTCATCGACATGAATTTCTACCATCAGCTAAGAGCTACCACCCAGGAAAGTCACCACTAAACAAGTGTCACTACTAAGGATGACCAACCGCTAGTTGAGTCACCACCATCCATGTAACTTTTACTCTTGTTACCACTAGAGGAGATACCATTGGGATGAGATACTACCAAGATTGTTTCAATCAGAATATGAGTCACCATCATCCAGAGGTGCCACCAGTCTAAGATACCATTGGATTCTATGTCAGTTCCCACTTCTTGCTACCATTATTATTTGATAACATTGACTAGAATGGGTCAACGACTATTTCTATTCAAGGATAATTTAACCCTATAATAAGGACATATTTAAGGCCGATATGAGAATTTATGATATCCTCTAATTGATGCTGGTATATATACATGATTGACATCTTTCTATCTGTATGAAATATAATGCAATTACTAACTAGTAAGTCTACTTAAAATTGTGAAATCAAATATATAAATATGTTCAATCTCACTAATTTCAACAACTATGTTGATTAATATTCATAGAAGGAAAAATTCCTTTATAATGATTTATTGAGATACCATAAGAGATTAATTAGAACAACTATAGATTCTTGTGTTCCTCTATTCTGTAGTAATCTTCAAAAAGAATGCGTTAACTCTCCACTTAATATAATTTGAGGACTTCAACCATTATAAACACATAATACTGATCATTTATATTATTTATTGCTCTAGGTGTTTAAAATTTTTCATTTGAGTATTATGTTGTTACTTTTTCATCAAACACACACTTTACCCTTCACCAAATTGTAGAATACATATTATTCTATCATTTTGCTACATTTTTTCACATGATGTTTGTGAAAGAGGTATTAGTCTACACTATTATATCTTTACATCCCACATATAATATTAGAAGAGGGTCTTTATATTGGACAAATTATAGCTTTTTTTGGGTTACATGATCTAGGTTTTGGATTTGTTTGATTAGTATTATAATTTTTTTGGAAGCTTGCGATTTCCATGTGGAGGGGATTAAGTCTCATCATTAGACCAGAACTCTTGTTTATTCCACTTTGTTATTGTGTTTTTTTGTTACCATATCATATATTGTTTTTATTTCATAAATAACTATTACTTTGGTAATTAATCTAAACTAGGTTTTATATTAGTTATTGTCTAAGTAAATTTATTTCAAACGCTATGGTAGTTATAAACATTATTTTTTCTGAGACATAATCACTTATTAAAAAATCATTTAAATGGATAGTTCTTATATTGATCTTCTATTTTGATTAATTCTCCATTTTTATTAAGATGATTTTATTTAAATTAATATTTAATAAAAAAATATTTGGGAACT
The DNA here is from genome assembly GCA_963277665.1 of Viscum album. Lineage (NCBI taxonomy): Eukaryota > Viridiplantae > Streptophyta > Magnoliopsida > Santalales > Viscaceae > Viscum > Viscum album. The sequence continues at coordinate 1,675,427,093 of OY728159.1, read as the reverse complement.
TAATTCACCCCCATCTTAAATTACTCACTATAACCAACATTTAGTCCCAGAAGTAGGTATTTTAATTATATTTTCAATTCTTATTATTAGTTAAATAATAAATATCTCAAAATTATTTCAATTATAAATTTTACTTCTATTTGAATAATATACAAGAAGTATATTTTACCAAAATACCTCATTATTTTAATGGTAAAACTTATTCTCAATGTAAAATAAAAATGAAAATGAATTTAGAAATTAATGGTTTTGACATTTGGAATGTAATAAAATATTAGTATGAAATCCCACTGACTACTATAATTACATAGAGGGACGTTACAAAAAATGAATACAGTAATAATTGTAAATCCCTGAATTATTTGTTTTATGCCTTGAGTGATTATGAATTTAATAGAATATCTAGTTTCAAATCTGCTTCTGAAATATGGGATACCTTGTATGTTTGACAAGAAGGGTCATCGAATGTCATAGAATTACAAACACATATATGATCAAGAATGATACTCTTAAAATGAAACATGATGAGCCTATTTTAGATATATATATTATGTTAAATGTAATATTTAATACTATTCATTAGCTCAGGAAATAAGTGATAGATAAAGATCACGTGATGAGATTTCCCAGATGCTTACCTAACAGATAGAGAGAAATATCAATGAATTAGATAATCATGTGATGTGATTAGACTAACTTCCATGGAATTGATAAAAAAGCTGAAGATATATAATGAAGAACATAAATTCAACAAAGATATTGATAAATATGAACTAAAAGAGAAATCCAATAGCCTTTAAGAAAACTACATCCAAACAAAGAGAAAAGGTAAAAACTAAAAATACCAGTGAAGACGAATCTCTTAATTATAGTAATGAATAGATGGCCCATGTGGCTAGATGATTCATGAAATTTTATATGAAAATGAATATCTTCAAGGAATATAATTTCATAGGAAATTTCGACAATAAGGGAAAATGGAAATAGAATTGAAAAAATGGATAATACTCAAAATAAAATCACCTACAATGAATGTTAGAAGAAAGGAAATATTAAATATTAGTATCCAAAATTAAAATATAAATAGAAATATGAAGATACATATAGATGTTTCAAAAATTCCATGAACGAAAGATGGAGTTCCTTTGAAGATAGCCCAATCGATTCAAAAATTATCAAGGAAATAATTCCGATATGGAAAATATGTGTTCTGCAGCAAGCACATCAGAGTTAGAAAATATAATTCTTTCTTCTCATTCTAATATTCCATACATTTCTAAAAATAATAATGATATTGAAAAAATAATTTCGAATAATGATTTATATGAATACTATAACATACTAAAATATTCCTTTAATGGGTTAAAATTTAAATATATGTCACTTAACAAACATAATGATTTAAATTAAAATATTAATACCAACATTACTATTGAAAAAGAAAAAAATGATCAATTATTAAAAGAAAAAATGAATTAAAATTCTAATACGAATATCTAGATAAACACCTAGAAAGGTTACCAATTATAAAAAAACATTAACTCCAATACTTAGAATTAAAGTTTCTCCCAAGAATATAAATAGCATAGTTTATCAACTAGGATAGAGAAAAATTTTAAAAATTAGTTTCACATCTAGTACCATTTCTAAAAATTAATATTCTTTCAATAACTGCTCAGCAAGGACTAATAATGTATCTATTTCCATAAGCATGCAATCTACTTATATGAAAACCATTTGTAAATTATGGGAACCAAAATATCCTATTACTAACATAACCAATCCCAAGAATATTTGGTTACCAAAATCATTTTCTCCATATTGTTTTATAGGAAACCTATTTGAAAACCTCTAGAAAAATCCTATATTAAATGGAAACTTGATTTTCTAGACATATGTCTAGTGAGTATTAAAACGTTATGAATTAGGTCAATATTAATGGTGTCCAGGTCTTTTTTTGTTATATTTCAAAAGGGTAAATTAGGGGCCTTTTTGAAATTGGTGGTTCTAATGCAATAATAATTTCTAAAGTTTAATATATAAATAGTTTAAAATATAATCTGTTTAACATTTCTCAATTATGTTACGATAGATTTTATATAAAATTTCAAAAAAATTCCTTCCATGTTTTGAATGATAATTTTTTTAATTTTTATTTCTTTAAGAAATGATAATATTTATTCTACTGATTTAAATTTGTTATGTTCTAAAAATGTTTCTTTCAAAAGTTCCATTCACAAAGAATCATGGCTTTAGAATAAAACACTGGACTATTGAAATTTTTATTCACTTAGAAAGCTAACTAAAAAAGGGTTAGTTGGAGATCTAACAATGCATGAACTCTCAAATGATAGAGTTTGGGACCCTTAATAAAATAGGAAACTTCATATGGTTTCTAACAACCCCTAGGGTGTTGTTATTTCCCTACAGTGCTATGAAAAAACAAAATTTATAAAACTTAGAAATTCATAACTCAATGTATATTATATAGAATGTCTGAGTATATATCCCACAGGGACAAAGCGTTTGTATTAAATTATTTAGTAAAAAAAATTGAAATTGTTTTATTTGACTAGAAAGAAAGAAATGGTTGCAGTAATGGTTGGGTCGAAATTCAATAGGGGATACATGTTAGGTTTATTGATTTTTAGGTTAGTGTCCTAGGGATTTCACCTATATTTATTTATTCAGTTTTAGTGTCGGAATTGGGTTAGAGGGGTTCCTTGGTCTTGGTATCCCGCCATAAAGCAATGATCTCACCATTGGAATGGTCATCTACTTAATGAAATTACAGAAATTGGCGACCCAAAACCATTTTTAAACATAAATATCAAATATTTCACAATGTTCATGGGAAAAGTAGGCTAATTAATTGATGAAATGGAATAATTATCCTCAAATCACAAGCAATGGTCATGAAATTGAAAAAATAAGGATTTTTTAATTGAATGGCCACTTGTTTTCCATAATCCAAAGCATGAATAATTAAAATAAAATAATACCTAAGAACATTCCCCCTATAGATTTTGTCACCTGGCACTAGAAAGACTAATCTCTCATGACATAGTCAATCTTCTTGGATTCCAAAGGAATAATGGGGGAAAATTAGGACCTCGTATCGTCACTTCATCATCTAGAGGCCATCCCTTAGGGATTCTTGACGTCCTCTACCTCTTAGTGTATTGTAAGGGCTGTCCAAACTAATATCTATAGGCTTGTCTTATCTAAACTGCTACCTTGTGGTTCCTGATGTTTTTTAAGCATAGAACCCTACACGGCCTGTACCTATGGTACATGAGGAGTACCTCAGATCATCTTTTTCCTCTGCATCATTGAATTTGTGAACATCTCATACGTTGGTTTGACTAACGTCATGTCATGTACTGATGGCTCATGATGTGTACTTGATGTTCACAATGTGTTCAATCATCACAACTTATTTTATGTGATCTGTTTCACATGAAATGGTCACGATGTGAACTTGTGGTACACAATGTGTAGTAAATTATTCATCAGTTTTCTAGCTCTTCTTCATCTATAAAATCTGGTGTTTCACTGGGATAATTTATATCATTTCTTTCCAATTTTCCTTTCTTTTTCAAATATTATTCATTTCCTACCATAAAACACAAAGCAGGTAAATTCGTCCAAAATATGACAAGAATAATCATTTAAATAAAAAGATAAATATATTAAATAACTAAAAAAATATATCCATGAAATTCACATAATAATTTACCTTAAACCAAAGAAATATGTTTTAACCTCTCAACCTCTATAGTTAAATCATATAGACATATTTTTACCTTCTATAGTTTCTAGTTTAAAATTAAAATGTTATGTTTGTGCCCTTATAGATGATATATTTCTATAAACATTGGTATTCTTTTTATCTCAAAAAAGTGAATCATGTTCTTAGATAATTAATTTTGTAGAATACAAAAAAAATCATTATGGTCTTAGGATTAAGAACATAAGAAGTTATCATGGTTGAGAATTTTAAATTAATGACTTTGAATCATTAAGTTCTCAAAATGGTTATAATTAAATTTTTTATTCTATTAGGACAACACAAAAAATGGTTTGGTAGGATGAATAAATAGAACTATTAAAGAAAAATAATGAACAATGGAAAATGTGTTTGAATTGCCTATCTAATTTTCAATAGATGCTATTAACATAACCTGTAATACTATAAATATTGTATTAATTATACCTCTCTTAAAAATAAGACCATATGAGTTGTGGAATAACCGAAAACCAAAGGTTAATTATTTAAAGGTTTTGGTTATAAAGTAATAATTATAAATATAAATGATAATCATGAAAAAATTTCATTCATGAGGGATGATGGAAATTTCCTAGGATATTCCACTTCCAGCTAAGCTTATAGTGTTTAACAAGAGAAATAAAATAATAGAAGGTCTTTCCACGTTAAATTTTATTAAACTAATCCCAATGAACCTAATAATATCCTAGAGAACCATTGAGGATGTTCTTTAAACTCTAAATCAAAAATCTAACTTTATGAATGTTTTTTTAGAGAAGAATAAAGTTCACCAACTGAACTACCTGAACCTGAACCTAAATCTGATCTGGTGAAAACTGGCCACTCTTTTCAAAGAACTATTAGGACTAATAAAAATCACCCTTTAGATGTTGTAATAGGAGACATTGATATAAAAAAATTATATTTTCCACTAGAAATAAAATTTAAAACTAATACTTATAACCACAACATGAGCCTAAGAACTGTGATGATGCAATCAATGATGAATTCTAGGTAATATATATAAAAGAGGAACTTAATCAATTTCTGAGAAATAATATTTGGTATGTTATTTATTGAACTTAAGAAACCTTAACTATTAGAACTAAGTGGGTGTTTAGAAACAAGGTTGATGAGTCATACAATATAGTATGAAATAAGGATAGATTAGTTTCACAAGGTTGTAATAATGAAGAAATTATTTATTCTTAGTAATCTTTTACACCTATATCAAAATATGAATTAATTAGGGTACTTATTTCCTATAAAACACATTTGGATTTAAAAATATATCAAATGGATGTTAAAATTGAATTCATAAATGGATTTAAAATTGAGGATTTTTTTCTAAACAACCCATAGATTTTAGAATAAAAATTTTCCAAGTAGTGTTTCTAAATTAAAAGAAGCATTATTTGGTTTCAAACAGGCTCCTAGAGCATGGTTTGATAGGCTTACCTCTTTTATTATTTAATTTTTTTCTCGAAAGTTACAGTTGATGCATCTATATTCATAAAAAAATAATCCCAAAATTTGTTTTAATAGTAAAAGTATATGTAGTAATATTATTATTTGGATTTACTAAATATTCCATATGTACCGATTTTTCAAAACAAATTAAAAATGAATTAAAAATGAGTTTAATGTGTGAACTCAAATTCATTCTTCGATTTTAGATTTTTCAACATAAATAAGGAATTATCATAAATATAAGTAAATATATTAAATATATTTAGAAGTAGTGATAATCACATGAGTACCACCTGTAAACTAAATCTTGATGAAGCTGGAAAATCAATAGATAAGAACAGTTATAGAGGTATAACTGGATGTTTATGGTATTTATTTTCTAGTCGTCCTAATGTTATTATTAGTGTGAGTATGTGTGCTCAATTTCAAGAATATCCAAAAGAGTCACACTTATTATTAGTCTATATAATATTTAAATACCTAAAATTTACAACCAATTTAGGATTTTTCTATCCAAGAGGTCATGATTTTGATTTATTTATTTATTTAGATGATGATTTTGTTGGTTGTAAGTTAGATATAAAAAGAACATAAGGAACAAGTCATATTTTATGAAAATATCTAGTATCATGGTTTTGTAAGAAACAAAAATCTTGAGCATTGTCTATTGCTGAAGCTAAATACATAGGTACACAAAGTTGATATGTACAAATAATGTTGATAAAACAAACTTTACTAGAATTTAGATACCAATTTATACATGTTTCTATAAATTGTGATAACACAAGTGGGATAAACAACTCTTAAAATCTAGTGTCTCACTCTAGAAAAAAATAAATTTATTTAAGACATCATATTTTGGGAGTTCATTATAAAAAATGTGATATAGCTTTAGAATTTATTAGAACTGAACATCATCTTGCTGATAAATTCAAAAATTAATTGAAATATAAAAGATTAAAGTATATAAAAATTGAATTTGGAATGATACTCTTTGGATAATCGAGTCACCATTGATAAGTCACCATTGATGAGTTTCCATTGATAAACCACAGTTGATGAGTCACCATTGATGAGTCACAGTTGATGTGTCACCATTGAAGAGTCACTATTGATGAGTAACTATTTGATGAGTCACCATTCCTTTTTTACCGTTGTTATATTACCATTTCTAGTATTTTCATGATTTCATTTTTATTATTGTAAGTTTATTAATATTTATTTTCTCGAATCCCTAACTGATAAATTTATTATGAAATATCAAATCAGTTCTCTACCCCATAAACCCTTGAACTCATGAACCTTTTCTTTCCTCTCAGACAATTATCTTTCATTTCTCCCTTGTTCCACCTAAGCCCTAAACCAATCTAAATAGCATGTGGGAAGTGATTAATAGAGTTGAATCCCGAAAAGACGAGGCAATCAAATAAATTCAATGTATCTTCCAACAGTTTGAATATTGTTTCACGAAACCTGTATATGGAAAAATTGGTTTTCAAAGAAGAAAAGGAAATCGATGTGAAATGGATTCCATATCAAAATATGTGAGTTTATAAAGTTATATAAAATTAGAAATGTATTAACTGGTTCACATAGAATTTCTACTTTTATTAACTGAGGTTATTATATGTTTTATATTAGAATTCTTAGTTTTAATTCAAAAATATAGTGGATGTGATAAGAAATCTCACTGATGGAGAATAGATTTATTTTTATTTAATGGAATGAGAAAAGTGAAAAAAGTACCGCATACAAGGATATATGAGGATTTTCAAGGATGTATTACAAGTGATAGTGAAATGTTCAAATACAAAGTGGCTCGGGGAGATGGTACTATAATCATACTTATAGATACAGAACATGATGGTGAATGTAAGATGTTATTAATGTTTGTGGAACATGTTTTGTGTCTTAGAAAATTATATTTCAATACCATGTGATATTAGGATGTTTAATTATTTTTTATGATGAAATAAGGGAAAAAGATCAACCAGCATAGATTTTTTCTGATTCATATGTATGATATGTGCATGAAATGTTAAAGATCAAATTCTAAAATATACCCTTAGATGATATATTCCATCATAGATTCAAATGGTTTTTTCAAAGAAGTTGATGAATATGAATATATATATGGTGGTTTTTTCTTGTCAATGATTATTTCCAAAATATTTAAGGTGAGATGGAATCCATAGAGTAAGGGATAATGGAAAATAATATGATATATTCAACATAATTGATCATCCAAAAAGTCCTAAGTATATGGTGGCTCCTGGTCATGATCCTGATGAGTAAGTTGAATAATCTGATAATGATGATAGTGAAAATGTTGAGCAGGTAGTGGATGATGATAAAAAATATTTCTCAGTGGAATTAGGGAGTGATTCGGAGATTCCTAAATCTCCTCCTAAATGTTCTACTGGATCTGTTAGTACACTATGTTCTTTACCTAATCGAGAATAAATTTTAGATGAAAATGATGTCTTGGAAACTAATTTATCTAAATAATAATAGTCTAAGACATATTCATTGAAATCATCAAGAGATTAGAATGGTAATGAAAATGGAAGTTATTAAATTGTTTCTAAGGAAGCAGATGGATATCGTGATCAACAAAAATAAAATGGAAATGAATGTAAGGATGATGATTATCACGTTGATAGAGAAAATGAAAATGGATCTGATCACAGAGACGATCATGGTAATGATCATGAGGATAGTCATAATTATGTATGTGATAAAAATGGATATGATCCTACTGACCATGATCAAGTAATAGTTCATAATCCTCGTTTATCTCTAGTGGTTTCAGGTTTTATTAGAGATGAGAATCAATGTAAAGATACTGTGATGGAGGATTTAGCACCAATTACTATATAAGATCCGGAAGCATCTAGTGAGGGGTAGAATACACAAAATCATGTTTATTAGTTAGAACAAATAGATCACATAGAACGAGAAGATAAAATACATATATTTCATGTAGATCAGGTACATTCTTTACATGAAATTGGTTAATCTTTTCAAGTTCCCAGTGAATATACAATTCATTCATACCTAAATTTAGTGACATTGAAGGGTGAGACAAGTATCTCAGATTATTAATAATCGGTTTAAAATAAAATGAATCGGATTATGAGTAAAATTAATTTCTTCTCAGAGAAAAAGGATCCTTAGTGGATTAAATTGATCATACTAGGGAGTTTAATCATTTTACTCTCATGGAGAATGATAGATCAGCTAAGGATGAAGCGCCTTATGAGAAAAGATATCATCATTATGAATAATTTTTTATACCTACTGATGTTGTGAAAAATTATGATTTAGAATATTTTTTAGAAAAATCTAATTATGATTTGGACTCCTTGAAATGGAATTTAGCTGAATATTTTAAAAATGTCATGAGATTTAAACCATGTATAGTATCCAGACTCAATTAATACATCACTAAACATTTGGTTGATTTGGTTATCTCTCATTTAAAACCAAAATATACATTTACAATTAAAGAACATGAGTTGTAAAATAGAAGATTGTAAAAATAATTTGAATGAATGTAAAAACCAGTATAAGGATTGATATCCACTTTTTTAAAATATTGGAATTCAATATCTTAGATGTTTGATAACATATATATTATTGACTCTAAATCTAGTTAACATCCTCCTATCTCAGTACCAATTTATAGAGATCTTCTCAGATAGGTTATCAAGGAAGAACTCCATACTGCTATGGGTGACGTGTCAACACATGAAGAACAATTAAGGAAAATACATCCTTATAGTGAGGATGCATATAATATGACAAAGGAGTATTAAAATGATCTTAGAATTGAAAATGACATCATCAAGAATTTTATCAAGTATTATTTTTCAACAGTATAAACAAATCATGAGATGTCTGATAACATCAAATTTATGGAAACAAACTTGATATTTCCAGAAATTATGAGATCTCTCAAAGAAAAAGTGAGAAAACTGAAGGTTTTCACACCAATTTGAGGATATTAATGGAAGAGAAAAATGATTTAGTTAGTGTAATAGAAAAAGGTTGTAATATATTTATGGATTTTATTAATCTCATGAAACCCTTACAACATGTCCACAATGTAGATATTATAAAAATTAAGGTAACTACAATGAAAAAAGTTCATTCAACCACAAAAATAGAGGTAGTTAGATACAAACCTACAATGATTACTCAGTTAGATGATATTCTACCACCACCAATTCAGTATAAGATTTTACCACCAATGGATGAAATCAGACACCTAGGGCCGATTAATATAAATGAACCTTTTCCTCCTTCCACAACAATCCATTTCATTACATCCTATTATCAAATATTCATTAAAACTATCTACACCTATTTAAAAAATACAAGGACAAAGTGAAATATAATGTTCATATGACAATAACCTCTAAAAAGTGATTCTGATTAGATACAGTATTTTTATAGGTATCGTGGTCTTGTACTCTTTCTTTTTTTTCTTATTGTACTAAAGAATTTTGGATTTTAGTAAAATAAATATCTTAGTATTTTTGAAATTTCATTATTTTTTATTTTATCCTTATCTTCTTTCTGATAATCTCAAAGAGGGAGATAAAATTAGAATTTATTTTAATTCCTGGAAGATATATAAAAATTCTAAATATTATGTGGCATATTCATTATATATATCTGAATTTTTTATCTATGTTGTTTATATCACACATATATATTAAAAAATGATAATAAGATCTTATTTAAACTAAATAAATATCTTATTATATTTGTTTATGTGTCTTGTACATTTCATACAAATTTCTATGTTTTGTCATCATCAAAACAGTTGACAATGTTGGCACCTTCTTATGTGGAGTGTGTTTGAAACTCAATTATATTAATGATCCGAAAAATTGATTCTTTTAATACTAATGATTTACATATTATAAGATATCATTTTATATAGTAAGACAAATTTTATAATAATATGGCTAAGTTTTCTAGTGTGTCACTGTTAGCTAGGAGTCACCACCATGACATACAACCGTCAACTAGGAGCTACTACTGAGGTGAGTCAACGCTAAACATGAGTCATCGCTAAGGATGAGCTACCGCCAGTGGAGTCACCACTAGCCTTATCACCACCAGGATTGTTACCACCATAGAAGCTTCTACCAGGACGATCTACCACAAGACTTGTTACCGAAAGATTATGAGTCACTTCTATACTCTTATTCACTATAATACTGAGGTGCCACCAGTCTGAGATACTGTTAGATGCTAAGTCCCCTCCAGCTTATTGCTACTAATTTCTTCTGAGAAATTTGACATGAATGAATCAACGACTATTTCTATTCAAGGATAATTTGACCAATTATTAACTACATAGTCAAAGACAATATGAAAATTAATTATCTCCTCTAATTGATACAACTATAAATATGAAAAGGACATCCCTCTCTCTCTATATGACATATATAATGATTAATGAAAGATATGTCTATAGAAAATTGTGAAATCAAGTCTATGAATCTTTATAATCTCACTGATTTCATCTTCAATAAAGATCAAAAACACAAAATCATAAATTCCACTACAAGGATTGATTGAGATTCCAACACAGATAAAATGGAACACCTTTAGATTCTAATGATCCTCAATTTTGCTGCATTCTTCTAAAATAAAGCTCAAACTCTTCAATAAATCTAATCCGGGGACTTAGAACATTCTTAACATACGAAACATATCATTACTATTTTTATTACTATTATTATTTATTTATTTCCATTTGAGAAGTGTATTGTTACTATTTCATCACACACACACTATCTCTTACTGTTTGCACCCAAATTTAACCTACTGGTAACAGCGGTCGATGTAGTACATGTAGGGGCCGAATCCACCGGGACCGAAGAACTAGCCTTGAGACACTTTGATTTTGTGGAGGATGGGCTGTGAAGTGGCCAACGTTGGTTTTGATTTTGGATGGTTTTAAAGAACAATAAGAAACCTAAGTGAATTCAATTCAATGAAAATGGGTTTATCTTAGGATTATGCTTGGGGTGTATTGAATTAATTTTAGTTCTTTAGAAAATTTTGGTTTCATTAATTCTTGATGAATCCATTCTTCAAAAATAACACTACCTTTATCATTTTCTGATTTGGTGCTAAATAAACACAATTACTAATCCAATATACACATAGAGAACCATATTCATGATCTATCCAAGGTATATGGTCATTTAGTACTTGAATTTAGCTTTCCCAAATACAGTGAAGATGAAGAGTAGAAATAACTGAAGAATGGAATTCTTAAATTAATTATCCAATTAACAACAATTCGTTCATGAAATAACATTCAATCCACCCTTTTAATCCTTCTACAATCAACCCATTAAAGGGTTAGCCATCCATTGATGGTATACTCTCAATGGCGGGAAGAAGATGGATAACAGGAATTAGATTGAAGAAATTAAAACCACAGAAATAACGAGCACTCCTCCATGTGTGTGAATGAAATTCACACCTATGTGTGAACTAATTCAAAACAACACAGAGATATCACTGTGCTTTGTGATAATAAAGTTTTAATAAAAGAAATGGAAAATATAGAAGATAAATAAGTTTATTAAGAACAGAAAGACACAAAAATTAAACTTATATGGAAATGGAAAACATTACAAAGGAAATTTCGTAGCATAACCTTACAATGAAACAAGCAACACAAGATGATAAGAAAAATATGAGATTCTATTCCCTTCACCACCAGATCCTTATATAGGAATATTAGGAGAATTAGGTCCACCCCAATCAATCAATTCACCCCCCAAAAATTAAGAGTCAAAAGGAGGGTGAAAAATGAAATGGAAATTGACATTACAAAGTTGAACACAAAACCAGCCAGATTCTTCCACCATTTTGACGTGTGCATTTGTCATCGAAGAAAGCAGAATCCAGAGGGGTCATAATAGAGAAATATGTTCTTCCATCTGTTCTATAAATGATTTAAATATTTCAGGAAATTTGGTGTATCTGTTTGGATTTTATGGTCGAAATGGTGGGGGTGGCTTTATGTGCATTTATGTCGGGCCCACCATTTAAATCTCAACTCCATATCCCTATATCATCCTGAAAATTTCAGAATTAGCTCTGGAAATAGTTGAATAAAATGATCCTCATATTTTTATCTTTCTACTGTTAAAACTGGAGATTCATTGGTCTTGGTTTGTGAGACCCACATTTGTTTGATGTGCCTTAGGCCCATTATGCTATTTCCAGCAAATTTCAACATTCAGGCTCAAAAATATCCCTCTTCCCTTGGGATTAATCCATCGGACCCAAAAGATAAAATGTTCCAAATAAATTAGTGAATAATATACCAATACATAAAAATAAAATGATGAACAAAGTATTTTTCACAAGCAATTTATTGAGTGGGCCCAAAATGAAATTTTAAGCATGAATTGCCCAATGATGGGAAATGAAGATCAATTTCTGAATTGGACTAAAATTAATGTTTACGCACTTTGAAACATATTAATATTAAGATATTAAAAATAAATATTATCCACTTTCAGTGACTAATCACACACCCCAACTTGAGTTTTTCTAGTCCCGCGTAAAATATATTACAAATATGAAATTCAAATCCCCTTTTCCAAAAACATTTTAATACACATTGTTAACCCATAGACCTAATACCAAAAAAATTATGAAACCCATCAAAATCATTTAAAATAATCTAGTTCCAAAAGTATATCCCAAGCCCAATCCCATTCCTTTGTTCAAATTAATCGCCACATTTCATCCAATTTCAATTAAGCAAGATAAAGTATTGTGCATCACAAAAGATATGGGGCCCATTTTATTATTCAAGGGAAAACATGGAAGCTCTAGGTGGGAATAACATTAACCCTTAAGATTAGTATCCTTTTTTTGATTTTATTTGATTGTTTGTTTTTTTACCAAAATAGATATGAAAATACTTACTCTCGGCAAGAAAACTATTGAGTCACAATCCCTAAGTGCTAGATGCCACACTTATTGTCATTTCCATTCTCTAAAATAAAGATATAAAGCCTAAATATATGCAATAAAAATATGGAGTCATGATCCCCAAGTGTTGGACGCCACACATTTGGACAAAACATTACCCTATGTGGTCATTATTTTTTTAATTAATCGGTTTTATTTTTTTATTGTTTGTTTTTGTTTTTTATACTAAACTTAAACTAAAAGTGTCCCCACAACCCTATACTATAATGGAAGGGACCCATGAAATAAAATTTACACCCACGATCTAGTAGACATTCATTATGGCATTTTTATTACAAGGATGAAAATGTAAACTTTGAAAAATTACATCGGACAACCGCACATTCCAAAAACTATTCTCATGAACTTAAACTTGAATTAAAATTGGAATCAAGGAATACAAAATTATTTGATATCCAATTCCAGAGTTTGTAATGTGTGTTATAATGTTAAAGCTTAATGTAATTTTTCTTTACATGCATGTTCTTTTTAAAAAATCATTTTATTTATTTTAGCTCCCCCAACATAGAATAACACTGTCCCCAGTGTTTAAAGAAAGAAAAAGTTAGAAGGGGGGTAGGAGAGGATTTCAAAGAGGAAATTGAAAATGATAAACATGGAACAAATTCACCTGGTTTTTGAAGTTTAAGTTCATGATGCTCCAGATTACTCCTTTGATCTCTTGGGGGATGTAGTCACCTCCTTGATTGAACATGTATCACCCAAAATAGTTCCGAAACCATACAAAAAAGAACAAAGAAGAAAAAACATACAACACAATGATTTATTTAATTCCAAGTATCATCATTTTTATGGTTTTCCCTGTTTTTTATTTATTTTCTAAATCAAACTGATGATACATTGTCTTATTTATATTTTCTGGGTAACTTATTACTCAGGGATCACACCGCATGACACAGATGAATACGGTGCTCCCCTTTCATAACCATCCTTACTCATAATAGAAGAACCGGTCAACAATCTATTTTTTAAAATACATACAAAAACATAAAATAAAATAAAATAAATTGATGATAAATTGTCTTCTTTTAAAATTCTGGGTAAGGTATTACTCAAGGATCACACCGCATGACACAGATGAATATGGTGCTCCGCATTCTTACCCATGCTTACTCATAAAATTAGAACAGGTCAACAGTTTATAAAAAAATAACAAAATGATGAAGAAGGAAGCAAAAAATGATTCAAAATGATTGGAATCATGAAAACCACGGGTATCCTCCCATGGATCAATTTTGTTTAATGTTGTTAGTCCGACATAGACCCTAAATCTATCAATTTTTCTATAGTTCATAGGTTGGATCAGTTAACTCCTCCTTGGCTTATATTTTATTGAATGATTCAATGAATGGTTTTAACCAAGGACTGTTGACTTTGAAGACATGACCACTTGTGGGATCCTAAATTTCTATTTCCCCATGAGGGTACACATGATGCACTAGGTATAGACTAGACCATTTAGACCATTACTTTCCCGGGTGTAGATGAAGTTTTGAACTATACAATAACAAGAATTTTCCCGATTTAAAGTGTTTGACTTTGATATTCATGGATTGGTAGGCTTGATCTATAGATTTATTAATCTTTGAATTTTAATATGCCTCCATCCTAAGTTCCTCGAGTTCATTAAGATCTAATTTCCTCTTTGTTTTAGCCAATGATATGTCAATGTTTATTCTTTTTATTTCCCAGAAGGCCTTATGCTCAATTTCAACAGGTAAATGACATGATTTTCCATAAACCAATCTATACGGTGACATTCCTAGGATAGTTTTGAAAGCAGTTTGATATGCCCAAAGGGAAACTAAGAGTTTCTTGGACCAATCTTTCCTAGATGTATTGACAGTTTTTTCACGAATTTTCATAATTTCTCTATTTTCCAACTTATCTTGAACGTTGGTTTGAGGATGGTATGTAGTGAAATCTTTATAAGTAATACCATACTTAGACATGAGTAAAGAGAATGGGAGGTTGTAGAAATGGGTTCCACGATCACTGATTATAGCCCTCAAGATTTCAAATCTAGAAAAGATATGCTCTTTTAGGAATCAGATCACAACTTGATGATCATTAGTCTTAATGGAAATGGACTTAACCCATTTTGAGACGTAATCAACAGCTAAGTGGATGTAGAGATATCCCCTAGAGTTTGGGAAGGGTACTATGAAATAGATTCCCCAGAAATCAAATATTTTAATCACTAAGATGGGAGTGAGTTGAATTTTTTTCCTTTTTGTGATGAACCCTACTTATTAACACCTAGGACAAATTTGAAAAAATATATAGGAGTCCCTTGGGAGGGAGGGAGAGAAGAGAAAACACTGAAGAACGTTAGCATACATTTTCTTATAAGAAAAGTGACCTCCACATGGTTCACTATGACAGAATTTAAGGATGGACTCTTATTCAGATTCTGGGACACACCTCCTAATGACTTGGTCAGGGCAGAACTTATAGAGGTATGGATCATCAAACACATAGTTCCTGACATCAAAAAGGAATTTACTTCTAGCTTGAGTCCATATGAATTTTGGAATTACTCCTGTAACTAAGAAGCTGGCTATGTTTGCATACCAAGGGTAGTCACTCACAGAGTATAAGTGCTCATCAGGGATGGAATTAGACATATCAAGGTAAGATGATTTTTCATGAAATTATATCCTAGAGAGATGATCAACTAAAAAAATTTCATCAACCTTTTTGTCTTTGATTGAGAGGTCAAATTATTATAAGAGAAGGACCCACCTAATCAGTCTAGCCTTAGCATATTGTTTCGGGAATAGGTATTTCAGTGTAGAATGGCCAGTGAACACAGTGATGGGGGATCCAAAGAGGTAGGACTTAAACTTTCCTAAGGAAAACACAACATCAGGTAACTCCTTCTCAGTGGTGGTGTAGTTGATTTGGGAATCATTTAATGATTTTATTAAATAAGCAATGACATAAAGCGTTTTCTCACATATTTTTCCTAAGACTACACCTACAGCAAAGTCACTAGCATCACACATGAGTTTGAATTAAAGGTTCCAATTTGGAGGCTTCATAATGCGAGGAGTGGTGAGAGAGAATTTGAGGGTTGAGAATGAACCCTCATAGCTTTCTGTCCAAACAAATGGAGCATCCTTTACTAGGAGAGCACAAAGGGGATGGGATATTGAACTAATGTCCTTGATGAATCTTCTATAGAAACCAGCATTTCCTAAGAAATACCTCACTTCCTAAACAGTTCTAGGGGATGGAAGGTGATGAATGATGTCAACCTTTGGTTTATCAACTTCAATCCCCTTACCTGAGACTAGATGGCCTAGAACAAGTCCTTCCTTTACCATGAAATGGAATTTTTCCCAGTTTAGGATGTGATTTTTATCCTCACATCTAGACAAAACTCTATCTACATTCCTAATACATTCCTAAAATGTATCCCCAAATATAGAGAATTCACCCATAAAGACCTCAAGAATATCCCCTACCATATCTGAGAAGATTCCCATCATGCTCCTCTAAAAGGTTCCAAGGGCATTTCATAACCCAAACGGCATTCGTTTGAAGGAATGGGTGCTGAATGGACAGGTCAATGTAGTCTTCCTTTGATCCTCTAGGAAGACCTCAATCTGATTGTACCCTAAGTACCCATCTAAGAAACAATAGAACTCATGACCTTCCTCTCTCTCAAGGACTTGGTCAATTAATGGTAAGGGGAAATGGTCCATCTTGGTGAATGAGTTTAGCTTTCTATAGTCAATGAAGACCCTCCATCCACTAGTCACCCTTGTTGGAAGAATCTCTCCATCCTTATTAGTTATCACTGTGATTCCTGCTTTCTAGGTAACTACTTGGATTGGGCTCACCCAATCACTCTCAGCTATAGGATAGATGATACCAGCTTTTAACAATTTCAGAATTTCTTTCCTTACTACCTCCATGAGATTAGGATTGAGTCTCTGTTGAGGTTGACGACATGGATTTGAATCAGATTATAGAATAATCCTATGAGTCCTTATTAGGGGGATAATCCCTGGAATATCAGATAGGGTCCAACCAATGGCTTTCTTATGTTTCTTAAGGAAATCTAAAACCCTCATTTCATGATTGGATTCAAGAGAAAAATAAATGAAAATAGGTTGTGTTTCATTGTCCCCTAGGAAGGGATACTTGAGTGCAGCAGGAAGTTCCTTCAATTCAAGATCAGTTTGGTTCAGAATTTCAGTAGAACATTGGGACATTGGATCAAGATTGATTTTGATTCCTAGAGTTTTAGATAGAATCAAATCCCCATGTGTATAAATTTCATCTGCAAGATTGGTTTGATTAGATTAAGGGATGGCAGTTTGATTGGTCTCCACGAAAGTGATTTCTTGAAAGGATTCAGTGATTATTGGACCTAAGATTTCATCATTGGAGAAATCTAAAATTGATTCTAGACATGGAGATAAACTTCCTTCATGTGAACAAAGGAAATTAATCTCTTCCTCACTTAAACATTCCTAGAATATTCCTTGATGTTCTATGGATTCTTTATCAACGCATCCTATCATGTTTACTTCATGAATATCCTCATCATCCCCTATTTGTGAGCTTGCATTATAGATGTTCAAGTCTAGACTCATGTTTCCAAAGGTGATGTTCATGTTACTATTTCAGACTCAGATAACAGAGTTGATTTTTGTAAGGAAGGGAAAAACAAGGATGATTGGGGTTTGTTCCTTATTGCCTATGGTGGGATTGTTGTCCAGGACAATGAAGTCACCAGGGTAGATAAATTTTTCATCCTTTAACAGAACATCCTTTAAAGTCCCCTTTGGAACCCTAATGCTACGATCATCAAGATGATGTGTGACCGATGTGGGTTGGAGCTCTTCTAGGCCTAATTGGAAGTATACAACAAAAGGTATTATATTGACACTGGAACCTAGGTCACATAAGGCTGTGACAAAATTGTTCTATCCTCGTTCAACATTGATGTAAGGGCATCCAGGGTCTTTCATCTTTGGTGGAAGGGTTCCTTGGATTTTTGTGCTAACATTTTCTGCCATAAGGACTTGGTTGTTATGTGAGAATTTCTTTTTAAATATGCATAGGTACTTTAGGTATATTTATTATTCAAGAATGGTTTGAATAGAATCGAGGAGTGCAATGTTAAACTTGTTTTGTGAGAGTATTTCAATGAGTGTTTCCCTCAATTATGGATTGGTTTTCCCCCTCATGTGTTGAGTAAATGGTGATGGTTGTGGGGTTTTTTGTTGAAGAGTTGTTTCTTTCACATTGTTATCAGTTTCTTCAGTTTGATCATGTGGTTCATTTGAATTTTCATTAGAGCTTTAAGCTTTATATGGTTTCTGAATTATTTGTTCATTTTTTTCAATTGATTTCCTATTTGTTAGAATAGTCACAACCATTATTTGTTTATGAGTTGTTTGAGTATAGCTTGAATACCCCCTTAAATTTGAGGATGGTACCACCTGAGTAGGCATGGGTGTCTTTCTTGTTTTTATTGTTTTAATTTCTTGTTTAATGGATGAGAATTCTGAGTTTATTTTTTCCAGTTGTGTGCATAATTGTTCTCGTAGGCATTGTGGAATAATTTGGGTGGGTGCTTGAGCTTGTTGGTTTATCCCATGAGGATACTTTGGTTTTTGGATTGGCAGTTGAATGGGTTGTTGGATAGGTTGTTGATATTGGACATGAAAATGTTGTAATTAGACCGGTTGTGGTTGGAACTAATTATGAGGTTTGAAGTTTTGTTGAGGGTATGGGTTGATACATTGTTGTTGTGTTTGTTGTTGATTGTCCTTCCAACGAAATCCTTGGTGGTTATTATACCTTGTATTGAAGGTGTTTTGGAATTGTGGCTTTTGAAAGTTCATTGGAATAATTTCTTCTGGTGGTCCTCCTAAAATAACATCCTTGATAGAAGGAATGGTTGGGCAATTATCTGTCTTATGGTCATGTTTGTCACAAATTGTACAAACAAGCTCAACAGTTTGGGTTTTGTGGACCTTCCTAAGATCAATCTCCACAACTTTCCTCGTGACTCCAGGATGTTTTTATCTATGGTTTTCTTCTTCTCCAAGATTGTACATTCCACTAGATTTGGGTGGCTTCTCACAGTATGGTGATGTTCTCCATATTTGGTTTTGTTCAGCACGATTTTATAGATACTCATAAACATCATTTGGGGATTTGTTTTTGAAGGTTCCATTACACATCATATCAATGAATTGTTTGTTTCTAGGACCTAACCCTTCATAGAAAATTCTCACTTATTCTAGGATTAAGAAACCATGGTGCGGTACCATGTTCAATGTATCCTTGAATCTATCCCATGTTTCATAGAATGTTTATCCATCTCATTCAAAAAAGTTTTTTATGGTCTTTTTAATTTAAATTATTTTGTTATGGGGGAAGTATTTTTTATAAAATTCTCATTGAAGTTTGTACCAAGAGTAAATAGATGCTGGTCTCAAATTTTTTGACCAATTATTTTCTTATTCCTTCAAATAAAAAGGAAAAGATCTCATTTTATCAGATTCAATTTGATTTGTAGGGCACATGGTCTCAACAATGTCATTAAATTCTTTAACATGAAGGTAAGGCATCTTATACTCCATCCCATGAAAGGTTGGAAGGTGGTTCCGGATATGGGGTTTGAAAACATATTGGGCATATCCTTTGTTATCATGCCTAATGCATGAGGGTGAATTGATCCAGGTTGGTGTGAGGTAGTCATTCATGGTCATGTCAGCAACAATTCCCAAGTTAGGGTCTTTCTCATTATCTCGGTTCCCTCCCTGGATTATGA
The DNA here is from genome assembly GCA_963277665.1 of Viscum album. Taxonomy (NCBI): domain Eukaryota; kingdom Viridiplantae; phylum Streptophyta; class Magnoliopsida; order Santalales; family Viscaceae; genus Viscum; species Viscum album. Next base: position 1,675,407,015 of record OY728159.1, on the reverse strand, counting down.
TTTGGTTTTGTGGGAGAATCTCCATTATATCAAACTCAACATCTGAATCTGGAGAATGGGGAATATTTGGATCAAATGGAAAGATACCTCTATGATTTCTTGACTCCCTAGCCCTAGGAATATCCACCCTAACTAATCTTTTTGAGTGATCGCGGGTGTAGGCGGACATGTGCCAAAAGAAAAAAAGCGAGAAAGGGAAAGGATAAGAGAATTTGGGTGAGAATAGAAGAATGGGGGTAAGAAAAGATGGTTTTAGGTTTAAGTAACTTACTTGGTCCCCGAAAATGGTGCCAAAATTTGGTTTCACCCAAATTTACCGTACTGTTAACAACGGTCGATGTAGTACATGTAGGGGTCGAATCCATAGGGACTGAAGAAGTAACCTTGAGACACTATGATTTTGTGGAGGATGGGATGCGAAGTGGCCAACTTGGGTTTTGATTTTGGATGGTTTTAAAGAACACTAAGAAAGCTAAGTGAATTCAAATCAAGGATAATGGGTTGATCTTAGTATAATGCATAGGGTGTATTGAATGAATTTTACTTCTTTAGACAATTTTGGTTTTATTAATTCTTGAGGAATCCATTCTTCAAAAACAACACTACCTTCATCATTTTCTGGTTTGGTGCTGATTAAACACAATTACTAATCCCCTATACACTAAGTGAACAAAATTCATGATCTCTACAAGGTATATGGTCATTTATTACTTGAATTTATCTTGCTCAAACATAGTGAAGACGGAGAGTAGAAATAAATGAAGAATGGAAGTCTTAAATTAATTAGCCAATTAACAACAATTCGTTCATAAAATAACATTCAATCCAGCCTTTGCACCCTCCTACAATAAAACAATTAAAGGGTTAGACCTCCATTGATGGTGTACTCTAAATGGTGGGTGGAAGATGGCTAACATGAATTGGATTGAAAAAATTAAAACCGCAGAAATAACGAGCACTCGTCCGTGTGTGTGAATGAAATTGACACATATGTGGGAACTAATTCACAACAACATAGAGACATCACTGTTATTTGTGATAATAATGTTTTAATAAAATTAATGTAAAATATAGAAGAGAAATAAGTTGATTAATAACATAAAGACATAAAAAAGAAACTTTCATGGAAATGGAAAACATTACAAAGGAAATTTGGAAGCATAACCTTTAAATGAAACAAGCAACACAAGATGATAAGAAAAATATAAGATCCTATTCCCTTCACCACCAGCTCCTTATATAGGAATATTAGAAGCCTTTGTTCCACCCCCATCAATAAATTCACCTCCAACAATTAATAGAGTCAAAACGGGGGTGAAAAATCAAAAGTAAATTGATGTTACAAAGTTCACCACAAAACCAGCCAGATTCGTTCACCGTTTTGACATGTGCATTTGTCATCTAAGAAGGCCGAATCCAGAAGGGTAATAGTAGAAAAATATGATCTTACTTTTGTCCTCTATAATCTGTAAAAATTTCAGGAAATTTGGCATATCCGTTTGGATGTTATGGTCGAAATGGTGGGATAACGTTATGTTCATTTATGTCGGGCCCATGATTTAAATCTCAAATTCAGATCCCATTATCATCATGAAAACATCAGAATTAGCTCTATCCACAGTTTAATAAAATTATCCTCATATTTTTATCATTATACTGTTAAAATTTGAACTTGATTGGGCTAGGTTTGGGGAAACCACATTTGTTTGATGGGCCTTAGGCCCATTATGCTTTTCCCCTCAAATTTCTACTTTCAAGCCCAAAAATATCCATATTCTCTTGGGATTTATCCATCGGGCCTAAAAGATAAAATGTTACAAATAAAATGATGAACCATAAAAATAAATATCACAATAAAATGATGAAAAACGTATTTTTCACAAGCAATTTATTGAGTGGTCCGAAAATGACATAATAAGTAGGAATTTCCCAATGAAGGGAAATGATGTTCAATTTATGAATTAGACTAAAATTGATGTTTACTCACTTTGAAACATATTAATATTAAGATATTAACAATGAATATTATCCCCTTTTAGTGACTAAACACCCCCAACTTGAGTTTTTCTTGTCCCGAGCCAAATATATTACAAATATGAAATTCAAATCCTTTTTTCCCAAAACAATTTATTACACATTGCTCACCCAAAGACCTAATACCAAAAAAATTATGAAACCCCGCAAAATCTTTTAAAACAAGGTAGGTACAAAAGCATATCCCAAACCCAATCCCATTCCTTTGTTCAAATTCACCACCAAATTTCATCTAATTTCAATTAAGCATGATAAAGTGTTGTGCATCACAAAATATATGGGGCCCATTATATTGTTCAAGGGGAAAAAATGGAAGCACTGGGTGGGAATCACATTAAACCTTAAGATGAGTATCTATTTTTTTTAATTTTTTTGTTTGTTTTTTACCACAATAGATATGAAAGCACTAACTCTGGGCATGTCAACTCTGGAGTCATGATCCCCAAGTGCCGGACGCAACACATGGTGTCAATTCCATGCTCTATAATAGAGATATAAATCCTAACTCTGGGCAAGACAAATATGGATTCATGATCCCCAAGTGTCGGACGCCACACAGTTGGACAAAACATTTCTCTATGTGGTTATTATTATTTTTAATTAATTAATTTTTTAATTTTTTTAATTTTTTTTTGTTTTTTTGGATACTCAAATTAAACATAAAGTGACCCCAGAACCCTATTCTATATTGAAAGGGACCCATGAAATCAATTTTACACCCACGATCCAGTAGACATGCATTGTCTCATTTTTATTAAGAGGATGAAAATGTAAACATTGAAAAATCACATTGGACAACCGCACTTTCCAAATACTATGCTCATGAATGTAAACATGCATTAATAGCAGAATCAAGGTATACACAATTATCTGATATCCTATTTCAGAGTTTGCAAAGTGTGTTATCATGTTCAAGGTTAATGGAATTTTTCTTTACTTACATCTTCTAATTAAATAAACAATTTTTTATTTAATCTCCCCCCAACATAGAATAAAATTGTCCCCAGTGTTTAAAGAAAAAAAAAGTTAGAAGGGGGTAGGAGAGGATTTCAAAGAGGAAATTGAAAATGGTAAACATGGAACAAATTCAAAAGGTTTTTGAAGTTAAAGTTCATGATGCTCCAGATTACTCCTTTGATCTCTTGGGGGATGAAGGAACCTCCTTGATTGAACATGTATCACCAAAATAGTTCCTGAACTATAAAAAGAAGAACAAAGAAGAAAAAACAAACAACACAATGATTTATTTAATTCCAAGTATCATTATTTTATTGGTTTATCTGTTTTTTTTAAATCAGACTGATGATACATTGTCTTATTTATATTTTCTGGGTATGGTATTGCACAGGGATCACATCTCATGACACAGATGAATATGGTGCTACCCTTTAATACCCATCCTTACTCATAATAGAAGAACATGTCAACAATCTATTTTTTTTAAATACCTACAAAAACATAAAATAAAATAAAATAAACTGATGATACATTTTCTTCTTTTAAATTTTGGGGTAAGGTATTACACAGGGATCACACCACGTGACACAGATGAATATGGTGCTCCCCTTTCATACCCATCCTTACTCATAAAAGAAGAACATGTCAACAGTTTATAAAAAAAATAACAAAATGAAGAAGAAGGAAAAAAAATATGATTGACAATGATTGGAAACAAGAAAACCACGGGTTTCCTGCCATGCAACGCTTTTGTTTAATGTCATTATCCCGACATAGACCCTAAATCTATCAATTTTTCTCTAGTTCATATGTTGGATCAGTGAACTCCTCCTTGGTTTCTTGTTTATTGAATGATTCAATGAATGGTTTTAACGTATGACCATTGACTTTAAATACATGACCACTTGTGGGATCCTGAATCTCTCTTTCCCCATGAGGGTACAAATGTTGCACTAGGTATGGACTAGACCATCTAGACCGTAGCTTTCTCAGGTGTAGATGAAGTTTTAAACTATAATATAGCACGAATTTTCCCAGTTTAATGTGTTTTACATTGATATTCCTAGATTGGTAGGCTTGAACTCAAGATTTATTAATCTTTGAATTTTCATAAGCCTCCATCCTAGGTTCCTAGAGTTCAATAAGATCTAATTTCCTTTTTGTTCCAGCCAAGGATATGTCAAAGCTCATTTTTTTATCGCCCAAATGGACTTATGCTCCATTTCAACAGGTAAGTGACATTCTTTTCCATAAACCAATATATACGGTTATATTCCTAGGATAGTTTTGAAAGCAGTTGGATATTCCCAAAGGGCATCTAAGAGTTTCTCGGACCAATATTTCCTAGAGGTATTGACAGTTTTTTCATGAATTTTCTTAATTTTTCTATTTTCCAACTCTAGTTGATCATTGGTTTGAGGATGGTATGCAATGGAAACTTTATGAGTAATACCATACTTACACATGAATGAAGAGAATGGGTGGTTGTATATATGGGTTCCAAGATAACTAATTATAGTCCTTGGAATTCCAAATCTATAAAAGATATGTTCTTTTAGGAATCAGATCACAACTTGATGATCATTAGTCTTGGTGGGAATGGACTCAACCCATTTTGAGATGTAATCAACAGCTATGAATATATAGAGATATGCCCTACAGTTTGGGATGGGTCCCATGAAATCTATTCCACAACAATCAAATATTTCAATCACTAATATGGGAGTGAGTGGAATTTGATTCCTTTTTGTGATGGACCATACTTGTTGACACCTAGGAAAACTTTGAAAAAATGTGTAGGATTCCCTTGAGAGGGTGGTCTAGAAGAGACCACACTGAAGAACCTTAGTAGAATTTTTCATAGAAGAAAAGTGACCTCCACATGATTAACTATGACAGAATTTAAGGATGGACTCTTGTTCAGAATATGGGACACACCTCCTAATGACTTAGTCAGGGAAGAACTTATAGAGGTATGGATCATCAAACACATAGTGCCTGACATCAGAATGGAATTTCCTTCTACTTGAGTCCCTACGAATTTTGGAATGACTCATGTAACTAAGAAGTTTGCTGTGTCGGCATACTAAGGGTAGTCACTCATAGAGTACAAGTGTTCATTAGGGAATGAATCCGACACATCATGGTGAGATGATTCTTCGTGACATTCTATCCTAGAGAGATGGTTTGATACAACATTTTCAACATCCTTTTTGTCCTTGATTGTAAGGTAAAATTAATGTAAGAGAAGGACCCAACTAATTAGTCTAGCCTTAGAATCTTATTTCTGGAATAGGTATTTCAGTGCAGAATGGTCAGTGAACACAGTGATGGGGGATCCAAAGAGGTAGGACCTAAAATTTTATATGGCAAACACAACATCTAGTAAATCTTTCTCAGTGGTGGTGAAGTTGATTTGGGCATCATTTAAGGATTTTCTTACATAAGCAATGAAATAAGGAGTTTTCTCACATCTTTGTCGTAATACTGCACCTATAACAATGTCACTCGCATCACACATGAGTTTGAATGGAAGGTTCCAATTTGGAGACTTCATATTTGGAGGAGAGGTGAGAGATAATTTGAGGGTTGAGAATGAACCCTCACAGCTTTCTGTCCAAACAAATGGAGCATCCGTTTCTAGGAGTGCACAAAGGGGAAGAGATATTGAACTATTGTCCTTGATTAATCTTCTATAGAAACCAGTATGTCTTAAAAAAGTCCTCAATTTCTTAACAATTCTAGGTGACGGAAGGTGACGAATGATGTCAACCTTTCCTTTATCAACTTCAATCCCCCTACTTGGGACTAGATGGCCTAGAACAAGTCCAACCATTACCATGAAATGACATTTTTCCCAGTTTAGGATGATATTATTATCCTCACTTCTATACAAAACTCTATCTACATTCCTAAGACATTCGTCAAATGTATCCCCAAATACAGAGAAGTCCTCCATGAAGACCTCATGAAAATCCCCTACCATATCTGAGAAGATTCCCATCATGCACCTCTGGAATGTTCTAGGAGAATTTCATAACCTGAATGACATGTGTTTGAAGGCAAAGGTGCTGAATGGACAGGTGAATGTAGTCTTTCTTTGATCCTCTAGGTAGACCTCAATCTGATTTTACCATGAGTACCCATCTAAGAAACAATAGAACTCATGACCTTCCACTCTCTCAAGGACTTGTTCAGTGAATGGTAAGGGGAAATGGTCCTTCTTGGTGAACGAGCTTAGCATTCTATAGTCAATGCAGACCCTCCATCCACTACTCACCCTTGATGGAAGAATCTCTCCATCCGTATTGGTTATCACTGTGATTCTTTCTTTCTTGGGAACCACTTAGATTGGGATTACCCACTCACTCTCAGCTATAGGATAGATGATACTGGATTTCAAAAATTTCAGAAATTCCTTCCTTACTACCTCCATGAGATTAGGATTGAGTCTCCGTTGAGGTTGAAAACATGGATTTGAATCAGATTCTAGAAAAATACCATGAGTCCCTATTAGTGGGCTAATCCCAGGAATATCAGGTAGGGTCCAACCAATGGTTTTATTATATTTCTTAAGGACATCTAGAAGCATCCTTTCATGATTAGATTCAAGAGAAGAGGAAATGACAATAGGTTGTGTTTGATTGTCCCCTAGGATGGCATACTTGAGTGCATAAGGAAATTACTTCAATTCAAGATTAGGTTGGTTAAGAATTTCACTAGATGATCGGGACATTAGATCAAGATATATTTTGTTTCCTAGAGTTTTAGATTGAATCAAATCCCCATGTATAGAAGTTTCATCTAAATGATTGGTTTGATCAGATTTAGGGAAGGAAGTTTGATTGGTCTCCATGAATGTGGTTTCTTGAATGGTTTCACTGATTGTTGGACCAGAGATTTCATCATTGGAGAAATCTAAATGTGATTCTAGCCATGGATATAAACTTCCTTCATGTGAACAATGGAAATTAATCCCCTCCTCACTTAAACATTACTAAAATATTCCTTGATGTTATATGGATTCATTATCAACACATCCTATCAGGTATACACCATGAATATCCTCATCATCCCCTATTCATGAGCTTGCATTATAGATGTTCAAGTCTAGACTCATGTTTCCAAAGATGATGGTCATGTTCCCATTTCAGACTCGGATAACAGAGTTGATTGTTTCCAGGAAGGGACGACCAAGGATGATTGGTGTTTGTTCTTTATTGCCTATGGTTGGATTGCTGTCAAGGACAATGAATTAAGCAGGGTAGATGATGTTTTAAACATTTACCAGAATGTCCTTTAAAATCCCTTTTGGAACCCTAATGCTACAATCTGCAAGTTTAAGTGTGATCGATGTGGGTAGGAGCTCTTCTAGGCCTAATTGGCAGTACACAACATAGGGGATTAGATTGAAATTGGCACCTAGGTCACATAAGGCTTTGAAAAAATTGTTCTTTCCTAGTTCAACATTGATGTAAGGGAATCCTTGGTCTTTCATATTTGGTGGAAGGGTTCCTTGGATTGTTGTGATAACATTTGCTGATAGAAGGACATGGTTCTTATGTGATAATTTAATTTTAAATGTGCAGAGGTCCTTTAGGTATATTGAGTATGTAGGAATGGTATGAATAGCATCGAGGAGTGGAATGTTCAACATGACTTGTGAGAATAATTCCCTCAATGTTTCACTCAATTCTAGCTTGGTTTTCATCCTCATGCGTGGAGGAAATGGTGAAGTTTGTGGGGTTATTTGTTGAAGAGTTGTTACTTTCACATTTTTATCAATTTCTTTAGTTTGATCTTGTGGTTAATTTGAATTTTCATTAGAGTTTTGATGCTGTAGATGGTTTCTGAATTATTTGTCCTGTTTTTTCAACTGATTTCCCACTTCTTAGAACAGTCACATCCTTTAGTTGTTCATGAGTTGTTTGAGTATATCTTGACTCTCCTGTTAAATTTGAGGATGGTACTGCCTGTGTAGGCATGGGTGTCTATCCAGTTTTTATGTTTTTAATTTCTTGTTTAATGGATGAGAATTCTGAGTTCATTTTGTCCATTTGTTTGCATAGTTGTTCTAGTAGGCTTTGTGGAACAATTTGGGTTGGTTCTTGAGCTTGTTGGTTTATCCCAAGAGTATAATTTGGTTGTTGGATTGGTTGTTGACTGGGTTGTTGGATAGGTTGTTGATATTAGACATGAGGATGATGGAATTGGACCGGTTGTAGTTCGAACTGATTATGAGGTTGAAAGTTTTGTTGAGGGTATGGGTTGATACATTGTTGTTGTGTTGGTTGTTGATTGTCCTTCCAACGAAATCCTGGATGGTCATTATACCTTGGATTGATGGTGTTTTAGAATCGTGGATTTTTAAAGTTCATTGCATTAAATTATTTTCGTGGTCGTCCTAAAAGAACATCCTTGATATAAGGAATGGTTGGGAAATTATCAGTCTTGTGGTCATGTTTGTCACAAATTGTACAAACAAGCTCAACAGTTTGGGTTTTGTGGACCTTCCTAAGATCAATCTCCTCAACATTCCTCGTGAGTGCAATATGTTTTTCTCTAAGGTTTTCTTCTTCTCCATGATTGTAAATTACACCATATTTAGGTGGATTCTCATAGCATGGGGATGTTCCCCATGTATGGTTCTGTTCATTAATATTTTCTAGATACTCGTAAGTATCATTTGGGGCTTTGATTTTGATGGTTCCATTACACATCATATCAATAAATTTTTTTTCCAGGACCTAACCCTTCATAGAAAATTCTCACTTGTTCTGGGATTAAGAAACCATGGTGCGGTACGATGTTCAATGTGTCATTGAATCTTTCCCATGTTTCATATAATGTTTCTCCCAATCTTTCAAAAATGTTTTGTATGATCTTTTCAAGTGAAATTATTTTCTGATGGGGGAATTATTTTTTATAAAATTATCGTTGAAGTTGGTCCCAAGAGTAAATGGATGATGATCTCAAATTTTTTACCCAATTCATTGCTCTGTACTTCAAAGAAAAACGAAAAAGTCTCATTTTAGAAGACTCAATTTGATTTGGACTGCACATGGTCCCAAAAATGTCCTTAAATTATTTAACATGAAGGTAAGGCATCTCAGACTCCATCCCATGAAAGGTTGGAAGGTGTTTCAGGACATGGTGTTTGAAAACATATTGTGCATATCCTATGTTATCATGCCTAAGGCATGAGGGTTCATTGATCCAGGTTGGTGTGAGGTAGTCATTCATGGTTGGGTTGGCAACAATTCCCAAGTTAGGGTCTTGCTCATTATTTCGGTTCCCTCCCTGGTTTATGATATGGTTTTGTGTGAGATTCTACATTGTATCAAACTCAACTTCTGAATCTGGAGTATTGGGAATATTTGGATCTAATGGAAAGAGACCTCTATGATTTCTTGACTCCCCAGCCTGAGTACTTTCCACCCTAACTAATATATTTGAGTGATCGCAGGTGTAGGCGGACATGCGCCAAAAGAAAAAAAAGAGAAATGGAAAAGATAAGAGAATTTGTGTGAGAATAGAAGAATGGGGGTAAGAAAAGAAGGTTTTCGGTCTAAGTAACTTACTTGGTCCCCGGAAACGGTGCCAAAATTTTCTTGAAACCAAATTTACACAATTATTAACAACGATCGATGTAGTACATGTAGGGGTCGAATCCATAGGGACCGAATAAGTAACCATGAGACGCTCTGATTTTGTAGAGGATGGGCTGTGAAGTGGCCAACTTTGGTTTTGATTTAGGATAGTTTTAAAGAACACTAAGAAACCTATGTGAATTCAATTCAATGAAAATGTCTTGATCTTAGGATTATGCTCGGGGTGTATTGAATTAATTTTTCTTCCTTAGACAATTTTGGTTTTATTAATTCTTGATGAATCCATTTTTCAAAAATAACACTACGTTCATCATTTTTTGGTTTGGTGCTGACTAAACACAATTAATAATCCCCTATACATGTAGATAACCAAATTCATGATCTCTCTAAGGTATATGGTCATTTAGTACATGAATTTAGCTTGCTCAAACACAGTGAAGATGAAGATTAGAAATAACTGAAGAATGGAAGTCTTAAATTAATTATTCAATTAATAATAATTCATTCATAAAATAACTTTCAGTCCAGCATTTTCATCCTCCTACGATCAACCCATTAAAGGTTTACCCCTAAATTGATGGTATACTCTCAATGGGGGGAAGAATATTGTTAACATGAATTGGATTGAATAAATTAAAACCACAGAAATAATGAGCACCCCTCTGTGTGAGTGAATGAAATTCACACCTATGTGTGAACTAATTCAGAACAACATAGAGATATAATTGTGATTTGTCATAATAAAGTTTTAATAAAATAAATGGAAAATATAGAAGTGAAATAAGTTTATTAAGAACATAATGATACAAAAATTAAACGTACATGGAAATGGAAAACATTACAAAGGAAATTTGGAAGCAGAACTTTAAAATGAAACAAGAAAACAAGATGATAAGTAAAATACAAGATCCTATTCCATTCCCCACTATCTCATTATATAGGCATATTATGAGCCTTAGGTCCACCCCCATCAATAAATTCACCCCCAACAATTAAGATAGTCAAAAGGAGGGTGAAAAGTCAAAAGGAAATTGACGTTACAAAGTTGACAACAAAACCATCCAGATTCATCCACCATTTTGACGTGTGCATTTGTCATCAAATAAAGCTGAATCCAGAGGGGTCGTAGTAGATACATATTCTCTTACATATCTCATATATAATTAGTAAAAATTTCAGGAAATCTGGTGCAACTGTTTGGTATTTATGGTCGAAATAGTGGGATGACTTTATGTGCATTTATGTCAGGCCCACCATTTAAATCTCAACTTTATATCCATTTATCATCATGAAGACTTTAGAAGTATCTCTAGAAATAGTTTAATAAAATGATCCTCTTATTTTTATCATTATACTGTTAAAATTTGATCTTCATTGGGCTTGGTATGGGGGCCCCACATTTGTTTGATGGGCCTTAGGCCCATTATGCTTTTTCCAGAAAATGTATGCATTTAGGCGCAAAAATATCCATCTTATCTTGGGATTAATCCACCAGTCCTAAAAGAAACAATGTTCCAAATAAAGTGATGAATGATATATCAAAATATAAAAATAAAATTATGAACAATGTATTTTTCACAAGCAATGTATCGAGTGGGCCCAAAATGACATTTTAAGAATGAATTTCCCAATGATGTGAAATGAAGTTCAATTTCTGAATTGGACTAAAATTGATTTTTACGCACTTTGAAACATATTAATATTAAGATATTAAAAATTAATATTATCCAATTTCAGTGACTAATCACTTTCACAAAACAAGATAATACTTATTATTCTCAATATTATTTCATTTTTTCTCCCATAGTGTTTGTGGAATAGGTCCTTTTATGGTATGCACTATCTTTACATCCCATTTATGACTATGGATGAGGCTCCATAGCTGGGATAACTTATAACTCTTTTTTACCTAATCTTGGTTATGCATTTTTTTGATTATTATTATATTATTTTTGTTAGAAGGTGGTTTTGAATTTGATATGATAATGTCTCATCTTGATACAAAAAATATTTTTTATTTTGCGGTGTTACTATGTTATAATGTTTTGTCTTATTACCATATCCTTGATTTTTTAATCTATAATAAAATATTACTTTGATAATTAATCTTAACTAATATTTATATATATTCTTCTAAGTAATTTTTTTTAATAGATAAGGTAATTATAAAAATTAATTTAATTGATACATAATCAAACTTTGATAAGTCTTTTAAAAGGTTAGATCTTATATCGATCTTCTATTCTGAATAATTTTCCAGTTTTTCTAAGGGGATTTTATTTCAACTTAATACTTAACAAAAATTTTATTGGGAACAAAATTCAACCCTATTGAGTTACTCACTCCCACAAACACATCAATTATACTCTTAAAATATGGCATGGAATGTGGCTATGAAAAAATAAAAAATGTTATAATAATGGAGACGGTAGGTTGTACATGCACATGAGTAATGTTCCCATTTTTCAATGATAATTATGGAAAGACTTAAAGTAAAATTTATCTTTCAAGAATTATAATTATATCATAAAATTAATATAATTTTATTATATATACATATATATATATCATTATTTTTATGTGGTGTTGAAAAAAAAAGAATTAAATCGCTTTGAGGTGGTTGTGGTCCACACGTCCATGAATTACATTATCACTTTTTCAGTGTGTAAAAAGATAAGAAGAAAATGATATATTTTATTCATAAAAATATAATTATTTCATTTATTTCATATATATTTTTATAGCTACCTTAATTATCTTCCACGTAATACGTTAGTGAAAGACACTACATGTTTCTTCGCAAGATGGTTGTCCTCCAGACACTGGAACGACGTTATTGTATCCCCTACAGTATGAAAGGTAAGAAGGGTTTATATGAAATAATGAATCTAGATGTGTAGTTATTTATGAATATATGAAATATAATTTATAATTATTATTTCTATCATTGAGGCCAAACATGATAGGTTGTAATGGAAATGAAGGACATCGTTTAAAAAAATAGTAATCTACCGTACACATGAATTATGATTTCATAACCCATTTTATGGAAGTGTGTGTGGTTTTAGGTCATAAAACTAACATAAAAATATAATTATAGAAAGGAAACTAATTTTATCATAATCATGTTATAAGAATAATTGAAATGTGTGGACAAGTAAATAAAACAGAAATGTACATTGATGAACGATACCTCTTCTTCAGGAAACTCTTTTTCGTTTACACCAATGGAATTACATGGATGTCATTATTCCCAATGTAAGGATTATATGATGAGAGGAGGGAAGTGTATAATTTATTGGGTTAGTTATTGGATGATTTAATTGGTTCTGAATTTTTGAAGAAATGGGAAGAGCTTGTGGAGTTTTATAATTGGTGGAGAGGGTGCACTTGGTATTTTTCAAAATAATTTTATGTGAACCAATGTTTTTTACCTACGAGAAGGCTCCAATAATAAAAAAATATGATAATATAAGGTATAAAGTCAAAATATTTCAATACAATGTGTGTTGGAAAAGTTTACAGGTTATTTGGCCCATTAATAATTAATTTTTACAACTAAATAAACTCGTTTTACCTTAATCACTTTAATTAATTTTAATAGATTTCACAAATATTTATTATAAAAAAATAATTTGAAAAAAATAGTAATATAAATTCTTATGATTCAAAATATGAAATAAAATTTTACAAATTTAATTCACATAAGTGGAAAATTTTAATTTAATATTAACTCCACTATCACAACGAGACATCATGTTTTTTAGAAGAGTATTGTTTGGAAAAATGATTCTATATTGACTTTCTGACTAATAATAATAATTGTATGAAAAATAATATTTACTCATATATAGTCAATAAGTTTACTTTTAAACATTCCCTATTAGGAATTTTTTTAATAAATTGAAAATGAGAAACACTGTGCATATTAAAATTGTTTTTAGAAAAACACATCTTGAAACCAAAAAAACAAACTTATATTAAAAAATAATATAATGTTTATTCAAATGAAATTACATGGAATAAATATAAATAAATAATACATAAGTTACATGAAATCATAATAAAAACCTACAAGGACTCTTAAAATAAATAATTTATTAAAATAAATGATTTTTTTAATAAATCGGCATTTTTCACTATTCCAAAAAAAATCAACAGGTTCCAAAAAAATTAAATAAATTCACCAAATTTAAATTTTTATATGATGATTTAAAAAAATAAATTCAATTAATCATAGTAAAATTATAAAAATTATAGATTATTCCTTTAAATAAAATCATATAAGAAATGTGTTTAATGAAATAAATTTCATTTTTTTGATTAAAAATTACTTAATTGTTTGATAACTAATATAACAATCTAATTAATATTACTATATAAGAATTTTATTTTTTCTATCATTACCTGGGTTGTTAAATCGTTACCATTTTTAAATTTTATCCTCATAATTTTATTCACTTGTTATATACGTGGGGATATCTATCTCTTATAGATTTTCTAGATTATAATGTTTTCTTTTCAACTGTATTGTTTTTCCATAAAACATTAAACTGATGAATCACTATATTCTCCAACACATTCTCTCTATTTTCAATAACCTAAACTAGATATTACTCACAATAATGACTAAATTATAGCTAAAATACTTCAGGGCTTAATACATTAGATAAATCCAACACATAATTCCCTAACATTAAAAATGAAATATCTTGTGTACCAGAGTTAAAAATTGAGGTAAGAAGAATCAGTGGAAAACTGATCCAAATTTATCAAGGATTTAATTTTGGTGTCTAAACCCACTTTCCATATAATTTCTTAAATGGCGGAATATATACCAGAAAGAAAACTATTATTATAAGAAAACATAACCAAAGAAATATGTCAATTTAAACATACCTAGTAATTCATTAAGTAGAAAATAAGAATATATTGCATGGTATGAATAATCTTCTTAGGCATTCCATCTGTTTGAGGATGAAAAGTTTATCTAAAATTTAATTTAGTACCTAGTAACTTGTGAAGTCCTTCCCAAAAATTATATGTGAACATAGAATCACGGTCTGATACAATAGAGAGGGGAAGTACTTGTAACCTAATAGTCCCTTTTATATACAATTGAGAAAACTAATCTAAATAAATTATATCTTGAATTAGAAGTAAATGTGGAGATTTAGTTAATCGATTGAAAATAATATAAATCACATTTTTATGTTGAGAAGTCCCTAAAAATACTACCAGAAAATCCATTTATATATTCTACATTTTTAGTTTGGTACTAGAATAGGTTTAATCATCCCCTTTGGAACTATTTTTTATTCTTGTAACTGTTGATAATTCAAACACTTCATGTTTAAGTTATTGATATATCATTTCAATCTATCCCACCAATAGAACTCTCAAAGGTATTAGTACATCTTGGTGCAACCAGGATGAATTGAAAATAGAGAACATTGAGCTTCATTAAAGAAATCCTTCCTCAAATGCGAATAACAAGGGACACATAATATTTTTCTAGTTCATAAAAACATTATTTAATAATATTAAAATCAAGTTACATTCCCTTCTTAACAGACTATTCCTTTTCATAAAAATATTGATCCTTATTCTAAGATTTCATGATTCTTTGTAGAAAAGTAAAATACATTGAATCCTGAATCAAAATATAGTATGTCCTTATATACACAACCTCTAGGCCAAAATTCATAAAATCATTAACCAAAGGGTCAATTACAAAATGTAACATGGTTAATGTATAATTACCTATTGGTATCAAAGCGTCAACCACTTTGTTTTCTTTTCTAGGATGATATTGAATTGTGAAATAATAATCCTTGATTATATACATACATCTTCTTCATCTCATGTTCAGTTATTTTTGAGTGAATAGACATGTCAAATGTTTTTTATCATTATATATTTCACACTATAACCTATAAAAATGATGCCTCTAAATGTTCAAATAAATAATCACTACAGATAATTTGAACTCATGTGTAGGGTAATTTAACTCATTAGGTTTTAAAAGACATGAAGCATATTAAATTATTATATCTTTATGAATTAATCAACAACAAATTCCTTTCAAAGAAACATCACTACATATGAATAAATCTCTATTTATAGAAATAATGGTTAAAAATGGATCATTCACCAATCATTTTTTAAATTATATAATAAAATAATCACATTTTTTCCAAATGAACTTCACACCTTTAATATTTAACAATGTTAGTGGTCTAGAATACTAAGAAAAGTGTTCAGCAAAACACTAATTGTAACCCACTAACTCAATAAATCTAAAAATATCAATGATATTCTTGGGTCATGGACATTCTTCAATGACATTCATTTTAGCAGGGTGAAAAATTATTTCATATTTAGAAAAAATATGTCCATTTAAAGAAATTATTCTCAACCAAAAATCACACATGATAAATTTCCCACATAGTTTATAATCTTTTAATGTTTTCAAAATAACATGGAGGTTCCTTTCATGTTACTCTTGATTTTTTAAATATACCAAATTTTAATCATTAAACACAACCTAAAACTTATCCAACAACTCATGAAAATTTCTATATATAACGTCTATAATTATAATAGGTGCATTAGATAACCCAACCATCATAAATATAAATTCATAGTACCCATGTCTAATCTAAAACACAGTATTTGTAATGTTTTCTTCTTTTACCTTCAATTTATGTTTCCCCTACCTCAAGTTAATCTTCAAATAATAATTTTCTCCCTCGAGATGATGAACAAATTATAAAAATTATGAAAAGGATATTTTTTATTAACATTGATATTATTCATAGATATATAATCAATGAAATGTCTCATTGAGCCATGTTTATTTTTAACAAAAAATGGAGTACCTAACTGTGATGTTCTAGATGTAATGAATCATTTGTCTAATAACTCCTAGAAATGATTTTTAAATTCAAAAAGTTTCATTTGAGCCATTGAATGTAGTAATTTTTTAATTGTATTAGCATAAGGTACTGAGTCAACAATATACTCAATCTCTTGATTAGGAATAAAATAGGGAAATTCATCTAAAAAAACCTAAACATTTTCATTTACTACAAGGATAACACTAATTTTAATAGTTTATTTTTTTAAAAAAAATATGATTTCGGTACCACTCACCTCAATCTATAATCAATTTATCATCCTCTTGATATGTTTTTAATGGAATGAAATCATTTAATACAACATTCCTAGAACTTAAATCTATCAGATCACGATAAAATGAAACCCACCCAATACAAATATTGATTACAAACTCAACTATGACCAGATGAACAAGATTTCTAGGGATGTCCATCCAACAGATAACAACATGAATTTTCGTGTAAATATTTATTGCTTTAATACTTCCATGAATATTTTTAACCAAAAGTTATATCTTACTTTCATGAGTTGATATCCTTAAATTATTCAGAAATTTATTATATATTAATGAATGTGAAGATCCATATTAAAACTAGATATTGGAATAATTTTTATAAAAAAGAAACACACCAGTGATAAATTAATTTCAAAACCTAATATCAACTATAGTAGTTTAAAATAACCTCTCTAAAGACATCTATTTCTGATCATAAATATTTTCATCTTATATTACTAACATCATCCACACATTATCATAATGACCCAACTATTTAAAACTAAAAAATTTCACCATTGTATTTAATTTTTTTACCCCATTATTAGATTCTTCAGGATTATTTTTCATTCATTCATGTTCCATGTGGCCAAGCATTTAACATCAGTTAGCTTCCCTAATGTCATAATGAAGTCTCTAAAGTTCCTTTTACCACACTTACCACAATATTATAACTTCAATTTTATACCTCCAAATTTCATTGATGTAAACATCACCATATCTTTCCATCGCAAACACTTCTTAATTTCATCATCAAAGGAACATAAGAGTCAAAAAACTCCATCTCAATATTTTATGCACAACAAAAAATATCATCATATCTTTTAAATTCACATGGGAAAAAACTTTTCATAGACATTGTTTAAATCTAGAGTAAAACATATTAATTTTTCTATTTGTGTATCAAATAAAATATTGTATATTCATCACCAAACTTTTGATTTTTTCTTCATATATAGCTATGAAATCATTATATTTTTTTGAAAAAAATATAAGAATATTATTTCTATTTAGAGTTACACTACATCAGTGAAATATTCCTCAAGAAAATTAACCTAAATTATTTTCCATTCCATAGAATCAATATTATCATTCTCTCTAGTACTCTTAACTAAATACCACCATCAATCAAATTTACCTTTAAATATGATAAATGGTTAGAGTTATCGGTATACATTATAAACATCCAATGAAATCAAATATATTATCAAGAGACTTGATCCATCCTTTAGTTATCATAGGGTTATATGATCCACTAAAATTTGGGGGATGTTTCCTCATGAAATTATCTACATAAGATAGGTTCCTTCCTGGTAGATATGGTTCCTCTCTATCATGGATAACACAACTATTTATCACTTGTGTCGACTGAGCCATAACTCCCACAAACTGATCTACTCTGATTAGGGATACTAACATTAAGGTTATATTTCTCTCGGTTCCTTTTAAATATATATTCCCTATTTCCACAAAAGAAAAACATTCTAAACATACATATTTTAGGTGAGAATCATTGTAATATTCAAATTATATAACAATTTAACATAACCCTAAAGTAATATATTTAATGGGAAAATTATTAACATTATCCTAACCTATAAATTTATCTAAAATGTCTTTCGATACCAAATATAAGTCACCATACTTAAAAAAATACATAATCTAGATTTTTGATCGAAGAATTATTTCTCTTACATTTTAGGATCTTTAATAGTTTAGAGTTTTATCTAATTAGTCCATTACTCATGGATAACAAAACCATAAAATTAATAGTGAACACTTCCAATTAGAATCCATTATTCCCATAATATAAAACATTTTAAAATAAATCCTGGATTATTTTCATAGAAATTATTAAAATATTTAAACATGACTTTTTTCCATTCCCTTAACCATCCATAAATCCAATGAAAATCAATTAAAAATGTAAGATGTGAACACATGTTCAATAAGGGATAAAAAAAGAATGAAAATTTTTAGTCTACTGAACATTTGAAAACTCATATAACATTTAACTTTATCCTTAATTTTTTTTGACCATATGAAATATATAGTCACACATTTTTCTCATTTAAATAACTAAAACAAATAACAATTAATTAAAACATTTTTTTGGTAACGTAGAGAATCATATTCATAAAACCCTTTAAAAACAATTTTAATTGGAATAATCATACTAGAGACTGCCAACATTTTAATTACCCAATTCATTGGAGTAATATTTGGGTACAATAATAATATATTGGATAATGGGAATTCCTAATGATTTCTAGGCCACACCATGATAAGTTGTAATGGTCTTATTAACTGCAATATGGGCCACCCCACATTATGTTGTAATGGGATTCCTCGGTGCTATATGGGCACATCCATTTCTCATGTATAATTCTAAAGCACCTTATAAGGAATAAAAAAATTATTCTTGAATTTTTTTTCATCACAACAGAATTTAAAGTCACTTTTAAACTTATATAAGAATCATCTTTTGATATTAGAATACCCTTTTTTTAGAAATGTTTTTTCAACATAAAAATAGAATTTACAATTGAAAACCCATTTTAAATGCCAAAATAAAGAAATAAAATGAAAAATAGGTATTCATTGAAGGTAAAATGAAATAATGAAAAGTAATTAAAAAATAAAATAATGGTCATAGTGGAAGAAAATTTAATGTATTCATGTACGTTAATAATTGAACATTCATTTTGTCATTTTTCAAAACATTCTGTATAAAACATGTAAAAATATTACCTTTGTACACCATTTTAAATAAATTATAAAATTTATTTTCTAAATATTTTATATATGTTTAAAAAATTTATAATATAATTTAAAAAACATGTACATTTAAGGGAATGATATTTTTAATGAAAAACATTAAAATGGGTTATTTTTAAAATAAATGACCCTTATCATATGATAAACACTTTAACCATAATCCCATTGAAATATTTACATTAAAAGGGACATTTTATACCATTATAATAAAGTAAATCATGATATAACATAAAAAATGGGCTTATTTTACACATCATATAAGAGTATAGGTGTATAAATTCAAGGCATGCCCCAATGAAAGGAAAATGAGATGAAATAATATACCCTGGGCCCGACTTGTCATATGTGTATTTATGTTCCTGAATAATAAATTTATATTAATAATTTACATTATTGAAATTTTTTTAACATCTTTTATTATTCTTATTTAAATTATTGCAATTTTATATTCAATTTCTTAATTAATTTAGTTTAAGTTGGGTGTTTTGACCATATTTGGTTTATGTGTCAAAACGACTATGGAAGGTCAAATATGGTCAATGAGATCATTTTTAAAACATATACCAAATAATGACAATGATATAATTTTTATATTTATAAATCCATTATACTCATAAAATAAATCATGAAATATGGTTACGAAAAATGAACCAATGTTACAATCATGGAGACGCTAGGCCATACATACACATTAGTTACAATACTATTTTCCAATTTTCATAATGGAAAGAAGGTATGAAACATTTATCATTATATAATAATAATTATATCATATATTAAATATAATTTATTAATATATACTTATATATATCATTTATTTTATGTGGGGATGTAAAAATATTGATCACATCGCTTTGAGGAGGTGATAGTCTATAGGTCCATTGAACGACATTATCACTTTTTTATTGTGTGAAAATGTAAGCATAAAATTATATAAGATATTTCTAGAATGATAATTATTTCATAAATATCATAATGATGTCATTTATGTCATATATATTCATTATATTCACCCTTATTACCTTCCATGTGACACATCAGTGAAGAAAACATCACATTGCCTCACTAGGTGGTAGAACGTTGTACACATGAGCAACGTTATCATATCCTCTATGGTATGAAATGTAAAATTGGTTAATATAATATAATTAATACATAGTTATATCTATGTTATAAATTTCATAAATATAACATATAAAAAGTATTTACATCATTATACTCAACCATGATAGGAGGTCATGGAAAAAACAAAAAACATTGTTTTATGATGCGATAATCCTCTGTACACAGGAATGATGATTTTCTAGCCCATTTGAGGGAAGTGTTTGTGGATGTCGGTTTTTTACTTAAAACAACTAAAAATTAGTATATTTAGGATACTAATGTTATTATATAATAAATCTATGATAATAACTTAAGGAATTGGAGAAGGATATAAAACAAAAATGCACATTGATGAATGTTCCATATTCTTTGGGTTACTACATTTGATTCACACCAAAGGAATTACTTGGTCATATATAAACTCAATGTTTGGTTTTTATGTTGATATGACAGAAGTGGATAATTTATTTCGTTATGTATTTGTAGAAACAATTTTTTAAAAGTTGTGAATAGAGGGGGAGAGGTGGTGGCCTTTTATAAGTGGGGGATATGATACACTTTTTATTTTTCAAAAGAAACATAGGTGGACCAACATTTTTTTTACAAAAAGGATTCAATAATGAACGAATATCACTATAAGAAGTTATAATGTCAAAATATGGCCATCCAATGGGGTTTAGACAGGTTTCTATGTCATTTGTACCTCTTAGGATTAATGTTTAACCCCCCAAAAAACTAGTTTTTACCATAATAACTATAATTAATTTTAATTACCTTCACCAATAGTTTTTTGTAAAAAAATATATTTACCATACTATAAATTATAAATTTATTTTCTTCCAAACATGGAATACAATTTTCAAAATTGAATTCCTATAATTTTTGAAATTTAATTTAATATTAATCCTTTAGCCCCGATGAGTAAATAGTTTTTTAAGAAGAGTATATTTTTAAAAAAAAATAGGATTATATATTAACTCTTTGACTAATAATAATCATTATAGGAAACAGAAATAATATTTAATGATATATTGTCTATAAAGTTCATTTAAAACATTCCCTAAAATGAATTAATGTATCATCCAAGGTAATTATAGAATAAGAATTATTTAAATACATTAATATTAATGAATTAGATATTAATTTTAATTTATATGGGATGTTATGTCTGATAACATACTCGACACTCAACAATGAGTTTTTTTGAGATATTATTTTTCACAAAAGACTGTGTTATACTGAAAAATATTATATTAATAATATTATTATTTTAAATGGTAGTTATCACCTAACCATTGTATTATAGGGAATGAACATACTAATTATATTACATTTACACATGTTTATTATTTTTTTTACTTTTTTACAATAAATTATAGAGGCTAAAAATGAGAATAAATCCGAAATTTAAGCATAAAATACTCTAATATTTTTAAAGGGAAGTTTTACTGGCTTTTGATGGAGACCAATTTTAATGCCTAGTTTTTTACTTTTAAATTTTAAATTTTAAAAAATTATCTTTTTATTAGTAAGAGAGACATAAAAAATTTATTTTGGTTTAATTTTGGTATTTTTTGATTAAATTCATATTTTAATGAATAATAAAAATACTGCATTTCAATTCAAAACTCTTTTTTCATCTAATTTATTTATATAGTTATATTATCCTTTTAATTATTTTTAACACGTAATTAGATTAATTATTGATCATTTAATACAATTTAGTATATTATATAAAAATTATATTCAAATTAAATAGAAAAAATATGTGACCTTTTTATATTTTTACTTAAAAATCATGTTTTATCATTCTAACTATGAGATTGATTTTAATTTTTTTTACACATCTGCATATTGAATTTTCAGAAACTAAAATAAATGGTTGCAATCGATATGAAAAATTTGGTCCAATATGATCAAAATAATTTTTGTTGAATAGTAACCTGAGTATTTCACATACCACGCTTAAAGGTAAATAAGGCAATTAAAGGTAAAAATACTATTATAATACTATAAAAATAACCTAACACTTTTCCTAATATTATTTTATGATTTATTTTAGACCAATAAAATCATTGGGTAAAAAATTTGACCTTTGTAAGCTTCTTGGGTGTGATTATGACATTTCTAACATTTAATTTAACATAAAAGCGAATATGTCTTAATCATATATCATTTTACTAATATTTTTTTAATATGGGGTAATATAAGTGAAATATTAAAAATAAAATAGTCCTTAGAAATTTCAAATTATTACCTACATCATGGAAGTTTATTTATAATTTTTTAAAATTAAATAATTATATTTAATTATGACATAAAGATGATGTAACAATAGATATATTAAAAAAGAATCAAATAAATGATATTAATAATATTAAAATAAATATAGTATGCAATATTTGATCCCAAAAATTATTTTTATGGATGAATATGACATGTTATTATTTTTAAATGTAGTATTTTTTAAGGAATCAAGTTGTTATTATTTTTATAAAAATTCATTTTAAGAATAGTGTCAAAATTGACATAATTCATAACATAAATATTAAAATATCTAATTAAATAATATAAAACTTATAAAAAACTATGACTAATAATAAACATTAATATAATTAAAAAAATCATAAATGACTCATTCATTGGTCATTGGACATATTTTGGTATTTTTTAACTCTCAATGTTCAAATTACTTGATAAAACAGTAAGAGTGAAAAGGGGTCAAAACAAAAAGATAAGGAAAAAAAATATTCCAAACTTTTCTATTTATTAATGGGTGATTAAATAAGACCAATAATCATCCTATATTATAAATAAATCATCTTTGGGACATTTTAAATCCAAATTATATTTATATAAATTTAATACTTTTAATAATTCCAAGGGTTCCCTTCCCTTCTCCTATAAAAAGTCACCCATTCTTATGTATTACTCAAACTTCCAAAAACTTTTTCATTGTCCATGATCTACTAAATAACCTTTGTAGAATCCCTACCCAAGTTATTGATGCCTTATTTTATTAATAACACCCTCCTTAGAGGTGTTAAGGTGTTTTCAAATGAGATCAACCGAATAAGAGGTATCATTTTATTTAAGTATTTCTATTTTAATTATTCTTACACATCCTTCAAATATCCTCAAAAAATGATGAAATAATTAATATATTATAATAAATATACTGATATTTTATTATGTTATTATCCTAACCTAAATCCATCTCCAACATCTTCAAATAGAAATCGAACTTTTCATTCATGTGAATGGAAGACTACTACCTCGCTAACCGATATAGTTATTTTTTCATTATCATATATCAAAACTAGTTATAATTATGGAATTAAATGTTAATATGTGACATTTATTACATATTAATCATTATAGGATAATAATATATCAATTATGTTATTAATTTTAATGCACATAAAAATGATAACGTCGTTC
The DNA here is from genome assembly GCA_963277665.1 of Viscum album. Classification (NCBI taxonomy): domain Eukaryota; kingdom Viridiplantae; phylum Streptophyta; class Magnoliopsida; order Santalales; family Viscaceae; genus Viscum; species Viscum album. Next base: position 1,675,382,916 of record OY728159.1, on the reverse strand, counting down.
ATGCATACAGGTGAACTATTAAATCCATGAAGTGATGTGATTCATTTTTATTCACTACCTCACTTGTATGATATATTTAATTATTTTTAATTTAATAACAAGATATTAATGATTTTTTGAATATTTTGTAAGGTTAAAATAATAATTACTTTCTTTCCATAATGATCAATGAAAAATAGAAAATGTTTCCCATGCGTATGTATGGCTTACTGTTTCCATGATTGTAACATTGTTCAATTTTTCATATCTATATTTAACGAATATATTTAAGAGTATAATTGACATATAAAATTAATTATTATTTACTTAATATTATTCTGGATATGATGAACGTATGACCACATGGAAATTTGACATCATACCATGTTCATTTTTAACTGAAGTACTAAATATCTACAAAACATCCAACATGAACTAAAATAATTAACTAATTATTATAAGTTTGTAGTTAATTATATAAAAGTAATAATAAAATATAAAATATTATGAATAAAGTATTAATTTATCCATGTTTATTATTAAGGAGGAAGAGGGAACATACCTAATAAATCAGACTCAAGGAATGGGATTTCATCTCAATTTACATTCAAATGAGACTTATATGTTGTTATGTACTAGTTCAATTTTATATGGTGTATATACTACCATTTGACATATTATATCATGAATATCTACATTCTCATGACATTTTAAGATTTTAAATGTCATTATACAATTATTTTTATTCAAGTGTTTCTCAAGTGTTAATGAAGTTTTTATCTAAAAATATTATTTTAAATGTTTTGATAGATTATTCTTATAAATTATTCATTAATTTCCATGTTTTCAAAATGGATTTTAATATTTATTTACATGGAAATAAATGTTTTAAAACGTTAATTCTCTAATTTCTTTAAAAATTCAATGTGGTAAGTGACACTTTGATTCAATAATATATTTATTAAATGTGATAAATGGTTTTGGAAAATGATTGAATATTTCAATATCTTGAAATGATTTCTTGTGATTGAAAATTAAATTTTATGAGTGAAATATTGATAAATGAAATATTTTATGTGTTATGATTATATAATGGTACTTGGACATTTTATGGGTGGTTATGTGATAAACAAAAGATGGATGGTTACATGATAAACTGAATTTGGTTGGTTTTGTGATAAACTAATGACGTGTGGTTACGTTATAACCTTTAATTCATGGGGTATGGATGTCGTCTGTATGGATATTCTATTTTTTAGAGTGATATGTGTGGAATTATACTGTATGGTTATTCCAATTAAGTATGATTATGTCACAAGTTACCCTTATACGATTCTTTCTATGGGTTTTAAGGAGACATTTTTTTTACAAAAATGTATAAAATGAGCTTTTATTATGTGACATTAAATTACAACTTCCTAAATGTGAAAATTATTACTTTGTGATAAAGTATTCATGGTTTAGTTATTTAATCAAGACTAACAGTTTTTCTTATATTTTTATCCCTTAGTGAGATTTTTATGCTCATCCCATGTTTTGAATTGTTTTTCATAGGATTTAAAGGAGAATAGGGTCAAGGATAGGATTGGGGAAATGTTGTGAAGTTCAAAAAAATGAAACCATGTTTATTTTTAAAATTTTTTTTTGTTTTATAAAAAATGGATGGGAATAGAAGTTACTACTTTATAATATTTATGTTTTTATGGACTGGTTATGGCCTAATTCAATAATTCTCTAAACAAGAAAATATCCTCGATGTGAATGAAAGTAAAATTAATAACATAACACAAGATTAAGTATTTTTTATGGTCGGGGCCTTATTGTTTGTATCAAAGGTCTGTTTAGATAAAATTAGGAGTTAGAATATAGTTAATAGAATATCTATAAATTATTTTTACATATGGTTAAAATTGAAATGATAAAGAATTTGAAGATTACTATGTTACTTAATATACTATATTTCTATTTAGAATAGGTTTCCGCAGTGGAATCCAAGAAGTTGTGCTGGGAAGGAATACAGAGGAAAAGAATCTTCCATATCAGTATCCTGAGATGGTCAGAATCAAAACTAAATAGTTTTTTTTGGAGTTATGGATCAGTTGAATCATGCGATCAATAGTGGTGGTGTCCGTTCGTGAGATCAACTATATCAATTATAGAGGAATATGTTGGTAGTGTATCATTTACAAAGGCAATGCCCCCATCTTCTTGAGTATCATCTCACCCAATGCAAGATAGAGGGTGGATTAAATCACTAGAAAATATTTTTGATATAATGTGGTGTTCAAATAATCAAAAGTTTAGTCTTTCTATTAATATTTTTGAAGGTGAATCTGATTAGTGGTGGTCAATGATTAAAAACATTCGAAGATATGAAGAGATTGAAGCCATGGAATGCAATGCATTTAAGAATATATGCCTTGATAAATTTTTTAAAAAGTTTGCACAACGTAGGATTGAAAATAAATTTATGGAATTAAGACAAAATGAGTAAGATTATGTGAATTCATATGAAGAAAATTTCATCTGTTTGTCATGTTATACCCCAAATTTTATCTAGGACATTGATAGTAAGATAAATTCATTATACAGAAAATTGAAGCTGAAATATCCAAGGACATTAGATCCTTGTGAGTTCAAAATCCATTAAAAACATTTCTGATGTTCTAAGAAGGTATAAATGTAGTTTTTTGATGAACATTTATTTCACGATAGAACGAAAAATATGTGATACAGTTGGAAGGCAAGGTGAAATCATTCATTAATGAAGTGTGAAGGTCAGAAAAATAATTTTCCATATTGTGAGAAATGTGGTAAAAACAACAAGGAGAATGTCTCTCAAAGCCTGGGAAGTTATTCTAATGTGGTAAGAATGGTCAATTTTCTTGTGGATATAAGGGAGAAAATCCAGAAAGTCGTGATAAGTCAACGATAATAGGTTTTAGTTGCAATGTGTTTTAGAATTATGCCAATGTGTGTCCAACGTTGATTACCCGTGGTGGAAAGTAGAAAGATCAAAAGAATAAGTATATTTAAAATCATTTTATACTATTATAGATGACGTGGAAAAATAAAATATAGTTGTGTCATGTATGTTATGAGTTTTTAAAAAAATATTCCAATACTCTAATTGGCTCTGGATCATCACATTCATTCATTTCTAAGAGAATTGCAATTAAATTAAAAGTATCACATTAGGAATGTGATATAGGAATTTTGGTAAATACTCTAGGTGGATGTATTAAAGAAACAAATATTTATTTGAATTAGTTGGATTGTTTTTTTAAATCTGTTTGAACTTCCCATAGTGGAATTTGATATCATTTTGCTTACGGATTTTCTATCAATTTATCATGATAAAATATTTTGAAAATAAAAGAACATTTTATTCAATGATTTCATACCTCTGATAACATAAAGAGTAGTTGAAATATTTATTAGATATGAAAGTAATAGTTATCTAGCTCATGTTGTTGAACAAAAATAAATTGTTTTCATTAGTGACATCCCAGTAGTGAATGAATTTATAGATGTTTTTATATTGAATTGACTAGTACTATTCATGATCGGGAGGTTGAATTTACTAATGACTTAGTTTCTTATTTTAAGTATATTTCTAAACCCCCTTATTGAATCTCTCAAGTATAATTGGTGTAATTGAAAAAAAATTGCAAGAATTGTTTGATAAATGTTTCATTCGACCTAGCACTTCACCATGGGGTGCCCCAAATTTATTTGTGAAAAAGAAAGATGTTTCTATGAGATATTTTAGGATTAAAGATCCCTGAATAACATCACTATTTAGAAAAAGTATTTATTTACTCATATTTATGATTTTTATTATTATCTCTAGCGATCTTAGTATTTTTCAAGTATTGATTTGAGGTCAGGCTACCATCAGTTGAAGGTGAAGGATGCTAAAAATCCAAATATAACATTCTAAATGAGATATAGACATTATGAGTTTGTAGTTATTTCCTTTGGGTTATCTAATTCCTATTATGTAATTATTAATATCATAAATGTAGTATTTTTATTAGTTTTTTGATCAGTTTTTGGTTGTGTTTATGGATAATATTTTGGTATATTTTAAAAGTTAGGAGAAGCATGATAGTAACTTAAGGATTTTTTCCAACTAATAAATGAAAAGAACCTATATGGAAATTTTAGTAAGTGTTTATTTTTGTTTCAAAAAAATTCATTCTTTGTTCATATTATTTCTAAATATAGAATAACTATTGAAAATTATAAAAGAAAATTTTCTGAAGAGTGGACATAACCTACCAATATCATAGAGATTCATTGTTTTCATTGATTAGAGGGTTATTACTGAAGGATTTTTGAAAACATTTATATGTTATATTTCCAACTAATTAGGTTTACATGTAATGGAGTTATGTTCATATAGAGAAAATAATGTGATGATTGTTTTCAGAAACTGAAAATATGATTGCTAAATTCTCTTGTTTTGGCCTTGCCTTCCAAGAATAGTGATTTTGTTCTATATGGTGATACTTCATTGAAAGGACTTGGTTGTTTCCAAATGAATAATGGATAGTTAATTTCTTATACTTAATGTTATTTGAATCTTGATGAGTTAAATTACCCTACACATGATTTGGAATTAGTATATATTGGTTTGTTATTAAAGAATTGGAGGCATCAATTGTGTGGAATATAGTCTGAGATATATACAGATCACAAATGTTTGAAGTATATATTCAATCATAAATAATTACTTCCGATACATATATGATGGATATAATTAATCAAGGATTATTATTTCAAAATTCAATACCATTCCAGAAAAGAAAATAATGTGGTTGATGCTTTGAGTCAAAAAATCAATGATATATTAACCCTGCTATGTTTTTAATGAGATTTTTTGGTCAATGATTTGATCAATTTTGGCATAGAAGTTAATGGTGTAGGAAATTCATCTGTTTTGGTTCATGTGGTAATGAAATAATCTATATCAAAAAGAATTTTTAAATCATAGAAAGAAGGTAGTGAGTTATAGAAAAATGTAGAATTGGTTCAGAAGTGCAAGTTACCAAAATTTAACATTGGTAAAGATTATGTTTTAATGTTTTGAAAGAGATTATGTGTTCCATGTGATTCATAGTTTAAGAAATATTTGTTATGGGAAGCTCATAGTTCTCCATTATTAGTTCATCATGGGACCACTAATATGTACAGAGTCCATCATGATTATTACTGATTGGATGGAAGGAAATAAGATAATGTTTACCTTACCCTGAGATGTTTGATTTTTCAATATGTTAAACTGTAGTAGTAGTTACCAAAAGGGATTATTCAGCCTTTTCCAGTTCCATAGTGGAAATGGAGAAATATATTCGTGGATTTTGTAGTGGTATTACCAAAGGCTTCTCGAGGTAACAATGTGATCTGAGTTTTTGTTAATCAATTGACTAAATATTCTCATTTTATTCCTATTTGAGATAATATATCTCTAGATAAACATTTTCAGTTTTATATTAAATAGATTGTCATGATACATGTAGTTCCCATATCTAATGTATCTGATTGTGATCTTGTGTTCACATTTAGCTTTTGGGAAGGCCATCAATAGTTGTTAAGTACTGAATAAAATTTCAGTACAGCTTTTTCATCCTCAATCAGATAGGAAATGAAAACGAACAACTCAAATATTGGAGGATATGTTACATGTATGTTCAATATATTACTAGGGAATTTGGGATCAACATATTTCTTTGGTTACGTTTTCTTATAATAATAGTTTTCATTCCAGTATATAGATGGCACAATTTGAGGTATTATATGGAATGTTATGTCGAACCCTTACTTTTTGTGAGTAAGTCATTAAAAGGGAGTTTATGGGATTAGAATTGGTAGGGGAAATGTCAAAGAATGTTTAGTATATTCAAATACACTTAAGGACAACATAGAGTAGGAAAAATAGTAATATAGATAGATGATAAAAGCATCTTTCATTTAAGGTTGGTGATCATGTATTTTTAAATGTTTCTCTTTGTAGAAGTTTGATATGTTTTTGTAAGAAGGGAAAGCTGAGTCTATGATTCATTGGACACTATAAAATCTGAGAGAAATGTAAATCAGTTTCCTATTGAGTGGATTTACTCTGTATTCTATCTTTGGTACACATTGTTTTCATGTTTCAATGTTAATAAAGTATATTCTCGATCCATCTCATGTTTTGAGCCCAGAAGTAGTTCAGTTGGAAGAGAATCCTTCATATAAGGAATAGTTTTTCCAGATTATTAACTACAGAGAGAAGGTTTATAGAATAAGGTGATTCCCAAGTTAAGGTTTTATGAAAAAATCATATGGTTGAAGAGGCATCATGTGAATCTTCCAATTCTATGATGGATAAATACCCACACTTATTTGAAAAATAAATAAAATTGTGAGGATACAATTTTCAAAAGGGGGAAAGGATGTAACATTATAGGAAAATATATAATAAACTATTTTCAGATTCATTAATATTTATTAACTAGATAATAATTTTACTATAAAGGGAATTCTATATTTCAAATCATACTCAACCCACAACAATTTTTTTCTCTGAAATTTTATGTTGCACACAAGACTAAGTTAAGCCGAAAAATATTACATTATTAACATTATTAGTTTAAATGGTAGTTATCGCCTAGAAACTATATTAGAGATAATGAATATAACTAACTATATTATTTTTACACATATTTATTCAATATTGTTTACTTTCTCTTAATAAATTCTAAAGGTTTAAAATGAGAATAAAACCAATTTTAATCATAAAATATTCTAATATTTCAAAAAGATAGTTTTACTGCCTTTTAATGGAGAACAAATTTTCAATATATTTTTTCACTTTTATATATTCTATTTGAAAAAATAAACTTCTTTTTTGGAATAGGGATGCAAAAATTCACATTGGTTGAATTTATGGTATTTGTCATATTAAATTCATATTTTAATGAATATTGAAAAATACTACATTTTAATTCAAAACTGCTTCTCATCTAATATATTTGTAAACATTGGTTGTATATTTTATTGGTTTTAAAGTTTAATTATATTGACATTTTATCATTTTATTCAATTAGTTAATTGGAAGAAATTTCATGTTGAAATAGAATAGAAAAGTTATGAGAATTTTTGAAAATTTATCTTAGAAAACATGTTTTCTCATTATGAAGATGAGATTAATTTTAGATTTAATTTTCTGCTTCTATGATTTGAATTTTTAAGAACTAACATACATGGTTGTAATCAGTTTGGAAAATTTGGTCTAATAAGATCCAAATAATTTTTGGTGAATTGTAACTTTAGTACATAATTTACCAGAGTTAAAGGTAAATAAGGTAATTAAAGGTAAAAGTAATATTATAATAATATAAAACTACCATAAAACTTGTATTAATATTATTATATGAGTTATTGTCTACCAAGAAAATCCTTGGGTCGATATTATGACCTTTGGATGCCACTTGGGTTTGATTTTGACATTTATAACATTTAATTTAAATTAAAGGAAAATATGTCACAATCATGTCACTTATTACTAAATTTTTTTAATATGGGGTTATATAAGTGGTATATTAGACTATAAATAGTCCTCATAAATATAAAAATATTTCCTACATCAGGGTAATTTATTTATATTTTTTTAAGTAAAGTTGTAAATTTAATTATGACATAGTGGTGATGCATTAATAGATATATTAAATAAAATTTCAAATAAATGATTTTAATAATATAAAAAAAGATATAGTTTGAAATATTTGATGGGATAAATGAATTTAAAGGATTAATATGAACTATTAGGATTAATTAAATGTTGTTTTTAAGGAATTAAGTTAAAATTGTTTTAAAAGGTCATGTAATAAATTGGGTCAAAATTGACAGAATTCATAACTTAAATTTTAAAATATATAATTAAATGATATAAAATCCATAGAAAAATAATATTCTGCGAAAAAGATTATATAACTCAAATAATGTTATTAATGACTCATTAAATGGTCTTTGGTCATGTTTTGGTAATTATTTTAACCCTCAAAGTGTAAATTACTTGATAAAACAAAAAGAGTTAAAATGGGTTAGAACAAGAAGATAAGGATTAAAAAATTAGAAAAACATGTCTAATTCATATCGTATGACTATATTTATACCACTAATAATGCCATATTATAATTAAATAAACATGGAACATTTTTTAATCTAAATTTGATTTATATTAATTTAACACTTTTAATAATTCCAAGGTTTCCCCTCCACTCTTATAAAAAGTCACACATTCCTCTCTATTAATCACAATTCCTAAACCTTTTGGTTTCAAAAATATCTACCAAAAACACTTCCTATAATACCTCCCCAAATTCTTGAGGCCTTAGTTTTTTCAGAACACCCTCCTTATATGTGTTTTGGTGTTCTTCAAAGGTGATCAACCGAAAAAGTGGTGTTGTTTCCTTTAAGTATTTATATTTTATTTCTTCATCCAATTCATTCAAATCTCCTAAAATCATGATGAAATAATAAATCCAGTATCTTCAATAAAACAATATGTTATTATGTTAATATCATCACCAAAATATGTCTCCAATTTCATCAAATCAAAAAATGAACATTTCATTCGTGTGTGTGACAGACTACCGCCTCACGAACCGATATAGTTCATTTTTCATTATCATCTCTCAAGAATGGTTATAATTTTGGGATTAAATCTTAATATGTGGAATTAATGAAATATTACTCATTATAAGATAATAATATATCAATTAAGTTTTTTACTTTCCATACACATAAAAAAAGATTATGTACGAACTATCACCTCCACTAAGGGATGTGGTCCGTTTTTGTTCACTAGATCAATTGTGTGATATATATATGTATTTTTAAATTAATAAAATGTTATTAATTATGTTATGATAATTTTTTGAAGATAAAAAAATACATAACTTCTTCCCATAATGATCATCAAAAAATGGAAAATGTTAACCATGCGTACGTACGACTTTCCATCTTCTTGATTGTAAGATTTTTCAATGTTTCATATCCATATTTAATGAATGGATTTAATAGTATAATTGATATAAAAATTGTTATAATGTCTTTAATATTTTTATGGATAAGATGAGATTAAAAACAAAAGGACTATTGACATCCTACCATGTTCATCTTTGACTTAGGTACTGAATATCGACACGACGTGAGACATGAAGTCAAATAATTAACTTATTATTATGACATGGAAAGTAATGATATTAATTGAATAATAAACATTAAAAGATTTTTAAGAAATTATAAATTAATATATGTATATTATTACGTAAAAACAAGGAATATACCTGATGACTCAGACTCAAGGTTAGGGATTTCATCTCAATTTATATTCTATTTAGACTTATTTGTTGTTTTGTACCAATTCACTTTAATATTGTGTATATACTTCCCTTTTACATATTATATCTTGAATATCCTTATTCTAATGATATTATTTGTTTTGTTTAGTTTTATTCTCCAATTATTTTTATAGATGTGTTTATCATGTGATAATGGAATTTTAACTAAAAAAATCATTTAGAATGTTTTAAAGATTTATTATTAAAAATGTTTCTAATAAATGACCAAGTTTTAGAAATGTTTTTAAGGATTTATTTATATGCACGTAAATTTTTTAAAATGTAAATTCTGAAATTTTAGTTAACTTTTTCAATGTGGTATGAGACACTTTGATTAAAAAATCACTTTATTAAATGTTTTTAATGGTTCTGGAAATGGATTGAATATTTTAATATCTTGAAATTATTTCTTGTGATTCAAAAAGAAATATTATGTGCGAAATGTTGATAATTTCAATATTTTATGCATTATGATTATATAATGGTACTTGAACATTTTATGGATGGTTACGTGATAAACCAAATATGGGTGTTTATGTGATAAACCAAAGATGGGTGGTTCTAGGATTAACCAAGGATGGGTGGTTAAGTCAAAACCTCTAATGAACTGGGTATTGAATTCAACTTTATTTCTATTCTATTTGTAAGAGTGATATGTGTGGAAGTCTACTGTACAGTTATTCCATCTAAGTAAGACTATGTACCAAGTTACCTTTATATGTTATATGTTTCTTTCTATAGGTTTTAAGGTAATAATTTTATTACAAAAAATGTAATCAATGAGATTATATTTAGTGAGATATTATTACTACTTCTAAAAGGTTAAAAGATTAATTTATTATAAAGTATTCTTGGTTTAATTATTTTCACAACACAAAGAGTTTTCCTTATTTTTGTATCCCTTAATGTTATTTTTATACTAATCCTATTTTTTTAAATGATTTTTCACAGGAGTTCAAGAAGAATAGAGTCAAGGATTGGATCAAGGAATATTTATGGAGTTTATTCATGAAATGAAACCATGTTTCCTTTTATTTTTTTGTTTTATGAAAAAATGGATTGGTTGTAGAAGTGTCTACTTTGTAATATTTTAGTTATGTATGAGTTATAAACTAATTCACTAAATCTCTAAACCTGAAATGATCATATATGTGAATGAAATTCTAATTATTTAATTAACTCAATATTAATTAATGTTTAAGTATAGGTCTTTGTAATTAATTTCATTAATTAAAAAGGTTACTCATTATGAATTTTAATTTTTTTTTATAAAACCCTGTATTTATACCCAAAGAAACATATAGTAAAAAACAATATAAAGTTAATTCAAAAGAAATTAATTAGAATAGAAAAATATAACTAATACATGGTTACTTTATATCATATTAAAAAATATTTTGACTCTTAAATTAATTAATTTATTAAAATAAATGTATTTTTTAATAAAAATATGTACGCTCCCTATTAATTGAAAAATAAATATTTTCCAAAAAAATATAAAAAAATAACCCTATCTAAAATTTCATATACTGAGTTAAAAAATGATATATATTTTATCAAATTAAAATTAATTTTTTAAATTAATATTTAAAATAAATCCTTAGAAGAAAATTGTTTAATTAAAAAATTACTATTTTCATTAAAAATTTACTTGGTATTTTTGTAAATAAAATGTATATCTAATTAATATTAATAAATATAAAAATGATATCTTCTATTATTACCTAAGTTGTTACAACTTATTCCTTAATAAGGATATACTCCAATGATACCATTTTTTTATTTATCTAGATGGTTGATGATTAGTTTAACTATGGATGTACTATGTTGATAGCATTCATTTTAGTCAAGATCATTTTTGATTTGGTTTAATAATTAGGGAATGTTTTTTAATTTTATATAATATATTATCAATGATTTTTTATACTGATTATGTTTCACCCCTTTTATATGAGGAATTAATTGGACTTTGTAAGTGATGGTGTCGTGCCTGTCATAACCCCTCGAAGCATTTGTAGGTCTCATGAGACAAACTAGATATCTTTTTTTCTAAGGACTTACCCATTTATATAGATGTCCTGGAATAAGAATCGATTTTATTAGATTTATTCGGACAAACCACAGTGATATGAGATATGTTGGAACACGCCTCAACAATATTAGATGTCATGGAATAAGACTTGATGATACGTTTTAGATGTCCAACATTATGTATTCCAACATTATGAATTCAATTACTTATATTTCATGTGAATATTTGATCAGTTAGAATATCCATATTCATGTTTCAATCACATGTGATTATTTTTATGACACTGTTTAGTCAACTTTTATTCATGACAAATTATGTTGAAGTTATTGACTAAATGGATGATGTTTCAATTATTTATCATTCTTTACTGATTATGACTTATTTATTCATATCTTACACCATAAACATACAATTTCTGAGTATTTAAGATCACCCATTTATTATGTTTTAATTTCCCCTAGAGACAAGTGTTTTGTGAGTCATATATAGGGATATAGTAAGGGGAATAATTTCATTCACAAATAAAATTATTTGTGTATTTTATGTTTTAAAACATAATGTTAATTTCAAGTGGGTATCTAGTTTACTATAACTATTAAACTATTTAGTCCTTTAGGATGGGATTCCTTTTATCTTATGAAAATGTTACAAAGTAGACAGAAGATCCATGCTACTAGGGTCAGTGTCACTATAGTGAAAAACTTGTTCGACACAGACTTCAACATTTTGGGTACCTTTGAAAAATTCAATTTTTGTTTCCCCATAGATCAATAGTCGCTGGTTCTCCTTGTGTGTGCCACTCAACTTAGCGGAGTTGCATCCTTCATTCTATAAGATCATCTAAATTGGATGATTGAGTTTGATCCATGACAATTCCATGTATCCTATAGGGTAAGGCTAATATGGCATGACCCAGTCTATCTGTTGTACCCAATCAAATAATTTTTATAATTACCTTGACCACATAGAAGCCAAATCTATCACTTTTATTCTAGGGAGTACATGGAATCCGATAATAAATCCAATCATGGATCAAATGGTTGTGACTTTCCATCCTAAAATACACTATTTTGGAAACTCTTCATCACTACACTCCTCTAACTCTTATAAATTCTATAGAGTGAAACTCCTCGGTTCTTTAGTAAAAAAATAACTTGGTAAATTTTGAATCCTAGAATCTAGATCTCGACTTGATTTCTTATGATTAGAAATATAATTTCCACAAATATAATAGATAATTCTCAAAAAAATGATAATCTTCTCCCAAATAATTCTTTTAAAATAAAAATCTAATTAGTGTTTTTAAAATGGAAGTGGATTTTTATCATCAATAAATATTCTAGTTTTATGTGAAAGGTATAAATAATTAATCATATAAAGAATATATCAACATATTTGAAAAATAATACTTATAAAATCTCTACACGTTATCTAAAAATTAATTTCTATATTTAAATGATTCGATTTGAATTGAAATCCTTTCATCAATTAATTTTTTCATTTAAAAGGGTTTGGCTGAATTCTTACAATTACACTATTAAACTAATTAGAAAATGTTTTCTCTCAAAAATTATCTCTACGATTACATGGAATACTGGCATTGTTTTAAAAATAATCAAACAGTTGTACGTTTAATTAGACCTGAAAGAAAATATACTCAAATTTTATTGGGGTGATTTTTAAAGTAGCTTATATCATATTAGGATAAAATTTTTGGTGAAAAATTAAATCATAAGATTATGAAATTGCACCTTTTTCTGATAATCTAGTAATCCTACAAATAATATTCTTTGATAGCTTATTATCCCTACATTATAGATTCCTCCTCCACAAACCCCATACAACTCTAATTATCCCTAATTTATGTATATAAATGGGGAGAAAATTTAGCCAAATGTTTTTTAGACTAATTATTTTTTAACAATTTACTAATAATTCATCACAATCACTATAAAACAAATTATCATCTCTAAAAAATTATGGAAAAATTACCCTATGGAAAAAACCCATTCCAATGTCAATAGTGTAATCCATTTCTCAATTTGAATCATTCTCTAGGTATAATTTAGTAATTTTAATCTTTTAAAATATAATTATTATTTTCCTATAAAATGTACTCTGGAAATCGATCTATATACTAAATAATTTAATTTAAATTGAAATGAGTTATAATAAACCCAGCAACACTAAAATGAGAATTTTTTATTGGATCATAGGAAAAGTAATTACCGGGAAGAAACTTATATTATTACATTCTACCAAAATTAATTTTTTTTAATAATTTAAAATAATCAATCGATTTATAACCCGATCATTACCTTCATCAATCTTCCATCATAAGTGAAAGACCCCATTAATGAGTTTCTATGAAATAAATTGAAGAAATTAAAAGAAAGGTAACCAATAATAAATATTGTGAAAACATATTCAATATTATAAGATTATATTAAGAATATGATTCTCTACAATGATTTATCTAACTCAAAAAATTTCATCAATGTAAAATTTAGTTGTTTTCCAAAATTGATGATGAACATCACCTTCCAAAAGAAATTGACCATATTTGGATTTATTTATCACAAGGCTCATTCACATTGATATGCTAAATAAATATAATAAATAAACCACTTAAAAAAATTATCCACCATCTAAATCATGATATTATTTAAGAGTGTGTGTCACTATTAACACATTCCTTCAAATCTCAACAACATTTATTTTCCTTATTTGGAAAGATCATAAAACTCCCAACTTTTAGGGAATGTCTTAGCGTTTCTATGAAAATACATCTAATTATAGTAAATTTAATTTGAAACTAACATTCAAGAGTTAACATTAAGATTCAAGGATCATCAATACTCAACAGATACTGGATCAATGCATCTTCATGGCCTCATCTATATTGGCAGTCATAAGGAAACCAACAATGTCACCAACATTTTATAATTTTATGGACAAGATGATACTCAATTTAATTTTTAAAAGATCTCAATATTGGTTAAAAATACCGATAATTACTTTTCTGTAATTACAATAACGATCACACTCTTTTAAAGCCTTACGCCAAGGGTAACTAATAGAGAATCCATGAGTCCTCCAAGGGTTGACCTTGAAAAATAATGGATGATACACTCCTTTATGTAGAACCAATGATCAAACTCGAGGTCAAAACCATAGAAAATTTCAATTCCTTATCATCATGATAAACAACATAATCATGGGTAGTAACATAGTATATTTATCTATAGAATATTACTCCAAAAAAGAACTTATAAAATAATGGATAATCACTCAATCCCATGAATACATCAACATAATTTTTTTGTCATTTTCATAAGACATCATCCAACTATATAAAAAACACAGATGTTTAACCCCCATAGAAATCATTTATATCAATCACTATATAACCATGGTCATAACAAAAATTCATCAACCAGTGGAAAAAATATTCAGTTTTCTGATACTCATAGATGTAAGAAAACATGGAATGATAATTGAACAAATATCTATTTTCCAAATAAGGTGGAAGAACCAAACACATCCCATTTCTATATCATCATACTAACATTAAATTACCATGATATCTCTATCATATACTTAATTATGAATACTAGCATAACATACTCACCCCTGAATGAGTTTAGTCAAGATTTCCTAAATACCAATAGGAATATCTATTCAACTCATCAACACATTTTGGTGTAAACTACTGACAAAGATGTCCTATATATGGTCCTCTAAAACATAGAACATAATGGATGAAAATTTGAAATTTTTTCTGTAACAAAATCTATAGTGTATAATCCCATCCAAATACAAATGACCCCAAATGATTTGATATAAACTCAAACACAACCCCAAACTAGGGAAAAGAGTCATTGATTATGCTATTATAGGATTCAACATTAATACTATTACACCCCCACAAATTAGTATAGTGAATACATAAAAAACACTCCTTACAAACTCAATAGATGTCCTAAGTGTCAAAATATACCCCTATCAAGAACCTCTATGGGACTTGTAGTGAAGATGATAGAGTGGCCCCCGAATGTTACCATAAATATAACATGAGATTCCGACTATAATTGATGGTATAATCACACATAAATTAGATTTATTACCATAATAATATAATAAAATTTTAGAAAAACCACTAATTACATCCAGATAATATAAAATTAGTCCCAATCCATAATACATCTAAATGTCATATGTACACAAGGCCTCCGAATCAAAATATTAAAAAGAAACTTCTATGAAAGTAACAACAACACCAATCACAACAACCTCAAGCTAGTATAGTCCATATCAATAACCAATTTTTTCATGGAAGCCTATAAAAAATATTTAAATATAGGTATGAGCACACATGTATACTCAATTGGATCATCCCTAAAAGCACTCATGAAAAATGTGTGCGCATTAGAGTATTTACTCAATGAGCAAATAACATAACCGATGTGCACTTATTCTAAGTGAATTATAACCCATCCTTTCCAAGGCTTTCTCACACAATATCAAATCTATTTACAATAACATATTATGAAAAGAATTTATGTCAAGAAGGTACCCTATAACCACCTATACACTAATTTGGTTTCCCTCATTCCCCAACAACATACATCATATGTTATAATCACTTTCATATCCACATATTCACATATAAACATTCCAAGATACAGATGATACCCCATATATATCAATATATCACATCACCACATCAAAACTATATATCACATGTTTATCATAGTTAGGTAACACCAACATGAATGACAATAACCTTGTTCCCTCATAATTCCATACATGTCCCCACAACAAAACCACATCACTTTCATAAACCATATCCACAATCATATATATACTTTAAACACTATCCATTAAATCCCATATATATACCTATATATATATACCTATGTCCTCGATCCATCTCATTCCATACTATGTTTTATAAAAGAGTTGGCAAGAGGGAGTATTCATCCACATATTCCCATTATAGCATATATGTTGAGGAAAAATCACATAACCCAAAACCATATGGGTGAAAACGAGATTAATTGACAGGTGTGGTGGTGTATAAGAAATATCATAAACAAATAATATTTTTAATAAGTATATATTATCCCAACCATAGTGTTCACGCCAATATAAGAGTATTATCACCCAAAAAAGTCATAACGTCATTACTAACACCTTCTTACTATCATTTTCAATACTAGTCCTTAAGTTAGCCCCCATATATTCATAAAATCAATCCAAAAAAATATTATTAACTTCCCATTTATTTATCATTTAAATTTTAGAATGTCCATTACTAGCCCCATTTCTTTAATTTAACCATATTTAATATCAAAACCTTTATTAAAAAACTTTTCCAACCAAGTCATTTATTTTTAATTATTTATATTTGTTCCATACTTTATGATTTATTAATTATAATAACTCCATACATCATCATTAATCATTTAAAATATTACTTTTTATTAATTCCATCCTACTACTCATTACCAATTTCTTTTATTCCAACCACATTCTATTCCAATGAGTAACTATAACATATCCATGTAATAAATAATCCCAAAATCATAAAAACCTCCTTGTGATCCAATGTTAAAAAATAACTACATAATCTCAAACCCACTAAAAACACACATTCATCTATTTCCACAATAATTAGTTCAAGTTATACATAATAAGAATGAAACAAGTCCAAAAAAATCCACCATTATATCCTAACCACATTAGATCATTAATTCCTACAAAAAAACACACTACCCAGACCAAAATAATTAAAAAATATAAATAAATCATTCCCATAGAATAAACAAAAAAGTTAAATAAAAAACACATAAGTAACCCCCCTTTTAAAACATTCCTTTATATTAATTTAATACCACTTTCATGATAATAATCACCTCAATTATAAATTTTACACAAACAATTCATTAATATCTTCAATTAATAAAATTTTATGAAAGGTGATCCAAATACCCAAAATATCACCAAATAATTCCTATCACAACAACACCCATCAATTGGATAAATAAGAAATACAAAAAAAACATAAGAGCCGTTAAATATATTTAAATCTCTTATTCATCTATTCTTATATCTTAATTTGGTTATTAACTTGGTTATGTTAATCCATAAAATCCACTCAATGAAAGAAAAATCATGATAACACTAAAATTACACATAACTAAATAAGGAGAAATCTTGAATCCCATACTTTAAATAATTTTTATCAACTGATATGTAAGAATTAAAATAATGAGTTGATTCCACCACATAAACTCACTAAAAAACCTATAGAACTATCCACATCAAAACTCCATGAACCACATGAATAAACCTCACCAAAAATGAAGAAACTATGATATTATACCCTTTTGATAATATTTAATAGGGAGATATTAACAAAAGGGGAGGAAATCACCTCGGATCACAAGGAGTCGATACAATGACATTGGGGGCTCAATCAAATCAAAGGATGGATAAAGACCATCAATGATTCACCACTGGTTACCTTCGATGTAATTTAATTCAAGACAATAGTAGATAATTATATATGAAACCTAAATTTATAATTATTCTTGGAAAATTGGGAATAATGGTTTGAAGGGTTGCATCACACAATAATGATTGTCTTATCCAATAATCAAGATGTGATTTCTCCTGATTCTCTGGGTCTGAAAAAAATTAAAAATGATATCAATAATGAAGGTAAAAATGTGAAAGAAGTGTGAATACCATGTCACATAAAAACCTGATAATCAAAATAATATCCTTAAGCTTCCTCTATAAAACACAACACACCCCAAACAAAACCATGGTGCAAGGAAAAGAACTATGGAGTAACAAACCACTAATAAATAAAACCAGGAAAATTGACCACCCAGGACTCTACAAGGTAACGAGCATGATCAAAAGACAATATTCTCATACATAATATTATATAAATGTATATCACATAATATTACCCTAATAACAATATTTTTAAGAAAAAAATATTCATCCTATAATAAAAAATCAATCACACCATAACCGAAGAATTAATCTAAAGAAACAAGACACTGAAATATCATGGATCCTTCTCCACACTATAATAAAATAACATAACCCAAACCAAATACTCATGGTATAACATAGTATATTTTATAAAACCCTCTCCTTTACCCCATTTATGAAGACACCACTGATCAGACCACACAAAAACACATCCATACACCTCGAATTTCATCTCCAACTCTATCTTCCTTTCTCTATCCTTCTATTGATACCTCTAACACCAGAATAATTAAAATTAATTTTTCAATAAATAATTTTAATTACATTAAATAATTCAAAAATTATTCTCATCCCTGAGATTCAAAATCAATCTCATAATAAAGACAATGAAACAATACTAAAATATCCATGGGTGGTACCTCCCATATAAAAACAATGTTATGACTAAAAAATAATTGAACAAAATGGTTAATAATCTCAAATAAATCATCACATTATCATGTGTCTCAATATAAATGAAAAAAAATGTTCAAAACAACTAATGGTACTAAATCAATATTTTAGAATCAAACTAGCATGGATAATCATATAGGCCACTATGACTCTATAACACATGATGCAATAAAATTCAACGACAATGAAAATCATAATATTGATGATCCTAAATATAAAATGGTCACTAAAAACCTCATAAAATCCTCAAAACCCAACTCACCCCAATAAATGACATGGGTGTCATCATGATGAAATTAATGAAGATTGTGACACCTGAAAAAAATATCAGATCTGATTTAGCTATCTAGAAATTGCTAATAAATAGGAAACCCAATTAATAAAATCTCATGCAAAAAAAAGGTATGATAAATGAAGGATAAATGTTACTCCCTCAATAAGTCGTCTAGAACTCATAATGAAGAGATAATTTCAAGAAAAAATGATCACTAACCATAAACTCAAAATGTATCCTGCTTCAATAAACGTATGAATTTTTATGGCCTTGATCTACCTTCATCCACTCAAAAACCATCAACTTTATCATGTTCATGTTTTAAACCATATATAGTCCAAGGAACACTGAATTCAAAATAGTATCATGCATAAATAAGATTGAGAAGGCCACCTATACAATGCTTCAAATAAATCTATTCTGATAAAAAGGTATTAGATATTATTATAGGAAACTCAACTAAAGGTAGGTTATTTACCCATAAACCTCCAAAATTTAGAACAAATGCCAACTGCATGTTCCCCACCATCTGAATGGATTTATCTATTTTACCATATATTTTAGGATAGAATAATGTGTTAATGAATAACCAAGATCCAAAATCATATTGAAGGTATCTCTACACTCATGAGAAAAAACAGAGATCTTGATATAAAATAGCATCCCTTTAAACCCCATGAATCATCACTATCCAAACAATACACCACCTCACAAAATCATCCACCACATTAGAAAAATTAATCACTAATAAATTAGTGGACTTCATTTACCAATCCTTGATCACAAAAATAATATCATATCCTCCCTATGATTAGAGAAAACTAGTGACATAATCAATTGATATTTCCTCCCATTTCCACTAGTGTGAATGAAATTGCTAAAAACTATAATGACTTGTTTTTTATCTGGTTTTATTATTATAAATTAATTTGGAATACTGTAAGACTAGGTGTTGAGACAACATGAGAATCTGTGGCCCGGTGTGCCCTAAACAAGATGTTGAAAATTGTTAAGCTTTTAATAAAGGGTGTGGATGGTTTTTCTTTAAACTGGAATAAATTCTAAATGGGATCCTAGATTAAAAATATGAGGTCACTGTTGTGTTTAGAATAACAAATTTATCTTAAGAGGGGCCTAAGATCATCTAACGAGGGATATATGGAAAATTTAGTTTTTGGACGTTTCGTTAATTAAATATTTAATAAAAAAATTATTACGATGAAACACGGGTTTATTTTTTTTAAATAGACATTATTATATTATTTAAGTTTATCATTATACCCCTATAATTCCTATAACAAGAGGATAAAGATATCTCTCCAACAAATGTCAGTGTATTGAGAATTAGTGACGACAAATCGGAGATCATATCTTGGATCAACGATCGACAGATCAATGAATGGTGATGTTTAAGCCTCGCCCTTATTTGACGATTGATCCAAACTGTAGGAAGGTTATTTGATCTCTTTGTTATTTCCTTTTCCTTTCTTATATCCAATGATAAACACAGACCAACCAACTAATAGGTCGATCCACAGTTTAATCATTCGAGAGGGATGGTAAAATTGTGGGGTTAACAAGTGATATAACATTGGGATTATCCTTACTTCTTCATTAATCCTTATGGTAAGGAAGAATAATAACCAAAATTAAAAAACACCATGATCCATCCTTCATGTTCTTTTGAGATTCTCCTTTTTCAATTTTTCTTCATGTTCTTCATGACTTTATGAGGGGATGATTGTTGTGCCTTTGATTCATGGCGTAACAACCTAAAACCAAGGATATGACACCCCAAGGATACCAAAAATTCACAAATATGAAGGCATGGTGAATTTTGGCTAAAGAAGTGTCTTACAGAGGCATTGGGAGGTGGCACACAACGGTTCTTGGACCAATGGCTCCAATAGGACCAAGTGGTCAGCTGGTGGGGCTTCTTGGGGCGACAACAGGATGCAACACAATAAGGAAATTCTAGGCTATGTGAGAGGGAAGAATGAAGGGCCTCTAGAGGGAAAACTAGTTGTAGAATTAGGACACGGTCCAGGTGGGATAGTGTGGGAGCTCGCAGATGGAGCAGTGTTGAGGGTAGTGATAGGGGGACGCGGTGAGGATGGACTGCGTCTGCGACAGGTAGATCCTATGGACCCCGAGTAAGTGACGAAGCTATAGATAATGCAGATGGAGGGGCGAATATGTGAGCGTGGTGTAGGAATTCGTGGATCATTGTAGCACATGGATGGGGAAGACAGGGTGTAGCCCACCGAGTTGTCCCACAACACGAGCCGAACCAGAGGAGTCGGGCTGCTTCAATGGCCTTGTGGGCTGGACCCAATGACCTTATTACAACTAGTCCAAATGGATGACCTTAGTTAAATGGGATGATTAAGGTAAGGTCAGAATGGACCGGGTCTGGTCGTGTCAGTTAGGCCAGTTCCTGTAGGCTGGCTGGTCGTGTTGGGGCTGGCGGGACAGATTAGACCAGCACCTGACCCAGTTCAAACCTTTTTATAAAAAAAGCTGTACCTTGCAAATTTTTTTTCTGTTTGATTATCTATTTGTGGGGTTGGGACTATTTACATGAGAAGAGATTTTTTAGGTACTCCAAGTGAGTTGTTTTGGATGTTTTAATATGAATTAATGTCTTTAGGAGTATGTTCTCCTAGTACAAGTGTGTTAGATGTGGATTCATGTGGCTGGATGTGACTTGGTGACAACATGACTTGGTGACTATGTGACATGGTGACTACATGTCTTTGGGGATGCATGACTTATCTAAACTACACGTTTTATTAACACTCTATGTGTTATCGACACTCTGTGTGTTATAGAAACTCCATTTATTATCGACACTCCCCTAGTTATCAGCACTCTATGTGTTAAGTATATTGGGTGTTCTATAGGCTACATCTGATAATCCTACTTTTTGTGCAATAGAATTATATATGTGTGAGTTGAATATACTTTGTGTGTGTCCTTTGTGATATACCATGTATTTCATTGTTATATACTTCCTGTATTTATTTATGGTATACTTAATGCATTTCTTTGTGGTATAATTTTTTTATTTCATTGTGGTTTACTTCATGTATTTCTTAGTTGTATTCAATAGTGGTTTCAGGGTGTCCTACTGAGTATTGTTTTACACACCCCTACATGGGCTTTGCCTAAATTTTTCATGTCATGTGAAAATGATTGATTCTTTGATAGGGTTATAGGTGGAGTAGGACTAGGTGGTGCTTAAAGTGTTTATACAGATGAGGTGTGCTCCTACAGCTTCAGAAAACTATCATACACATACCCTTCAGGTAGGGTTTTCTATGGATGTGTTTTAGTAAATTTTTCATTCACTTGTACAGACTCATTATCTTGTGGGATTTTATTCTAGACCTATTTACTTTTCAGTTTCCTATTGTCATACTCTATGGTTGGTATCTTAGTGTACACATGCATTGTTTACTCAGTGTTTTTACATTTCAGCGTTTTTGGCATAGAGATGTGTGCATGTTTACAAGGACTTAGAAAAATACCTCTCATTATTGGATATGATTACTTGCTGATAGTATCCATACCCTGGACTATCAGAGGAAGGCTTTAGGTTATCGGGGCATGAGCCACTCTGGGACAGGTCATGACAGAGTGGTATCAGAGTAGATCAATTCAACATATGGTCTGGGAGTCTATGAGGTTGGTTTGGGGAAATAAAGTTATGTGTTTTTAGTTCGGTTTTAGTCTAGGGAATCTAATTTTGGTGTGACAATTGATGTATCCATACACCAAGACTCTAGACATTGTATTTTTAACTAGGAACATGAAAAAAATGGTTGCTGGTAAATTAATGGTACACACATCATATTGGATTTGGGTGTGTTATCATGTCATTCTTGATCCATCTCACCAGGTATACTCTTTTGATGTGTACCATCTAGATCTATTTTAGGATTCCTCTCTATAGACATCTAGACAAAATTATGTTGTGTGATCATGAGGATGATCCATATAGAGATGAAGTGTCGGTACATGGGATTATACCATCGATACTCCATGTAGCATAGATAGCACCTTTCAGTGGTTTACCAACAATACCACCACCCGTCAGGAAACAAGTACTACTAGGACTACTAGTTGAGGATGAATGCTAGATGATTGCATCGCATGAGTTCTAGAGGTAGTGACCTCCTACGTTTAGGCTTGAGCCAGACCCTTAGAGAGCTGAGCATTAGCTGGGGAGAGTTGCACGTCTCTTCCGCCTTGTGAGGACACCTGCCGACCATATGGATGTCCTAGCCACACATTTTCTTTAGGGATTGGGACGTTGATCTGGGCTTATGCCACGGGATCGAAGAATCCATGATATTTTGTTACATTCTTACATATTCTAGGGTCATAAACTGATCTCTGCTAGTGGAAAGTCTTCCGGCGGAGCAGACGCCAGCTATAAGAGCTACCAATAGGAACAGGGTAGCTGAGTCTTCAACGGTATGTTTCCAAAATTAGTTGCAGGGACCCAAATATGTAAATCACTAAAAGTGATTACCCCATGAAATGGGATTAGTGGTGCGGGGCTCCCAGGGTAGAGAAAGTCAGCTAAACGACCAGTTGTGTTACTCGTGTGATGGTCGATGACATCTAGCATGTGATTTCATGACCCTTTATACAAACAATCAGGAGACAGTCAAAGGGACTAACAAGGTAGAGGAGGAGGCATGATCATGGTGGTACATAGGGAGGCAGACATGGTAGAGGAGCAGGTAGAGTAGCATGTAGTGGGAGAAGGTTCGACATATTACAACCACCACCCTAAGTGGTCCACCATGGGATAATGGAGCTGGTGGATAGTGATGAGGATAGAGGCATGTGATGGAAGATTATGACCCCATTGCACCATGAATTATTAGAGGTATGATCTATGTATTTTCCACTCTAGATAAGATTTCTACATACACTGGATCTAGTCATTAATTTCATATCATGGACCTTGTTTAGGGCTCAAATATTCCTATGGATCTATTGACACGACCCTTAAACATAGAGACTCCTATGTTAGGGGATTCTATGATCACACACTGGTTATAAAAGTGTTACCATACTATTAGAGGTGAGTATTTCAGTTGGGATCTATTGGTAGTGGGGTAGAGTACCTCTGAAATCATTCTCGGAATAGAATAGCTATCTAAAGTCCATGTCCAGATTGAATATTTTAGCTGTAGAGTGCGGTGTGTCCATGATGATGGGACTAATTTTTCTTTTGTTGGTGAAAATGAAACTTATGAAATTCAGGATTGAATTACTCATAGAAGGGTTCACTCGATTACTCATCAGTTGGGTAGTCTCACCCTCAGTGTAGTGGATGGTGGGAGTCCTAAGTTTCATGGAGTGGTGGTGGAGTATGGGGATGCCTTTCCTGAAAATTTCTTTGTATTACCTCCCCATAGAGGTAAAATTATTAATTTATTAATACCATAAGATGGCAAGGATATCTACACCTGCATATCGGATCAATCCCGCTGAGTTTCGTGAGTTGAGGGTATATCTAGAGGACTTGCAGAGGAAGGGCTTTGTGAGACCCAGTGTCTCACCCGGGGTGGCCTTGGTTTCGTTTTCCAAGACTTTTGATGGGAGATTGAGGTTATGTGTGGACTTATGCCACCTAAATGAGGTGACCATGAAGAACACATATCCACTACCAAGAATTGATGACCTCTTCGATCATCTGAAGGGAGTGAGGTGGTTTTCAAAGATTGACCTCTGATATGGTTATCACCAGATTCATTTATGGGATGAATATTTACTGGAGACAACCATAAAATGTTATTATGAGAACCAAGAGTACTTGGTGATACCTTTTTGTGTGAATAATGCCTCAGTATTGTTCCTGGAACTCATAAATAGGATCTTCCACTATTAATTAGACCATCTCGTAGTGGTATTCATTAATGACATCCGGGTGTACTCAGTGACTAAGGAAGAACATGCGACTCACTTTAGGATGGTCCTGGACACACTATGAGAGAACCATATTTATTTGATACTCTCAAAGTGTCAATTTTGTATTCGTGTTGTTCACTTTCTAGGAAACATCATTTCAGATTCCGCAGTTTCAGTGGATCTTGGGATTATTGATGTAGTGTATGATTGAGAGCCACCCAATAGTGTTATAGACGTGCAGAGTTTCCTTAGTTTTAAAGGATAATAGTAGAGGTTTTTACCTGAATTTTCTTGATTAGCATCACTTTTAACGGCTTTGACATGAAAGGTGTGTCCCTTTATGTGGATAGTAAAGTGCCAACAGTGATTTCAAGAGCTGAGGTAGAGGAGGACGAGTGCTCGTATCTTGAGACTACAATTGGAGGGCATCAGGTATGTAGTGTTCTATGATGTATTAGGGATTAGGATTAGCTGTGACATTATGTAGGGGAAATAATTTATTTCCTATAGTTCACACCATTTGAGAGAGCATGAGAAAAACTATGCATCCCCT
This sequence comes from Viscum album, assembly GCA_963277665.1. Taxonomy (NCBI): domain Eukaryota; kingdom Viridiplantae; phylum Streptophyta; class Magnoliopsida; order Santalales; family Viscaceae; genus Viscum; species Viscum album. Next base: position 1,675,357,294 of record OY728159.1, on the reverse strand, counting down.
GATCTTGAGCTAGCGGTGGTAGTCTTCTCATTAAAGATGTAACAACACTACCTGATGGGAAAGTAGTTTATTTTATACTCTGAACAAATGAGTCTCAAGTATATCTTCTCTTATAAGGATCTGAACATGAGGTATAGGCAATGGATGGAGTTCATCTGGGATGATGGATTTGAAATTTAATATTCTCATAGGAAGTGGAACATAGTGGCAGTTACTGTCATTTGAAGATCCATATTGCAGTTTTGGATCAAGGTGTCAGAGTAGTTGGTCACGTTTCAGATTTCCATTGTGAATGGAGATGGATCACCTTACTCTAGAAAATGGTTTTCACCCATCACTCTTACAATGAGTCGGGGAGGCACAACTAGGGTATACTGACTCTATAACCTGACGTTCCTAGTTGTCTATAAGTAATTCCCATAAAGGATATTCGATTAGTGGGGAGAACATAAATATATTTTGAGGTTGAACAGTTTTAGCAGTGGCATTGTATGATTAGGTTATGAGGGTATTCCACATGTATCCTCTAGAGAAATATCCGAGTGTGGAGAAGATGTTCTTGGACCTATGAAATTAGATCTGTTGGATGGGGATGAAGAAGGAAGTGAAGAGTTTGCTTCCCAATGCCTAATGTTTCCACAAGTGAAGGCTATGAACCAGGTTCTAGTGGGAATGGCCCAACCCCTTGAGGTGCCATAGTGGAAGTGGGAAGGGATATCTATGGACATCCTAATGGGTTTACCAGGCCCATCCAGGGGACAAAATACCATCTGGGTGATCGTTTAATGACTCATAATGTCATCCCAACCCCTATTTATATGTGAGTAGTATTCAGTAGAGAGATTGGTGTTCCCTTATGTGCATGAGATAGTTAGGCTTAATGGAGTTCCATTGACAAACATTTCAGATTGTGATGCTTGTTTCATATCCCGAAAATAGAAGTAATTTCCTGATGCATTTGGAACTCAATTATACTAGAGAACAATGTTTCATCCATAGATGTATGGCCAAACAGAGAGAACCATTCAGGTAATTGAGGACATTCTATGTGCTTGCATCCTAGACTATGGCTCTAGTTGGGAGGATCACCTCTCTCTAGGGGAGTTTGTGTACAAAAACATCTACCACTCTACCATTTATATGAATCCTTTCAACACCTTATATGCGAAACAATGTAGGTCACCACTTTTATAGACTAACCCTGAAGAGTCAACAGTCATGAGTTTCGAGATTGTGCAGGCTACAACTAGGAAGGTGCAGATCATATAGGAGCATATGGGGATGGAAGAGATCTTGAAGAATTCGTATTCTGGTAGGAGATGGAGTCCTCTTATAACGACCCATACTTTACATACATTGTTAATACTTCAAAATTGAAGCACACTTATAACAATATATGACAAAACCACAAAGGACCGTATAGGTATAGTGTCTTTAGAAACTGGGAAACATAAAAAACTGGTTCATAAATCTTCTACAGTGTCTCCCATTTATTTCATCATATCTAGGGTCCCTTTTAGCATATTCTACTTAATATCGATCTTCCTGACCTGGGGAAAAGAAAACATACAAAAAAAGGGTGAGCTCAAATGCTCCGCAAGGGCAATAAAGGAAATAAAAATCATATCGTATTTTTTTGAAAATCATAACCTCCAAAAGAGATCATAATATCTTAACATGGAATAAATCATAGAAGTGAAAATGAGATCCCCATAATCATAACATAAAACTTGAAACTTTGTGGCATGCACACATAATCATAGAAAATCATTTCTTGTTAGTCATGACTCATTGCCAAAACTATCTTAGCGGACAAAGTCCATTTCTGAACCGAGTTCACTCCTCATTTCAGTCCTGTATCACTGAACCGAAATAACCTTCCGTTCCAGCCATGTCTATCTCATGAGATATAAATCATTACCCAATGCATTGTAGGGAGATATAGGTCCCACCCATCTTATAATGAATCCTTTCTTATGTGTGCCACATAATCATAAATCATACATCATCGCATAACACATGTAACAAAAATGGGATTCTTGAAACATCATGACATCATAAAACAAATCATATAAGGTAAATGACTTCATAAAAATAATTTCCTCAAAACATAATCAAATCAATGTAATAATAGGGATAAAAACAGAACCCTATATTATCTTAGATGGAGAATAATCTTGATAAAACATTTGAACTCCATTCTTGAGGAAAATATCCGTTCTACTTCAAAAACACTTTTCTTTTCTTAACATGTCATACAATTATAAACTAAAAGAAGTTGATTAAAAACAAACATGAAAACTTGTAAAGGAAGATTCTTGTAAATAATGTTTTAAAAATCCATTCATGTCGTATAAGTTAAAAAAAACATTCTTCGTACTTTTGTCGGAAAAGTCAAAAAGTACCTTGTACGAAAAATGACAAAAGATTCCTTTCATATATTTTACTAAAAACACACCGAAGGGTAAAATTGGATATAAAATATTGTAGAAGGATGGAAATAATATTACATATTGAGGGAACATGGATGTGGATGATAAAATACACCCCAGTAATTACCAAAGTAAAAACAATCTCGGATAAAAGTGAGATTGTGATATTTCCCTTACCTTAGGTCCGATTTGCTTTGTACGTGTCCGAAGCTCCTGTATAATGGTTTAAATAATGTTATTTACTTATTCCATAATCATACATATTGATATGATGTCATATATGGTCATATTCTTAGCTTATTATTAGTAATATTTCATTGTTACTTGTTACTCGGGTCTTTATTGCCTTTTGTTCTTATGCGTGTTTTGCCGAATAAATTCTTATTCTTATTTTAAGGTTATAGATACATTATATCCAGAATGTTATTAGTTTAACATATATCATATTTATTCATTCAATTCATTTATATAATTACTATGTAATGATGATCATGTAGAACGAGTCGCATCACATCGTGGAGACGGTATTCCGTACGTACGCACGAGCGACGATATTGTTCCCATGATCGTGGAATTGTATTTAAGTGTATTTATACTATTTCAGTATCAATATAACTTTATAATAATCATATATAGTTACTCATTACACCATTATACCCATCCTTGTTAGGTGATGGTGGAAAATAGAGTACACCACGGCGTGGAGACGGTATTCCGTACCTACGCACGCGCGATGATTTCATTTTTCCGTAGGATGGAAAGAAGGTGAATTAGGGTTGTTTCATATTTATAATAACATATCAGTATGTAAGTAATACTGATGTTATTACTTTATCATGAAACAACTAAAGATGAAGAAGTTGAAGAAGAAAGAAATTGAAAAGATCGGTAATGGATATTACCTCTTCTTTGAAACGCCTCTTTGAATCCTCCACTTAGGGAACTAAGATTGGTCTTTGAAGAAGACCAGGACCTCTAGGATTATTTTAGGGAAGTGGAGAAAGGATTTTGGCAGGGGCTGGCCGAGCTTGAGTGCTCAAATTGGTGTGAGGAGGAGGGGGAGGAGGTGCCCTTTTATAAGGGAGGAGAGGGGCACCTTAGGAATATCTCAAAATATTATTTTATATTAAAGTCAAAATCGGTTTATAATGGTTCCAAAGGGTCTTATTTAGAAGGTAAAGTGGGGATGGGTCTAAATCCTATCAACCAATAATATTTAGACAAGTTTAGGTTATTATTTTAACCTTATCAATTAGATTTAACTCTAAGTTAAATAATTTAACTTTTACCGTGACTTTTTGATTTCTTACACTATATGGTTAATATACTTACTATAACATGCCAAACGAACCCCAAGTTGTTTATTATTAATATATATATCCTTATCTAAGTCATTTGGCCGAACCTTAGATTTTTAGGAATAAAATAACAATTAATAATATAATATTTGATTTAAAAACTATTTTGTGTCAATTTTGACACTATTTGATATATGATTTTTTTGAAAGTCATAACAGAATTATATGTTCGAACCAAGTTGATTAAATCAACACTAATATATCATAGTAACCTATAAAATTATTGTAATTCATAAAAAGTCTCAAATTACATTTATTTGAGCATTTATAACATCAATTATGTTAGCATTTCCTTAAAAGGGTAATTACTGCATCATCGTTGGGTAATAAATAAATTAATTTATTTAAAGTCTAAAAATTATAAATAAAATATCATTATGTAGGATATATTTTTATATTTCTAATTAATATTTATAGTCGAATTTATCTTATGTATAACCCCATATTAAAAATGTTTTAGTAATTAAACTTTGATTTTAACTATTTTAACTATTCATTAAATAAAATAATATTAAATGTCATAATCTAATCCAAGTGGACCTAAATGGTCATATTATATTCATAAGGTTGTTTTTGGTCGAATTACACTTATACAATAGAATTAGGACATGTGTTAGGGTAATAGTAATATCATATTTACCATTAGTTACCCTATTTACTATTAACCGTAGTAAAAAAAGTAAAAAGTTACTATTCACCAAAAATTATTTTCATCTCATTGAACCACATTTTAGTCCTTGATATTAACCGTGTCTGTCGGATTTTCGAAATTCCATTCACAGAAGCGGTAAAATTAAGTTTTATGCAAAAATTCAGTTTTTAACCTACCACTTAGTGGTTTCACTATTCATCAAAAATTGAAAGTTTTCAGAAAAATACCAAAATTTCACCCTAGGCTAATTTCGATATTCCGAATCCAAAAATGAAGTCCATTTTGGAAAATAAAATTTATAACATTTCAAAAAGTGGTTTTTACTATTCATAACGGATAGTTTTAATAATATTTTAATAGCATATCGTTGTTTAGTGAAACTAGGTATTGCGTACGACGCAAGCTATCGAGGAAGCTCGTGATTTCGTGTAAAGCAATCAAAGAAAGTGTTGTGTAGAAAAAGATTCCTTTGATTATTTATATAACATAAAAGTCTCGGGTGTTACTCCTCTAGTGTTCACGAAGGGTAATTATGTGTTCTCTTGGGTCACACTACAATAAGCACTATGGATATTTGGATGGGGTGAAAAGTTTTCTCAGAGATACATTAGACCTTTTTAGAATATTCATAGAGTTCGAGAGGTGGCATACCACCAAGCTCTACACCCCACAGTTGTATTGAGTGCATGAAGTCTTCCATATGTGACAATTGAAGAGGTACATGCGTAATAAATCGCATGTAATTAACTAAGGTGATCTAGGAATTTATTATGGAGAATCACTTGTGGAGTATGTAGTGAAGATCAAGGATCGACCAAAGAGGATCCTTCATGGGTGGTTGATTACTATGGGGCCCATTCAGTGGCCAAATAAGAATATCCAGGAGAGAACATGGGAGTAGGAGGCTCAGATTCATGGTAAGTACCCTCACCCTTTTTTTGAGTGCCCCTTGTTTTGGATTTTTGGGATACAAATCGAAAAGGTTGGGAGAATGTAATGAATTTTATTTTCTCTGATTTTATTTTTATAAAAAATTTGTAAAACTTTTGAGAGTTAGTGCCGAGACAGCGTGAGATTCTAATTCCCAATGTACCTGGAACAACTGGTTTAAAAATGTTAATATTTTAATAAAGTGTTCAGGAATTTTTTATTTAATTTAGAATAACATCTAGATGTTTTCTTGGATTATAAATCTAAGGGAATTTTTGAATTCATAACATCAACTTTTCCTTAGGTGGGGCCTAACATTTTTTGTCGTGTTCCAGAGGAAAAAGTAAATTTTTGGATGTATTGGTAACAAAATATTTCATAAAAATAATTTATTTTGATGCAAAAATGTTTCCTTTTTCTTAAATGAACATTTTCAGGGAATTCAATGTTATCATAAAAAACCAGGAATTCCTCCGAAAAGAAGAGAATGATCTGTCTCTAATAAACATATGCAGATCGATACTTATTGATGACGGTTTAAAGATCAGATATTAGATCAAAGATAGATATATCTATGAATGAAGAAGATTCTACTCCAACCTTCATCAATGAATTATCCAAATTATAGGTAGTGAATTTGATCTATTTAGGATTTCTTTTCCCCTTCTTAGATCCAATGACAAAAAGAAACCCACCAACAAACAGGTTGATCCGCGGTTCAGTTGTTCTTGTGGGATGGTTAAATTATGATTTTAATGAGTGATATATCTTTTTTATTATCCTTATCATTATTTTTTAATACTTCTAACAAGGATGAATCGAGGCTGACACAAAAATGGCCAAGATCCATCCTTCAGGTGATTTTTTACTTCTCCTCCCCCTTCTTTTCATTCTTTGCATTCCTTGTGATAGTTTGAGTGGATGACTATTGAACCTTCAATTTGTGGTGAAACAACCTAGAACCAAGGATCTGACACCCCAAAAACACCACAGAGGCATGCCTATGATGTTGTGGTGAAATTTTACGAAGGAAGTAGATTTTGGTGGCACAAGAAGGTGGGGCACGATGACCCCCAAAGCAGTGGCTCTGATTGGTCTAGGAATGTCCCTAGAAAGTTGGATTGTGGAGGTGGTAGGACACAACCTTGAAGGGCCAGTCAAGGTAGATAATGATGGTAGGATGGTGGGCCTTTGAATGGGTGGACGATGATGATAGCAGGATGCAGTCTAAGCGGGACTGTGCGGGAGCCCGCAGCCAGAGCTGTGTTGGGGGTGGTGACCGAGGGACACGACGAGGATGGGACACATAGACCCTGAGGTAGTGGTTATTCCATGGCATGGTCCAATGGTGGGTCGACCATGTGGAGCTTGGTGGCTCATAGTTGGGAAAGAATGCTAGTGGCACACCAGGTCAGCCGAAAACTCATGCCAGACCGAAAGAGCCTAGCCACTCCAATAACCTTGTGGGTTGGAACCAATAGCCTAGTGGGTCAGGTCTAGTAGGCCCAGTGGCCCGAGCTAGGTTGGACTAGACTAGTTTGGGTTGGCTGGATTGGGTTGGGCTGGTCAGCTGGTCGAATCAGGCATGTGTCAAACATTTTTATAAAAATAGTCGTTACTTTCAAACCTCATTTTTGTTTGAAAAGTTGTTTGTGACATTGGTACATTTGAGTTGAGATGGTATATTTTAGATATTCTAACTAAGTTTTTGTGGAATTTGGAATACTAAATAATTGTATTATGTGTACATTCTCCTGGTATAAGTGCGATATGAGGGGACTCGTGCTGCTATTTGTGACTTGGTGACTACGTAACATGATAACTATGTTACTCGTGGGATGAATGATGTATCGAAACTATTTTTGTTTTTGACACTCCATGTGTTTTTGAAACACCTTGTGCTATTGACATTCCATGTGTTATCAAAACTCTGTGTGTTATCAACCCTCCATGTGTTACCAATACTGGGTGTTCTATGGACTATGTATGGAAATCATACTTTTCGTGTGATTGACTTATACCTTTGTTAGTCGACTGTACTTAATGTGTTTAATTTTTTTTATATTGTTTATTTATTTGTGCTATACATCATGTATATCATTGTGATATACTTTTTGTAATACTTTTTGGAAAAATTCGTGTATTTATTTTTGGTGCACTTTGTGGATTTCTTAGTGGCACTCCATTTGGTTTCAAGGTGTCCTACTGAGTTTTATTTTTCTCACCCAGCATGGGATCTTCCCGCACTTTTCATGTCTGGTACCAATGATTAATGCTTTGATGATGTTCTTGGTGGACTATGACCAGGTAGTTCTTAGAGTGTTCGGATAGATGAGGTGTGATCCTACAGCTTCAAAAAACTATCATACACCTACCCTTTAGGTAGGGTTTTCTGTGGAAGAATTTTAGGAACTTGAGGATTCATTTTTGAAGACTCTTTTGTCGGTGCTCTTGTATTCTAGAAATATTTACATTAATTTTTTTTACTTTCATAATCTATGGTTGGTATTGTAGTGTATACTTTCATTTTCTACTCAATGTTATTACATTTTAGCATTTTGGGCTAGGAGATGTATGCATCTGTACATCTACATAAGAAAATTCCTCCCACAGTGGGATATACAAAATTAGTGCTACTCTCTAGAACCTAGACTATTAGTGGTGGGCTTTGGGTTAGTCACAGAATAGGCCCATGTAGGACGGGTCGGGATAAAAACTTTCAGGCATAAAATTATTTTCCGTCAATTATTACCAGACTATTAATCATGAAAAAAAATCTTCCACTGATTTCTTTATCCTAAGAAACTAAAAAAATGTACACGGTGTGATATATATTAGATATACACAGATGGAAAAGAAAGGGAGATCTATGATAGTCATAAAGTACCATCTATTGAATCCCCAATGACATGAACTAATTCCCTCAAAACAACACCCTATATTGACCATCCTTCAACCATACCTTATGAGAATCACCATAAGGGAGATGACCTCACAACACCTCTACCTAAGAGACTGCCAACTGAGACTCAACTTGTAAAAAAAAGGTTTATTATAATATAATTTGGTATAGGAACCATTCACCATCCTCCTCCTACATAGCAAGATACATTGATGTAAGATCCTCTATTACTCTCAATGAATATTCCAAAACCAAAACAATATATCCTTGTGACTTTCTACCCAATGCATCAGTAACTGTATTCAACATCCCCATGGGGTAAGATATCCAATAGTTATATTGCTATAATAGATCCATCCACCATGGGTGATGTAGATCTAAATCCCTATGTGATAATATATTAATCATTTTTCATAAAATGTGAATACTATAAATAATTCATCAGTGAGGAATTTCCACTATAATTTTAGAGAAAACTCCATAGATTCCAACTTGAGATCATGGTTGGTATATTCATAATCCTTTATATGTAACTACCTAGAGCAAAATTAGATCACCTCCCTCTTCTACATCATAGAAAAACATGATACAAGAGAGAAAAATTATATAGAATATCACAAATGAATCCTTTCTGAGTAAATATAAGGACTATAGTGCTAAAAAGCTTATCCTTCTAGTAGTTGAAACCCAAATGATGTTAATCAGTCTATAAAAGGGAATGGTACTTCCTAGTAAATGAAATAAAATAAGGATATAATCTAAGAGAAATCATAAAAAAACATTCTATAATAGACTAAAATTATAGGTAAAATATAAATCCCAATGACATTATTGGGTGCTTCCCAAGAAAAAAATTCTTGGATCATGAATATAATAAGTACTACTCTATATTAAGACTCCCCATCCCTATGAAAATAATATGTATGAATACAAAATTTACAGATAGAAAATATACCATGTATTTTAGTTCATGGAATAATTATTAGAATGGTATTTATATTTTCAAAAAAATCCTCCTCTGACTTTAAGTGCACAAGGATTTCATTAATGAACATGACAATAAAATGATCATGGGACTGTAGGAACATGGATTTCATCACACCCATAAAATAGTTGTAGAATTTTTGACACTAAAAGGAAAAAACATAAACTTGAAGTGCATATAATGACACATGGAATCAGCCTTCAAGATATTTTTCATCCTTCACACACATATAATGGCATCCAGACCACAAATAAATAATTAGAAATTTAATTAATCCCTTAATATGATTAATAGATTCATATATCATTTGGTCGGGTTACCAGTTATCGACCTTCCCCAAGTTTAACAATCGATAATCTTTACAAAACCTTATATTACCATTTGCCTTCATGGAAAATAACACTAGACCAGCCCACAAAAACACATTGGGTTGAATTAAACCCTTTTTAAGAAAATAATTAAAATCAATTCATAGTTTCCATAGCTTATAATGTGAAATATGATAAGGATCCATCATAAACAGAAGAAAATTAGACTAAAAATCAATAAAAACTCTATATCACATGAAGTGGGTGGTATCACAAAATATTATGGAAAACAATCAAAAAATCCTCAATAATTTTCAGAAATAATATTACCTAAACCTAAAATATATTTTTTTGAATTCATAAAATTTAGAATCTAAGGACTTCAAATCCCTATGACCCTTATGATGATCCAACATACACAAGAGAAACACCCATTGTCTTTACACATTAAATAATTAAACTATCCTCTATAATAAATTAATGATCACATACACAAAGTATAACCAATCCATGATAATAATGACATCATATGCTTATATATCTAATAAGGATAAATCCATTAGTAATTTATGTTTCCCTTATATTCAACTCACAACCTTGACACACATCAATAAAACTAGATTGACCTCTAGTTGGTGCATTACCGACTAAAGGAACCAGAAGCCTCTCCACCAGGAGTCACAAGGTGTTGAACAATGATTGTGTAATGAAGGAATATAATGATCTAGAATCCAAAAAATATATAATCTATAGTAAAAAATAATAAGATGATACCTTATATGATATTTGGATATCTTGTTTCCAATAATTAAATTGAATGAAATCAGCCACACCCCACTCTTGTACATCACTAACCCTATTTATGAGATCATACATGGATGAACTCAACCCTATGTCCCTTAGAATGGGAGAACCATAGGGTTTTCCATTTCTAATTCAATCTACCTCCACTGAATTTTTTTTATTATCCTTGCTACTAGTATAGTCTAAAAGGTAATTGTTTCCATGGCTATCTGAAATATGTTCACCGAGGTTATGATGATAACTGAGAATTGTTAGACACATAAATTTCCAATGGAAATAATATCCATAAATTATTTTTTAAATGTTTTTTTGATAATGGAAAAAATACCATCTTAAGATAAGTGGATGGATGTTAATTTGGACTAGCTCTTTACTGATTGAAAAACTTAATGCCAAAAAACCCAAGATCCTCCCTACGTAGCTATACTCTTTGAGAAGTTATGATAATTTCATTACCTTATTGATCAAGACTACAAATGAATCCTCTTTATCACATAATCCTAAAATATAACCTCACAATATATAGGAAATGTAAATGGGTTAACCTAATGCATAACAACAATATGTAGTGCATCCTCAAGATACCAAGATCCAAAATCCACATCTCAGAAAAAATTGGGGTAAAAATGGATATATTACATAAATAAAATCCTGAAATCCCATTAAATCATGATATTGTACTAAAGATAAAAAATATTTCCACACGTACACACTCATAATTCAATAAATAAAATCTTAATGTAATTTCTTCTAAATACATTCAAATGAAATTATTGACTCCCTAAGCACCCAAAGAAAAAAATCATCCATAGAAACTATACTCCCCTAGAATAAATGATAGTTAATCATTTACAATTCTCCTTTCCAGCATTTATTTGAAAAATGTAAATCTATTGTCCTCTTAGAAAATTGATCTATATCCTATTCTAAGTAAAACCCCTTATAATTTTCCAATCATTGATGCTAAGAATTATGGAACGTCTCCTCCAAGACTAATCATCCACATCTAGGTCAACCCACCAATGGTCAATTAGTCTATCCTACAACACCTCACCAACCTGAATCTCATGTACATTATGTGTCACATACATGACTTATTTTAAAGTTAAATTTCATTTAATTTCCATTAATTCTTGGTTTTGGGGGTTTCCCAAGCTTTTATGGAGGAATGGGTGAGTTTTCAAGAATTAGGCCAAACTGTGAGCCAAATTACATTTTTAAAAAGAAATTTTGATTCCTTTATTACTCCTTAATTTTTTAACATTTTTCATCCATTTTATTTCCTACATGTCGTACCCTGACCTATTAAGACCACCATAAATATTTGGACCATTTAAGAATCCATAATCATGGTGGATATGGGTTTTTATTTAAGGGATTGGGCTGGCCCGAAATCCCATTTATTACATTAAATTTTTTTTTTAATTCTTTAATATATCCTTCAATATTTACATTTTTACAGTTATTCTAACTCTCCCCCAAGCCCAAATACCAAACACAGGCCCCCATACTCTCTTCCCCCTATATGGAGCTCGGTTTCATCATGAATTTGGATGAAACCTCCCTGAATTTCTCAAATATCCCATATTTGAAAAGTTAAATTGATTATTTCATAACTCTTTAATTTCTCACTCTTTTTCCCCATTATAGTTCCTAAATGATCTCTTCATCCTTTTATGAATATCAATTGAATGTTTGGCTATTTTTGAATTCAGATACTGGTGTATTTGGGGTGATTTATTCAATATTATTCATGGTAAGTGATTCTTTCTTGGTTTCCTCCTTTTCCCTTAGGGTTTCCGCCCTTTTTTATTATGTTATAAAATGTCCAGAAGTTAGGGTTCGGACCTAGGGTTTGATTTGGTGTCGTTTTGGTCAAATATTGTGGTCTAGGAATGGATTTAACTTCCTTGTGGTTCGACAGTGGTAGAGTTGATGTTTTGCACCATGTTTTGAGGTATTCGACACTTTCAATAGGTGGTTCCATGTGTAAACAAATATTGATGAGTTATATTGCTGTATTTAATCATTCTTAATATTCCTAATATGATTTTTGTGGTAACAAAAACGGTTCATGATTGATTTGGTAAATATTTTAATTTTATTGTTCCATTTTAGCTTGAAATTGTGTGTTTTTCATGTGCAACACTTGGGGTACTATTTGGGTGTATTTTAAAATATATGAAATTGGTTTAATAAAAATTGTTTGGGCTACCAATTCTGTTTTTTTAGGATCTTGGTGTTCCATTGTGTTTGAAATAGGGTTTTTGGAATAGGTTTGTTGTGTAAAACTTTTTTATACTTCTTGAGAGCATTTTATGATAATGGGTGTTTTCATTTGTATCTTTCGTGGTATTATCCAAGGTAATTTTATAACACTTGAAAGTGGTTTTATAAATGTCTCTAGGGTGGGAAATTATGCTTTGGTAGTGTTTTGGTGTGGTTTTTTCTTTGAAATATGGGTTTGAAATGGATTTTATGAGCAAAGATTCAGTATACTTTTTGGAATTGTTTTATGAAATATTTGAATGATTTAATGATTTATGTATGTTTTGAAACCATTTTAAAACAATATTTTGGAGTGTGTATATTTTTAAATGGTACATTTTAAATGTTAGGGGCTATTTTTTGATGTGTTCCATCTTGGAAATGTTTTATAAAAATGGTTGAAGGATTTACTAAAGTGTGTAAGAGATGTGAAAGTGATGTGGGGTGTTTTCTGTGAGTGTGATGTGAAAAATGGATTTTGGTTATGAAAAGGGTATTATGTAACATTTGAGTGGGATTTTATGTGAGTTGAAATATCTTTTATTGGTTTTACAGAATTTTTTAATGGATTTGTGGAAGTGTAAAAGGAAAGTGAAAAGTGTTGTGGGCTATTTTGATGTGAGTCATATTTCAAAACCAATTTGAATAAAAAGGGGGATTTGTGACTTGTATGGTATACATGTGTGATGTTTGGTTAATTTTTGATGTGGAAATTATATTTTCATATGAAAAGTATATTTCATGACTTGTTTAACTTGTTTGAGCACAAGGGGAAAACTCGGGTATCTAGGTGGGTGGACAGGTACTAGTATGCTAGTGAATCAGTTGGGTTTGGCCTCAGTTTTACTTATCAGGATTGAAAATTACAACTATAACTAAACTATGATGATGATGATTGGGGACCACTAGGTTATGGGCATGTTCCCTACTAGTGGCTCATGCATGAGAATGAATATTTTTTATGGTTACTCTCTTTGAGATATGAGGTACTTGGGACCCACAGCAAGCTAGTGCCTAGTGGTTATTTCCTGTTTCTTGTTCTCATTAGATCCTTTATACTCACCATAATAATTTGGTATATTTGGCTGAAAAATTCAGTAGCATTGGAATTTATTTAAAAGGTGTTTATTCTATAAATTATCCCACTTTAAAACTTATTTATTTTGTTGGAACTTTTAGAAATTGTAACTAGAAATTACATGTTTTTGAAAACATGAATGCTTTTATTCATTGAATGTTTATCACATGGAATATCTTATTGGTGGTCTCATATTGGGATTTGGATCACAACCTACTTATACCATTGGGTGTAAGTAGACATGGTTTTTTTTGCAGGTTTGGGTAAAAAATTTATGCCAACAGTTCGGGTTTTTACCATTTGTTCGTGACACAGTGTTGTGGAGATGGCTTGAAGGGGTGACTCTTGACATGTGGAGGTTCTTGGGCTGTAATTATTTGGTTTCATACCTTTTTAATGGTCTTTAAGCATAATTATAACTTATTTAATTCAGTTTTCAAATTTTTCAAAAGACAGTTTTAGTTGAAAAATCCAGATTTGTTTTATTGAGTTTGTTTGTTGTTTATTGTTTATAAACTAGGGTAAATAATTCCCAAACTTCATTTTATGATACCCAAGTACTTGCGCCAGCCCGTGGGTATTGGGAACTATCTTGACCCGACCCAACAGTGCTCGATTCGTGACTCCCCAAGCCCACCTCCAATAGGCTAGGGGCTGGTAACTAGCACCATGTAGGCTATCACACAAAAGGGAGGCATTAGCCAAAGGTAATTGTACACATGCACCCACATACACCTCCATGCAACAGTGCAGATTTATATAAAACTGAAAAGTAAATTCATGCATACAATTATACAAACTAGAGTGAAATAGTAGTACAAAAAGGGAAAAATTGAGCCCACCAAAAGAAAACTACAAAGGCATCCAAACTGTTCTAAAGAAGGGGTACACTCCTAGAAGCACCGCCAGATAGCTCCTCGATACAGCTCCGGTAAGACTCCACAATCAGTCCTGTTCACTCAGATCCGCCTGCTCTATTTCCTCCTACGACTCCGTCGAAAGGCCTGTGGTATGCACAAGACACAAACAAGTGGGGGCAATCCTGTGTAGGGGTGAGTATAACAATAATAAATAGGCACCCCAGAAACCCAGAACAAAAGAGAGAAACTGAAAGGCAATAGTCTTCTCCTCCCAACCAGAGAGAACCCAGACAAGAGATGAACTCCATATCATGACTATCCTTGGCTAAACACAACTAGTCATCTCGATCGAGGTGTATGCCCATACATACACCATGAAAATCTGTTCAGATATATGCTCTTACATATACCATAATCATCCAGATATACTCAGCTCACATACCAAGCCACATGCGGTACCGAGCTCATTACTAGCAATGGTTCACAACTAGGATAACACACTCTATGATCACTGTCATCCCATATGACACTCGTTCGAGAGATTGGCGCCATTGGGTCCCACACAAACATCTCAGATGCTCACCCGAGAGATCACTCTCTTCGGATATCTTCAATGAGGAAACCTCAATAAAACAACTTAAACACCAAACTCCATGGATATGGGATCGCACCTAGGGTCCACCAGGGGATACCAGAACCCACACCAGTATACGAAGATCTCACAGATAGGGTGTCACTCCTAGGGTCTATTGGGGGATACCACAACCCGATCTGGCATTCATTGATCCCACAGATAGGGGATCACTCCTAGGATCATATAGGGGATACCACAATCCGATCTGGGATTTTTAGATCGCATGGATAGGGGATCACTCATAGGATCCACTGGGGGTTACCACAACCTAATTTGGTGCTCGACAAAAACACGTCACTCAGATAGAGGATCATCACCTGTGTCACGACGGTCACGATGATATCTAAGTCCTATCTGGTACATCTCACACTGTAGGGGATATAACTAACGATGCCACAATGCTACAGAAACCATGTACTGAGTAGGTGATCATATAACCAATGATACCGCAACCCTACTATAATCCTCATGCTGAGTAGGGGATCATATACCTGACGATGTCAAAACTCTACTGAGCACGGCCCACTATGTAGGGGATCATATTCCCGATGATGCCATAAACCCTAAAAGGTTATCCTACTAGATAGGGGATCACAGCCCGTGGATAAGCAGTCACAGCGATACCAAGAATCAGATCTAGGGAAACAATGCTAGGGGATTATGCTTCGGGCCCACTGGAAGGATTCCAAAACTCTAATAGATTAAACACCCAATCGGTTGGATCACAAACCAATAATAAGTTTGTGATGCCGCACAAACCTTTATAAGAATGAACCAGGGGAGTACCCTCAACCACTGCTGGTCCAAACATCGCTAACCTGAAAACCCACCACAATGCCACACCGCACACCTCCAATGCTGATACCGAGGCCACCATCGCGATCCATGTGAGCAAACACGCAGGATAGGCTGTTTACTCACCCTAAATGGACAACGGGTGAATAAGGTACTATTCACTGAAGCTTGGCCATGTGGGGCCGACACCACGATCCCGAAACTCATCAAGAAGATCACACCAGTCCGATCTCCTCTGATAAAACCATGAGATCTCCTACTCGATAGTCCAAAATGGCCCCCGGTGAAAAAGGTATTCTTCACCATAGCCACCCCTGGGTGGGGCCCACACCACGATCCCGAAACTCATCATGTGGAACAAACCATTGTGATCTCCTCAGAAAAACACACGGTATCAACTACTTGATCGTCCAAAATGGACACTCGGTAGAAAAGTTGCATTTAACCACAAATGCCAGATCCCGGCCTTATAGGGCTCACACCCTGTTCTCGGTCCCAACACCCAAGAACTATCTTGAAAATTCCATCATTCCATCTGGGTCTCAAAAACACTGACAGAACATATTTTTGAAACTCAGTACTGGAGTTATGGAAGATCAATGTTGAAAATAATAAAATAATATTATTATTTTAAATGTTTCATGTCCCAAGGCCAAAAAGCCTACTCACAAAATTATCTTAAGAATCTCAAGGGGTCCATCTCAACGCAAGCTTCACGTCACCGTAAACAGATCTCAAATTGGACTTCCGGTTTGCGAGTTACATGGGTTTAAAGAACCCCGGAAAAAACCTGGATGAACCACCGCTTGCCTCACTGGAAACCACCACGCCGCCACCAGAAAGAACCACACTAGAGCCGGAATCCACCGTTCTGCCGCCACCCTTGCCGGAATTCTCCATAGCCACTGCTGGAATCTGGGATTTTTTCCATAAAACTTCTGGGAGCCACTGGGAGCACCCCGGTGCTCCAAAATCAAACACGAAACATGTTTCAGAAAGCTTGAGACCCTAACTACACAACCCTTACAAAAATTTGATGAAAAACAACACAAAAATAGGATCCGGGATTTTAAACCTCAAGATTCCTACCTTTTGGTGGATCACTTATTCTTTGCGTGCTCTACTGCTACCACTGTTCGATCTAGGAGTGACCACCATCAAAATTGGAGATCAACGACACCTCGTTTCAACGATTCAACCTCCGATTTGTTTGTCACCAATCATGGGGAGGGAGGGGCTTCTGCTCCTTCGTACGCTCAATTGAGAGGTTTGGGGAGAGTGATTTTTTTAATTAAATCCTCTCCATCTAACTGTCCGGCTTCCGGCTCACCTCCGACCCCGCACCTGGTGTAGACAATGTTTAGGGAACCCCTATGGTAAACATGGAGTTCTAAATGCAACGACGTGCTTAGAATTTCCATCTGATACTCCATTCATATGTTAATCAAGGTGATTCTCATAAAAAACTTATCCATTTATTTACGAAAACCCACTGTTGGCGTTTTCCACAGCAGTCCCACACCAGCAAAGTTTACAACCTACATAGGGTAAACGACACGTTCCGGACGCAAATGTGCCCCTAGATTTCTGATTCGAGCAACCGTTTAAGAGATAACTCGTTCCTGCCTCGTGAATACTCTAAAAATACTTAATATTTTTATAAAATTAATTCTGGGCACACCTAGCCTTAGAATCTCATGTCGTCTTCGCACATAGCTCTGGAATTATTCATAGGAATATTCCTAATTCTGATAGGGATAAAACCCAAGTTGCTAAATCCTCCCCACCTTAGAAAATTTCATCCCCCAAAAGCCATAAGCACAAGGAAAGAAACTGGACTCAAAACTGGGTCTCCCACACGCGCGAGTTCTCCATCAAACACCCATGCAAGAACACATAAGTCAAAGGGACTCATCCAACACACCTCAACACTATCCGCTTTGGGCGGCATTAACTCGCCCGCATGGTTTTGATCGTGTTACAAAATTGTGTCACAATGGGGGAATGATCCCTCTTCCTCATGCATTCAAATCATGTCGGACAACACCCACACAAGGTCTTACCAACGCCTTGAACAAAACTCAAGCATGAAACAGAAAGGGAAGAGTACCGCTAAATAGTGTCTATCAAAATTACTGTAGAAGGTAGAAATGACACAAGGCGTACCTCTATTCATCTACGGACACTCTGGGTCAACAGCCTCTAGGGAATGTAGCTTCCCTCGCCCTCCAGCTCCCTGAGCTCGGCATGTACCACTATGGGGTGGTGGTGGTGGAATCTGATACCGCCTAACACCTCCCACTATTGCACCAGCTCCATTGCCAGGTCCTCTTCCTTGTGGAACTCCAAACTCAAGATGTTGCCACTACCAAGGCAGCCTATTGATTGGATCACTCTCAACAGCACGACGGGTTAGACAATCTCTAGTAAGATGTCCAAAACCATTGCAAGTGTAACACCACCTCTCCGGTGGATGACCAAAACTGGCATGCATGCCCTGTGAGCATTGGGCCTTTTTTCCTCCATCTAGGGGTCGCCTCGTAAAATGTCGTCCACATCTAGACCCTTGTGCCTGCCGCCCGAAACCAATTCTCGATGTCTCATCTTCCACATGCCCAAAACTGATGGGCTAAATCTACTCAGCTAGAAAGCTCTCCACCACCAAGGCTCGCTCTAGCACTCCAGCATAGGTGGGCAGACACAAGGAAACCACACCTCCTTGGATGTCTCTACGTAGGCCCTTCTCGAATGTACGAGACCTAAAGAATGAGTCTCGAACCATATCTAGGGAGTAGCGCAACGGATCTGTAAACCTCATTGAGTACTATGACAAAATCATGCCCTCCTGTCAAAGCAGCAGGAGATCCTGAATCCGCACTAACCTCAACGTCACCAGATAGAACTCTTTCCAGAAGAGATGATAAAACTATACCAATGGGAGTGTCTCCTCATCATGGGACTATGTCACAAAACTCCACCATTTCCCAGACAAACCAGGCATAAGGCTCGCTGGTAGGACCACCATCTGATCTTGGGGTGTCCTCAATAGGCGAAAAACTCGGGTGACTGCTTCAAGCCAGTCATCAGCTGCCTGAGGGTCTGGATCTCCGCAGAACCTCAGAGGTCGCTTCCTCTAGACCTTTTGCAGCACTCTCAGCCTACGTGAAACCTCATCCTGCACAACCGTCACAACTAGCTACTCGATAGGTGGACCACCTGGAGGTGCAACCTCAGAACCTGCGCCCTGGTCTACAGCCTCTACATGGGGCGGACCGTCACCACAATACCGTTGTGGAACTCTCACGGGCCGTCTTCATGGAGGCATCTTGAAATAAAATCAAGACGCACCATAGGGAAAGAGTATATATGGAGAGATGACTCATTAATAACAATAGAAATACAAAAAACCAGTCCTATATGATGCATGTACCATTATGTCCATATGACTAGTGTCCAAACATCCCTAGTTGAAAGGCATATTATCAGAGTCCTAGTGAATGGATATGTCGGTCGCGGCAGTAACACTAGATTCCCTGGCCTAAAATACGAACTCGAAACATCATAACACTACTGAAATGCAGCCCAAACCAAACTCATAGCTAAACGAGCTATGCTTCAAGATCCCAAAGGTAGAACCTCCACTGATACCACTCTGTCACGACCCGACCCAACAAGGCTCGAGCCGTTACTCCCCATGCCCACCTCCAATAGGACAGAGGCTAGCGACTGGCACCGAGTAGGCTATCACACACAAGGGAGGTATTAGCCTTAGGTACCTATACACATGCACCCAAATAATCCTCAATGCAATAGTGAAGAGATATATAAAACTGAAATGTAAATGCATGCATACAACTATCCCAAACCAGAGTGCAACTGCAATACAAAATGGAAAAAACATGGCCCAATAAAATAAAATAACAAAGGCATCCAACCTACTTAGAATTAGGGGTGCACTTCCAGAAGCACCACCAGAAAGCTCCTCGACACATCTCCGGTAGGGCTCCATGGTCATTCCCACTCACTCAGCTTTTCGTACTCCAGGTCCTCCTAGGACTCCATTGAATGGCATTTGGTCTGCACAAGATAAAAACATGTGCGGGAAAATACCATGTAGGTGTGAGTAGAACAATACTTAGTAGGCCCAACAAAAACTGAAAACAAAAGAGACCAATTGAAAGGCAACAGTCTGCTCATCCCAGCTAGAGGGAACCCATACGATTGATGAACTCCATCTTGTGACCATCCATGGCTAAACCCAACTATTCACCTCAATCCAAGTGTATGCCCATACATACACCATGAACATCCACCCAGATATAATGTCTTACATATACCAGAAACATCTAGATATACTCATCTCACACACAAAGCCACATGAGGTATCGTCCTCATCACTAGCAATGGTTTACAACTAGGAGAGCACACTCTATGATCACTATCATCTAAAATGACACTCTTCCAAGAGATAAAATCCATTGGGTCCCACACAAACACCTCAGATGATCACCTGAGAGATCACACGTGTCAGTTATTGTCACTGAGGAAACCTCGATAAAACAACATAAACACCAAACTCCTCGAATAAGGGATCGCTCATAGGGTCCTCTAGGGGATACCAGAACCCACACCGCTATACGATGATCTCATAGATAGGGGATCACTCTCGGGGTCCGTTGGGGGATACCACAACCCAATTGAGCATTCGTAGATCTCACAGATAGGGGATCACTCCTAGGATCTACTGTAGGATACCACAACCCGATCTGGCATTCATAGATCTCAAAGATAGGGGATCACTCCCAGGATCTGCTGTGGGATACCACAACCCGATTTGGCACTCGACGGAAACACATCACTAAGATAGAGGATCGTCACCCATGTCATGAAGGTCACGATGATACCAAAACCGTACCTGGTATATCTCGCGCTATAGAAAACTGAACTGATGATGCTGCAACCCTACAGAAACTGCGTGCTAAGTAGGGGATCGTATAACCAACGATACCGCAAACCTACTAAAATCTTCATGCTCAGTAGGGGATCGTATACTCGATGATGGCACAACCCTACTGATCATGGCCCACTTCGTAGGGGATCATATTCCTGATGATGCCACAAACCCTACAAGTTTAACCTCCTAGATATGCGATCGTCACCCATGGATAATTGGTTAAATCT
The DNA here is from genome assembly GCA_963277665.1 of Viscum album. Taxonomy (NCBI): domain Eukaryota; kingdom Viridiplantae; phylum Streptophyta; class Magnoliopsida; order Santalales; family Viscaceae; genus Viscum; species Viscum album. The sequence goes on along the minus strand of OY728159.1, from coordinate 1,675,336,107 downwards.
ATACCAAGAACCCGATCTAGGGAAATGATGCTATAGGATCCCACTCCGGGGCCACTAGAGGGATTCCACAACTCTAACAGATAAAACATCTCATCGAGAGGATCAAAAACCTATACTAAGGTTGTGATGTCCCATGAACCCTCATAGGAAAGAACCAAGGGAGTACCCACAACCACTGTTGGTCCAAACATCGATAGCCCAAGAGACCCAATTCAACACCACAACGCACATCTCCAAGGTCGAAACCGAGGCCACCATCACGATCCACATGAAAAAACACGTAGGATAGGCAGTTTAATCGCCCAAAATGAATAACCAGTGAACAATGTACTATTGACCATAGCCTGCCCGTGTGGTGCCCACACCACGATTCTGAAACTCATCAAACAAATAACACCCTTGCGATCCCCTCTGAAAAACCCACGAGATCGACTACTCGATCGTCCAAAAAGGACACCCGGTGAAAAAGGTACTATTCACCATAGCCAGACCCGGTGGGGCCCACACCACCGTCCCGAAACTCGTCAATCAGATCACACCATTGAAACCCCTCAGAAAAACACACAGGATCGACTACTCGATCATCCAAAAATGACACTCGGCGGAAACGTCATATTTCTCCGCAAACGCCGGAAACTAGCCTCATGGGGCCCACACCCAGTTCTCCATCCAAACACTAGGAAACTATTTTGAAAATTCCATTGTACCATCAGGATCTCAACTCCACTGATGGCACGTCATTTGGACATTCTGTGAAGGAGTTATGGCGGATCGAAGTTGAAAATAATAAAATATTATTATTATTTTCAACATTTCATGGCCCCGGGCCAAAAAACCGACTCAAAAAATTTTCTATCAATCTCAAGAGGTCCATCTTGACGCAAGCTTCACATCACCACAAATAGCTCTCAAATCAGACTCCCAGTTTGCGAGTTACAGGGGTTTAATGAACCCCCGAAAAAACCTGGTCGGACCACTGACTGCCTTACTGGAAACCACAGCGCCACTGCTGGTAACCACCGTGCCAGAGCCAGAATCCGCTGCGCCGTCAGAATCCAGGGTTTCGGCCTAAAAACTTCTGGGAGCCACCGGGAGCACTTGGTGCTCCAAATTCAGATCTGAAACATGTTTCAGAAAGCTCGGGACCTGAACTACACAACCCTTATGAATATTTGAAAAAAACGACCCAAAAATCGGATATGTGATTTTAAAACTCAAACTGCCTACCTTTTGGCAGATCGTCGATGCTTTGCGCACTCCGCTACTGCCGCTGCTCAATCTAAGAGCGGCCACTGTAAAAATTAGAGATCAACGACATCTCATTTCGATGATTTGGCCTACGATTTTTTCGTCGCCCAAGAGGGGGAGGGAGGGGTTTTCGCTCCTTCTTACGCTCAATTGTTAGGTGAGGGAAGAGAGATTTTTTTTAATTAAATCTTTTTCATCAAACTGTCCGGCTTCCGAATCACCTCCTACCTCAGACCTAGTGCAGACAATGTTTAGAGCACCCCTATGGTAAACATGTCATTTTAAACGCAATCAAAAGCTCAGAATTTAGATCCAAGACACATTTCAGATGTTATTAGAGCCGACACTCATAAAAAACTTATCCATTTATTTACAAAAACGCCCGTGGTGTCTTTTTCCATAGTAGGCCTGCACCCGCAAAGTTTACACCCTGCATAGGGTTAACAGAACACTTCAGATGCAATCATGAATTTATATTTCTGATTCAAGCAACTGTTTAAGAGATAATTCATTCCCACCTCGTGAATAGTATAAAAAACTTAATATTTTTATAAATTTAATTCCGGGAACACTGAGCCTCGGAATCACATGCCGTCTTTTCACATATACATGGAATTATTCATTGGAATATTCCAATGTATGACAGTGAAAAAATCCAAGTCACTATATAAATGCCCTTCGAGCCTTGTTTTGGGATACTTCGGGTGCTGGTTTTGATGGATACCTGATTCAGTTCATGAAAAAATGGTATCAAAGGAGGTTCTCTCACTTTGGGGTATGTTATTTGGGGAATAGTCGGGATAGTATGATGATAGGATTTTTAGGAAATTGAATTATGGTTATGAGTAATGTGCCTGATCACCACACTCCATGATGGTATTCAGGTCGCCAGGGGAGGTCAAGTCTTTTTTGAGTCCATTGGTTTTCATGGTTTGATGATGATTAGGGGAAATGAAAAGAGAGTTGGGTTAATGGTATCAGTGAGATCAAAGGGTCTGGAAAACCATGTGGAGATGGAGATATATCCCTTGAAAACTCTCTGTGATGGTGAGGTGATTGGAGTATGGCCACAAACCATATTTCTAACTCACCCACCAAATCTAATTCCCCCATGCATTGTCTTGTGTTCTTTAGTTTTGAAATCTTGGAACATTTGTTTTAATGTGACTTTGCTTTAAGAAGTGTAATGTTTTTGGGAAATGATTATCTAATAAAGAGGGAACGGTTATATTTTTGAAAATGGAGAACTGGATTTTTAGAATTGTATTGTAATGGAAAATGCTGTGTTTTCAACTCTTTTTAAAGAATGAACTATGTCAAGGTTGGTTTTGAAAATGTGTTTCCAGTAGAGTTTTCTAAACTATTGAAAGGTTTTTTAATGGGATGAGTTTTTTTGAAATTAATGTGTATGAATTGAAAGTGATTTTTCATTTAAATGACTGTTCCTCTCTAAAAATCATGGTAAGATGAAATTTGGGTTTGATTTTTTGGTTAGTGATTTTGAGAAAAAGGAGGTATTGGTTGGCTGTTTTGGTTTTGAATAGTGGAAACAATTTTTTATTTTAACCTTTGGTATTTCTGTGAGAGACCACATGCATGGGGTTAAATGGTATGATGGATGGTTGATGACATGGCTGGATGAGTTCCAGGAAGGATATGAGGAGGGTGCCTGGTGTGGCTTAGAAACATGCATGTGTGAGGCCCATGGGGTAACAATGGTGGATATGCTAACCGCCGAACCATTTATTTTAAAAAATATGATTTTAAATAAGAAACTTGATGTCTTTTTGAATATTTTTGGATGGGGGGTATTATGTGTTTTTTTATATATTGATGTTGTGGTATGTTTTGATTCAAAGAACCCCTCCTCTGTGCACTGTGTTTTGGGTTTGTTTTTGGTCGGTAAGTTGCGTTGAAGGGTTGGTCAGTGGTATCTTATGAGAAATGTTTTGGTATGTCTTTATAGTGGATCCTTTTATGTGTTTGGATCAGGGTTTTAGTATATCTTGACTAATTAACCATCTTTGTTGGGTATTTGGGTTTAATTGTTGGATAAGGTACGCCCCACTAAGGGTTAGTGCACAACTGAAGTACAACTAGGATTGTTTCACCATTTTAAGACCCTCCAATTGATCAATATAAGGAATATTTTTCATGAGATTTTTAGATTGAGTCTACACCCTTTCCATTCGTGGTTTTTTGTATCCTCTGTAGTGGTAGAGTTATCATGGATGGTTGAAAGAGACCTTATCCTCTTATGATTCTTGATTTTCTGAAGGTGGAATTGTTTTGGGGTTGCAACCATGGATGTGTATTTGGATGGGGTCTAAGAGGACATCTCTTTCCTTCATAGTCTCTTCAAAGAAGTAGTTAATGTTAATCAACCAGTGCGGGAAATCTGGTCATGAGATGATATTGTAGACACTTTATATAATTGTGTGTTGTTTGGGGATATTGTATAAGGTCCCTCTCCATGAATTGTTTATATCAGTCACAATGGTCATGTTTGGTAACGCCTTGTGATTTCATGCACTCGATTGACTGTAAAGGTGAAAGATGTGCAATCCTCTAAGAGTCATTGTTATGTTGAAAGAATGTATCGCTTGAAAAAACTTCAAAATAATCAATTTTAGAGGAAGGAGAGTATAGGTGTTCTTTACTTCTATAGTTTCTCACTTGAAGAAACAAGGTGTGATGTGTGTGAATTTTCTAAACCCTTGTTTCAGAGAAATATCGAGTTAGGGTAATGTGAGTTTGAAATGTGTTATGTCTTGGAAATATTATCAGGGATTTTAGTGTAGTTGTTGGTGTCATCGAAAGAAGAATTCTCATTCAGGGTGTTTCCAAAGCCAATTTGTGAGGTTGAAGATGATTCAATCATTTGAGCTCCAGCCACAGGTCTCAGAGAGAAGTTGACTCGTAGTCATGGAAAATTCCTAGGGAATTTAAACCCTTGTATAATTTTATATCCTCAGAATGAATGATAATAAGAGTTTAAACCTTTGGTGTCATTATCTCTTTTCTATTGTTCCCATTCGGGGGAAATTGGTTGAGTGCCTTGTACCCATGTCATCACCTAATGTCATTCCCCTCCCCCTTTGGTTTCCATTGAGTCATTAGAGAATGGTTGGAAATTTGGATAGAGATGATGAGGACACAGTTTGTGCACAATTAGTAGTGACCATGTGGTAGGAATCCTTACAGAAAGAATGATCTGCACAGTTAGTGAACAATTTCCCAAATCGTGCTGACTGACCATGCTCCCTTCCCAAATCATTAAAAAAATTGGATCTTTCTATTTTGGCCCATGTTGGTTGGTTAAGATGGTTGGTTCTAAAGGTGGGGAGACCCACTATGATTCTCATGTACATTCCTTTGAAAACTTTTAATGGAATTATACACTTTGTACTAGGGAGTTTATTCAGGCCACCCTTGTTAGTGTCCTGATTCTGTCTCTAAAAAATATAGGTTACCTTTTATGGTGGGGTGCCTATTTGTGTTCCCCCATACAAATAGCTCAGATTTATCCATTGACATTGCTAGGCGGTATGTATTCTCTTTCAAAACTATCTAGCTACCAACATCTTCTTTTAGTCAACATTGGAATTTGAGAGCATCCAATGGTTTAGTTAAAGTAAGGTAAGTGTAACCTTGTTCGAAGTTGTTGTTCGTTTGGGTGAATTGCTTGAGTCTTTAATGGATAGTATTTGGGGAGTTTTATTTTGGGATAAAGTATGAATGTTATTGATCATTTCAGTGAAGTCGTTTATGTTTGGTTTGTGAGAATAATCCTTCCTTAATTGATCACTGGAGGTGTTTTGGCCCTTGTGGGCGATGTTTGGCAATGAAATACATCTTGGTTTATCGGTATGGTTATGTTTTTGTATTTGGTCTTGCTGTGGATTTCCAGGGATGGTAAGTTTTCATGGTGGTGGTAATTGTCACATACATGAATTTTTTTAAATTTTAATTTCATTTAATTTCCATTCATGCTTGTTTTGGGGGTTTCCCAAACTTGTATGGGGGAATGGGTGAGTTTTCATGAATTGAGCCAAACAGTGAGCCCAATTCCAGATTTAAAAATAAATATTCATTCCTTTATAAATATTTCATTTTTCAACGTTTTTCATCAATTCCAATTCCTATATTTCATCCCCCGACCTCTTAATACCACCATATTAATTTTGATCATTTATGAATCCATAATCATGGTGGATATGAGTTTTTATTTTAGGGATTGGGCCTGCCCGAACGCCCATTTCCTGCATTAATTTTTTTAATAATTTAATATCTCCTTCAATATTTACATTTGTTCGGTTATTATAACTCTCCCCCAAGCCCAAATACCCAAGGTGCACCCACAAAATCTCCTCCCCCCCCTTTGGAGCTTTGTTTCATCGATAATTTGGATGAAACGTCTCTAAATTCTCAAATAGACCTGATTTAAAGTGGTGAATTGTTTATTTTTTAACTCCTTCATTTCTCATTATTTTCCCCCATTATAGTTTCTAAATGATCTCTTCAACCTTGTACGAGTCTCCCTTTAATGGTTGGATGTTTTCAAATTCAGATACTAGTGTATTTGGGGGTGATTTCTTCAATATTTTTCAAGGTAAGTTATTCCTTCTTGGTTTCTTCATTTTCCCTTAGGGTTTCCTCCCTCATTAATTATGTTCTAAAATGTCATGATGTTATGGTTAGATCCTAGGGTTATATTTGGTGCCTTTTTGTCAAATATTTTGGTCTACGACTGGATTTATCTTCCTTGTGGTGTGGCGGTGGTGGGATTGATGCTTTGCACCACGTTTTGTGGGATTCGACACTTTTGGTAGGTTGTTCCATGTGTAAACAATTATTGATGGGTTATCATTATTTATTTACTCATTATTCATATTATTAATATGTTTTATCGGGTGAAAAAGCTATTCATTATTGATTTGGTAATGATTTTAATTTTATTGTTGCATTTTAGCTTGAAATTGGGTGTTTTCATGTGTAACAAATGCTGTATTATTTGGGTGTATTTTAGAACATATGAAATTGGTTTACTAAATATTTTTTGGGATACCAATTCATATTTTTTGGGTCTTGGTGTTCCATTGTGTTTAAAATAGGGTTTTTGGAATATGTTTTTTGTGTAAATCTTTGTTATACTTTCTGAGAGAATTTTAAGAAAATGAGTGTTTTCATTTGTATCTTTCATGGTATTTATCCAAGGTGATTTTATAACACATGAATGTGGTTTTATAAATGTCTCTAGGGATGAAAATTATACTTTGGTAGTTTTTTGGTGTGGTTTTATCCTTAAAATATGGTTTTGAAATGGGTTTTATGAGCAAAGAATGGATATACTCTTTGGAATTGTTTTTTGAAATATTTGAATGATTTAATGATTTATATAAGTGGTGAAACCATTTTGGAAATCTGTTTTGGAGTGTGTATATTTTGAAATAGTGTATTTTAAATGCGAAAGGGACTGTTTTGTGACGTGTTCCATCTTGGAAATGTTCTATAAAAATGATTGAAGGATTTACTAAAGTGTGTAAGAAATGTGAAAGTGATGAGGGATGTTTTGTGTGAGTGTGATGTGAAAAATGGATTTTGGTTATGAAAAGGTTAATATGTAACATGTGTGTGGGATGTTATGTGATTTTTAATATCATGGATTGGTTTTATAAAAATTTCTAACGGATTTATGGGCGTGTAAAAGAAATGTGAAAAGTGTTGTGGGATATTTTTGTGTGAGTCGGATTTCAAAATCAATTTGAATGAAATGTGGATTTTTCTGACTTTTGGGGTATACATGGGTGATTTTTGGTAAAGTTTTTATATGGAAATGATATTTTCATATGCAAAGTATATTTATTGACTAATTGAAATTGTTTGAGAACACGGGGAAAACCTGAGTATCTAGGTGGGTGGACATGTACTAGTATGCTAGTGAATCCATGGGGTTGGGCCACATGATCACTTTGAAAGATTGACTCTTACAACTCTAAATAAACTATTATGATGATTATTGGGGACCACTAGGTTATGGGTATGTTCCTGATAAGTGGATCGCGCAGAAGAACATATACTTTTGATGGTTACACTCAGTGAGATACAAGGTACCTGGGAACCACAACTAGCTAGTGCCTACGGTTTATTTCCTATTTCTTGTTCTCGTTAGATCCTTCATATTCACTATTAGAATACAACATATTTGGATGAAAAATTCAGTTGCATTGGAATTTATTTTAAAATTGTTTATTCTTTAAATTACCCCACTTGAAAACTTATTTTTTTGTTGCATCTTTTATAAATGTTTTACTAGAAATTACATGTTTTTGAAAACATGCATGATTTCCATATTTGAATTTTTATCTCATGTAATATCATAGTGGAGGTATTCTAATGGGATTTTCATCACAACCTATATAACCCTTTGAGTGTAAGTAGACTTGGTTATTTTGTTTTTGCAGGTTTGGGTACAACTTTTGTCCCAACAGTTCGGGTTTTTACTGGTCGTTCGTGATGAAATGTATTGGAGATGGCTTGAGGGGGTGTCTCTTGCCATGTGGAGGTTCTTGGGATGTCATTATTTGGTTTCATACCATTTTAATAGTCTTTAAAAATAGTTTTAACTTATGTAATTCGGTTCTAATATTTTGTAAACGACAATTTAGTTGAAAAATCCAGATTTTTTTATTGACTTTTTTGTTTTTTAATGTTTATAAACTCAGGTAAATCATTCCCAAACGTCATTTTATGATACCCTAGCACTTTTGATAGCCTGTGGGGATTGGGAACGACATTTTAGCTTTGTTTAAGACCGAGTCAGGTGCTGGTTTTGATGGAGACCAAATTTAGTTCGTGACAAAATGGTATCAAAGGAGGTTCGCCCTCTTTAGGTCCTATTATTAGGGGAATAGTTGAGATTGTTTGGAGTTAGGATTTTCGGGACTTGGTATTCTGGTTATGAGTAATGTGGCTGACCACCACAGACCATGAAGGTATTAAAGTTGCCATGGGAGGACGGGTCTTTTCCGAGTCCTTTGGTTTTCATGGTTTGATAATGATTAGGGGAAATGAAAAGAGATTTGGGTTAATTATATTAGTGAGCTCGCAGGGGTCTGGAAATCCATGTGGAGATAGAGATTTTTCCTTTGAAATCACTCTGTGATGGTGATGTTATTGGAGTATGGCCACCAACGATATGTCCATGTCACCCGCCAAAGCTAATTTCCCCACGCATTGTCTTGTGTTCTTTAGTTTTGAAATCATGGAATTTGGTTTTAAAGTTACTTGGTTTTAAGATGTGTAATGTTTTAGTGAAATGATTATCTAATAAAGAGTAAATTGTTATATTCTTGTGAATAGATAACTGAAATTTCATAATTTTATTGGAATGGAAAATTGTTTGTTTTCACCTCTTTTGAAAGAATTTACCATGTCAAGGTTGGTTTTGAAAAAGTGTTTCCAATAAAGTTTTAAAAACTATTGAAAGGTGTTTTAATGGGAAGAGATGTTTTAAAATTATTGTGTATGACATTAAAGTGATTTTTCATTTAAATTATTTTTCATTTCTGAAAATAATGGTAAGATGTAATTTGGGTTTGATTTTGTCGTTAGCGGTTTTGAGAAAAAGGAGGTATTGGTTGACTGTTATGGTTTTCAAAAGTGGAAAGAATTTTTTATTTTAACCCTTAGTATTTCCATGAGTGATCAAATGCATGGGGTTATATGGGATGATGGATGGTTGATGCCATTGATGGATGAGTTTCGGGATGGATAGGAGGAGGGTTCCCATTATGGCATAGAAACATGCATGTGTGAGGCCCATGGGGTACCATTGATGGATACGCTAACCACTGAACCAATTATTTTAAAAAAGATGATTTTAAATGAGAAACCTGATGTCTTTATGACTTGTTTTGGATGGTGTGTATTATGTGTTATTTAAATGTTGATGTTGTGGGATGATTTAAGTCAAAGTACCTCTATTGTTTGTACTGTGTATTGGGTTTGTGTTTGGTCGGTAAGCTGTGTTGAAGGGATAATTAGTGGTCTCTTCTAAGAAATGTTTTGAGATGCCTTTATGGTGGTTCGTTTCATGTGTTTGGATCAGGTGTTTAGTATATCTTGACTAATTCACCATCTTGGTTGGGTCCTTGGGTTTAATTGTTGGATAAGGTACAACCCTTTAAAGGTTACTACACAACTGAAGTAAAACCTGTATTGTTTCACCATTTGAAGACCATCCATTTGATCAATATAAGAAATCTTTTTTCATGAAATTTTTAGTCTGAGTCTTCACACTTTCCTTTATTGGTTTTTTGTATCCTCTTGTAGTGGGAGAGTGATCATGGATGGTTGAAAAATGCCATAGCCTCTTATGTTTCATGATTTGCCGAAGGTGAAAGTGGTCTAGGGTTGATAGCATGGATGAGTATCCGTATGGTGTCTAAGAGGACATCACAGTCCTTCAAAGTCTATTCGAAGATGGAGTTCATGTTAAAATACCAGGGTGGGAAATGTGGTCATGAGAGGATGTTGTGGCCACTTTCTAGAATTGTGTGTTGTTTAGGGATTATGTATATTTTCCCTCTCCATGCATTGTTTATATCAGTCACAAAGGTCATGTTCATTGATGCCTTGTGATTTCATGTGCATGGTTGACCATAAAGGTGAATGATGTGCAATCATCTAAGAGTCTCTATAATGTTGGGAGAATGTCTCCATTGAAAAAACTTCAAAACCTTCCATTGTAGAGGAAGGGGAGTATAAGTGTTCTTTACTTCTATAGTTTCTATCTTTAAGAAATGAGGTGTGATGTGTGTGAATTTTCTAAACCATTGTATTAGTGAATTATCTAGGTAGGGTAAAGTGAGTTTGGAATGTGTTATGTCATGGAAACATTATCAAGGATTTAAATGTAGTTTTTGGTGGAACCGAAAGAAGAATTCTCATTCAGGGGGTTTCCAAAGCCTAACTGCGAGGACAAAGATTCTTCAATCAATTGAGCTCTAGACATAGGTCTCAGAGAGAAGCCAACTTGTAGTTAGGGGAAATCCCTGGGTCGTTTAAACCATTTTACAATGTCAAATCCTCAGTATGAAATATAGGAAGAGTTAAAATCCGTGGTGTCATCATCTATCTTATGTTTTTCCTGTTGGGTGGAAATTGGTTGAGGGCCTTGTACACATGTCATCACCTAATGTCATTCCCTCCCCCTTTGGTTTCCATTGAGTCATTAGAGAATGGCTGGACATTTTGATAGAGGTGATGAGGACATAGTTTGTGCATGATTAGTAGTGACAGTGTTCCAGGATGCAATATGAAAATAATTATCTTCACATTTAGTGCATAGTTTCCCAAATCTTGCAGACTTACCCTGCTCCCTTCCCAAGTCATTAAAAAAATTTGGTGTTTCTATATCAGCACATGCTGGTCGGTGAAGATGGTTGGTTATTATGGTGGGGAGAACCACTATGATTCTCATGTACACTCCTTTGTAAAATTTCAATGGAATTATACCCTTTGTACTAGGGAGTTTGTTCAGGCCTCCCCCTGTTAGTGCCCTGATTCTATCCCGGAAACATATAGGATGCCTCTTATGGTGGAGTGCCTATTTGTGTTCCTCCATACCAATAGCTCAGATTTATCCATGGTTTGGGAATGGCGGTAAGTAGTCTCATTCGAAACTATCTAGCTACCAGTATATTCCTTGAGTAAACGTTGGTATTGGAGAGCTCCCAATGGTTTAGTTAAAGTAAGTTATGTGTAACCTTGTTCGAAGATGTTGTTTTTTGGGGTGAATTTCTTGAGTCTTGTTCAGATAGTGTATGAGGAGTTTTCTTTTGGGATAAAGTATGAATGTGATTGATAATTTCTAGAATGTGGTGTATGTTTGAGGTGTGATATTAATCCATCCTTAATTGATCGCTGGAGGTGTTTTGGCCGTTGGGGGTGAAGCTTGGCAAAGAAATACATCTTGGATTATCGGCTGGGTTTAGTTTTTGTATCTTGTCTTGTTATGGAAATTTGGGGACGAATATTTTTATGGTGGGGAGAATTTTTACATGCATGAATTATTTTAAAGTTAAATTTCATTTATTTTCCATTCATGATTTCATTTGGGGGTTTCCCAAGCTTTTATGGACGAATGAGTGAGTTTTCATGAATTGGGCGAAACCGTGAGCTAAATTCCAGATCTAAAAATAAATATTTATTGGTTTATAACTCCATAATTTTTCAACATTTTACATACTTTAAAATTCCTACATGTCATACCATGTCCTATTAATACCACCATATTAAATTGGACCATTTAAGAATCCATAATCATGGTAGATATGGGTTTTCATTTAAGGGATTTGGCCTACTCGAAAAACCATTTCCTACATTAAAAATATTTTTTATTTATTTAATATATCCCTCAATATTTATGTTTTCTTGGTGATTCCAAATGTCCCCCAAGCCTAAATAACCAAGGCGCGCCCCCACGCTCTCACCCCCCACTTTGGATCTTAGTTTAATCTCTAATTTTGATGAAATGTATCAGAATTTATCCAATTGACTAGATTTGAAAAGGTAAATTTATTATTTAATAACTCCTTCATTTCGTAGTCTTTTCCCCGATTAAACTTCCAAAATGATCCCTTAATACTTGTAAGAATCTACCTTGAATGGATGGCTATTTTAAAATTCAGATACTAGTGTATTTGGGGTGATTTATTCAATATTTTTCGAGGTAAGTGATTCCTTCTTGGTTTCTTCCTTTTCCCTTAGGGTTTCCAGCCTCATTCATTATGTTATAAAATATCCAGAAGTTAGGGTTCGAACCTAGGGTTTTATTTGGTGTCTTCTTGGTCAAATATTGTTATATAGGGTGGGATTTATCTTCCTTGTGGTGCAGCGGTGGTGCGGTTGATGTTTTGCATCATGTTTTGAGGGATTCGACCCTTTCATTAGGTGGTTCCATGTGTAAACAATTATCGATGATCTATCCTCATGTATATACTAATTATTCATATTCCTAATATGTTTTATGTGGTTAAAAAACTGTTCATGATTGATTTGGTAGAGATTTTAATTTTATTGTTGCATTTTAGCTCAAAATTGGGTGTTTTTGATGTGTAACACTTGTGGTATTATTTGGGTATATTTTAGAACATATGAAATTAGTTTACTAAATATTATTTGGGTTACCAATTATGCCTTTTAGGGTCTTTTTGTTCCATTTTGTTTGAAATATGTTTTTAGTAATAGGTTTGTTGTGTAAAACTTTGTTATAATTCTTGAGTGAATTATATGAAAATGGGTGTTTTCATTTGTATCTTTCATGGTATTATCCATGTTAATTTTACAACACATTAAATTTGTTTTATAAATGTCTCTAGGGATGCCAATTCTACTTTGGTAGTGTTTTGGTGTGGTTTTTTCTTGAAATGTGGTCTTGAAATCGGTTTTATGAGAAAAAATTGGGTAAACTCATTCAAATTGTTTTATAAAAGATTTAAATGATCTAATGATTTATGTAAGTGGTGAAACCATTTTGGAAAAAAATTGGAGGATGTATATTTTTAAATGGTAAATTTTAAATGTGAAAGGGGTTGTTTTGTGATGTGTTCCATCTTATAAATTTTCTATAAAATAATTTGAAGGATTTACTAAAGTGTGTAAGAGATATGAATGTGATGTGGGGTGTTTTCTGTGAGTGTGATGTGAAAAATGGATTTTGTTTATGAAAATGGTATTATGTAACATTTTAGTGGTTTGTTATGTGATTAGGAATATCTTGGATTGGTTTTATAAAATTGTTTAATGGATTTGTCGAAGTGTAAAAGAAATGTGAAAAGTGGTGTGGGCTATTTTGGTGTAAGTCAGATTTAAAAATCAATTTGAATGAAAAGTGTAATTTTGTGACTTGTGTGGTATACATATGGTATGTTTGGTGAATTTGTTATGTGGAAATTAAATTTTCATATGAAAAATATATTTATTGACTTGTTGAACTTTTTTGAGAATAAGGGGAAAACTTGGGTATCTAGGTGGGTGGACGTGTACTAATATGTTAGGGAATCCGTGTGATTTAGCCTTAGTTTCACATAGAAATATTGACACTTAAAACTCTAAATAAAAAATGATGATGATTATTGGGGACCACTAGGTTATGGGAATGCTCCCTAGTAGTGGTTCATGCACGAGAAATTTTTTTTGATGGTTACTCTCACAGAGATACGAGGTACCTAAGACCCACAACTTGCTAGGGACTAGGGGTTATTTTCTATTGCTTATGTTCATTATATTCTTTGTACTCCCCATCTTCATATGGTATATTTGTCTGAAAAATTCAGTATAATTGGAATCTATTTTTAAAGTGTTTATTCTTTAAATTATCACACTTGAAAACTTATTTTTTTTGTTTCATAATATACAAATTGTAACTAGAAATTACATGTTTTTGAAAAATTGCATGCTTTTCGTCTTTTAATGTTTATCGCATGGAATCTATTTTTGGTGGTATCCTACTAGGATTTATATCACTCCCTATGTACACCAATGGGTGTAAGTAGTCTTGGCTATTTTGTTGTTGTAGGTTTGGGAACAACTTCTATGGCAATAGTTGAGGTTTTTACCAGTCGTTCATGATGTAGTGTTGTGGAGATGGCTTGAGGGGGTGCCTCTTAACATGAGGAGGTTTTTTGGATTGCATTATTTGGTTTCATAACATTATAATGCTCTTTAATCATAGTTTTAACATATGTAATTCAATTTTTAAATTTTTAACAAGATAGTTTTATTGGAAAAATCCAGATTTGTTTTATTGAGTTTGTTTGTTTTTAATATTTATCAACTCAGGTAAATCATTCCCAAACATCATGTTATGATACCAGGGATCTTATTCTTGCCCTTGGGGATTGTGAACACACTTGGGGACTTGTTATGGGCTTAGTCGGGTGTCCGTTTTGATGGTGACCAGATTCGGTTTGTGACTTTATGAAAACCAACTATATCTACAAAAGTTAAAATTCACATAATAAGGAAAATATAAAATCTTACATAAGATTATATAATTAAATAAATTTTAATTTCCCCCAACATATCCCAAATTCAAACATATGAAAATTAAATAATGATTCATGTATCAAACATGTATATCCCCCATAAAATTAGTATTTTATTTCTAGCATATTCAATATGATTAAGGTCATTGCATCAAATCAAAGGGGAATTAAATGCTTATATCCTTGCCAATATCCCTTCCTACATCAGATTCTAAGATCAAATAACACTATTTCCCTACTAAATCCATGTATCATAACCAGTTCCAAATTTTGATACCCATCCAAACACTCATTTACAACTCTAATATTATTATTTCAGGACCCATCTCCATTGGGATCCCCTCATTGGCATACAATTAAAATTACAGAGTAACCCTTGAAGCCCGCCTCCAATAGGCTGCAGATTCGATACAAGAAACAAGGGTTTAATCACTCATTAATGGGGGAATCAGGCTTATAATTTTGAGAATATATATAAAAACAACTAATTATATCTATATAATATAAAATAAATCCCAACCTATAATGAATTCAAATTCTATACATAAACGTGGCCTCTAAAGTAAAATATTTAGAATAAAATAATATGGAATAAAAAACAACACTAATCACAAATTCCTCTTTCTTATATAGTATATAATGGTCACTAATTACTTCATGGGAACAATAAAAATAGATTTATATATATATATATATATGGATGAAGATACATGTATAATCAACAATATCCACCCCAAAAATAGCCATGAACATGTGAAAAAAGTAGAATAATATGTCAATGAAGAAATAAAAAACCCAATGTGCCCCAATTCCACATAACTATCACCTATCCTCACAATATAATTATAATTAAATCTTTTATACAAGTATAATATCATAGTATGAAAACAATATATTTCAAGAAAGTACCCCAAAACCACTTCTCCACTAATTTGGACACTCTCATTCCCCAAAAACATGTATCACGTTCCTAATAATTTTCATATCAACATATCTATATATCTATATTACACATTATAACCATAAAAATTTATCCATAGGCACATAAAACCATTAAAAAAGCACATACCATAACAATCATTATAGGTTATCATGAACAATGTGTACATGAAACCATTTTCCTCTTTATTCTTTGCAAATCACCCCACCATGTAACCACATCACAACCACAATCAATTTCAGCCAAAATATATAGACTATAACCACTATATTATATATATATATATACGTATGTACGATATTCGTCATATTCAATATTACCTCTGATTGGATGGAAGTGAATAAGGAGAAATTAGTTATACATTCCCTATATAACCATGATATTGGAGAAAACATATAGAACCCCAAAAAATTGGCATTGAAAAGGTTATCCAACTTTGGAGGTGGTGTGTGATAAATATCTCTAAAATATATGAGTTTTAATAGTTATTCACAATCCCATATTATGTGACCACCCCAAATAGATACTACTATAACACACAACATACACTACATAAAAACTAACACCTGATAAAAAACACTGCCAATGGTATGAAACAAACCATCTCCACTTATTCTAAAAATAAAAAAAAATCACTAACTTCAAATTTCATTCATCATTATAGTTTATATAATTACCACTACTATCCCCATTTCATTTTTATATCCATATAAAATTTCAAAAAATTAATTAATGCACTTTTTTTCTTAAAGATATTCATGATTAATTCTTCACAATTATTATAGCCTTTAACATTTTTTAGTCACAATATTTGTAGCCATAATTTTTAATCATTCAATATCCTATTTATTATTAATTCTAACCCCTATCCACCACCAATTTCATTTATTCTAACCTCATTGCATGCCACCATTATGACAAACCCAGAAAAAAATATCATTATATTACATTATTTCCATAATTTAATCAGTACATCTCACAAATAATCATAAAATCCGATGAATGTATGGTTTAGTTTCTTTGAATATTGTCTATATAAGGGAAATATTTTACCATACATGTGAATGTATATCCATAATTGAGCCATAATAAACTCCCATATAGGTTACTAAAATTTTATTCTTATATAAATAACATGGAGAGTAGAAACAAAAGAAAGGGGGTGAGATCAAATGATAATTATTGGGAGAAACTCATCAAAATTTCATCATGTTTTTGACCATAAATAAATGAGACAACAATATTAAGGGAAGTATAAATTATTAATAAGGACATCGAATAATATTATTTTGCAATAAGTTATAGTAGAAAAACATGTAATCTCATATGAAAAAACATATACCATTGAAAAATAATATGGAAACATGAGATAATAAACATAATCCATGGGGAAATTGCATAGTCATATTATGTAAAGATGTTGGAAAACATAATATGGAAGAATAACACAAAAAAATCATCGGAAATTATTACATAATGGTATAGGTATCAAATTCCAATGACCCATTACATGGTGGCTCATGAATTACTTCTCAAGATATATTTTGAGTCAAGAATTATAACTCACAATCAATTTGTGACTTCAGTATCAGAACTCATTGTCCATTATTAACTAAGGTATTACAACTCCTGTTTCATTAATGTCTCAAGTATTGCATCACACATACTATTATTGGCCCATGTATTAGAACTCAATGTCCATTTTTATATGATGAGATATAAATAAAATAATTGATGCATTTTAGGGTGATATATGGGGCACCCCTTCATCATCCATACATATTTTTTTCAATTTTAAATCAATCATTCATAAAATAATAATGATCCCAATGAAATATAATGGGTTTCAAAGAATTTATAGATGGTATTAATAAAATTAACTTTAATAAATTAAATGGTTGATATAATAAATTAAATCACATTAAAAGGGTATTTCATATGAAAATTTTTAGGGTAGATCATGAAAAATAATTTCTATATAAATTTATCATTGAGAGTTAGATAGGAAAATGATACTAAAATCAAAAAAGGATTTTTAGGAAAAAAATGAAAACATTGGTGTATGTGATGATTTTAGGGGTCACTTTGAAAAGTCACTTTTAGAAAGGCTATTTTAGTAAATATAAAATATGGGATTTTAAAAATTAATATTTGGAAATAAATTTGAATAATTAATCCTCAAAAAATAAATGTTAGTTTCAAAATTGTTATATGAAAAAATTTAAAAACATAATATTTTTAAAATGTATCTTCAATAAAGGATCTTTGAAAAATACATAAAATTTTCAAAATGATGAAGTTGAAAATTTATATAAAATATAATATTCAAAATATAAATAAAAAAAAATCTTTTAAAAGAAATAAATGTTGGAATAAATAAATTTTGAGTGTAAGACAAAACATTTTATTTAAAAGGACATAAAACAATTTATTAATATTTTGAAATATCTTTTTTGAAAACACACATAATAAAAAGAGTAAAAAACATAATTTGGAAGATATGATATAGGAATTATATATATCAGATTAGATAACATATAATTAGGTTTCAAATTAAAAATTATAATAATGGAGAGAAAGTAAAATCTGAATAAGTAGGGGAAACATTAGTTAAAGGGCATGATAATTACTCTAAAAACTGATACACTATTTGAGGAATAAATTAGTCAAGGTAAAATATTTTTATTAAAAAAATAAAATATAGAGGAATATAAAGTACCATTAATTAAAAACATATTTTTTAATCAGACAAACATAAAAGAAATATTATCTAGAATAATCATTCTAACTCAATGAAAGGTTTTGAGTTAACAAACACCCTAACAACCTCAGTATCTTTTGAATGAAAATTTAATTAAATAAGGAAAATGATATGAATTTTTGAACCCTTCTAATTACTTCAATATGGTAAAATAAATCAAATATGATGTAATAACACCATATCTAATATATCATGATGAACAAAATGAATTATTTCTTATGAAATTAAATTTGAGACAAATAATCCCTTACCTGCTTTCCAAAATTCTACTAAGGCCCTAAAATATCTTGTAGAATGAAAATATATGTATTAATAACCTATTTCAAAACCTTATTATTATTTTCAACCATTCTTAAAGATAATTTATGATAGTTATTTATTATATATATTCAATACTGAATGCGAGTAATCATGATCGTTTTGATGTAGTTTCATAATAATGATGTTGTTCATAGTTTTTATTCCAAATTTCATCA
The DNA here is from genome assembly GCA_963277665.1 of Viscum album. NCBI lineage: Eukaryota > Viridiplantae > Streptophyta > Magnoliopsida > Santalales > Viscaceae > Viscum > Viscum album. The sequence goes on along the minus strand of OY728159.1, from coordinate 1,675,317,630 downwards.
TTATCAAATCATAAAATGTACTAAAAATGAAATTTTATTACTATTTATAATTTTATAATTTTATTATATTGGTTTATTTTGTTATTATCCTTAAATAAGAATGTGATTATTAGAATGTCTTAGCTTTTTTTAAAGAACAGATGCTGTTTTCATAATTAAGGAGTTAAATATTAATTTTACCATTAATGAACCAACATAAAATAATTATTTACGTATTTAATTAATTTATTATCTATATTTAATTTTTCAATGTCATCCATGGTTTGATCTTATATCATTGTTAGTTTAGGTGGTTAGACTTACCTAAACACAAACACACCCTAATTAATAGATGAGTCTAGCTATACAAGTTGTTTATTTTGGAATAACATAAATATTAATGAAGATTAATGAAAATATTTATAATTTTTTAATTTTTTAAATCACATTTTAAGATATTTTAATAAATAATAAAGAAACTAAATTATAAATTATATATGTTACTTCATGGAGGTGATAGTCCGCACAACACATGAATTCCATTTTTGATATTGTTAATGGAAATGGCTAAAGGTGGTTAATTATTTTTCAAAAAATATATAAAAAATCATTATAATATAATTATTTATTTGATTATAAATTATTGAAAAAAAATTGAAATCTATTTCAATAAAATAAATAACATTTGGGAAATTTTAGTACTCACGTTGAGAATTTTGAGTTTCCCTTACAAGATTCATTATAATGGGAGGGATGATGCCAATATATTTTGACCAAATATTATATAAATTGGAATATTATTTTATGGGATGAAAAAGGGTAGATTTTAAATTTGATTCGGAAATTTTTGTGTGTTACTACATGGGTGGGGAGAGACGCCTTTTTATAAGATGTGATAATGGTATTTCATTAAATATTTCAACTTAATATAAATAGAGAACATGTTTCAGAAGTTACGCAGACAAAAAAATATAAAATATTGGACTGATGATATGTTTTTTTAGAGAAACCTCAATCACTCAGTGAAAAACAATTTTTAATAGGTTTCTCTATTTACAGCTTTGGTTAATCATTTTTACCCCTTTTGCATTACGACGGTAACTAGTTTTTAAATAACTATTTCATGTTATATTTCTAAATATAAAATATAATATCTAACATAATTTGGAAATATTAATTAAAAACCAAAAAAAACATTTTATTTAAAAAAATTCCATTTGTTTGAAATTATAATTTTACCATTAGTGCATGCAATGTGTAAAAACAAGTTTTTTAAAAAGGAGTATTTTTAATCATAAAATTTATGTGAAGGATTAAATTATTATTTTTTATTTTATTTATATAAATTGGTTTATCATAAGAAGAATAATTTTATAAATCATTTAAAGAAATCTAGAATAGAATTTTTCCGAAATAATGTTTAATTAAATGAAAATACAAAAACAATTTATTTTATTCGAAAATATCATTCAAGTTAATAAAATTTAAAAATAGGTTTTGTAAATTTATAATATAGTTTAAAATATATTTTTTTACTCCTCAAATACATATTTTAGTATGAAAAACGTTTTATAAATTTTTATGTTTTACTTCTTGATATAATCTTAAACACTCTTATTATATGGAAAACTCTATTTATCACTTTCCACCTAAAAATCAATTATTTCGGAAAAATCCAAAAAAATCATCCTAAGATAATTTCTAAATAATTAATTAAAAAATGAAGCTCATTTTGAAAAATAAAAAATAATTAAATTATTAATTTACTATTTAAATGAAAATAAAATATATAAAGAAAGAATATTATATTTAAAAAAATCGCTTTTAACAACATTAAGTGTCATTAATAATATATTCAATGCCTTAATAATTGATTATTATTCTTATTTATTATAGGGTTTATTAGTATTAAATTTTGTAAATTATAAATATGTCATGGAGTTATTAGTTCAGTTTTTCTAGTGGAGGAAACTGCAAATAATAAGATTAATTTTGAAAAAATAGTTTCTTGAATCTCATGGAGTTACATTCTCCCCTATAAATAAATTATTTTCACATAATTTTAATTATCACCTATAAGTGAAAAAAAAGAAGGTATATAAGAGATAGACATGACAAACAATATAATTTATACAGTGATATCAAAGAACATGTGACAAATATATATTTTCCCAAGATTAAGTAAATCACATGTTGAGTTTTCATATAACAATTTCAGAGAAAAATACATCATGATTAGGTATCACACCCCCTGAAATAGAATTATTTTACCAAGAGATCTCGTAATCATAATTTCACTAATATATGTTTATAGGTTGTTTGGAAATATAAAATATTATTTCCCTTTTTTTCAATTACTATGGATTAAATTTGGATATGGCCAATACATTTCAAAAATCACATCAAATTTATATAAGGGAGGGATAAAAATATTTTCATGAATCATATTACATTTACATAAATAAGGAATAAAATAATAATATAATTTTTTAATTACTAATATAAAATTGCTTTAATTGTGGTGAGATGGGTTTTTATGATAATACCCTCCCAAAGAATGATCTGGATAATGGAAAACAAATAGATTTTAAACCAAAAGGTGGAGTGAGATCCTTTGCGACTACGTTAGTAGTTGTCGGGCCATCCAATGAAGTGGTATCAATTATTTTGTTTTTTGAATCAAATTTTTCTAATGACTTTTATCATACGGGGTATACACATTCCATTATTTCTGATAAATATTCTTGTAAATTGGAAATTTAACCTCAACAAATGAGATTAGAACATATGGTTAAAACACGAGGGTAAATATTGAAAAAAATGGAATTTTAAGAATCTTCTTGTTGTTGTATGTGGAAATACATTACCTATATACCTTTTTTTACCTTTAGTAGAGTTTGATGTCATTCTTGGTATGTATTTGATTTTTATTTATAATGTTGAGATTAATTGTAGAGATAAAGAATATATTTTTTTATAAAGATTTTTAGTTTTTATACAAGAATTAACGTAAAAACTGATAACTTATTAGAAAGATGAGGAACTAAAAAAATATGGAAATGAAAGTTATCATTTTCATATTGTTCAGAACAGGGGAACTGTTCTGATTAATGATGTAGTAGTTGTAAATGATCACCTAGATGTTTTTTCTAATGAGTTTCATAGTTTAATAATTTATCATGAATTTGAATTTACCATTGAATTAGTTACTGATGATAAGATAATTTCAAAACCCCTTATCGAATGGATCTAGTCGAACTTCATGAATTGAAAAATTAGGAAAAAGTGTTGCTTGATAGAGGATTCATTCATCATTGAACTTCACCATTTGGTGTTCTTATTTTTCTTCTTAAAATAGAAATATGGTTAAATGAGACCTTTTCATTGATTATAGAGATTTGAACGATATTACTATTAATAATATGCATCCTTTTCCGCAAATAAATGACTTTTTTGACCAGCACTAGGTAGCTCAATATTTTTTCAAGCATGATATCTGGGTACCATCAGCTGCAGGTGAAGGATGATGAAATTCCTAAAAACGCATTTCATACTAGATATGGGCATTATGAGGTTGTTGTTATGCCATTTGGTTTGAGAATGCACTTAATGTATTCATGGATATTATAAATATAATATACTGTGAATATTTGGATTCGTTTGTTTTTTATTAATGATATTTAGGTCTTTAAAAAAAATGTGGATCCTGAAAAACATTTAAGGATTGTCTTGAAAACCGTCAAAGAAAAGAAGTTATATGAAAATTTTAGCAAGTGTCATTTTTGGTTGCAATAGATATATTTTATTAGGAACAAGGTAAATAAGGATGGAATATAGTTTATCACAAAAAAGATGGTTGCTAAATTTCCAAGATCTATAAATGTTACATAGATTCTTAGTTTTCTTCTATTAGTAGGTTATTATTGGTGGTTTGTTAAAAAAATTACACAGTTATCTATCTTAAAATCTAAGTTAACATGAAGAAATGTTACATTTTTTTGGATAGACAAATGTAATTTTTGTTTTCAAGAAATGAAAAAGAGATTAGTGAATGCTCAAATTTTTTCAATCCTTTCTAGAAATGGTTAGTTTTTCATCTATAATGATACTTCATTTAAGAGACTTGGTTATTTTATTATTCATAATGATCAGGTAATTTCATATTCTTCATGAAAACTAAAATATCATGAGGTAAATTATCCCACACATGATTTATAATTAGCAGCAATGGTTTTTTTATTTGAAAAATTGGAGTCATAATTTATAAGGAGCTAAATGTTAAATATATATTGACCATAAATGTTTGAAGTATATATTTACTTAGAAGGAATGGAATATGAGGCAGATAAGATGGATTGAACTGATAAAGGATTATGATTACATGATTAATTAAAATCATATATAAAAAAGTGTTTGATTCATTGATTTAATAAAATCATGCATTATTAACCATGTTACGTTTAGAAAAATACCCTTTGATTAATGATTTAATGAAATTGGTATTGGATGTTTTTGGTGTAGGAAATTCAACTATTTTGTTTCAGGTGTCAGTACAGTTGAATCTATTATAAATAATTAAGCAAGAACATTAGGAAGTCCATGAGTTTTAAAAAGACGTATAATTCGTTAAAATGGTATGTTTTCATAAATTAACATTGATAAAGATTATATTTTATGACTTGTAAAGAGATTATGTGTTCTTTATAACTCCCACCTAACAAAATATTTGTTCTGTGGATCTTAGAGTTCTTAATTTTTAGTTCATCCCGGATGTAATAAGATGTAATGAGTCCTTTAAGAGTATTACTGAAGGGATGGTTTGAAAAGAGATATTTAAGATTCTTCCATGAAATTTTTGACTTTTCAATAGGTTAAATAAGATAAAAACTTATCAAATGTTGTGCTTCATCCATTACTAGTTCCAGAGTGGAAATGGGAAAATATATCCATGGAATTCATGGTTGTTTACCAATGAATTATCAAGGTAATAATGTTATTTGGGTTATTGTAGATGAACTAAATAAATCTATTAATTTCCTTAAAATTAAAGATTTTATGACATTGGATCATATTTATCAACTGTACCTCAAAAATATTTTTCGATTACATGAAATTAAACATTCCATTTTATCTGATCAAGATCCTAGGATCAATTTTAAATTTTGGAATGGAATTCATAACTCGTTGAGCATATAAATAAATTCAGCACTTCTTTTCATCCTTAATCAGACGAACAAACTGAGAAAACAATTGAAACATTCGAGGATATGATTCGATCTTGTTAAATAGACTAACAGGGAATTTGGGATCAACATGTTTATTTATTATAAATTTCATATAATAACAATTTTCATTAAATTATACATATAACACCTTTTGAGAATTATATAGGAAGTGGTGTCGAATTATTTTATTTTGGGATGCAGTTGGGGAAAAGAAATTGATGGGGCCAGAATTTGTAGAGGATGTAGCTGAGAAAGTGAGGATGATCCTGCAACACATGAGGATATCGTACAAGCGGAAGAAAATTTATATAGAAAACAGGGGGAATAACTTCTCTTTTGAGGTTCAAGATTATGTTTTTCTTAGAATCTCTACATGGAAAAGTGTTATGCATTTCTGTAAAAAATAAAAGCTAAGTACATGATTCATTAGAACTTATAAAATCCTTGAAAATTTTGGACCATTAACCTGCCGAGTTGATTTACCTCAAATTTTTTCTCTGATACATAATTGTTTTCATGTTTTGATGTTGAGAATGTATGTTCCAGATTCATCACATGTTTTGAGTCTAGAAGTATTTTAATTGAAAAAGAACCTTTCTTTTAAGGCAATGCCTATTTAGATTCTTGATATTATAAAGCAATTATTTTTGAATAAAGTAATCCAATAGGTTATATTTTTATTGATAAACCACATTATTGAAGAAGAAACATGTGAATATGAAAATTCTATGAGGGAAAGGTATTGTCACTTATTAAATAAATGAATAATATTTTTGTGCAGAAAACTTCTAGAAGGTGGGGAGAATAGAACAACCAAGGAACTTATAAATTTTTTTTTATTCTAAAATTTAGTAGTCAAATTCATTATAAATTTATAATTAGATATGTAGTATTTATAAGAATTAAGGAATTGATAATAATAGAATTGTAACGTGACATTAAGAATAGTAACATGACATTTAGGAATAGTAATCTGGCCAACAGAATAGCTACCTCACTTAATAATGTATAAATAATATTTATCCATCTTTTTAGTTAAAATATGATATATATATATATATATATATTATTTTACATGTAAATAATTTTTTAAAATTATAAATTTATTGTTGGTATTTTTTGAGGGTCATAAATATTTAGTTACACATTTTTAATTAATATAATGATTCAAAATATAATATATTTTCATAAAATATAGTCCTAAAGGTATTTTTTTTATTTTTTATGGTTATAAGATAATTTTATGAGACCATGATTTCGTTTTCAAGGTGTTATAAAATCAGTTATAGTTATAATTTTTTTATTTTATGAATAAATTTTCATTTATTTTAAAAATTAATTTTATCATATATAGAAAAATATTTTTAATAAATGGGGTTAATTTTTTAAATCTAAATGTCAATAAATGTTTGTGGTAAATTTTTGTGATTCTTCTGAAATACTTGAATTTTTGTTGAATAGTGAAATAAGATAATATATGAAATCAGCTAAAAACATGAATTATTGAGTCATGGATGATTTTATAGTGAGGTAAGAACCCTTAGTTTAAACTATAATGCACTAATTACTATATTTATTCACAATCACCAATATTATTTTTGTCTTGAGAAAAATAATAAATTAATGGAAAACCCCTTCTCTTCTACTATAAATACAACCCCTCACCCCCTCTTCTCCTCACACCTCTCAATATTTGAGACATGTCTAATTTATACCCAATACACTTCCATAAATTATTACCTATGTACAAGTCCTTCTGATCTCACCATAATTCTAAAACTAAAGGGCTTAATGAGGTTCTCAAGGAAGATAATTCAGGAGGTAAAAATCCTCTTTCATTTCCTTTAGTTTTTCTTTTCAATTCCTTTTATTTTCATGTACTATCTTTTCCTCCCCTTATCTAAGAGTAATTAAAACACAATTATATTAAATATAATTTAATTTAATTAATTTTATGGAAAATATCATCATCATACTTCTTGTCCCCTCTATGTTATTCTAAAAATAAAAAACATCGTCTGTGATGTGTCAAATGACGAACATTATGAATGACGTGTTTTCAATTTCCATTAAATCCTTTATCTCTAATCATAAAAAAACATTAAATTTTAAAACATACTTAATATTGAATAATATATACTCATTTATGTTCTGGAATTAACATATATACATAATTTAAAATTATACAATAAAACTAATTTTTGATTATCGAAGTACCGCAAAAATGATCTAAATGAATATCATTAATGTTTTATCTAATTATTAGTCATCATATTTGAAAATATATAATTTTGGTATCATTTAATATTCTATATACATATCAATACAATTTCATTCTACTTATATAGTTTCTATTCCATTCGATAAGAAATTCTTTTACGAACCGACTATGGAAACCATGTAAAGAACACACCAAAAATAATAGAAATTACATAATGTTTTTAATAAATGTGTGGAATGAGGTTATAAAATGATCTTTGAAGGTGTTATAAATATAAATATGTTTCTATAAAATATTAATAACACTCTTTTTACAATTATACATGAGTTTTAAACACAATTAATATAAGACTAACCATAGGTAAGGGAATTCTTAACCCAATTTTCATTCTTTGGGTTAACCTTCTACTTCATTGATATTGTCATACTACTATTATCTTTTATTTGAACATTTAATATATTATGTTATATTATGTTTATTTACAATGAGTATACCTATTAAATTCATTTTATAATTCTCACTTTAGTGGTATGTTATATGTAAGGGAATCCTCTTTAAAAATACTCGTTTAAATTAGAATTTTTAAAAAATTAAAAATGATTGTTCTTTTTTAAAAGAATTAATGTTTTATGATTTTTTATGGTTATTTGGAATTGTTTAGTATGGTTTTTGGGGCCTATATATCCCTTTAATTCATTAGATATGTTTTATTTTTAGTTTGGTTGTTTGGTTACTCCAAGTGAAGCTGTGATGGTTACATCATATGGTAGTTGTAAGTATTACATTTTACAGTAGGTGTGAGGGTTACAAATAATAAGGTAGTCATGAGGGTTACAATATTAATTAAATAATTCCCTAATTAACCAATATGGATTATTTATGTTTTTTACATTTTTATGGAAATCTCTTGTTTCCCAAAGTATGAAAATGATACATTATGGGTGAGAAGTGTGTATTTATGAAAATGTTTTCATATATTTATAAGAATTCCTGGAATAATGTTTTCTATCTTCTTTTATATCACATACTAAGAATTTGGTTCCCATCCCAAGTATTAAAATGATTTTCACTGGGTTTATGGATGGTTTATAGAAATGTAGAATCGAAGATGAATATTGTGATGAATTTTTATGAAATGATTTCATGTTTTATTTTTAACATTAATATTATAAAAAAATTGATATTGTTTTAGTTTTTCACACATTCTATAGTACTTGTTTGATATTTATGAATTATTTCCTAACATTATAAAAATATGAACTGAAAAGTTATTTGGTAAAGTGAAAGGTGATTTAAAAAGTATTTTACTAGATTTTGGAACATTAAAGGACATTTCCTTATAAGAATAACCTTTTAGAAAACATAAAATGCAAGAGAAGATGTTATCTGTGTGGAAAACAAGGTTATAGAGTGAAATATTGTCATGGAGTTTAATGTATTATATGTGGGGAAAATGGGAATTATCCAAATCAATTCCATGACCTAAGAATTACCTTTAAGACAATGTAAGTACCTATTCAATTTCAATCATTGGGGAAGAAATATTGAAGTATTTATTTATTGTGATTCATGGATTATGATGCATAAGTACATTACCAATGGTATTTGGGTTGATAGGATGATGAAACATTTTAGGGTAATGATATTTTTAGAAGCATATACCACTTATTATAATATTAATTTATGATTTATGGATTCTATCATGGTTTTATAAATTTATGTTTGATCACAAGTTAAAAGTCTTAGACACCCCACTTGGGTTTTTTTGTGATGGGATTTTATCAATATTAAAAATATTTTAGGGGATTGTTTTAAAAAAAAACCTTTTTTTCTATATGATTTAGTGAAAATGTGTTTGAGGATTAATGACTTTAATTTTTTTTGGTAAATATGATTAAAAGTTTGGGAATCTTTATTTTTTTTCTTATATTTGAGGTTGATTTATTCATGGTTTTTAGTTGATCACCATACAAAGTCATCACACTTTTCTACTATTAAAGATGACTTCTCTCTAGATAATATTTCTACAAAACTCATCAACAATGTATTAAGGTTTCATGGGGTACCAAATTCAAGTGTATCTAATCGATATATGAAATTTACCATGATGTATTTTTTTCATCTTTGGTGATACATTGATATAGTGTTGAGTTTCAGCACTGTGTTTCATCCTTAGGCAGTTGGTTAGTTTGAGATAACAATTAAAACTCTAGAGGATATGATAATATCTTGTTATATGGATATCAAAGGATATTGGGAACAACACCTGTGACATGTTTTGTTTTTTCTGCAATAGTATATTTCACTCTAGAATTTATAAGAATCATTTTGAATCCCTTTATTGAAATATGTAGGGAACTCCAATGTACCAGAATGAAGTTATTGAATGAAATCTAATGGGACATGATAAAGATGATGAGATGGAAGAGAAGGTGACATACAATCAGTATTATGTAAGGAAATCACAATGTTGATAGAAATATTATTAAAATTATCATTGAGGTGATCTAGAATTTTTAGTTTGTGGGAAGGTCTCTCGATTAATTTATCCATGTAAGAATAAAGGTAAAACTAAGCCCTCGGTATATCAGTCACTTTCAAATACTTGAACATATTAGGAAAAAATATTATCGTTGGTATCATCTATAAAATCCTTCTCTGGTTCATGACGTGTTCCATGTATCTCTATCGAGGATGTACATACCTGATCCATCACATGTACTAAACTTAATTGTCTTATCACTGAAGCATGATCTTTCTTGTATAGAATAATTGGTGGAGATTCTGGATCATAAAAATAATGTTCAATGAAAAAATTCCACTCAATTTTTCAATTTATTTTGGTGGAACCACTAACTTATGGATGTTATGTGAGAACATGATGATCTGATGAGGAAAAATCACCCTCAGTTTTTGTTATGAATGTTACTAATTTTGAGGGAGAAATTAGTTTTAATGGGGGTAGAATGTAACACCCTAAGATTTTATGAAAATAGAAAATTTAAGTGAATTTAATATTTTTGATAGTGTGAATTGACTGAAATAACATGTTTAACTTACATTAGACACCATACCGTGTTTATCTTTGGATACATGCAATATTGTGTTTCTCATGTCTTACACGCAACACTGAGTTTAAACAAAACGTGACATAATATTGAAATATTATAATTAAACATGATTGTTATCGACTAGTAATTGGAATAGTAATTATAAATAGAAAGAAATAAATTATGAACATTTATTATTTAAACATATATGTAAAATTAACTCCTTGGTTAAAATTAATTGTAAATGAAAAAATATGATTTCAAAATAAAGAAAATATTTTTTTGGAAAACAATTTCTACACACATAAAGGTGTTTCACCTCAATAAATTAGAAAATCATTGAATGAATTGAATAAATCGTATATATAATATATTTAAGTAAATGTTTAATTATTTGATTCGAATGTCTGTACATTATATATATGAATTCCTTTATTTTAAGAATCACAAATACTTTCTTAAAACATTATTTTAATAACTTTATATGTCTTAAGTATTTTATAATTTTTTTATAGAAAACAATTATTTTTATCAAACATTGAAATAGTTCATATCTAAATGAATATAAAATTTAAATACATAAGTCCAATCCATCATAATAATTAAGGTCTAATCCATAAAATTGATGATATTCTAGTCCATCAGATTGATAATATTTTGTTCTATCAAATTGAAAATAATTAGTTTTTCGTTATGACCATATCTAGTCTATTAGAGTGATGGTATCTAGTATATTCATATAATGATATAATATCTACTGGTGTGAAGATATTTAGTTAATTATGGTGAAAAATATATATTCAATAGATGTTAACAATATTAGTATATCAGTGCAATTATATATAGTTTTTTGGAGTGACAATTTTTTTCTATCAGACTAATAAATTTTACCATTGAAATAATAATGTTTATAAGAAAATTGTTTTAAATGTTTCTACCAGAATAAATACTTTTATAATCACATTTTAATGGTGCTACCAAATGACATTGAATGAAGATATAATTTTTTTGATATGTCAACTGAAGAACATTCGAGGATGTTGAAACCAACTATGAGATTCATAAAAAATATGACAACTAGAGGGATGAATATAGATATAAGTACAATTTAGGAGCTTGGGGATGATTCATTTAAAACTCAACACATATAAATATTTTTCTACCTCAATATCTTGTTCGTAAAATTTTTAATATCTTAGAGATTTTTTGTCTAAGGAACACATCGTGAGGATTGTAAATTCCTTGAATATTTTTTCTTTTGTAATCCCTTATTCTGATATGAGTTTAGATCGAAGGATTATATAGATTGGGATACATTTCATACCGATTAGGATAATTAAGGTATTCCTGGGTATTAAAGTACAATTAGGATATCTTTCATTATATTGAAGGATTGAGTGTTGTGAAAAGATAAAAATTAAAGTATGTTGAGAACCAAGTATATCCTAAGTTAGGATTTTTGAATTCATTAACTATTAATTTTAAATATTAAAATCTTTTTATAGAGAATTGTGTAAGTCATTCTTACTTTATTATATGATTTGTATTTACTTATTTTAATAAGGTTTTATTTCACTAGGAATTTATATTAGAGCATTTGTTTTTACTACACTTTTATAGTATCAGTTTCATAAAACATCTTGTAATCTGAATTATCTAATTAGATTTATGAGACAACTTCTAAGTATGATTAATTTAATATGACAATTGGATTATTTTTGCGTCTTATCACAATAAAAAGTGAGTTTTTAGTTTTATGTTAATTTAAATTTTAAATGTAAATTCACACACTCTTATAGCCATCATATACTCATATGATCCAACAATTGGTATTATAGAAGGTTCTACTACATTATATTCTATGTATTTACCTTTTTATACTTCTATAATTTTTAATGTTTTTTAACTTTTATTATAAACAATTTGTTTACAAAATGTATTATATAATCATGTAAAATTTTGGAAGAGTTCTTGTATTTATAAGTTGGAAGGTTGAAACATTTTTACTCTTAGAAAAATGAATCCTACCAGACCACCAATATTTGATGGTGCTAAATATGAGTATTGAAGAGATAGAATGACAATGTTTGTTATTAATACAGGTGTTGAAATTTTTTTTAAGATGACTGGTAATTAAAATTTTATTTACCGGGAATTTTTACCTATTCAAATAAATTAAGGTTGTAACATTTAATGAATTATAGAGTATAGGATATTATGTTGTGTTCTATCTCATAAAATATTTTCAATTAGATTTAATCTTGTAAAACCATGAATAGTATTTTGATGAATTTGAAGGTAACCCAATTTGGAAATTCTAAGGTTGTCGAAACATGAAGAGATATTATTCATTCTTATTATCAAGATTTATATTTCCCAATATTGAAAATATTAAAAATGTGAACCAAATATTAATGTTTATGGTATAAATTTTACAATATCATAGATAGAGAAATTTTACTGATGAAATTTTAGTTGAGAAGATTGTTGAGAAAATTATTGACAATGGAAATCTAATAGAACTGATTTTTATTATACTAGATTGATTACACCGGTGTCATTTAGTGATCTTATTATAAATATTATGTAATATGAAGGGAGATTGAAAATAGATATTAAAAAGAAGAAAATTAAGAATATAGGAGTATATTTTCCTAAAACATAAAATATTTATAATAGTGTAAATTCTACTGAAATGTTTTCAATGTATTATAAAAAGAATAAAAGTATATTTGATTCAAACATTAGTTACATAGAATAGACTAGAAATGAACTATCAAATCATGAAAATAAAATGAAAAATATAGTTAGAAATAAGGATTTCAAATATTTATATAATAATCATCATAAGTAAAAAGATATGATAAGGGTTCTTTAAAAGTAAAATGTTATGACTGCAAGAAGGCATGTCATATAAGACTGGGAAATACAAAGTTAAAAAGAAAAGACAAAATGGACATGAATTCAGAAAGGAATTATAAGAATAATTACAGGAACAAAATAAAAGAGTGTAAAATCATTGGATACCTAGAGTTCTAGTGGTAGAGATATTTCTTATGAGAATTAATTAAATAATTATTTTTAGTCCAAAATAAAATTGTATCAATAAAATACTCTGAACATCAATAATTAATTCATGGAAAATCAAAATTATTATCCTCTTTGAAATAAAACATTAAATGATAATTACCCCTATATTATTATTGAGGATAATAATTTTACATATTATAAAGAATAATGTAATTCATTTGAAGAAAAAAAATCTTTACCAATTATTGAAGTGGTTTCTAGATTTTCTAAATTACTAGAAAATAATAATTGTACAATTGAAAAAAAACATGATATTTCTTAAAAACACATATTAAAGAGAATTCAAGAATTTATTATTTAACTACATAAATATGAGAACATTTAATATATCTAGTTAAAAATAATTTTGATAAACATGATCTTCCCAAGAATTAGAGAAATCTAATTTTATAAAAATTCCTTTAACAAAAGATATAGGAAATACATATTTCATATACAAAAAATTCGAAGGATAATAATTCAGTTATGAAAAAAAAATTCTACGATATATTTTCTGAAAATGATTATTAAAAAATTTACCAGTATTAAAGAAAATTTCAATATGTTTTACAGTAAAATTATACCTCATTGAGATATATCTATAATTTCTTATTCTAATAGAAAACATTTTTTGAAGACAATTACATTGTCTAAAATATTACTCCACATTGAAATAAATGACAAAGAGGTGGTTACTGGAAGAATAAATTTTCTTAAAATGAAATAAAATCATTAGGTTTTCAAAAGTAGTTTTTTAAAAGAATTTACATTTTCTCAAAATTTTAATTTTGTAAAAATGGGTATTTCAAAAAATTTACTTTCTAATACTACCAGAGCTAAGAAAATGTGGGTTTAGAAAACACTACATTCTTTTAAATAGGTTATAAAATGCATCAAAAAGAAAATTTGGTACATGGATAGTGGTTTATCCAAAAATATAACTGAAAATAAGGATTTCTACAAGATGATTATAAAAATAAATGGTTGAAAAGTTACCATTAGTGACATTGTTCAATGGGAAATCATCAAAATCTATAACATTAATGTAATTGGTAAATGTTTGATTTAAAATGTTTTATTTTTTGTACGTATTAAGATAAAAATTATTAGAATAAGTAAATTATGTGAGGATGGATATCTTATAAACTTCAGGAATGAGAAATGTACCATCTATTGTTCTAAAGATGAGTTTATTCATTCTACCAATTGGTATGAGAATGGTTAGATACTAAATAAAAAATATCATTGGAGCTAGGACATACCTTTAATTATTGAAATTGAATGTCATTATTGGATATGGAATAGAACATTGGGACAATGTAATGTCATAAATTTAGATAATTTCTCTAATAAAGGAATAGTTAAAGAACTACTAGAACATAATTTTGATGCTTAAAAAGTCTGTGATCCATTTAAATTTTGAATGCAACATAAGAAAAGTTATAAATATATCTGTGATGTTGCAAAAAATAATGATTTAAAATTAGTTCTCAAGTAATTTGTTTGTTCTACCCAAACTAGATGTTTTAGTGTAAAATAATATGTATATGTTTTATTTTATGATTAGACTAGATATACTTGGGTCTTTTTTCATGCATGGAAGGCTGAAGCCATTTATTTTTGAAAACTTTTATAGATCGAGTTTAAAATGATAAAAACCTATCCAAGATAAATATTCATAGTGATCATGGTGGAGGTGTTTTAAATTTAAATTTTGAAACATTTTATGCAAAAAATATATAATATATAACTTTTTTAAACCTATAACTCCCTAGAAAAATGTTATAGTCAAAAGAAAAAATAGAATTCTTCATGATATTACTAACACATGTTGAGTGATTAATTAGTTGCAAAATTTTTTGGGACTAAGTATTTAGTACACCCTATTATACTATAAAATTTGTTTTAATATAAATTGTTATTAAAAAAATCTTCATGATTTTTGGACTAGAAGGAATCCAGAACATTCATACTTCAAGGTTTTTGGGTAGAATGTATTCATTGTGAATACTGAATTTTACTTATATAAGTTTTAACTAAAATATGACGGAGGAGTAATTTTTGGTTATTCATTATCTAGTAAGGTGTATAAATTTTTTTCATAAAAAACATGCACTATGAAGAAAAAATTATATGTTAAATTTGGTGAAATTTACTCTTTTGATTGAAAACAACCTCAACCTATATCTTCATATTTTATTTATAAAACTGATTTTCAACCAATTTTGGAAATTTATTTTCATGAGAAAACAACCAAAAAATATTTTTATGATGTTTGGACACATGAATAACATTAATATGTTGTTGAAAAATAGTGTTCTGTAATCCCATGAAATAAGTTGTTTCTTAGGAATCATCATTGTGGAAATATCCTAGGTGGTGTAGATCAACTAGTTTGAACAATAAGTTCATTGGTAAATGACATTGAATATTTTTCAATTTTATCACAATTTAAACCAAATACCATTTATGAGGCATTTTGTAATGAATAATGGACAAAATCCATGCTAGATGATGTCAATGTTTTTCAAAGGATTCGAGTATGGATTTTGGTTGAATGACCGAATGATAGTTATATAATTGGATTAAAATGGGTTTTCCAGATTAAGCATGATGAAAATGGAATTATAGTTAGAAATAAATATGGACTTGTTTCCAAATGAGATAATCAGTAAGAGGGAATATATTATGAATAAATTTATCCTACAATAGAAATACATGAAAATATTTGTTTACATCATGTATATGAAGAATTTCATAATTTCAAACAATTTAAAATGGACGTGAAGACTGTATTTTTAAAAGGATATGTACAAGAAGAAGCTTGTGTTGAATATCCCATTGTATTGAAAAAACATCTTGAACATGTTTTTAAACATAATAAGTCACTTTACTATCTTAAATAAGCCCCTAAATCAATGTATGATCAGTTAACATAATTTTGGTAAAAAACACTTTAATGGGGTGGCCGGTCCATCTTTTTTGTAAAATAAGTTTCTTAAAACATCATAATTATTTATATATATATCGATGAAATTATTTTTGGTTGAACTCAAAAATCAATAATAGATTATTTTTTGGATCCTATAATGTATGATTATGAAATGTGAATTGTTGGATAACTTACAGTTTTTATAGGTTTTAAAATTTCATAAAAACAAAAAGGAGATTTTGTATCATGACATAAGTAAATAAAATATATTCTCATGAAATATTTTAATAAAAATACTAAAAGTATTAGTACTCCTATCAGATCCTCATATACTTCAGATATTGTTTAATATGGGAAACTAGTTGATAAAAAGATCATTAGAGGAATGATTAAAAGATTACATTATGAACACCTAGTTATATATATTTAATATTTTATGTACTCTTATGTTGAAGATATCAATAAAATATTAAAAAGTCACATATTAATGATGTTAAATTAATTTTTCATTATATTATGGGAATTATAGATTTAGGGTTATTTTTCTCTTCTATAATTGATTTTGTTTTTTTTGGATTCTTACATTAGGGGTTACAAAATGGATAGAAAAAGTACGTCTGGAACATTTCCTTTCTTATCAGAAGATTTAGTGTCTTGGTATTCTTAGAATCAATATTCAGTATCACTTTCCACTACTAAAGCTAAATATGCGGTAGCTAGAGTGGTTGTCCTCATGCTTTGTGGATGAAACACACACTCACAGACTATGGAATGAGTTTTAGTAAGACACAAATATTTTTCAATAACACAACTTCAATTACATTATGTAAAAACCTAGCACATAAATCATACGTAAAGAACATATATAGAAGGATCCATTTCCTTTTGGATTACACAAAAATAATAAGAAATAATTTTTGAATTTATATAATCATATGAATAACTTGAGGATATTTTTACAAAACCTCTTTGTTCCAATAGATATGAATATATTAAACAGAATCTATGGATGATCAATAAAAAATGACCATTCATATCAATTTTTTTAACAGAATCCTTAAATTAATTAACACAATTTCAAATGCTGTGTATATATATATATATTAAATATTTTGTTTTATAAAATTTTTTTCCTAAAAAAATTAATCTCCATAATATTTTTCTTTAAAAATAATATTTAATCTTTCAAAATATTAATGTTTTAAAATTTACATTCCAAATTATTTTTTAAAACATTTTAGACAAAAATTGCCTTTAAAAATGTTTCTTACTATATTTTTTTACTAAAAAAGTTGTCAAACAATATTTTATTAAAAATAATATCGGATGCATTTTCTATTATAAAAAAACGATAACAAGTTAATATACAAACAACCATAGAGAAATATACAATTCAACTATATAATGTATTTTTTATAATTTTTTTGTTTTAATCTTATGCTTTACTATTGGTTTTTTATTATTGTTTACATATTTCTACTATAATAGAATTTTAATTTTTTATAAAATTAATAAGTTTTTATAATCGTAGATTTGTTCATTCTGATAATTATGGTTTCATAGAAAAACATTTAGATTCGTGAATATATTTAAACATTTGAGGATTAATCTCAACTATCATATCATATTAGGGTTTATCTCTAAATAATAATATCTCTAGAATATTAAAGTTAACCTCTAAGATTATATATAATGTAGTGGGTCACCATGCACCGCATCGCTTTTCTCAGAATTATCTTCAATCTCCCAACCTTACTTTTTTTATTCTTAGTCTGATAGTTTGGAATTATTATAATCTAATTCTGTAACTAATATGTACTTATTTAAATTATATTTTGAATGATATCTTATTTGGAATATTTTTCTAAGCAAGTAGTGTTGAGTGTAACAATGATCGATAAATCATGATATGACAAAATAGACTATTTATTTAATGAATTTAAAAAGTTTTAGGGATGGGAAAAATTTTCTATTGATAAAGAGGACTTTGACCGTTGTTATCCTGAAATAGTAAAGGAATCATACTCTTCAATAGAATTCTTTTAGAAATATGATATGGATGTAATTAATCCAATATTAATAGAAAAAAGGAAATATGATTCTTATCCAAAAATGATAAATAATAAACAGAAATCTATGTCTGATGAGGAATTTAAAAAGTTCATGGTGAATAAGACTCAAAAAAATGGTGATCCATATTTCTATCTTAACAACATCAATGATTTATTTTTTAAAACAAAAAACATTATATTAATAAAATATGTTGATAAAAAGTAAATACAAAAGAATATATTTTCTCAATAAATAGTGGTATAAAACATGATAATTGGAGCAGAAAAATATTCTAAAAATATAGCTTTATTAATTTCAACATTGTCATACATTCAATTGGATCTTATTTCTAGTACCTATTTTATTTCTGATCATAAAATTCCAGATCAATTAACACCAACAGAATGAGAATTTTTCAAAACATTAGCTTTTCCTACTATATTTGTGAAGGAAAAGGGTAGAGAATTGGAATTTGAAAATCAAGTTAAAAAATCTTTTCAGAAAAATGGTCATAAATCAAAACATAAGTTTGGAAAGTATAAATTAAGACATTAAAGGATATTAAAACAAGAGATAAAATAAGAAGAATAAGATGATGAAGAAAAAGAATAATAAATATCTTCATAGTCATCATCCTCCTAATCATCCTCAACATATTTTTCAACCTAGTATGAGAATATCATATCCTTGATGTTTCTATGAATGAAAAATCCTTATAAAATAAGAAGTAATTAGTACAAAACTCATATACAAAAATATAAAACAAAGTAGATATTGATAGGGATTTTTTTGTGATAAATATAATGGATGATAACAAAGATAAATAAGAAGAAAATAAATAAATCTGTCCTTCTAGGAATAATATTTCAAACCCTTCTTTATAATCATCTAAACTCCAACCATCGAGGCTATGAGAAGAGTAGATTATATTTTTCATTTATTAAAACCAATTAAATATTCGGTTACAAATATTCTGAACATTGAATCTTGGTGAAATAATATAAAAAATAGTTTGAATGAAAAATCACATGCTTTGAATATTTTGGAATATTTTTTTATTCAAAATGAATATGATATAAAATGTTTCAAATCCATATCAGAGGATCAAATAAGGTGATTTACTAAAATTTTCTGATGGAAATTCATTGATGAAAAATTTAAGGAATTAAAGGAAGTTTCATTTAATATTTGAAAATCCTTTGTGAAATTATCATCAGATGTTTTTGATATATTAAATTTTTTGAAACGATTCAAGAATTTATCTTAGTTAAAAAATAAATAAATTATCAAACTAAAAGAAGAAATTCAAAAAGTGAATGAAGAGAGTGCTATAATATGATCTTTGGAATGGGAATTTCAGAGACATAAGGAAGAAAATAAAAAAAATATAATACTTCATAAAGGGGAGGTAGTTAGTTTAAATTTATAAAATTGAAAGGTTGAGGTCTGAGAGAAACATTATTGAAACTCAAGTCCAAAACTAAAGAGACATAGAAGAACAACAAAGATTTATAGAAGATGGAATCAATAGTTAAGATTATAAACAATAAATAATGAATATTTTCTTTATAAATTCTTAATTTACTTAAATACAAACATTTTTAATGGGTATTTCATTTTTAATTGATTATTTATCATATATCTTTTTTGTGTGTGAATATTTCGTCAAATTTAAATTGTTCAATGTTCTTTATTTATACTTTGGACGAATGTTTATTCAAACATAATTTTTTCTTAGTTCTATTTTCTAAAATTTCTTTAATATATTAATAATACCCATAATATTTTTGAAAATCGAAAAGGGGGAGAATATATTTAGTGTGGGAATATTTTAAAGGGTAGAATTATTTGAAGGGGATAATATATTGAAAAGGGAGAATTATGTTAATGGGAATATATATCAAATAGATATTGTTGAACTAAATAATGTTTTTAAGATAGTGATAGATAATAAGAAAATGAGAGATATTTATTGATAAGAATAATTATTTGATATTTATAAATGAACAAATATTATATATGTTTTTAAAAGTTAGTAGTTTTTCATTTTATGTGTTGTGTTTTGTGATTTTCAAAAAAGAGGGATATTTTTTAGTCAATATTCTACATATTCTACATTTCTTTTCCATTATTTTGAAAATAAAATACACTTTATTCAATTATTATTTTAATAAATATATTTTTCCTAAGTCTTCTATAATTTTTCTGTTGAAAAAAACTTTTTCTATTCAACATAGAAATATTTATTACCTAAACTAATATAAACATTAAATACTTAAGTCTGATCCATCGAACTGACTAAGGTTTAATACATTATACTGATGATATGATGGTATATCAGATTGAATATATTATGGTCCATAATATTTAAAATATTCAATTTATTTGTATGACCATATCCAATATATCATTGTAATGATATCTAATCTACCAGTATGAGGATATCAAATCTATAATTGTGATAATATTTAGTTTATAAGTGTATTGGATATTTAGTCTATCAGTGTGACTAGTGTTAGTCAATTTATGTAATAATATATAGTCTATCAGTGTGATAGAGTTTCATTTATTAGATTAAAAATTTATTTTATTACAATAAAACCGATAAGAATTTGACAGTAAAAACTATTTCTATCATATGAAATAATTTTATAACAATATTGCAATGGTTCTAGCGAATGACAATGGATGAATATATAATTTTATGTGATATTAATTGAAGAAAGTTTGATTCGATTGAAACCAAATTTGAAATTAGTAGAAAATATGACCCTTGGAGGGGTGCCTATAACTTAGAGTTTATTCATGGTTCTTGGAGATGATGCATTCACAACTCAATGCAACCAAATATTTCTCTACAAGAACATATCATTCTTTCACTTCAAAATATTTTAGAGATTTTTTTATAAGGAATATATTGTGAGGATTGTAAATTCATTAATATGTTTTTGACATTGTAATCCAATGTTACAACCTAATTTTTGGGTAAAGTATTTTAGGTGTTTGGAGACTACAGATACTGATCAGGATTCTTGAGGATTCTAGTATAATAGAAGAAAGATATGATACCAATATTTGAATAGAGTTATTTCCTAGTGGGGGAAGACACACTTTATACTAGAAAAAAAACCATGGATATCCTATGTTAGTATTTTTACATCCTTAACTCTCATGGTTAAACAATACAATCCTTTTATAATGCTTCGTGTAAGTCATTATTAATTTATTACAAATTTTTATTTTACATATTAAAATATGTTTTTTATTATGATATAAATTTATATTAGATTTTTTTTTAATATTCTTTTATAATATCATTTTTATTAGATGATTTATTATCTTGATTACATACTATTATTTATTGTATGAATTCTTAGTCTGATTCACTTACTTTGATCATTACATGATTTCTTATATTGATCACTATAAAAATGAGGTTTGGGTTTTATATTAAGTTAATTTTTAAACTAAAATTAACACCATATTATAGACTTAAGAAACTATTACTATCCAACAGAACATTCACCTTATATTTTTTGTAGATAATATATTTGATGAAATATAATTTTATGCAAAAAAATATATTTTTTCTGGAAATGTGTTCCATTTTTTCAAAATTATTTTAAATTAATTGTGGAAAATATAAGAAAATATATTTTATAAAAAAAATTAACTTTTTAACTCATTAATTATAAATTATCTTAGGTTTAATTTTTGATAATTTTCAAAAAATGATAAATTTTTTTATGTATAGTTAAAAACATAGAGTTTTAATAGAAAAAATTCATTTTCATTAAAATTGTTAATAAACTTTTATTATATATTTTATTAGGTATAAATTAAAATCAAATAAATTATATCTATTAATGAAATATATGTTATTTTAACCATTTTAATATTTCATTTTTATATAAAATCCTTGTAAATGTTTGAACACTTTTTCTTTGAAATCCCATATTCTCGCCATGTCCGCATGATACATTTTAAATTAATTTTTTTAATTATATGAGTTTAATTTTTAAAAGTAGATTCCATATGAGGAATCAAAATAATTTATCTTATATAATAATTTCATCAAAAATTTTGACCAAAATGAACAGTGAAAACAGTAAAAATTAATTTTCACTATTTAAGTAAAAATGAGTTAATAGAGAGGTTGAATTTTAAAAATAAGGTTTAAAATTAGATAAAAACATGTATAAAATCTATTTTGTAGCCATATTGAGACCCTATAATGTATATGGATCTATAATAATCCATTTCTACCCCTATGGTTGGTGAAAAACATGGGCACACCTATTTTTTCAAAAATCACCAGTGTGCCGCTAACCTCACTTATAAAAGGCCACCACCGATCCTCTCATCATAACACCATAAAACCTGTATTTTCATCCAATTAAAGAAAATATATATTACCTAAATCCATAATCTAATCCATGTATCCTTATTTTTTCATAAATGCATAATAGATACGATTTTGGTGAAATCCTAAAGATGATACCCGAAGAAGATGTAATGTTCTGCAAAGAAATTTTTTATTTTATTCCTTACTCCACCTCCTTAAATTCTTTTAAAAAAATAAAAAAAATAAGAAAAAATGTAAATTCTATATGCATATATATTTCTATTTTAATATAATGACCTAAAACTATCAAAACTTTCATAAAATGGGTTATCAAACCATCATTCGTGTGTACGGAGGACTACCGCCCCACAAACCAATGTACATTATTTTTCTATTACCACATCTAATAGTTGGGTATACTGATAATATATATATATATGTAAATTATATTTATAACACAATTATAGATATAGAGAAATTATATTATATATAATTGTTCACATTCTATTCCATTGGTTAAGTGATACTATTGTTTGTGTGTACAAAAGACAACCGCCTCATGAAGTAATGTGATTCGTTTTCACTACCACTGTTCATATAAGATAATAATGGTACAATTATGTAATATATGTTATATAAATTACATAATAATAATTATTAGAACATATTTTTCTATCGTAAAAGTTAAAATATCATTTTAATTCCCAGATTATCACCCATTCAAAAATGATAACGCCGTTCATATACATGTGGACTATAACCTACCTGAAGTAATCTAACTCTATTTTCATGACCAAACCTCATAGATGATATGTATATTTTTATTTAAGGAAACAATATGTTATTTATTATGTTATTATAGTTACCAAAAGATAAATTATAAGTTACCTTTCTTCCATATTGATCATTTAAAAATGGAAATGTTACTCATGCGTACGTATGACCTACCTTCTCCATGATCCCAACATACATTTTTATCTCAAAACTGATATTCATTATTGATATTAAAATTATAATTGACATATAAATATTATAATTATATCATCATTATTATTATAGAGATTATTTAACAATTATCTATGTATTAGGAATGTAAATAACAAATCAAAATATTATAATAAAATTATAATTGTTATACATGAGGGTTGAACATGTATGAATAAATTAGATACATGAGGTAAGAGATTTATAGTCCCTCTTTTAATTCTCAAAAACATATGAAAATTCACCACTTGAATCTTTTATTTAGATTATATAATATAACTTTTCCATATTATACATTTAATATACTTATATTATTATATTTAAAACATTATTTTATTTCATTATTTATTGGGAATTATGATTGAGAAGA
This sequence comes from Viscum album, assembly GCA_963277665.1. Lineage (NCBI taxonomy): Eukaryota > Viridiplantae > Streptophyta > Magnoliopsida > Santalales > Viscaceae > Viscum > Viscum album. The sequence goes on along the minus strand of OY728159.1, from coordinate 1,675,293,403 downwards.
TTACTAATGTATTAATGTGTTTCTAGTCTATCTTTTATTTCGCGGAGACGTGCACAAATTCACCACGTGTTTATTTTGTGTATTGTTTACACTAACCCTTTAACATGTTATATCTTTAATCTAATTATTTTTATGAATTTTAAATTTTAATTTTATGTTATGATTTATTGGGGCTGACAATTCAATATATTTCCAAATAAGTATGGGATCTCCATATAACTTTTATTTTTTATGTGACAGAATTCATATTCACTATGTGTTTATTTCATGTAGTGTGTATACTACCCCTGATTTTAGTAAATTAAAATTTCCATTAAAATAAAATATATTTACATATCCATTTTAGTATATATCATTAATGGGTTTTACGATTAAAAAGATACCAATGTTGTAAGATATTATTGTCTCAATTTTATTTCTTTGAGACATATGTTATGTTATGCGCCTACATGATTTTATGACATTTATGTACAACACATTTGAAATATAATATTAGGAATTTAATTAATTTAATTTAATTTTATGTTTCGTTTAATGTCATTATTTCATGAGGATTATAATTTATTTTTAACAAAAAAGAAATTCTTTTTTTTGTAGAATCCCATCATTTATCGAAAAAAAATTTATGTTTATACATCCGATGATGAAATATTATGATCCATCTATCAATAAACTCATGAATATTTGTATCCACACGTTACATCATGGGAATAATTTTTCCCTTAATTTTATTCTCTTTATGTACTCAAGTGATTAAAATAATATTTTTATAAAAAATTATATTTATTTCTATCCTCAGTCTAAAACCAATTTCTCTTCTAAACACATGTCTTCCAAAAAAGTTTTAAATTTTCTTAACATTACCAAATGAATTTATTAAGTATTTTTTTTACCAATTTTATACTTTTTCACAAATTGTTTTAAAATAAGTCTTAATGTAGTTTGGGTTTTACATAAAATGTGAAGGGAATCATTGATTGAACCTATAGGACGTGCAAAATATTTTTCTATCATCATAAACACCCAATGTTTTAAATATCAAATTAAAAGTTTCAAGGTTTATTTTCAATTAATTTTATTCCAAAATGATTCATAAATTTTTATATTTAAAAACATGAGTTAAAAAAAATATTTTCCTCATTATATGTTTTAAATGACCTTTCAAAATCATTTTCCATCTAAGATGACATATGTTAATGGTACATACAACATACTTGGGATATTATCTAAAGAAACAATTCATTTTATTTCATTGAATGTTTTATGATTGTGATGAAAATATGTTTATAAATACTATCTCTATTCCATGGGTTATATACTGATTAAATAATTATGAAACCCACCTATTTTTATGTGGTTTATGCTATGATGAAATGATGAAATGATTATGAATCCCATCCATTTTCATAGGATTTGTTACAAATAAATATTTATAAAACCCATTTTGTTCCATGGGTTATGACATGATGAATATTTTATGTTCTTGTGGAACACATATGTTTTACATTAATTATGTGACTGGTCAGACTTATATCTCCCTACAAGGCATTGGGTAATGATTAATGTTAAATAAGCTTATAGGGAACATGATAGGTTTTCTAAATACCTAAATAGAGAAAAAGGAGTTCATCCCATGACTGAAGTAGATAAAGGTTGGTTAGCCCAATCCTAACATGTTAAGAATTTCTTAGTGGGTAGACCTAAAATACTATTTTCTATGATTGTGTTTATTCCAAAAATCGTTATCTCAGGCCAATATTATGATCTACTGGGTCATGTTATTTGATTTAATTATAATTCAAGGCTTATGAACATCCAATATTTTCGAAATGACTCTATATTAAAATATTTGATATGTAGAGTATGGTTTTCAAATGTTATTCCTATGTTATAATTCCATTATTTTAATTTAATACATATGTATCTATATTATTTACCCTTATTGAGCATCTGATATCACCCTTTTTTCCTTTCCCCAAGATGTAAATAAATGCATTACTTATGATTTGTATAATAAGGGTGTTAGTTATTAATAACATAGTGGTGATGATTTAGCCTATCTATGAACTATTTGTATGTGTTTTAATGTTTCAAAAAGCTCTATGCCTTTATGATCCTTAGGAATGTGTTCATTTAATGTAATAAATATTAATCAAAAGATGATATAATATCTATGTATGAAAATATTGTTTTTATATATTATTAATCTATATAATATTTTATAAAAATCATTTATAATTATCTTCTACATTCATATCAGTTAGTTATTTCATATTTTAAATATCTGGTGTGAGTAATTTGGATGATTTTGAACTTTATTTTTAATGGGAATGTTGAGATTCATTCTTCTCCTAATGTTCATCAACAGTAGATCATAAAATGGACTAGAATTTATCATTTATTTTTATATATAACTTTATAATGTCGTTATATTTGATTTATAGTTATGATCTTTAAAGATGAAATTGGTGATGAGAATAAATCAATTTATTTTAATAGAAAAACAATGGCCTTTTAAGTAATGATTTTAATGGTCATGTTACCATTTCATAACCAAAATAAAATCATTATTTTATTATTTATATCATATATTATAACTTTATAAGTTATCAGATTTATCTATTATAACATTTTATATCATTTTTACGGTAGGTGTTTATTCTGAGGGAAACATGATTACTCAATAATTAAAATAATAGTATGGATACAAAGGTTCTTCATTTTTGAATAATATCATTACAAATGAAAAATAATAAGATTATTTATAAATTTTTAATGGTTTTAATTATATTTTTAGATATTTAAACAAGTAATTATGAAAAAATGTGAAAATTTTGATATATCATTTTGTGGGGGTGATAGATTGAAAAAAACATGAATAATGTTTTAATTTTTCATGATGGAAAAGGGGAAATGTGTTTAATATTAAATCAAAAAATATAAAAAAATTCATTAAAATATTAATAAATACCGAATCATATAATATTTTAGAGAAAATATTTTATAGAGTTTGATATGAAAGAAATGAATTTGGGGATTATTTAGTACTTACGTTGAGAATTTTGTGTTTTACCTAGAGGATTCCCTAGAATTTGAGGAATTAGAACAAACTATTTTGACCATAAGATTAAGTAAGTGGATGATAATTATATTGGAGGTAAAAATGGAATAGTTTATATAGAAAATAGAATGTTGGGAGTGGTCTGGAAGGGGTTTTGAGTGGACCCTTTTATATGTGGTGAGAATGGAAATTTAGGGGATATTTCAACTTAATATAAATATAGAACATGTTTATCATTTCAATAAGAAAAACATGAAAAATAATGGAGTGAAGATAACTTTGGTAACATTATAACCTCAACCACTTAATTATAAATATGTTTTTAGCAATGTTATCCCTTTAACCCTTTAGTTAACCCTTTTTCCATTCTCCTTTCCTTTTCTACAATAAGTAGTTTTTACATATGAAATATGTTTTTTATTCCTAAATATATAATGGGTATGATTAATTAATTTATAACTAATAATTGCAAATATAAAATCCATTTTATCCAATAAAATTTAAATATCTAGTAAATTTTAATTTTAATATTATCACACATAACATGTAAAAACCCATTTTTAGGAAATGGTTATTCTATGTTTAAATTTTATATATGTGATAAAATTATCAATGTTTTTTATTCTAGTGAAATAAATAATATTTTCTAGGAAATTTTTTAGATATTCAAATAGAACATGAATTTCATTCTAAAAAATCATGTTATAAAATTTATGTCTTTAAAATTTAAATAAAAATACAATATATAAAGGAAATTTATATTGTAACACCCATGATTTCATAGTATGTTATCTCATTAATGTAATTCAACAGCTTGCGCTACACGCAACACGGAGTTCGAGCCCACCATAACTTACCAAACTAGCCATTCAATAAGAGGTTATGTATAGTATTAACTGTATTTTGAATCTTATATACACTATATAAGTTTAACATCCATATTATGTGTTTCTTAGACATAATATAAGAACAAATTTACTTTTCAGATAAAAGAAGTATTTTTAATAAAATGAAATTTTACCGCCTTTTAATGAAGAACCCTTTTTAAAACCAATATTTGACACTCCTATATGTTCAATATAATGAAATTAAATTATTTTTTAGAAGCGAAACAAAAAAAGTTATTTTGGATAAATTTTTGGAACAATTCTGATAATTTTCATATTTTGATAAATAGTGAAAAATAATATGTTTTAATTGAAAGAAACATTTTTAATTGAAATAATTTGTAGTGTTAAATTATGAATTTAAAATGTTTTTAGGTATAATTAGATTATATTTTTTCCATTTAATACAATTTAGGTCATTATAAGTAATTTTAAATTTAAATTTTACATAAAACATGTTAATCTTTTGATAGTTTTTACTTTAAAAAAAACCCGCTTTTTGGTTTTGACAACAAGAATTAATTTTAAATTAAAAAATAAAAATACTAAGTTTTTAATTTGTTAAAATAGACTTCATTTTTGAATTCCTAATATCAAAATTATCTTAGGATGAATTTTTGGTATTTTTCTAAAAACATTCAATTTTTGATGAATACTGAAAAACACTCCGTTATTATTTAAACCTGACTCTTTATTTAAATAATTATTTATTTTATTTAAATTTATTTTAGTTCAAAATAGATACATCATAGCTATATAAGTTCAATTTAATTCATTGGAGTAATTTTATAATAAGTTTAGATATATAAAAATTTTATTGAACTTTTTATCGCCTTTCACCTACCTCCTAGGTGCATTTGTAAATTTGTATAAATTTTTTTTTACCCCTTCTGTGAGTTTATTTTCAAAATTATGAGAGACATGGTTAATATCAGTAAGTAAAATGAGTTTTAATAAGATTAAAATAATTTTTTGTGAATAGTAACTTTTCAATTTTATTTACCACAGTTAAAAGTAAATATGGTAATTAAGGGTAAAAATGATATCATAATTACCCTAACACATGTCCTAATTGTATTGGAAAAATATAATTAGACCAAAAAAACATTCTGAATAAAATATTATCCTTATTGGTCAACTTGAATTAGATTCAGACATTTTTTATTATTTCACTTAAAGTAGAGTTAAAAGAGTTAAATTCAAAGTTTAATAATTAAACCATTTTTAATAAAGGGTTACACACAACATAAATTAGAATATAAATATTCATTAGAAATATAAAAATATTTTCAACATCAAGTTATTTTATTTATAATCTTTAGAAAAATTATAAATATATTTATTTATGACATAACAATGACGCAATATTTTCCGAATTAATAAAATAATCAAATAAATAATATTTTAAATATTATATTAAATATAGTTTTAAATTTTTGATGTCATCCATGAATTTTATAGGTGAATATTTCATTTTATAATTGATTCAATTTATTTGGTTCAAAATAATCAGGTTGTTATGACTTTCAAAAAACCAAATACTAAATATTGTCAAAATTGACAAAAATGAGTTTTTAAAACAAATATTATGTTATTAAATTATATAATAGCCCTAAAAATTGAAGGATCCGCCAAATAACATATATAATTATTCATATATCATTAATGAACATCTTGAGGTTCTCTTGGTTTTTTGTGGTATGTTTATTAACAATTTATTATAATAATATAATAATACATGGTATAAGTGAAACTACTTAACTAATAGCTAAATCTATTATATAAGGTTAAAATAGTAACCTAAACATGTCTAAAACCTATTGGTTGAAAACCTTTAGACCCATAACCACGTATTTCTCAAAATAAATTCATTTTGAGCCATTATAAACCGAAAATGATTGTATAATAAATTAATATTTTAATATTTTCCGAAAGTGACCCTCACCCCTGTTATAAAAGGGCACTTCCCCTTCTATCAAAATCACACCTCCTAAGCCATTTGGGTTATCCAAATCCTGCCTAAGTATCCTACCAACATCTCTCAAATAAACCTATAGTCCTTACATTGATCAGAATGCCATCATAAGGAGCCCTTTTGATCAAGTCAAAAGGAAACACCCGAAGAAGAGGTTATAATTTCACCACCCTCTTTCAAGTTATTTTCTTATTACACTTCCTCATTCTTTGTTGTTTCCATACCAAAATAATAAATCTAGTACCACATACATACCGTTATGTTACTATAAATACGGTACGACAATATTCATTATTCTATCCATCCAATAAATGACCAAGTCACCATACGTGCGTACGTATGGCTTACCATCTCCACGTCGTGGAGTAGTTTGTTATTAAAACAACTCATTATTTGGATGGGTATAATAATGAGTATAAATATTGTAAATAATAAATATAACATGTTTATGATTCATTATATATGATCTACCATCCAATTACAAATGATTTCACCATCAATATATTGATATTATCGCTCGTGCATACGTACAGATTTCCATCTCCACGACGCGATAAGATTCATTCCCACATTCACCATTCAATGATGATTATAAAAATATATATTATTAATAAGTATGTAATATATGAAATAATAATTTTAATGGATATATATATATATATATATGTGTGGGTCTGTTTGTGTGTTTGTGTGTTTAATTACATATATCTTATTCACTTACATCCGTTCAATACAATATGAAAATGGAAACAACGTTTATGCGTACGTACTGTCTACCGTCTCCATTAATGGTGCCTTCCATCTCATATATACATCTATTTTAAATATTTATATTTTAAATATATATGATATATAAATCATGTTTAATATTTTGGAGGTATTGAAATCATCATCTAAATGATACGATCAAGAATAACAAGTTAAAACGCATACGATAAAGAAAGTGATTATTACCCAAAATGTTAATTTAACATGGAAATTGTTTCTAAAAGGGTAGTATAAAGTCATAAATGAATCATGTTTGATATAATAAATATGAATAAGGGTGTTTTGTAATTTAATAACATACTATGGTCATTATACAAGAGGTTAAACATACCCTCAACCAAAGGAATGTGAAAGGTAAGTGTTAATTTCTCAATCTCATAATTATTTGAGATTTTTTATCGTTATGTTTTTAACTGGGACATATTTATTATCCATATCAATGTTTCATTAAAGAGTATTCAATGTAATTCTTTTTAAGGGACTATTTTATTAAAAAATCATTTAAAATGTTTTAAATATTTATTCTTCTGAATCATTCAAAATAATTTCAATGTTTTCAAAATGGGGTTTTGAGGATTTATTTATATGGACATTAATGTTTTTAAAAAGCTAATTCCATTCAAAAGTTTCAAAGTGTTATGGGACAATTTGATTCAAAAATTTCTATAAATGTATTTCCTTTTGAAATTCTGTGACTTTTAAATGTCTTCATGAAAAAGGGATACTTCTCTCAAAGTGTTTTATAAATCTTTTTCATCTGTGTCAACATCTATTGATGAATTTTAAACTTGATTGAAGTTGATTTATTGTGATACAAATCTTCCATATTGTATTGAATGTTTTGTGATATGTTTGACTGTGGATGTTTTATTTTTATACCATTCATGGTTTATAGATAATGTATTGACATTTCATGAGCTAGTTTAAATAGGAATGTTATGTTATGTTTTAACATTTTAATATGAGGAATGTATTGGATATAATAAGTGACATGTGGAGCCTGCTATAGCTTCTTGATGCATCAGTAGGTCTCATGAGATAATTAGATGTGGAATTGGCTGAGGCCTTTCCCAATTTGTTATATGTTTTTGGTTGAGGCCTTAATTATTTTTAGACGTCTTGGAGAGGCCTTGAAAAAATGTTTCAGAATGTCTGTAATTATACATTCCTTCATTAATAAAATAATATTGATGTATCATGTGGTTATTTGACTACTTGAATACCCATGAATATGTTTTATTATGGAATTATTTACGCAAATCATATTTCTTCCATAAAGTGTTCATTTTTATTATTTGTAAAGGCATGCGTTTTCAATTATTCACCATGCCTATTGATTATGTTAACTTCCGCTAAATTGTTTACCCTTACTAGGCATCTGAGCTCATCCCATTCTTATGTTTTATGTTCCCAGTATTTCCAAGAAATGTATTATGATTGATATGTAGGGTTAAGCTAAAAAGAAATAATATCATTCTCAAAGAAATATATATGATTTATTTTATGTCTAAAATTGTAATGTGAAGTTGTTGTATGTAATCTATTTCCAAGAAGGCTACACTGATCAGTATTTCAGGACATGATTTCCTTGTATCATGCCAATGTATTAAAATAATGCACCAACTCTAGATAACTGGGGTTAGAGCATTACTGTTGGTATCAGAAGAAGTTTAGAAAAAACCTTGGAATTAGATTTATAAAAAATCTGATTAGGGAACATGACCCTAAGATAGACTTTGAGGATTAGTATAGAAGAACTTCTTAGAATTTTTGTATTGTATAGATTTTGGGATTTTTCCAAGAAATACATCCTTTTCTGGATACGAGAAGGTATATGCAGCTCTGGTACAGATATACCTTGGGGTAAAACCCGAATACACCGCTTTGAACTATACTTTAACTGGAACTGGTGGACGACAACGGGTCTTGCTGCACTCTTGGATACGACACTCCTGGGAGATATGCTTAAGATAATTTAAATTTTCATTACAATCCATTATGAATGATTTATGAGTAAATTCTTCCTAAAAGAAAATTTTTTATTATTAAATATTTTATTCATAATCTTTTCAATTAATGTTAGTTATTTTACAAATTTGGAATTTTGCATTGCATTTAATAAACTAACCTAGTCTATGCCATTGTTTTGAAATGGAACCTAGTAGAAGGAATGATAATTCCAGCAAAATGAATAATTGAAACATTAAGAAGGATCATATATTTTAAGGTATTAAACAAAAATTTAAAGGTAAATAGTCTCCCATGTATTCTTATCATTTTAAGAAATAGTATCATGTGTTAATAAGATATGTAAATAATTCACTAATTCATATGGCATTGAAGGAAAGCAAGATAAGAAAAGGATCGATGAGAGAAAGATGGATAATGAGATTAGGGGAATGAAGGATTTTCCCATATGTGAAAACTGTGGAAAGAATCTCCTTGGTAAATGTTTGAATGGAATGAGAGTTTGTTATAAATGTGGAGAAAAAGGACACCAAGTACACGATTGAAAAGGTAAGAAAAAGATACTAAATGTAAAATGATTTATCTATATCAATATGTGATACTAAGCGAAGCAATGTCAAAATCATCAGAGTATACCCCAAATGATGATATTAGATAATAATCAAGTAATTATACTACCAAAGATAATGGGGAATGATTATATTTCTTATGTTTTTATTAAATTATTCTGTAATTTGAGTATTGAATTAATGATTTACATTTTATTATAATTATAGAGTATAAAAGTATTGTATTGTAATACTGTTTCATTAAGGAATTGAGATTGTGTGGAACCAAGAAAAGTGACTCAATAGCTGGTTAATTGTTTTGGAAAATATATGAGTGAAACAAAGATAAACCATAATATGGTTCTGATTCTGAGGTAGTGTTTTTGGAATAATATATGATTTATTTGGATAAATTATGTTAGATATTCTTGAATACCCTGAAACAGATTAATGATTTTTATATTCCATTAATGTTTTAGTTTACAACATTTTTGAATAGAAGAAGTCTATCCAGTATTCTATAAAGAATATGGGAGCATGAATGTAATCAATAAGGTTTTATGGTGTTTTAGGGTGTTATATTTTTTTAAAGGAATACATGATGAAACTATTCACATGTTATTACATGGGAAAAAGGATCTTCATTGTGTTTAGTTTCCTTATAAATTTTGGACTTTGAGTTTGGAGATAATTATTTTGGATACGTCTAATGGTTAGAATCGATTAAGTTGGACATTGAATACTATTGTTAAGGTTAAATGATTTCTTGAGATTATTTTGGATTTTCATAAAAAGGACAACCCAGAGGTTGGGTGACAACACGTCGCATCCTGCCAGGCCATGGGACTTGAACCCGCAACCGAAGGGTGACAAGGGTGCATCATCTACAACTGGCCTACATTAGGCCCTGGTTTGTATAATTTATTTTTTTTAAATATTCTTAAAAATGAATTATAAATTCATTATTTTTGTAACCCCATATGATTAGGATAAATATAATATTTTTGAATTTTATTATCTTTTGGAGTGATAGATGAATTTGTGGAAGGAATTAGTTGAAGGATGAAACTCTACTTGTTAAGTATATATATATATATACTTTTATCATATTATATGAAGATATTAATTCTTAAACATTAGGCAAGAGATCTTAAAAAAAATGTGTTATCCTCATACCTTATATTTTGTTGAACTGATGATATTTTAAATCATCATAGATCGATGGCTTTGAGGCCCTCAATTTTACACTTGTTTGTGATTGATGACCTCAATAACTCCCTATAAATATTTAGTTCTTCCTTCCAATTATGTGTTTCTATCTTTGACCAATTTTCCCCTAATTGGGATCATAATTTGGTGGTGACTTTTTCATTTCCCATTTCCTCTTATTAAGACTAAATTTCATTAACCCAATTTATGATGTGGGTTTACCACAATGGTATTTATCTATTTTTAACATATATTTTTGAAGAACAATTTATAATTGAGTGGATGCAATTTATTTTAGTAGGGGAGAATGTAACACCAAAATATTTCATAGAATGTTATCTCATTAATGTAATACAATAGCTTGCGCCACACGCAACATCGAGTTCGTGTGCACCACATCTTACCAAACTAGCCATTAAAAAAGTAGTTATGAATAGTATTGACTTTATTTTGAATCTTATATACTCTATATAAGTTTGAAATCGATATTATCTGTTTCTTAGACATAATACAAGAACAAATTTATTTTTTCAAATAAAAGAATTATTTTTCAAAAAATGAAATTTTACAGTCTTTTAATGGAGAACCCTTTTTAAAAATAATATTTGACACTTATATATATTCAATTTAATTAAATTAATGTATTTTTTAGAAGAGGGACATAAAAATTTTGTTTGGATAAAATTTTGGTAATTTTCTGATAACATTCAAATTTTGACGAATAGTGAAAAATACTATGTTTTAATTGAAAAAAACATTTTTAATCCAAATAATTTATAGTGTTAAATTATGAATTTGAACGGTTTTGATTTATAATTATATTTTATTTTAATAATTTAATACAATTTAGGTCACTATAAGTAATTTCACATTTTAATTTGACATAAACACATGTAAATCTTTTTATAGTTTTTACTTTTTACAAAACCCGCCTTTTGGATTTGACAACGAGAATTAATTTTAAATTAATAAATGAAACTTATATGTTTTGAATTTGGTAAAATAGACTTCATTTTTCAATTAGTAATATCAAAATTATCTTAGGATGATTTTTTGTAATTTTTTTTGAAAACATTAAATTTTTGATGAATAGTGAAAAAACACAGAATTATTATTTAAAACATTCTTTTTATTTAAATATTTATTTTTTTTATGTAAATTCATTTTAGATAAATATAGATACATAATACCTATATAATTTCAATGTAATTAATTGGATTCATTTTATAATAAGTTCAGATATATAAAAATTTTATAGAACTTTTTACCGTCTTTTACCCACCTCTTAGGAGCATTTACAAATTTGAATAAAACATAATTTAACCACTTATGTGAGTTGAATTTAAAAAATCCAACATATATGATTAATATATGTAAGTAAAATGTGGTTTAATTAGATGAAAACATTTTTGGTGAATAGTGACTATTGATTTTTATTTACCACGGTTAAAAGTAAATAGGGTAATTAAGGGTAAAAATGATATCATAATTACCCTCACATATGTCCTAATTCTCTTGGATAAGTATAATTCGACCAAAAAACCATAAAAATAAAATATGATCCTCTTTGGTCCACTTGGATTTTATTAGGATATGTATTATTATTTTATTTAAAGAACAGTTAAAAGAGTTAAATTCAAAGATTTATAACTAAAACATTTTTAATATAGGGTTACACAAAATATAAATTCAACTATAAGTAATCATTAGAATGATAAAAAATTTATTATATCATGGTATTTTATTTATAGTTTTTATACATAAACAAATATATTTATTTATGACACATAATGATGAAATATTTTTCTTATTAATAAAACAATCAATTAAATGATATTGTAAATATTAAAATATATATAATTTGAAAGTTTTTATGGCATCTACAAATTTTTTAGGTGAATATGACATGTTAGGACTGATTCAATCTATTTTTTAGAGTAATCAAGTTTTGATGACATTCACAAAAACAAAATACAAAATAGTGTCAAAATTGACAAAATTGAGTTTTTAAAACAAATATTATATTATTAAATTATATAATAGCTCTAAAAATATAAGGTTCTTCCAAATAACTTGTATAAAGTTAGGGATATTATTAATGAACCACTTTAGGTTCTATTAGATTTTTATAGTATTCTTTTTAACCATTTATTATAATAATTCATGAATACATGGAAAAAGTTAAAATATTTAACAAAGTGTTAATTTTTAAATATAAGGTAAAATGGTAACATAAACTTGTCTAAAACCAATTTTTTGAGGGAATTTAGACCCATAACCACCTACATCTTGAAATAAATTCATTTGGAGCCATTATTAACCAAATATTATTGCATAATAAATTAATATTTTAATCTTTTCCTAAAGTGACCCTCACCCCTCTTATAAAAGGGAACTTCCCCAACATCCTCCCAACTTACCTCACATAAAACTATATACCTTACATTTATCAGAATGCCAAACTAAGGATCCCTTTTTATCAACTCAAAAGGAAACACCCGAAGAAAAGGTAATAATTTCACCACCCTCTTTCTAGTTCTTTTCTTCTTCAAGTTCCTCTTTCTTTATTGTTTCCATACCAAAATAATAACTCCATTACCTCCTACATACTTTTATGTTACTATAAATATGGTACAACCATATTATTTATTCTATTCATCCTATAAATGACAAAGTCACCAAACGTGCGTACGTACGACTTACCGTCTCCACATCGTGGTGTAGTTTGTTATTCAAACAATTCATTATTTGGATGGGTATAATACTAAGTATAAATAATGTAAATAAAAATTATAACATATTAATTATTCTGTATATATTATATACCATAAAATTACAAATTATTTCACCATCAATATAAGGATATTGTCGCCCGTGCATACATACAGATTATCGTCTCCACGACACGATGAGATTCATTCCCACATTCACCATTAAATGATGATTATAAAAATATATATTATTAATAAGTATTTAATATATGACATAGTAATTATACTAGATATATATATATATATATATCTACTTACATATATCTTATCACTTACTTCTGTTGAATACGATATGAAAAATGAAACAATGTTTTTGAGTACGTACTACCTACCGTCTCCATAAACAGTGCCTTCCATTTCATATATACATCTATTATAAATGTTTATATTCTACATATATATTATATATAAGTTACGGTTTATATTATGGACGTATTTGAAACATGATATAAATGATACGATCACGAAAAATAAGTTAAAACATATACGACAAAGAAAGCGATTATTATCCAAAATGTTAATTTAACATGGAAATAATTATTAAATGTGTAGTATAAAGTCTGAAATGAATCATGTATGACACAATAAATATGAATATGATTCTTGTATAATTTAATAACATTCTATGGTAATTATAAAGGTGATTAAACATACCCTTGAACAAAGGTAGTGCAAGGTTAGGGTTAATTCTTCAATCTCGTTGTTATTTGAGATTGTTTATGGGTATGTTTTTACTGGGAAATATTTATTATCCATATCCATGTTTCATAAGAGAGTTTTCAAATAGATTATTTTTAAGGGAGTCTTTTATTAAAAAAACATTTTTATTGTTTTAAATATTTATTCTTCTAAATCATTTTCATTAATGTCCATGTTTTCAAAATGGTTTTTTAAGGATTTATTAATATGGACATGAATTTTTTAAAAAATTTCAATTACATTCAATAGATTCAAAGTGATATTGAACACTTTGATTCAAAAATGTCTTTAAATGTATTCAGTTCTAAATTTTGTGATATTTAAATGTTTTCAGGAAAAAAGGGATACTTCTCTCCAAGAGTTTTACAAATCTTTTTCAGATATGTCAAAATCCACTAAATGATTTTGAACATGTTTTAAGTTGATATATTATGATAGAAATCATCCATATTTTATTGAAGGTTTTGTGATATTTTTGAATGTGGATGTGTTATTTTTATACCATTCATTGTTTATGGATAATTTATTGTCATTTTGTATGCTAGTTTTAATATGAATGTTATGTTATGTTTCAACCTTTTCCTATGAGGAATGTATTAGACATAGTAAGTGATGGGTGGAGCCTTCTATATCTCCTCGATGCATCGATAGGTCTCATGAGACAATTAGATCTGGAATTAGTCGAGGCCTTTCTCAATTTGATATATGGTTGTATACAAGGCCTTAATCAGTTTTAAACATCTTTTATGAGGCCTTGAAAAAATGTTTCAGAATGTTTGGCATTATAAATTCCCTCATTATGAAAATAATGTTGATGGTTCAGGTGGTTATTCAACTAGTATAACACCCGTGATTATATTTTATTATGGAATTATTTACTTATCTCATATTTCTGCCATAAAGTGTTCATGTTTTTTATTTTTAATGGCATGTGTTTTCAATTATTCACCATGCCCGTTGATTATGTTATCTTCTGTAAAATTGTTTACCCTTACTGAGCATCTATGCTCATCCCTTTATTATGTTTTACTTTCCTAGGATTCCCAAGTAGTTTATTATGATTGATATGGAGGGTTAAGCTAAAATTTAATAATGGAGTTCTCAAAGAACTATCTATGATGTATTTTATGTTCGAAATTGTAATGTCAAGTTGATGTATGTAATTTATTTCAAAGACAGCTAAACTGATCAGTATTTTGTGAAATGATTTCCTTATATCATGCCTATGTATTAAAATAATGCACCAAATCTGGGTAACTGGGGTCAATTTGATACATATTTTGTTGAAAAAATTCCACATTTAAAAATATAAATGTTTATAATAATATTTTTTCTGCATTTATAATTGACTATATTTTTTTACTAGAGTATTTTATTATTATTAAATTTTAATAAAAATAAATTCTTTTTTGTCTCATTTTAGATTGGGTTTTTATATAGAGATAGTTATCAACCACAATATTAGTTTAGAAAAAATATATATTATAAAATATTTGGGCAATTCATTATCAGAATTAAATAAATTGGGTCCTAAAAATTTTAATTATCACATGCTAGTGATTAAATAAGGGTATATAATTGATATACATGAACTATTCTATAATATCTGGAGTTATGTGTACAAGATAGAAAATATATTATTTTCCTATAGAATATTTTGATCCCAATATAGAGTCTATATCCATAAATTTGAGCTGAAAATCCATCATTATTAGGAATGATAACTCCTATAATGGAATTAATTCTCCAAGAGTTCTCATAGTCATCATTGTACTGATATAAGAGAAAATATTTTTTTAAAACATGAAATTTTATTTACGTATTCATTTGATTACAGTGTATATTGGGTAGTGATGACCAATAAATTTCAAAAATGACATTTAATTCTACTAAATAAGGGATAATAAGACTTTCATACAACATATTCCTAAAAACTCAACTTGGGATAAAAAAATAATAAATGTATTTCCATGATAATATTGAATCATTGGGATGTTTATTTGAGGATTTTATGACCTAATTTTTCTAGTAGAAAAAACATAGACATTGTTATCATCCCATGGTTTTTGAGGTTATTGATGTTCAATATTCTTATTATTTACTAGGTTATGGAATATTTTTCATAATTCCCAAACTCTATAAATTTTATTCATTGTAAACTATCAAAATATATTTTATTAATAAAATTATATATCCCAACTCAATAATCATGAGGTCAGTGGCCAATACATCCACACTTGAAACACTTTTTTGGTTTATTTGAGTCCTTTCCTTGGGTAAATTTTCCCATTTTTCTGATATATTGTAAGTATAATCTTCTTTCCTTCATCATCTTCACCACTCGATGTTCTATAAAATGAAATCATAATCTTCTTTGTCCCATTTGAATGTTTTTAAAGACCCAGGTTGTTAATAAAAATGTGGGATAGATGGGTGCACATAACCATAATAATTTCAATAGTATATTATATTCCATTTGGTATCATATCAAGGAAATTACTGTATTGTCCATCACAACCATTTTTAACTTGGTTCCTCCTATATCCATCCATTTATAAAAATAAAATGATTTAATCTATAGTGACGAACAATTAACAACATAAGATAATTGTTGTATGAAAAAAAACATAAAAAAATCAACCTCAAAATATATCACTCTTAAAAAGTATTACATTATATATCAATTAAAATACTCTTGGTTCATTAAAGGTTTCATTAGTTTGGGTTTTTTCATATTCAATAACCTAATTCCTTAAGATAATAAATATTTTATAATCGATTTTAATGTAAATTTTATTAACAAAAGAATATCCCAAGGGTGTTTCTGGATAGGTGTGTAGTCTTAGGCCAATCATCATGTACTAGTGTGAATACTTAATTGATACTCAACATGCCTATTAGGGTGATTACCGCTAGGTATATTTGTTCAACACCTATAGTCAATTGATAATATATGATCATGAATGTAATTTATAGGAGAACCATAAAGTCTATACATTAACTAAAATTAAGGATGAAATAATATACTTAGACTTATCCTTGAGGATTATACTTATGGTTTTGACTAATATTTTCTGATACCATTTCCAAAAAATAATTAAAATAATAATAAAAAATAAATAAACATTATATAATAAAAACTATAATAACCAAATCCCAAAATGTATTTATATTACATCATGTTCGTATGTTAATCATTACACCTCACAAATAATAACAAAATCCTAATTATATAAGTTTTAGTGTCTTTAAACATTAGCTACATAATTGAAATATTTTATGATACATGTGAACACTTTTTCATAATCGAACCACACTAGATCCCCTTCTAGAGTACCCATTTGTTATACTCATATACATAACATGGATAATCTAAACATAAGAAAGGTGGTGGAACCAAATTATCAGTAAGGTGAAGAACTTATTACCATTCCATCAAGGGTAAAATCATATGAATATTAGAAAACATGAGTATGAGAAAAATATCTGATGAAAAAGGACACAAAACAATATGGTTTGTGAATAAGTCATGGTAGAAATATACGTAATTTAAAATGAATAAACATATACCATGGTAAATTCTCAAATAAACATGACATTATAAATGTGATCTAGGAAGAATAATACTTGGAATATGAAAAAAATATGTGAAAAAACATAATTACTAACTATGGTGAAAAAATAATCATTCCAAATCGTTACATAGAGGTACATGTATCAAAATCATGCAACCCATTACATGGTGGATCAAGAATTATATCTTTCAACCCATTTGGAATCGAGAATCATAACCCATAACCAAATATTTAATTTTCCATGACACATCCCATGGGTCCCATGATGTGACTACCCCAAACCCGCCTTCCATAGGTCAGGGGCTGTTGACTAGCACCAGAAAAGTGTACCCCTAAAACGGGAAGCCATTGCCTTTAAACCTATACAAACACACAACTCATGAACTCAACAAGGAGAAACCATGAAGTAAACTTCTATAATAAAAAGAGTACTAAATGTAAAGGGGCCAGAAATACAAGCCCAAATATATAGTATAAGTACAATAGCAAAGTACAGATACAACTAAAAGTACAAGAAGCTCATGGATCATCTACCGAGTATCCTACCTAAAGTGTAGGTACATATCGTCTCTATAAAAATCCACATCAACTCCTCTCATCCATGTACCTCCGGGTCCGGGCTCCCTCTAGACTCCACTCTGCTACTCATCATCTGTATAAGACCCAACAAGGAATGGGCGAAGCCCGTGTAGGGGTGAGTATGATGATACTCAATAGGGACCCCAAGACTCTCGTAGGTCTCCTAGAGTTTCACAAATGAAATACCACAAATCAAGACATCATCTCTACATAGGTATATACCTATGTTATTTATATATAGTCATCTCAGACATGAGAAAAGAATACCACAAAAGTAACAACATGAATGTAAAAGTACACAGCACATGTCAAGTCACACCAGGTATAACTTTAAGTCATGGGTAGAAGGGTTATAACATCATCTAACTCCTCGGATACTGGAGAAATCATCCTCTATAATGTACAGTGGGCCCACTAGGTCACACAGAGGCACTTCCCACTAACCCTGTACTACTATAGTTCCCATCCCTGATTGGTACCATGGGCATGTTGTGTCACACAGAGCCGCTTCCCACTGTTGGAATGCTGGGTCACATAGAGCTGCTTCCAGCATGGACGAACTGAGGTACTCCTCCTATCGAGCACTGTGGATCTATCAGGTCACATAGATTTGCACCCCACCATGGGCCCACTAGGTCACATAGAGCCACTTCACATTGGGCTAATCGTCAAGCAGTATTCAGGCCCTAGCCAACCGTAGGGTTCTATACATAGTCTTCTTGGGAGAACTGCTCCTCACGCCACTCGCGGCATATTGTTATCCCTAGAATCCACCAAAAGGTATATTCTAGGGTAGTAACCATAGGATCAGTAGTCACAAACCTCTAACTCCTCAGCTACTAAAGAACTCCTCCTCTATCAAGTACAGTTAGACTGCCGGGTCACACAGAGCCACTTCCCACTAATCATGAACTGATGTTGTACTCATCACTAATGGGTACTATGGGCATTCCAGGTCACATAGAGCTGCTTCCCACCGTGGGCCTACTCATTCACATAGAGCTTCTTCCCACCTTGGCCATCTTCAAGCAGTATTCAGGTTTCAGCTAGCTGTAGGGTTCCATACGTAGCGTGCTTGGGAGAACTGCTCCTCAATCAATCATTTATATTACAACTAGTACTATGTCTCACAATGAATTAACCCAATGATCCACCATGTCATAAGTGTTCCAACGCAACATATGGATCGTCAATTGGGCCCTTGGTCTGTTCGTTATTGGCATTTTAGTGTCGAAGTCCCTGTTGGTTTTCAGTGCGATCCAACACATCCGTACTCCAAAATTATCAAAAAACAATCTAGGAGTAAAAAAAGGGTCGACTCGCTCCAAAGATCCCAAGGCCATAGACGGTATGTCAAAAGTATATTCGGTTCTCAAGATAATGCCCTTTTGTGTTCCAGGGTAGTACTGGGTCCGGGTCTGATCCGCCTCAGTTGGAAAAACCTGACTTGGGTTTGACCTGACTCGAGGTACCCCAACCCACTGGGCCTGGCCTGATATGTCTGGGCTACAAGTCAGGCCGCTGGGCCATACGTTGGCCTGCTGAGCAGCGGGTTGGTCCGCTGGACCGACGCGGCGGTGCCACCCGCCTAGTATTGCGGGCTATTAGGGATACCTAGACATGTCGCGTCCAGGTAGGGCTGACATGCAGTATAGCCATGTTAGTGGGTCAAACTATGGTTTTGACCCCAACATGGTGCCATGGGGCGCCACGGGTTATCCGTGTCCTGGACGATGGTCGATCCGTAGCCACTTTCCACCACCGCAGCTAACACGGGTCGCGACCTTGCTGCCGTGTGGGCGCACTGTCGGGGGTGCTCCCCACCACTGCTCCACCGGCTCTATCGAGGTTGACCATCATTTCAGCCGACCTCTCCTCTGGTCACCGTGGCTGATGAGCCATGGCCCTCCTTATTCATCAGTGGCACACAACAGCATGCCAGGCCACCAATGCGGCTGGCCGGTGTCGGCCACTCTGACAAATGTCATGGAAATGTGTTGCAGCCTCCTCTTGCGGCATGCATTGACACACTATCTACCACGAAGACGATCGATGTCATCGTGCATTCAGTATTCCATAGAGGTACAAGGATGTAACAAATATAGCAGACGGTTTGGGCCAGGTTTGTTACGCCTGCACACTCCGTGTTAGCTCATAACATGAGGGTGGTGGGTTAAGGGTTTAATAACAATCAAATTAAACAACCAGATAAACCCCACAAGATTCCCCACAAAGACCACACACAAATATGAATGAATCACTGGTCAACCAATTAGTTAGTTGGCCCGTGTTCTTCGTTTTATTCAAGAACAAGGAATAGGAAATAAATTAAAATCACAAAAGAATAAACCACTACCTCATTTTCGATTGATAGCATCTACGTTTGAGGAAGTGTATACATTCGTTGTCCCCACAACAAGAATCCAACGACGTCGCTCGATCATTGTTCTTTGGTTCGTGGTTCAGGGTCACTTGTCACCGCCCACTAGAACCAGCTCCATTCTCCATGTGCTGGGTGTCAAGGCACTCTACTAGAACATAATCTCTTGGTGAATCCATTCCAATTCCTCCCCCCATGGTCCATAGAAATATAAGAGGGGGAGGGTAAGTAAAGATCGTGGAATTTATGAAGGTTCATTTAATAGGAACATTCCTAAATTTCTACGATTCCATTTCATAGTATTTGAAGGGTCAATAAATTTAATGTATTAACTCGCCGCTGGCCCCACACTACCGCATGTCCATTGGTGTAAAAAAATAAAATAGTGAGATTATTTTATTATATTTCCTTTTAAAATTCACAAAAAAAAATACTTCTTCGGACCTACTGTGGTCAAAGTAAAGCCTCCCTTAAGTAAATCTAGCGCTTCAGAATCAATGGTGCCCTTGATTTTTTAATCCGACCACTGGTTCAAAATTTTGAAAATGCACCATGCTCATTTACTAAACGTACCAGAAAAAATTATGTAAAATTAATAATAGCAACCCTCGACCCGCGCCAGTCATGTTTAGGCTCTTCCTAAGTGAAACACACCCCAATAAACTCAAGGGTATTCTTGGATTTTTAATCTGAGTTACCATCTAGAAGTCATGAATTTTTACATTAAAATAATTGCCACTTAATTATTTTATTTATGGTAAAAAATTGACTTTCACTGGTGGCCCTCACCGACCAATGTTAGTATCCGACTAGATAAAGCATACCCTCATGAGTTCAGTGGTGGTCTGAGATTTTTAATCTGAGTTATCATTTCGGAGTTATAAGTATTTGAATAATAAAATAATTTATTTAATTATTTTATTTACGATTATTTCATTTTGGGTTTCCTCACAGGAGGTCTGCACCGACTAAAGTTAAGTTGTGCCTAGGGTAACCCGCTATCTATAATGCAACGGTGCCCTTAGATTTTTAATTTGGGAAACCTTTTAAGATTTATTCCACTTTTTTAGGAAAAATTATTTCACGCTATTTAATGTCTAACAAAACATCGACGAACACTTACAGACACTTCGGTTCTCAGAATCAGGAGCTGTCAGATTTGGCAGTCTCCAAATAATTCTATATAATTAAAATAAATATATGGAATTTTCAGGACATTAAATTCCCCCAAACATAGGGCTTTACATCCTAAAAATCTACAACATTGACTAAGGAAACAAATGGGGATTTCTGAGCACGTATCTGAGCATCCCTCTACCATGTGATTTTCTAGAGGTTCATGTGCTTCCAAGGAATGCACACAAGAGATATTGACTGCCCACGAAGGACCCAGTCTTATTGATCCTCAATATTTTCTGGAACCTCCATAAATGTTATCCTATCATCTAAGTCAATCTCTCTATGTTCAATGACTTGAGAAGGGTTATGCACTTATCTCCTTAGCTGGGATATAAGGAAGACGTCGTGCACCCACTCTAACCGTGGTGGTAGTTCCAAGTGGTATGCCACCTATCTAATCCTCCAATGTATCAGAAATGGTTCGATAAAACTCAGTGAAAACTTTTCACCTCGTCCAGACATCCGTAGTCCCCATCGTGGAGAGACTCACAAGAATATGTGGTCCCCCTCATGGAACTCCATGGGTCTTTGTATCTTGTCATTATAAGACATTGGCCAACTCTATCCAGTTTTCATGTGCTAACAAGTGAGAGACAATGATATAACTCTTCCACTACTTTCTTCATCCCTGACCACCAATACTAACACCGGAGGCCCTGGTACATCTTCACCACACCAGGATGTACCGCCATAGGAGACGTATGGAACTCCCTCAA
Source organism: Viscum album (assembly GCA_963277665.1). Classification (NCBI taxonomy): domain Eukaryota; kingdom Viridiplantae; phylum Streptophyta; class Magnoliopsida; order Santalales; family Viscaceae; genus Viscum; species Viscum album. The sequence continues at coordinate 1,675,271,088 of OY728159.1, read as the reverse complement.
CACTTCCTCCAATAGCTCCACACATACCATAGTATGTCCTATGAAAAAGACGACATGCTCCCAACCTTCAGAAAAACAACCAGGTGCCTGTCCTATGGATATCTGAGCATTTCGAGCCTCGTAGTCAGTGTCCCCAAGCTGCACCTCCCTGACTCATTGATGGAGTGGGGGAGTGACTGTTAGAGACTGAAGATAAGTTTTTCCATCTCGATCCACAAAGGATATCCGCAAAGCATCTAGATGCTCTATCGCCTCACTCAGCAATTTTATACCATATCTCCTGCTGAGTGCATATTCTACTATGTTCCCCTTCCCAGGAGTATACAGTATCTCAATTTCATAGTCCTAGAAGAAACCATGTCGTCACCGTTGTCATAGGTTTAGGTATTTATGAGAGAAGATATAATTGAGACTCTTGTGATCATAATAGACTATAAAACATTCATCCATAATGATGTGCCAATATGTCTTTAGTGCAAAGTCCACTGTTTCTAACTAGAGGTCATAGGCATTATAGTTCTACTCGCCGGTCTCTATCCCAAATTCTGAAATCACTGTTGACACTTCTCCGTCCATAGGAATGGCTCCCCTTTTTTTCAAAACTGACAAGGGTGTCGCTACCCTAGATAAGTTTGGTCCAAAACTCTGATAGTACCAATCCAAAGAATAATTACCTCCCCCGTTAGGGAGGTAAACCTGGAAAAATCTTTTGAATGGATTTCCCCAATACTTTTTCTCTTTTGTTGGGAGATAAAAACTCAAAACTCCTGATACCACGACGGTAGGGCTGGTCGACTCAAGAGTGATCGGTTTCACCCTCCTTTGTATGAGTTTGTCCTGTGCTGTTTGGGTATACTTTTTAGCCGACCAAGGAAAACCAAATTAAAACATTATAGGTTAACCACAACCTTTCTTCCTTATACAGTTAATCTGAGTATAAACTCTGGATGTCCATTCCATACCCAAACTAATGTTGTAAGGCCTTGACCCTTCTGCCAAGAGGATCCAACCAAAACCCCCACCTCAAGGGTCAGATCACACTGTTGGCGTATGTGTGATTATCGAGTCTCCTGCCAAAGGTATCTCCTTACATGAGGGTCAAGTCAATGGATTAATCGAAAACTCTATGTCTAGGACATGATTAGTGGAAGGGAAGAATGATTGGTACCTATTTCTATTAATACGACATCTAGTAGTAGACACATACCATTCATCAAATCATTCCTAGGGCTCTTGGGTCACACTCTTTGACCATATGAAACCTCTCCTTTCCCTTGTCCTCTATCTCTCTAAGCCTGGTGGGGACCACAAAGGGGGATGGTTGTAACATGTCGAAATGTACACCACCTAATGCTGCTCTCCTAACTCTGCTTCCACATCTGAAGCCCTACAGATTCATCTATCCCTAACACTTATTCTACCGAAATCATTTTTACATGCCCAAGACTCTTAGACTATTGCAAATTTCTTACTTTCCCACTACTAACATTCACTGGCTGTATCCACTAAGGAATTGAATATTCCACCGTAATGGTTCTCTCTACCACCCTTACATAGGTATAAATGCATAGAGGAATAGTTCTGGCTTGAACGTCCTTCAACACACCACACTCGGAAGTCCAAGCTTCAAAGCACTAATCGAATCATATTCATATAGTACTAGGAATTGTCTATACGCCTTGATAAATACTTAGCTTACGACATGCCATCTTGCCAAAGCTGTAGAATCTCTAGATAACTCTCATCAACTTCCTCAATCCAGTCCTCAGCCACCTATGAGTCATGCTCACCTCAGAACCATAGGGGTATCTGATGATGAAACTTGTGTAATGCACAAAGCCTAAATATGTCCTCTACCGGTACTGCCAGTTGCAACTGCTACCCAATGGGTGGTGGTGCTACTAGTACACCACCCGAAGGTGCAAACTTAGTATGTTGGCCCTGAATAGAAGCCTCATCACTTTTTGGGCCACCACTGTGTACTCTCTCGGGAAACTAGGGTAGCTGTCTTGGTGGAGGAATCCTCATAAGAGATTGGTACTACATTTTCACAAAGTCATACCATGTGAGATGACTCTAAAGAATTCAAAATACAAACTTTTCAACAACACACAGAATCAGTATTTTCATGCGCTGAGTAGGAAATCAGAATTTGGGGTCCTGATGTTTGGATACATCGACCACCGCACTGACAATGGACTCCCATAACTGAAAACCACACTCATGACACTTAACACTATTGCTTCAAAGAAATGATCAGAGTCCTAGTTCTTCAGTATAACCGAACTCCTCTAATACCACTTTGTCACGACCCGTCCCCAGGGGCCCGTGCAATGACTACACCAAGCCCGCCTTCCATAGGCCACGAGCTGATGACTAGCACCGGAAAGGCATATCCCTAAAATGGGAACACATTTCCATTAAACCTGTACAAACACACAACCCAAGAACACAATAAGTAGAAACTACGAAGTAAACTACTATACTAAAAATTATTCTAAAAGTAAAGGGGCCATAAATAGAAGCCCAAATATAAAGCACAAGTAAAACTGGAAAGTAAAAATACAACTAAAAGTACAAGATGATCTTGGATCATCCTCCAAGGATATTATCTATAGGGTAGGTACAAATCATCTCCACAACAATCCACGTCATCTCATCTCCTCCGTTTACCGCCTGGTCCTAGCTCCCTCTAGACTCAACTATGTTGCTCGTCATCTGCACAAGACACAACAAGGTGTGAGAAAAGCCCGTTTAGGGGTGAGTATGATGATACTCAGTAGGGACCCCAAGACCCCAGTAGGTCTCCTAGAGTTCCACAAAAGAAATACCACAAATAAATACATCAAATCTACTTAGGTATATGCCATTACATATACCTAAGTTATCAATATATACTCATCTCATACATGATGAAAGAATACCACAAAGGTAACAACATGATGGTAAAAGTACACAACACAAGTTAGCTCACACTAGGTATCACATTAGTTCATGGTTATATGGTTTATTACATCATATAATTCCTCGAAAGCTGAATAAATTCTCTTATATAGAGTACAGTGGGCCTACCGGATCACGGAGAGCCACTTCCAACTAACCTTGAACTAATTTGGTACCCATCCCTGAGGGGTACCACACACATGTTAGGTTACACAGACCCCCTTCCCACTGTGGGCATGTTAGGTCACACAGATCCACTTCCAACTCTGGATGAACTGAGACACTCCTCCTGTCGAGAACCATGGGACTACCGGGTCACAGAGAGCCACTCCCCACCATGGGCCTGTTGGTTCACACAGAGCCGCTTCCCACTGGGCTAATCATCAAGCAATGTTCAGGTCTCATCCAACCATAGGTTTCTATACGTATACTTCTTGAGAGAACCACTCGTCAAGCCACTAGCTACATCTTGATATCCTAAAAATTCACCATAATGTATATTCTATGGTAGTAACCATAACAGTGTCAGTCAAAAACCTTGGACTCCTAAACTCTTGGAGAACTCCTCCTATATCAAGTACTGTGGGTCAGCTGGGTCACATAGAGTCATTACCCACTAACCTTGAACCGATATGGTACTTATCCCTGATGGGTTCTGTGGGAATTCTGGGTCACACAGAGTCCCTTCGCACCGTGGGCCTACTTGGTCACATAGGGCCGCTTCCCACCTTGGCCTTCATCAAGCAGTCTTCAGGTCTCATCCAATTGCAGGGTTCCTTAGTAGCATGCTTGGGGGAGATGATCCTCAATCCATTAGTCATATTAAAACTGGTACCACGTCTCACAATTAAGTAATCCAATGATCTTTCATATCATAAGTGTTCCAACGGAACAGACAACTCGTCAATTGGAAACTTGGTCTGTTCATTATTTGCATTTCAGTGTAGAGGGCCCGGTTAGATTCAGGTGCAATCAAACCCATTCGTACTCAAAATTTACCAAAAAAAAACATGGATTAAAACAATATTTATGTCTCACTCCATGTATCCCAATGATGCAGTCGATTTTTCAAATGGACGTCCGGTTCTCATGATAAGGCACTTTTTGTTTTCTTGGATAGTACTGGGTCTGGGTCCGGTCCACCTCAGTCGGACATGCCTGACTCGGGTTCGACCCACTTTGTCTCTGTCCCATATTCGGAAAGCTTTACTGAAACTTCTCCGTTTATTAGAAAGGCTCCCCCTTTTTGTTCAAAACTAACAAGGGTGCCACTACCCTAGAGAAGATTGGTCAAAATCTCTGGTAGTACCCAGCCAAAGAAGAAGTCCCACCCCTTACAGGGGGGTAAAACTAGAAATATATTTTGAATGGATTTCCCCCATACACTGTCGCTGATTTTGGGGACTAAAAAATTAAAACTCCCACTACCACGAGGGTAGGGCTGGCCGATTCAAGAGTGATCGGTTTCAGCCTCCTTTGTTTGAATTTGTCCTATGCTGCCAGGGTTTCCTTTTTATACGAACAAGGAAAATCCAATTCCAACATTGTTGGTTAACCACAACCTTTTTTCCTAATACATTCAATCTGAGTATGAACTATGGAAGATCAGTCCAAACCCAAACTAATGTCGTAAGGCCACGACACTGCCACCAAGAGGTTCCAACGAAAACTCTAACCACAATGGTCATATCACACCGTAAGTGTAAGTGTGATTATTGAGTCTCCTCCAAAAGGTATCTCCATACGTGAGGGTCAAGTCAATGGATTATCCAGAAACTCTAGGTCTTGGACATGATTCATAGAAGTATGGAATGAGTGGTACCTATGTCTATTAATACGACAGCTAGTAGTAGACATAAACTGTTCATTGAATCATTCCTAGAGCTCTTAGGTCACACTCTTTGGTCATATACAACTACTCCATTCCCCTATCCTCTAACTCCCTAAGCATGGTGGGGACCACAAATGGGGGTGGTTATAAGATATTGAAATGTACACCAATTCGTGCTGCTCTCTTAGCTCTGATTCCACGTTTGTAGCCCTGCAGATTCATTTGTTCGTAAAAATTCTTCATCCGGAAACATTTTTACACGCCCATGTCTCTGAGACTGGTGCCAGTTTTCTGATTTCCCACTACTAATATTCAATGGCTATATATGCTCACCCAAAAAACATTCAAGCATAATGGTTCTTTCTAGCACCCTAATATAGGTAGGAATGCATAGAGGAATAGTGTTGGCTTGAACATCCTTAAACACACTGTGCTCGAAAGTCCGATCCCCAAAGCACTGATCGTATCATATTCATCGAGCACCAAGAATGGTTGGTACGACTCTATGAAAACTCATCTACTAACATGTCGTCCTTCCGAAGTTGTAAAATCTATAGAGAACTCTCACCAACCTCCACAATCCAGTCCTCAACCTCCTATTATTCAGGATCACCTCGAAACCTGAGGTGTATCTGATGATGAAACTCGTGTATGGTACGAAGCCTAAATGTGTCCATTACCAGTACTTCTGGTTGTAACTACTTCCCAAAAGGTGGTGGTGCAACAGGTATACCACCCGAAGGTGCCAACACAGTAAGAGGGCCCTACACTAGAGCCTCATCGCTTGGTGGACTGTCATCATGTACTCTCTTGGGAAGCTTGGGTGGCTATATTTTTGGAGGAATCCAGATAAGGGACAGGTGTGCCAAGGTAACTACTTTATTCCTTGTGATATGAATCTAAAGAAGTCATAATTAAAACTTTTCAAAAACTCACGCAATTAGTGTTTTTGGGTGCTGGGTCAGAAATCAGAATTTAGGGTCCTGATGTTTGGATACATCGGCCGGCACACCAACACGGGACTCGTTGAACTGAAAACCACACTCATAAAACATAAAACTATTTCTTCATAGAAATGATCAGAGTCCTAGTTATTCTATATAACCAAACTCATCTCATAACACTTTTTCACGACCCACCCTCAGGGTCCGTGACGTGACTACACCAAGACCAACTTCCATAGGCGAGGGGTTGGTGATTAGCACTGGAAATTTGTATCCCCAAAATGAGAAGGCATTCATTTTAAACCTATATAAACACACAACCAAATAAAACAACAAGGATCACCCCCAAAGTAAACTACTAAAGTAAAAAGAGTGCCAAAATTAAAAGGGCCAGAAATACAAGCCCAACTATAATGTAAACGTACAACTACAAGGTACTTATAAAACTAAAAGTACAAGTAGCTCCTTGATCGTTCGCTAAGGATCCTACCTATAGGGTAGGTACATATCATCTCCAAAAAAATCCACATAAGATTATCTCCTCCGTGTACAACCTGGTATTGGCTCCCTCTAGATTCACCTGTTCTGCTTGTCATCTTCACAAGACACAACAAGGTGCGGGTGAATCGCGTGCAGGGTTGAGTATGACGATACTCAGTAGGGACCCCGAGACCCCCTAGGTTTCCTAGAGTTCCACAAAGGAAATAAAACAAATCAAGACATCAAATATACTAGGTTATATGGCCCGAAATATACCAAAGTTATCACGATATACTCATCTCATACATGAGGAAATAATAACACAAAGTTAACAACACGAAGGTAAAAGTACACAACACACGTCAGCTCAAACTAGGTATCACTTTAGGTCAAGGTTAGAAGGGTTGTCACATCATCAAACTCCTCTGGTACTGGAGAACTCATCCTCTCTCGAGTATTGTGGGCCTACTGGATCACAGAGAGACACTCCCCACTAACCTTGAACTACAGTGCTACCCATCCTTGATGGGTACCATGGGCATGCTGGGTCACACAGAGCTGCTTCCCACTGTTGGTGTGCCAGGTCAAATAGAGCCACTTCCAACCATGGTTGAACTGAGATACACCTCATGTATAGCACCATGGGTCTACCGGGTCACACAGAGCCACTACCCACCATGGGCCTGCTAGGTCACACAGATCCGCTTGCCACTGGGCCAATCGTCAAGCAGTCTTTTGGTCTAAGCCAATTGAAGGGTTCCATTCGTAGTCTTCTTGGGAGAACCAGTCTTCAAGCCACTTGCTACATCTTGATATCCCTATAAGTCACCACAAAGTATATTCTAGGGTAGTAATCATATCGTCGTCAGTCACAAACCTCGAACTCCTTAGCTGCAGGAGAACTCCACCTCTATCGAGTACAATGGGTCTTCCAGGTCACACATATCCACTTCCCACTAACCATGAAATATTTTGGTACTCATCTTTAGTGGGTACTGTGGGCATGACGGGTCACAAAGAGCTGCTTCCCACTATGGGACTACTAGGTCACACAGAGCTGCTTCCCACCTAGGCCATCATCAAGCAGTCTTTAGGTCTCAGCAAGCTACAGGGTTCCGTACGTAGAGCTCTTGAGAGAACCACTTCTAATGCCATCAGTTGTATTAAAACTGGTACTAAGTCTCACAAAGAAGTAACATGATGACCATACCTATCATAATTTTTCCAACAATAAAGACGAATCTTCAATTGGATGCTCGGTCTGTTCCTTATTGGCATTTCAGTGTCGAGGGCCCGGTTGGATTTAGGTATGATCCAAGCCATTTGTACTCAAAATTTCTCAAAAATAAAACTCATGGATTAAAAACAAAAGGTCCATCTTGAACCACGGATCTCAAGGTTGTATAAGGTTTGTCAAACAGGCGTCCGGTTCTCAAGATAAAGACCTTTTTTTGTTCCTTTGTAGTAGTGGGTCTAGGTCCGGTTCTCCTCGGTCTGACCGGCCTGACTCGGGTCCGACTCGATGAGGGTCAACCCTACCCACTGGGCCCAGCCCAACATGGCTGGGCCATGGGTCTGGTCGTTGGGCCATCGGTCGGCCCAATGAGCAGTGGGCCGGTCCGCTATACCGACCCGGCGGTGCCACCCGCCTCGTGCTGTGGGCTTCCAGGGATACCCAGTCGCATTGCATCCGGGTAGGGCTGACGTGGTGTGGAGCCACATAAGCAGGTCATCCCATGGGGGTTGACCCCAATGCAATCCCACGTGTCATCCTAGGTCCTCTGTGTCCCGGCCCATAGTCTATGTGTCTTCCCCTTTCACCTAGCATGACCATCACGGGCCGCAGCCTTGCTGCCGCGTGGGCACACTGCCGGGGGCGCACCACACGTTTGCTCCACTGGCTCCATGGCATCTCACCAGAATGTGGGATGAAATCTCCGCCGGTCATTGTGGATGACGATCCATGACCCTACTTGTCCATTGGCAGCACACAATAGCGCGCCACACAACTTCCACACTAGCAGTTGTCGGACTCTCTGAAAACTACAGTGGCTTTGTGTCACAACCTCCTCTGGCGGTGTGCATTGATGCACTATCCACCACGTAGATGGTTGGTGTTTTCAGGCTGTCAGTATTCCATGGAGGCATAAGGATGTTACCAATATAGCATAGGGTTCAGGCTGAGTTTGTTAGGCCTGATCCCTCTGTGTTTGCTCATAACACAAGGGGGGTTAAGGGTTTAATAACAACTGAATTAAACAAGCAATTAAACCCCACATGATTCACCGCAACGACCACTTGCAAATACGAATGAATTACGGGTCAAATCATTAGTCGGTTGAACCATGTTATCCGTGTTATTCAAGAACAGGGAAGATGAAATCAATTTAAATAAATAATTAACAAACTCCTACCTCAAGATAGTTGGAGAGTGTCCATATTTAAGGAAGTGTCAACATTCATTGTACCTGTAACAAGCCTCCAACGACACCGCTTGATCGTCATTCTTCGGTTTGTGTTTCGGGGTCCCTGTTCACCACCCGCTGGAACTGGTTCTGTCCTCCAAGTGTTGGGTGTCATGGCACTTTACCAGAGATTCATCGCTAGGTGAATCCATGCCAATTACTCCCCTCAAGCTCCATATAAATAGGAGACAGGGAGGGTAAGTAACGATCATGGAATTTAAGAAGGTTAATTTAATTAGAAGCCTCCTAAATTCCAACAACAATATTTATTAGTATTTAAAGGTTCAAGCAATTTAATGGCTTAACTCACTGCTGGTCCGACACATCCACTTTTCCATTGGTGGAAAATAAATAAAATAGTGAGATTAATTAATTTCATTTCATTTTAAATGTCATAAAAATTAACTTTCTCTACGGACCTACTATAGTCAAGGTAAAGCCTCCCTTAAGCGAATCCCAGTGCTGCGGATTCAATTGTGCCCTCAATTTTTTAATTCGAGCACCAATTCAGAAGTTAGAAAATTCTTCTTGTGTGTTTACTGAACATAACTAAAAAAAGATCAAAAAATTAATAACAGTCAGCCTCAACCTATGATGGTCGAGGTTAGACTTTCCCTAAGTTAAACACTCCCCAAAAAACCCAACGAAACTCTCATATTTCCAATATGAGTTATCATTTAAAAGTTATGGGTTTTACATTAAAATAATTTTCACATAATTATTTTATTCACGACTAAAAAATAACATTCACTGGTGGCCCTCACCAGCCAATGTTAGTATCTACCTAGATAAAGAATACCCTTATGAGTTTAGCAGTTGTCTCATATTTTGAATCTGAGTTACCGTTTGAGAGTTATAAGAATATTAAAAATAAAATAAATTATTTTATTTCTCTATTTACAGTTATACTATTTTTGGGTTTCCTCACAGGAGGTCTGAACCGACTAAACTTAAGTCCCGCCTAGGGTAAACCCGCCATCATGAATGAAATGGTTCCCTCAAATTTTTAATGCAGACAACCGTATAAGATTTATTCCACATTTTCAAGAAACCTTTTTACACACACTATTTAATGTTTAACAAGACTTCAACAAACTATTCCGGGCACTCCAGGTCTTAGAATCACGCGCTGTCACTTTTGGCCATCATGAAATAATTTTATATAATTAAAAAAAATACAGAATTTCTGGGACAATACATTCTTCCCACATTATGGATTTACATCCTTGAAAGCTACAACATAGACTAAGGAAACAAATGGGGGTATTGAGCATGGATCTGAGCCTCCCGCTCCCATGTGCTCTCTTGGAGGTTCATCTGATTCCAGAAAATGAACACAAGAGGTATTGACCACCCACAAAGGACCCGCTCTTATCGATCCCCAATATCTACTAGAACTTCCATAAATTTCTTCCCATCATCTATATCCAGATCTCTGTGGTCAATGACTTGAGAAGTGTCATGAACCTATCTCCTCAGTTGGGATACGTGGAAGACGTTGTGCACCCACTCCATCTGTGGTGGTAGTTCTAGGCAGTATTCCACCATGAAATTCCTTCGATGTATAAAAAATGGTTCGATAAACATCGATGAAAACTTTTCACCTCGTCCAAACATCTGTAGTCCTCATTGAGGAGAGACTCACAAGAATATGTGGTCCCCATCATGGATCTCCAAGGGTCTCTGTATCCTATCAGCATAAGTCTTCTACCAACTCTGTACAGTTTTCACTTGCTAACAAGTGAGACATTGTGATACGACTCTACCACAGCTTTCTTCATCCCTGGCCACCAATACTGATGCCAGAGGTCCTGGTACACCTTAACCACACTAGTATGTATCTCTATAGGGGACCTATAGAACTCCCTCAACACTTCCTCCTATAGAATCACCGGTACCATAGTACATCCTTTGAAAATGATGACGTGCTCCCCACCTTTCAAAAATCCATTATGTGCCTGTACTATGGATATCTGAGCATGTCAAGAGTCACAATCAGTGTCCCCAAGATGAACCTCCCTGACTCACTGAAGGTGTGGGGGAGTGACTATTTGAGACTGAAGATAATTTTATCCATCTTGATCAATATAGGATACTCGCAAAGTGTCTGGCTACTCTATCTCCTCACTCAGTATCTGTATACCATATATCTTACTTAGTGCATCTGCTACAACATTTCCCTTCCCAGGATTATGGACTATGTCAAATTCATAGTCCATGGATGAACTATAGCCATCAATACTATCTCAGGTTCTGGTCTTTATGAGAGAATATATACTTGAGACTTTTGTGATCATAGTAAACTATAAAATGTTCTCCCATCAAGTTGTGTTGCCACATAATTTGCACAAAGACCCTATTGATAACTCCACATCATGGGAAATATAGTTCTACACCTCGGTCTCTGTCCTATATTTGGAAAGACCTACCTACACTTCTATGTCTATAGGAAAGGCTCTCCCTTTTTCGTCAAAACTGATAATGGTGCCACTACCCTGGAGAAGATTGGTCCAAAACTTCGGTAGTACCCAGCCAAAGAAGAAGATTAGGGAGGTAAACCTAGAAACATATTTTAAAAGGATTTCCCCCATACTTTTTCGCTTCATTTGGGAATGGAAAAATCAAAACTTCTGTTACCACAAGGGGAGGTCTGGCCGACTCAAGAGTGATCGGTTGCACCATATTTTCCATGTGTTTGTTCTGTGCTTCCAGGGATTCCTTTTTTATCCGACCAAGGAAAATCCAGTTCCAATGTTGTAGGTTAATTTTTTTTCCCTTTTAAGTCAATATGAGTGTATACTATGGATCTTCATTCCATAACAAAACTAACATTGTAAGGCCTCAACACTAACACAAAGAGGTTCCAACCGAAACTCTCACCAGAAGGGTCATATCACACTGTCAGCGTAACTGTGATTATCGAGTCTCCTCCCAAAGGTATCTCCAGACATGAGGGTCAAGTCAATGACTTAACCAAAAACTCTAGGTCTTGGACAAGATTCATGGAAGGAAGGAATTATTGGTACCTATGTCTATTAATACGACAGGTAGTAGTAGACATAGACGGTTCATCAAATCATTCCTAGAGCTCTTGGGTTGTACTCATTGAACATATGCAGCAAATCCATTCCCCATTTCTTCCAACTCCCTAAGCCTGGTGGGGAACACAAAGGGGGGTGGTTGTAACATGTCGAAATGTACACCAAGTCATGTTGCTCTCATAGGTCTACTTCGATGTCTGCATACCTGCAGATTCATCGGTCCGTAAAAATTCTTCTTCCCGAAACATTTTTACATTCCCATGTCTCTAAACCTGGTGCATGTTTCTTGCATTCCCACTACTAATATTCACTGGCTATATCCGCCCATCCAAGGATCTTTCAACTGTAGTGGTTCTCTCTAGCACCCTAACATAGGTAGGAATGGATAGAGAAATATTTCTGTCTCGAACGTCCTTAAACAAACTATTCTTGGAAGTCCAACCCCCTAAACATAGATCATATCATATTCATCGAGTACCATGAATGGTTGGTACACATCTATGAATACTCATCTATGGGCATGTCGTCCTGTCGAAGCTGTAGACGCTCTAGGAAAGCTCACAAACCTCCTCAAGCCACTCCTCAGCCTACTACGAGTTGGGTTCACCTCGTAACCTATGGGGTATCTGATGATGAAACTCTTGTAAGGAACAATTACTGTATGTGTCCTCTACTGGTACTACAGGATCGAACTACTGCCCAACGGGTGGTGGTGATCCTGGTACAACATGTGAAGGTGCCAACGAAGTGAGAGGGCCCTACACCGAAGCCTCATCACTCAGCGGGGCATCATCGTGTACTCTCTTAGGAAACCTGGGTGGCTGACATTAAGGAAGAATCCTAATAAGGAACAAGTGTTCCATGGTCACTAAGTTATATCCTATGAGATAACTCTAAAGAAGTCAAAATTAAAACTTTCTAAATACTCACACAATCAGTTTTTTCATGTCCTAAGTTAGAAATTAGATTTCTGGGTCCTGATGATTGGATACGCCGGCTGCCGCACCAACACTGGACTCTTTGAACTGAAAACCACACTCATAACACAAAACACTATTTCTTCATAGAAATGATTAGAGTCTTAGTTCATCAGTAGAATCGAACTCCTCTGATACCACTTTGTCATGACCCATCCCCCGAGGCCCATGTCATGGCTACACCACGCCTGCCTTCCATAGGCCAGGGGTTGGTGACTAGCACAAAAAATGTGTATCCCTAAAATGGGAAGGCATCAACTTTATACCTATACAAACACACAACCCAAGATCACAACAAGGAGAAACCACGAAGTAAACTGCTATTGTAAAAAGTGTGCTAAAATTAAAGGGGCCAGAAATATAATCCCAACTGTAAAGTACAAGTACAAATAGAAAGTACATATACAACTAAAAGTACAAGCATATCTTGGATCATTCACCGAGGATCCTACCTATAGGGTAGGTACATATCGACTCCACAACAATCCACATCAGCTTGTCTCCTCCGTGTACAGCCTAGTCCTAGCTCCCTCCAGACTCAGCTATGCTGCTCGTCATCTGTACAAGACACAAAAAGGTGCAGGTGAATCCTGCGAAGGGGTGAGTATGATGATACTCTGTAGGGACATAGATATCCATGTAGTTCTCCAAGAGTTCCAAAAAATAAAAGGACACAATGCAAGACATGAACTCTACCTATGTATATGCTCATAAATATACATAAGTTATCAAGATATAGTCATCTCATTCATGAGGAAATAATACCACAAAAATAAAAATACGATAGTAAAAGTACACAACACAAGTCAGCTCACATAAGGTATAACATTAGGTCAAGGGTAGAAGGGTTATCACATCATCAAACTCCTCAGCTACTGGAGAACTCATACCTTATTAAGTACAGTGGGCCTGCCGGATCATAGAGAGCAGCTTCCCACTAACATTGAACTGCTGTGGTACCCATCCCTGATGGGTACCATGGGCATGCTGGGTCACACAGAGCCGCTACCCACTGTGTGCATGTCGGGTCAAATAGAGAAGCTTACAACAATGGCCGAACTGAGAAACTCTTCATGTCTAGCACCATGCGTCTGCTGGGTCACACAGAGCCACTCCCTACCATGGGCCTGCTGGGTCATACAGAGCCGCTTCCCACCCGGCCAATCGTCAAGGAGTCTTCTAGTATAAGCCCACCGTAGGGTTCCACACGTATTTTGCTTGGGACAACCACACTTCAATCCACTCTCTGCATCTTGATATACTTGGAAGTTTCTAAAAAGTATATTCTAGGGTAGTAACCATAGAATCGTCAGACAAAAACCTCTAACTTCTCAGCTGCTGGAGAACTCCTCCTCTATCGAGTATAGTGGGCCTGTCGGGTCAGAAAAAGCCACTTCCCAGTAACCTTGAACTGTTGTGGTCCTCATCCCTAATGCGTAATATGGTCATGCTGGGTCACATAGAGACAGTTCGCATTGTGGGCCTACTGGGTCACACAGAGCCATTTCCCCCCTTGGGCATCATCAAGTAGTCTTCAGGTCTCAGCTCGCTGTAGTGTTCCATATATAGCATGCTTGGGAGAACCTCTCCTCAAGCCATTTGTCTTATTACAACTGGTATTAAGTCTCACAAGGAAGTATCCTGATGATCTTCCATGTCATAAGTGTTCCAACGCAACAGACGACTCGTCAATTAGACGCTCAGTCTGTTCGTTATTGGCATTTCAGTGCTGAGGGCCTGGTTGGATTTAGGTGTGATCCTACCCATCCGTACTCCATATTTCTCAAAAACCTCATGGATTAAAACAAAAGGACTATCTCTCTCGATGGATCCCAATGCCACAGACGGTTCCTCAAACGGACGTTCGGTTCGCAAGATAAGGCCCTCTTTTTGTTCCTTGGAAGTATCGGGTCTGGGTCTGGTCCGCCTTGGTTGGACCGGCCTGACTCGGGTCCAACCCAACTCGGGTCAACCCGAACCACTGGGCCCAGCACAACAATCCTGGGCCACGGGTTTGGCCGTTGGGCCACAGGTCGGCCTGATGGGCGATGGGTCGGTTCGTTGTACCGACCCGGCGGTGCCATTCGCCAAGTGCTGCGGGCCGCCAGAGATTCCTAGACGCAGTGCGTTTGGGTAGGGCTGATGTGGCGTAGAGCCACGTTAGTGGTTCAACCCATGGGGTTTGACCCCAACTCAGTGCCACAAGGTGTTGCGGGTCCTCCATGTCCCGTCCGACAATCGATCTGGTGGCCCCTTGCTCCCACCACAACCACCGTGGGTTGCGGCCTTGCTGCCACGTGGGCACTTTCCAGGGGGTGGGCCACACCTCTGCTCCACCGGCTCCGTCGTGGCTGACCAGCATGTCAGATGACCTCTCCTATGTTCATCACTGCTGATGAGCTACAACCCTCCTTATTCATCGTTGGTATGCGATGGCGCGTCGTGCCTCCTCCGCGGTCCACCGGTGTCGGCCACTCTGACAACCATCATGGCTTTGTGTCACGACCTCCTCTTTTGGCATACATTGACGCACTATCCACCACATAGAAGACAATTTTTTTCATGATGTCAGTATTCCATGGAGGCAGAAGGATGTAACCAATATAGTAGAGGGTTCAGGCCGGGTTTGTTAGGCCTTCACCCTCTACGTTAGCTCGTAACACGAGGGGGGTTAAAGGTTTAATAACAATTGAATTAAACAACCAGATAAACTCCATAAGATTATATTCAACGACCACCCACAAAGATAAATGAATCATGGTTCAACCCATCAGTCATTTGGCCCGTGTTCTTTGTGTTATTCCAGAATAGGGAAGAGGAAATAAAATAAAATAAAAATGAATAAACCCTTTACCTCAAGTTCATTGGAGACGGTCCAAGTTAGAGGAAGTGTTGGCATTCATTTTCCCCACAACAATCATCCAAGAACACCACTCGATCATCATTATTTGGTTCATGGTTCGCAGTCACTGGTCACCACCTAATGGAACTGGCTCTGTCCCCCACGTGTTGGGTGTCCCGACACTTTACCAGAGCTTCTTCGCTAGGTGAAGCCATGTCAATTAACCCCCCAAGCTCTATATAAATAGGATAGTGGGAGGGTATGTAACGATCGTGGAATTTATGAAGGTTCATTTAATTGGAACCCACCTAAATTCCAACAACACTATTTCTTAGTATTTGAAGGGTCAATCCATTTAACAGCTTAACTCACTGTTGGTCCCTCCCAACTTCTTGTCTATTGGTGGAAATGAAATAAAATAGTGAGATTATTTTATTTCATTTCCTTTTAAAAGACATAAAAATTAACTTCTTCTTTGGACTTGTTGTGGTCAAGGTAATTCCTTCCTTAAGGAAATCCCTACACTAAGGATTCAATGGCACCCTCAGATTTTTAATCTGAGCACCAGTTAAAATGTTAGAAAATGCCGCTTGCGCGTTTACTAAACATACCTGATGAAATGTTCAGAAAATTAATAAAAGTCACCCTCAACCTACGCCAGTCGAGGTTAGGCTCTTCCTAAGTGAAAAACACCCCAAAAAACCCAACATAACTCTCGTATTTCCATTCCTAGTTACCGTTTAAAAGTTATGGATTTTACAATAAAATAATTGGCACATAATTATTTTATTTATGTCCATAAAAAAACTTTCACTGGTGGCCCTCACTAGCCAATGTTAGTATCTTCCAAGAGAAATAATTCCCTCATGAGTTTAGAGGTGGTATTATATTTTTAATCTGAGTTACCATTTGGTAGTTATAAGCATATAAAAATTAAAATAATTTATTTTATTATTTTATTTATGGTTATTCCATTTTTTGGTTACCTCACAGGAGGTCATCACCGACTAAACATAAGTCTCGCCTAGGGTAAACCTGCCATCATGAATGAAACACTACCCTCAGATTTTTAATCCGGGCAACCATTTATGATTTATTCCACTTTTTAGGAAAACTGCTTACGCGTGCTGTTTAATGTTTAACAACACATTGACGGACCATTTCTGGAACTCCGGATATCAGAATCACGCGCCATCATATTTTTCAGTATTGAAATAATTCCATATATTTAAAAAAATATATACGGAATTTCTGGGACATTAAATTCTCCCCAGCTTATGGATTTACATCCTTGAAAGCTACAACATAGACTAACGAAACAAATGGGGATATTGAGCATGGATATGAGCCTCCTACTCCCATTTTCTCTCTTGGTGGTTCCCGTGCATCCATCAAAAGCACATAAGAGGTATCAACCACCCATGAAGGAACCACTCTTGTCGATCCTCAATCTCTACCAGAACCTCTATAAATGTAGTCCCATCATCTAAGTCCTGCTCTCCATGGTCAACGACTTGAGAAGGGTCATTCACATATCTCCTTAGCTGGGATACATGGTAGAGGCCGTGCACCCACTCCATTTGTGGTGGTAGTTCCAAGTGGTATGCCACCTCGCCAATCCTATGAAGTATCATAAATGTTCTGATAAAGATCGATGAAAACTTTTCACCTTGGCCAAACCTCTGTAGTCCTCATCGAGGGGAGACTCACTAGAATATGTGGTCCCCCTCTTGGAACTACACGGTTCTCCGTATTCTGTAAGAAAAAGACTTCTGCCAACTTTTTGCAGTTTTCACTTACTGACAAGTGAGATATTGTGATACGACTCTACCACTACATTATTAATCCCTGGCCACCAATAGTGATGCTAGAGGTCCTGGTACATCTTCACCGCACTAGGATTTACCACTAGAGGGGACGTATGGAACTACATCAACACTTCCTACCGTAGCATCATCGGTACTATAGAATGTCCTCTGAATTGGAAGACGTGATCCCCACCTTCAGAAAAACCATCTGGTGCCTATCCTATGGGTATCTGAGCACGTCAAGCCTCGCAGTCAGTGTCCCTAAGATGCACCTCCTTGACTCGCTGAAGGAGTGGGGGAGTGACTGTCAGAGACTCAAGACAAGTTTATCCATCTCGATCAATATAGGATATCTGCAAAGCGGCTAGCTGCTCTGTCGCCTCACTCAGAAATTGTATACCAGATCACCTGCTGAGTGCATCTACTACTATGTTCTCCTTCCCAAGAGTATAGACTATCTCAAATTCATAGTCCTGGAGGAACTCTATCCATCAATGCTATCTCAGGTTCTATTCTTTATGAGAGAATATATACTTGAGACTTTTTTGATCATAGTAAACTGTATAACGTTCTCCCATCAAGTTCTGTCGCCACATCTTTAGCGCAAAGACCACTGTTGCTAACTATAGGTCATGTGAAGTATAATTAAAATCACCTGTCTCTATCCTAGCTTCTGAAATCTCTACAGACACTTCTCCTTCTATTGTAAAGGCTCCCCCATTTTCGTCAAAACTGATAAGGGTGCCAATACCCTGGAGAAGTCTGGTCCAAAACATCAGTAGTACTCAGCCAAAGTAAAAGTCCATCCCCATTTAGGGAGGTAAACATGGAAACATATTTTGAAAGGTTGTCCCCCATACATTGTCTTTTCTATTGGGAACCGAAAACTCAAAACTCCCACTACGACGAGGGTAGGGATGGCCGACTCAAGAGTGATCAATTACACCCTCCTTTGCATGAGTTTGTCCTATGCTACCTTGGATTCCTTTCTAGCTAACCAAGGAAAATCCAATTACAAACATTGTAGGTTAACCACAACCTTTTTCCTAATACAATCAATCTATGTATGAACCGTGGATGTCTAGTCCATATCCAAACTAACGTCATATAGAATCAACACTACCACCAAGAGGTTCTAACTGATACTCTCGTCTTAAGGGTCAGATGACACCGTCAATGTAAGTGTGATTATCGAGTCTCCTCCCAAAGGTATCTCTAGACGTGAGGGTCAAGTCAATGTCTTAACCAGAAAATCTAGGTATTGGACATGTTTTGTTGAAGGAAGGAATTATTTTTACCTATGTCTATTAATACAAAAACTAGTAGTAGACATAGACCGATCATAGAATCATTCCTATAGATATTGGGTAGCACTCTTTTACCATATGCAGCTAATCCCTTCCTAGGTCCTCTAACTCCATATGCCTGGTGGGGACCACTATGGGGGGGGGGGTGGTAGTAACATGTCCATATATACACCAACTCATGCTTCTCTCCTAGATCTGCTTTCATGTCTGTAGCCCAATATATTCATCTGCCCATAACTCTTCTTCTTCATGAAACATTTTTACACGCCCAAGTCTCTGAGACTGGTTCCAGTTTCCTACTTTCCCACTAATGACATTCATTGGTTGTATCTGCTCATCCAATGAAAATTCAACCATAATTATTTTCTCTAGCACCCTAATATAGGTAGGAATGCATAGAGGAATAGTGCTGGCTCGAACGTCCTTAAACACACTGTGCATGGAATTCCATGCCCCTAAGCTCTGATCGTATCATATTCATTGAGTACCAAGAATAGTCGGTACGCCTCAATGAATACTCAGCTACTCACATGTCATCCTACCGAAGTAGTAGAAGCTCATGAGAACTCTCAGCAACCTCCTCAAGCCATTCCTTAGCCTCCTGTGAGTTGGGCTCTCCTCGAACCTGAGGTGTATCTGATGATAAAACTTATGTAAGGCACAAAGCCTAAATGTGTCCTCTACTGGTACTACCAGTTGTAACTGCTGCCCAACGGGTGGTGGTGCTACTGGTACACCACCTGAACATGCCAACATATTAAGAGGGCCTTACACTGAAGCCTCATCGCTCGTTGGGCTGTCATTGTGTACTCTCTCGGGAAACATGTGTGGTTGCCTTTGTGGTGACATCCACATAAGAAACAGTTACGCCGAGGTCACTAAGTTATAACTTGTGAGATGACTCTAAAGAAGTCAAAATAAAAACATTTCCAAAACACACGAAATCAGTGTTTTCATGTGATGAATCGGAAATAAGAATTCAGTGTCCTGATGTTTGGATACGTCAGCCGCCACACCAACATTGGACTCCCTGAACTGAAAACCACACTCATAAAACATAACACTATTAATTCACAGAAATGATCAGAGTCCTAGTTCATCGATAGAACCGAAATACTACAATACCACTTTATCATGACCCGTCCCCTGGGGCCAGTGCATGACTACAACAAGCCCACCTTCTATAGGCCAGGGGCTGGCGACATACTCTGGAACGGTGTATCCCTAAAATGGGAAGTCATTGCCTTTAAACATGTACAAACACACAACCCAAGAACAAAAGAAGGAGAAACCACGAAGTAAACTGCTATAGTGAAAAGAGTGCTAAATATAAAGGGGCTAGAAATACAAGCTCAACTGTAATGTACATGTAAAAATCGAAAGTACATATACAACTATGCTGCTCGTCATCTACACAACACTCAACATGGTGCGGGTGAAGCCCATGCAGGGGTGAGTATGACGGTACTCAGTAGGGACCCTAAGACCCCCGCAGGTCTCCTAGAGTTCCACAAAAGAAAGAACACAAACAAGACATCAACTATACTTAGGTATATGCCCATAAATATACCAAATTTATCAAGATATAATCAACTCATACATGAGGAATGAATACCACAATGTCAACAATACGAAGGTAAAAGTACACAACATAAGTCAGGTCACACCAGGTATCACATTAGATCAAGGGTAGAAGGTTTATCACATCATCGAACTCCTCGGCAGTGGGAGAACTCCTCCTCTATCGAGTACAGTGGTTCTGCCAGATCACACAATGCCACTTCCCACTAATATTGAATTTCTGTGGTACCCATCTCTGATGTGTACTGTGGGCATGCTGAGTTATACAGAGCTGCTTCCCACTGTGGGCATTCCGGGTCACACAAAGCCACTTCTAGCCATTGTCGAACTGTGGTACTCCTCTTATAGAGCACCGCGGGTCTTTCGGGTCACACAGAGCCACTCCCCACCATGGGCCTGCTGGGTAACACAGAGCATCTTCCTAGTGGGACAATCGTCTAGCTGTCTTCAGGTCTCAGCCAACTGTAGGGTTCCATACATAGTCTTCTCAGGAGAACCGCTCCTCAAGACACTCACTACATCCTGATATCCCTGGAGGCCACCACAATGTATATTCTAGGGGATTAACTATAGCATATTTAGTCACAAACCACAAACTCCTCAACTGCTGGAGAACTCCTCCTCTATCGAGTACAGTGGGTCTGCCGGATCACATAGAGCCACTTCTAACTAACCATGAACTGATGTTGTACTCATCACTGATGGGTAAAATGGTCATTCCAGGTCACATAGTTTTACACTCCACCTTGCGCATGCTGGTTCACACAGAGCTGCTTCCCACCTTGGCCATCGTTAACCAGTCTTCAGGTCTGAGCCAGATGCAGGGTTCCGTACATAGGGCATTTGGGAGAACCAATTCTAAAGCCACAAGTCATATTAAAATTGGTACTAAGTCTCACAAATAAGTAACATGATGATCTTTCATGTCATAAGGGTTCAAACGCAACAGACGACGCGTCAATCAGATGCTCGGTTTGTTTTTTTTTGGCATTTTAGTAGTGGGGGCTAGGTAGGATTCGGGTGCGAGCCAACCCGTCCGTACTCCAAATTTCTAAAAAAACACAGGGAGTAAAAATTAAATGTCTGTATCACTCCGAGGATTCCAATGTTGCAAATGGTTCGTCAAATAGATTTCTGGTTCTCAGGATAAGGCCCTTTTTCTGTTCCTGGGCAGTACTGGGTCCGAGTCTAGTCTGCCTCAATCTGACCTGCCTAACTCAGGTTCGACCCAACTCAGGTCATCACAACCCACTTGTCCCAGCACAAAATGGTTGGTCCTTGGGTCAAGCCGCTAGGTCATGGGTCGGCCCGCTAAGCAGAGGGTCCGTCTTCTGGGCTGACCCGGCGGTGCAACCCGCCTAGTGCTGTGGGCCACCAGGGATACCCAGACACAGTGCATCCATATAGGGTTGATGTGGCATAAAGAAACATAGGTGGGTCTACCTGTGGGTGTTGAGCCCAAAGTGGAACCACAAGGTGTCGCGGGTCCTCTGGGGCATGGACGATGGTGGATCTGGCGGCCCCTTTCTCCCGTCACGACCAACACTGGCCGCGACCTTGCTGCCACGTGGGCGGACGGCCAGGGGCACGCCCCACCTCTGTTCTGCCGGCACTGTCGCGACCAACCAAAATTCTATCCAAACTCTCCTCCGGTTACCATAGCTGATGAGACATGACCCTCCTTGTTAATAAGTGGCATGTGATGGTATGCCGGGCCTCCTTCGCATATGGCCAGTGCCAACCACTCTGATGACCGTCGCAACTTTGTGACATGATCTCCTCTTGCGTTGTGCGTTGAAGCAATTTCCACAACATAGCCGATTGGTGTCGTCGCGCTGTCAGTATTCAATGGAGGCACAAGGATGAAACAAATATAGAGGAGTGTTTGTTCCAGGAATGTTAGGCCTACACCCTCTGCGTTAGCTCATAACACAAGGGGGTTAAGGGTTTAATAACAATTGAATTAAACAACCAGATAAACCCCCCAAGATTCCCTGTAAAGACCTCATAAAATGAGGAATGAATCATGGATCAACCCATTAGTCAGTTGACCCGTGTTCTTTGTGTTATTCATGAATGGGGAAGAGGAAATCAATTTAATGAATAAACGAATGAACCGCCAACCTCAAGTTCATTGGATAGCGTCCGCGTTTCCAGAAGTGTCGACATTTGTTTTCCCTACAACAAGCTGCCAACAATGCCGCTCGATCATCGTTATTCGGTTCGTGGTTAGGGTTCGCTTGTTACTGCCCACTGGAACCAGTTCCATTTTCCATGTGTTGGGCATCGTGACACTTTACTAGAGCTTCGTCGCTTGGTGAAGTCATGCCAATTCCTCCACTCAACCTCCTTATAAATAGGAGAGGGGGAGGGTAAGTAACGATCGTGTAATTTATGAAGGTTCATTTAATAGAAACCTTCAAAAATCCCAATGATGCTGTTACATAGTATTTCAAGGTATAATCCATTTAATGGTTTAAATCACCATTGGTCCCACACTACCACATTTCCATTGGTGGAAAAGAAATAAAACATTGAGATTATTTAATTTCATTTTCTTTTTGCACTCACATAAAATAAATTCTTCTTAGGACCTTCTATATTCAATGTAAAGCCTCCATTAATAAAAAATGGGCACTGCCAATTCAATGTTACCCTCGGATTTTTAATCCGATCACGAGTTTAAAAGTTAGAAAATGCAGCTCGCGCGATTACTGAATGTACCAAAACTTATTTTGGAAAGTTTATAACAGTCACCCTTGACCCATGATGGTGATGGTTAGGCTCCACCTAAGTGAAAAACTCCCCAAAGAACCCAATGGTAATATCGGATTTCAAATCCGAGATACGTTTTAAAAGATATGTATTTTACAATAAAATAATTGTCACTTAATTATTTTATTTACATCAAAAAACTGACTTTCACTGGTGGCTCGAAAAGACCAATGATAGTATCTACCTAAAGAAATAATACCCTCACGAGTTTAGAGGTGGTATCATATTTTTAATCCGAGTTACCGTTTGTGAGATAGTAGAATTTGAAAAATAAAATTATTTTTTTACAGTTATTACATTTTTGGATTTTCTCACAGGAGGTCCGCACTGACTAAACTTAAGTCACGCTTAGGGAAAACCCACCATCCTAAATGCAATGGTTCCCTCAAATTTTTAATTTGGGAAAATATTTAATATTTATTCCACTTTTTTAGGAAAACTGCTTACGCACATTATTTAATGTTTAAGAAAACTTCGACGGACCATTCCGGGCACTCTAGGTCTCCGAATCACGCGCAGTCAGATTTTGCAGTCTGAAAATAATTCTATATAATTGAAAAATATATAGAAATTTTCCGAGACATTACATAATTTATTATTATAACTCATTATCCATTATTATCTTGAGTATCACAAATTGTGTTTCATTAATGACTTGAGTATCACCACTCAGGGTCTATTATTAATTTGATTATCACAACTGTTGAACCCTTTTTCCCTGAAATATAATAAAACACAACCAATAAATTTTTTGGAAGTATATGACCCCACCCATAATAATCCAATCATATGTATTCCATTTCAAATCATTTATTACTCTTATAATAAAAACCCCATGGAATGAAAAACTTGGTTTTATAACATTTTAAGATGTTATCCCCCAAATTAACCTCAAAAATATAAATTGTTGATAACCAATATTCAATCATCCCAAAATATTATTCCTCCAAATTTTTATAGGGAGGTTCAGGAAAAATAACATCTACGGAAATATATTATTTAGTGGAAAATATGAATATGGTTATGAAATCGTAAATGAGTTTTTAGAAAATGATTTCTGATTTGGGATAAGTGATGAAGTTTCGACACACATTAAAAATTCATTTTTAGAGAGGCCAGTTTTTGGAAATTTGAACGAATAAATTTTAAAATAAATATATGGAAATAAAAATCAATAATAATTATGACAAAATACCAAATAATTTAAAAAATGTGAACTAATACATTTTAAAAACTATTACTTTTTAAAAAGAATCTTCAAATATGAAGCCTTAAAAAAGGCATTAAGGTTTCTAAAAGGTGGTGCGAATTATTTGGAAATTATTTAATTCGAAAAAAAAAATTCAATAATATACAATTAAAAATAAATAAAATTTATAGAAAATAAATGTGGAGTGGAAGATAAAACATTATATTATACTTTTTTTAATACTTTGAAATACCTTTGCTGAAAACCCACATTGTAAAAATAGTAAGAAAACATCATTTTGAAATGATGAAAAGGGAATTTTAATGGCCATTTTAGATAACACATAATTTGGTTTCCAATTATAAATGATTAAATTGGTATGAACATACAATATTGTTAAGGATAGGAAACTTCCATAAAATAGGATGAGAATTATTCTCAATAATAACATAGTTTATGAGGGAGAAATTCATCGAGGAAAAATATTGGTATCAAAGATTCATTTTCCTATAGAGGTTGATAAAATAAAATAAAATGAAATTTTCGGGTGGATGTTACCATATGTAAAGGAAATAAGTTCAATAAGAGTCAATTTAATTCAATGAAGGGAGTGGGGTTTTCAAAGACCCTTACATTCTTGATTTTTTTGAATCGAATCCCATTTAATGAAAGAGAATGACATGAATATTAAAATAAAACTAATTACATATACATGGTAGAAGGCATACAATAGGTATTAATCACACTATTTCAAAAATATCATGGTTCATAATAAGAAATATAGATCATGAAATTAAATTTGTGCCAAAGAACTCTTTACCTTAATTCTTGACAGTCAATAAATTTACTGAATATACCTTACATAAAAAATAATAATTCTAATAAACTATTTGAGAACCTTATTAATATATATAAAATTTTATAAAAATAATTTATAATTATTATCTTACTTTATATTAGTTATTTGTAATATATTTTCAATATTGGGTGTGAGTAATTTCCATCCTTTTGAACCAGTTTCATAACAACAAAATTATTCATCAAACCATCCTAAGGATCATCATTCCAATATCATAAAACATATTAGAATTGAATCTTTATAATTATTTGTAAGGTTATAATTTAATTATATTTTTGTTATTTTTATGATGATAATGATTCAGTGATTTATAACTAACAGACATTGGTTTCTTAATTAACGAGTTTACCAATAATTTTACCCTTCCAGAACCAAAGTAAAATAATTATTAAATAAGTCCTCACAGTCAACCATGATATTATGTCAATCATTTTTCAAGTATGTGTTAAGAAATACCCAACCATTAACATACCATAATTAATGGATAATTATGGTTAAAAAAGTGATTTATTTAAGAAAAAAAATCATTATTTAATATGAATAATTTTATGATTTAAACATTTTTATAATTTTAAATCATATTTTATGATAGTTTAATAAAAAATAATATAACTAGATGAAAAACTAGATATGTAACTTCATAGAGGTGGTAGTACGCACAACAAAGGATTTCCATTTTTGGTTTTCTTAATGAAAATTAGGCAATGTGGTCAATAGTTATTCTTAAAATATAATAAAATTATGTATAATTAAAATACCTAATTAATAATTTCATATTAGGAAAAATAATTTTGAAGGGAAAGATATAAGAGAAATAATGTCGGAGAAATTTTAGTACTTAGGTTGAGAATTTTGAGTTTCCTTTGGAGGATTCCTTATAAAGTGAAGACATAGGCCAAAATCATATGACTAGATGATAAAGGAAGAGGAAGAATATTCCATAAGATGTGATAAGAGAATATTTTCAGGGGGAAAATAAAAAAATTTAGTGGACTTTATGGTGTGGTGAGAGGCCCTGTTTATAAGGTCTGAGAATGGGATTTTTTTGTAAATATTTCAAATTAATAGCAAGAGAGAACATGTTTCACATGAAAAGAAGACAAAAAATTTACAATAATGGAGTATATATATTGTTTGGTAATGAAAAAAACAACTAATCAATTATAAGCATATTTTTAATAGTTTTATCACTTTACCCCTATGGTTAAACCATTTTAACCATTTGGGTTTTTAATGTGGTTACTAGTTATTAACAAAGTAAATAATTTTTTATGACAAAAAAATATTGGTACATGTTAAATAAATTATATCTAATGATTCAAAAAAAAATTCCATTTTATCCAATAAAATTTATATGTTTAATAATAATTAATTTTAATATACAGTTCTTGTAACGTTTTAAAACCAATTTTTCTAGAAAGTGTATTTTTATGATTAAAATTTATGGGTAGGATAAAATTATAAATGTTTTCTTTTTTAATTATATAAATTCGTTTATTATAAATAAATATGTTTCTTTGTAATAAATTGAAAACATAATTTTAACCAAAAAATATTTAACTAAAAGGGAACATTAAAACAATTTCTTTTATTTGAAAATATGACTTAAGTTCATACAATAATAAACACAGGTTTTAGAAATTTATAATATTATTTCGAAAATTATAATTTTACTCCATAAATATATATTTTTTCATGATTTTTATAAGTTTTTAAGTCATATTTACTTCTTGATATTTCGATATATGAAATTATTTTAGTAAAAAATAAATTTTTGACTATTCATCTAAAAAATAATATGGGAAAACAAATATTAAAAATTCATCCTAATCTAATTTGGATAGCTTAAATTAAAAAATTAAGTTCATTTTATTAAATTTATCATTTATATGAAAATAAAGTATACAAATAAAACTTGTTTTATTGAAAAATTTACTTTTAAGATATTAATTGTTAATAATCATATTTTCATGTATTTATAATTGATTATAATAATTTTATTTATTAGAGGTTTTATTATCCATATATTTTATTAGTAATAAATATTTCGTGAATCATTTAAGTTTACTTTTGTGTGTGGATAAATCCATCAAACTTGTATTAATTTAGGAAAAAATACATTACAAAATGTCATGGCATTCCAACTAGGCTGTTATAACACATCCTCCCAAAAATCCGGTCTTTAAACTGAAATAATATCTATATGAGATGATTGAAAAATAAAAAAATTGCTCCCAAAATGAAAAAAACAAAAACTATTTCAATATCTTAATATTTTAAAAAGAATGATTTTTTATAGGGATTCAAATATGCAACCCCAATCATAAATTATCAATAAAATTTTATTTTTTAAGTATGACCATTATAAGAATGTTATTGGATTGACTGGTATGAATTGGATTAATCAAAATTTTAAATATAAATATACGTAAAAAGGACATAATAAATAAACATTTATTCATTGATTTTTAGTAAATAATCACCGACTTTATAGTAATGTCATTTTATTAATAAAAAATTCGCTTTTCAAAAATGTTTTTATTGATTTTTGTAGGAAAATATTATTATTAATTTCTAGAAATTATAAAATTTTATTTTATAAAAAATGATATAATTTTTTAAAAAATCCAATTTTAATTATATTATTGTGAAATTTTTATATTTGTATGAAAACATTTATTTTTCAATGAATATTGAAAAACCCGTTTTATGGACTAATTGTTTTATTTAAAAGTATTAAAACATTAAATTATCTTCCGGATTAGTTATAAAATTTCATTAATACATTTTTATTAAATATAATTATATTATATTATTTGGAATGAATTTTATGCTTGAATTTGGTATAAAAACATTTTTATTCCTAAAAGTAGTATTTTTGAAAAAAAAAGTTTTTCATCCCGTTTTAATGGTTGAATTTTAAATTAAATTCTACCACTTTTTTAAAATTTATAATGAAAAATGGATTCAAAATTTTTAATTAGGAGGTACAAATTTGGTATGTATGTCCCTTATATTTCTTATAATATTGGTTAGTAACTATAGTAAATTTTTTTACCAAGGTAAAAATAAAATTAGAAAATTAAGGGTGAAAATAATAGAATAAGGACTAGAAATTAACCCTAACTCTTTACTAAATTTTATTAGATCATTTTATCTCATTTATAATCATCCCAAATTATAATTTATGTTATGTTTTCCTTTATGTCAATGATTTTAGCAGTTTTAATATTTTATTTAAATAAAATAAAAAATTATCATTTTCATTGTTTTACTATGTTAAATTCTTTTACATAGGGTTAAAAAAGTAATGCTTGATTCAAAATATTATTTATATAGAAAAAATAATTTTTATGGTAGTTTATTTACTATTATTTATGATGTAATAATTACCTTAAGTCCTAACAGAACACCAATAAAATAATTATTTAAATAATAGTAAAATATAATAAATTATTTTTAAATTGTAAAAAGTAATATAATATGAATTAATTATTATGTAACACTATTATTTTTGACTGAAATAAAATATTATATTTTTTTAATTTATTATATTATAATTCCATTTTTTCTAATAGTTTTAAAAGTCAAAATAAATAAATAGTTCTAAATTCAAATTAATAATATTTTAAATAAATAATATTTTATTAAATTATTTAAAAGTGGAAAACATCATATGTTCCAAAATGTGATTTTTATAATTCTTAAAATATCAAAAATTGATCATTTATTTTATAATTTTCCTTTTACTGTAGCTTTTATGACCCCTAAAGATTAAAATACTTAATACCATAGTAAATGTCAAAATGTTTATAACAGGTTAAAAAAAGATAATGGGAATGAATTCCCATTAACTTGTCAAATTTTTACTTAATGAGGTTATTTAACCTCAACATCACCTTATATTTTAATATTATCAATTTGGATCCATTTGAATATTAAAATTAATTCATATTAATTTAATATTTTAGGATATTTCAAGAGTGTCCATCCCATATCATATAAAAGGAAACCTCTTATCCTCTCGTACTCACACTTAAAATACATTTTAGTTCTACCATGTTATGAAAAAATCTATCACAACATACCAACCCTTTTCCAAGAGGCCTTAGTTTGATCATAAAACTAACCTAGGAAAGATTTGCATGTAAACCATATGTGGTTGTCCGAAGAAGAGGTAAAATTATTCATCAAGTATTTTTGTTTATTTTCTTTTATTAAATCCATTAAATATCATTAAGACATAAATAAATAATAAAAAAACTCTCTGGAATATTATGGTATTTTATTATTTAAAATGAATAACCTATATCCACATCATTCATCCATCAAATGTGAAAAGAAACCATCATTCGTGTATATGGTGGACTACAGCATCACGAACCGATGTAATTTATTTTCAATCACTACCTCTTAAATCTGGTTATAGTGACAAATTTAATGCATGTACATGATATTCATTACATATTTACCATTATTTAAAGATAAGATATTATTTACCTTCAAACCTCTACATTCATTGAAATATGATAATATCATTCATGCTAACATGTGGACTACCACCTCTATAATGCGATATGATTCATTTTCAGGACCACATATCATGAATGATATATATATGTGTATTTAATGAAATATGTTTTTATTAATTATTAAACCATAATTAGGAATATATAAAATAATTATTTCCTTATTTCAATAATAATTGTTGAAAAATGAAAATGTTCCTTTTTTGTACAAACAACCTACCATTTCCATGATTGTTACATAGTTCATATTATATAACCATACATCATGGTTTTATTATAAATTATATATTTTTTATAATGAAAATTATATAATGATTATTATTTTGGATATTATGGAATAATTTACTATCTGACCATATTCAACATACTGAAGTTATTTTGGATATATGAGCCGAATGTCATTAAAAAATTTTGACGTAAACATAATTGATTTAGTAATTGATTATAACATGGTAAAAGGAATAATGAACTATAAAAAGGTTCTTATGTAAGTAAATAATTAACATATATTTTTATTCACGAATATAAAAAATGTATATAATGATTCAGACTTAAGGTAAGGCTCTTTTTTAAAAAACCATCTTTTCATGTTTTCCTCCCAACAATGTTTCTTCGATGTCAATATTTTTTAAATTATTTCATGGATGTTTTTAATAGAAATGAATGAAATTTAAATGAAATTATATGTGTATTTTTTCTTTCATTCAAAGGTATTCAAAATTTAACATTTTAATCATTTTATATTGAGAGTTTAACATTCTTTATAAAAGAAAAAAAGAAATATTCTATTTTAACATATATGGTGACAACATATTTTCGAATTACCATAACAATTATTTGACTTCATTTATATGATTCCATGTTTTCTCAAATGAAAACCCTTAATTACACAATAACTTATTTTTTAAAAAGTAGTTTTATAATTTAATGGATATGTTAATATCTATAAATGTTTTCTTATGGGTGTAAACATTATTTTAAAAATTAAAAGCTTTTGTGTGTTATAATTATGTAATGTTTGTTAGTAATTTTTTTATGATCATGGGTGATTATATTATAAACCATGGATGTGATGGTCTATATTATCCCTCTAATTAATTGGGTAATATTTATTCAATATATTTTCCATGAAGGTTATTTTTGGTATAGACATGATGGTTATTCAAAGTAAAACAGTTATGGTTATTGAATGTGTAACTATGAGGGTTATTAAATTTGTAACTATAAAGGTTACTAAGATAATAATAGTGATATGAAAATTATTCCTTCATTCACCAACATGATTTATTTCTTATTTCTATTGTTTTTTTTACAAAATTCTTATGATTTATCAAGGTAAACTAAGTAGTGTATGTTTAAATATAATAATTTTCTCTTTATTATGGGTGAAAAGTATAATTTTTTGAACAAAAAATTTATTATTTTTTCATTACTGAAAGGAAATATTTTTAAGTTTAATTTTTTTATTCTAATATTTCTAATTTAATGTTTTAAAAAATGTTTTTTGCAGGGAACTTGATTTATTTGGAATAAAAATATTTATTTTTAGTCCTATGTTTCATTGAAAAATTATTTTTTATGATTATCCATGGACTAATAATTTTCATTAATTATTTTTATGAGTGGTACTGAAGTTTTTGTGCTCATAACATGTTTTAAAATGTTTTTATAAGGTATTAAGGATGGGTTTGGATAATGATGAGGTCACGATGAAAATTTTTAAGATGTGTGATGAAAAGAAAACATACTATATTTAAAAATTTCTGTTTTTTTGGGAAAATGGATGTGCAATGGAATTGCCCAATTTTTAATATATGGGTTATATATATATATGTTTTCATATAATAATTAAAAACCATAAACCGGGACATATTTTCTAATGTAAGAGAATGAATTCTTGACCTAAAGATTAATATTATGTAATGTTTAATGTCAGGTCCTTATAATAGGTATCAAAGGAAAGGTTTATATAAATTTAGAGGATATAATGAAATTTGAGTATATGTTTGATGTCCTCAATGATCAAAATGGATATTATTTTGAGGAGAATCATATTTATTTTTGATAAATGAAATGTGTTGAAGATAAATTGTTTTATTATTTCTCAGTGTTTATCCTCCTTACAAGTTATTTTATTATGATTTTTTTATATTCACACATGGTAATACCCTAAGTGTTTTTGAATTAGTTTTTTGAATAAATTATATAAATTTTATTTTTTAATTACACATATCACCATGATAAAATTTATTTATACACAACACAAAGATAATATTTCTCTATATTCAATGCCTTATTATACATTACACGGAACACTAAGTTTGAACAAAACCATGATATATTAAAAATATAGTTATTTAAACAGTACTGACATAACATAGATAAAAACATAGTGATAGAAATATTGATAAATAATTTTTTAAATTTTAATTATAATGGTCTTATTTAATATAACATATTTATAATAATAGACATAATTTTTGTAAAGACTTTATATGTTTCCAAAATACTATTTTCCTAAAAAATATATTTTTATGTATTTTTTAATAATAATAATAAAATTATTTTTCAATATTTATTGATAATTAAGTTGATAAAATAAAATTCATTTTTAAATTCATAATTTCCAAATTATCTAATGGTGAATTTTCGAGATTTTTATGAAAAATTCTATCTTCAGTGAATAGTAAAATATTGAATTTTATTTGAAACATGATTTTTTATTTTATTTGTCTTTAAAAAAATTATATTTTAAATTATATTTATTGTATAATTAATTCAATAATACCTATATTAATCTAATTTGGGTAATTAGAATCAATTTCATATTGAATTTGTTTATAAAAATGGTGTAAGTTTTTGATCATTTTTTCTCTAAAAACACGATTTCTCATAACATTAGTGAAATTGGTTTTAAATTATTTTTCTCCAACTATGTGCATAGAAGTAGGACAAATAGAATCCATATTTTTAATTAGAATAATTTATATAATATAATAAGGTATACTTATTTTTTTCCAAAATGAATAGTACATGTATTAAACATTAATTATCACCGTTAAGGTGAAAACTAGTTTATGAAGGGGTTAAATTTAAAAATATAAGGAATAAATTACCTCCATAGATTTATAAATACTATTTTATGGACATATTTTAACACTTAAACCAATAATGTTTTAGAATGGTCTATTTTTGACCCTAGTGACATATGGAAAACATGTGTTCACTTAAATGTTTTCAAAAATATAAAGTCTTTCCTCTCACTCACATATAAAAGGCCACCCATTCTCCTCTCATCTTAAAATTTTTAAACACTTTTTTTATCCCATAACTTCCCAAATCAATTACCAACTACCCTATTATAATTATATAAGCCTTATTTTGTATAGAAATCCACTCTAATATGGCTTTTGTTGCAAACCTAAGGAGGATACCTGGAGAAGAGGTACCATTCATCAAGGAAATTTTTTATTTTATTTTTTCCAACACCCCATCAATTTTTATTATAATATTATGATAAAATATCTGTGTTTTCTCCCATATACTGAGATTTTGTTATGTAATGTCCCTATAATGTTATTAACTATTCCCAAGGCCCCGATGTTGGTCACCATAAGACCTTAGATTTGCCACCCCATACACAAGAGGCTGGTGACAAGAAATGAGTGTGTAATGATACATGTGGAGAGACTAAAACATCTTTATTAGACTAATCTAGAATAAAAAAATGAAATAAAAGAACAATATAAACAATAACCAAACCTCACAAACCAATACCATAACTATGTACATTCCCACAACCAAATAATAAAAATTTCATGTCATATCTATAGCACCAAGGGAAAAAGTAAGCTGAAAACCAAGATAGTCTAAAGAATAATGAAAACATATATTTGTTCCAAGTATGTACCCCACAAACATTCACATATGATTCCCAAATATTACATCTAGCACATGGCCTTTACCCTTGTCCTAACCTACATCCATGATGTTTGTTCGGGTACCCTATGGTGGCCCAAATATGGTGTGAGTACAAATCAGTAGGTCACAACCAATGGCGTCCACAAAAATTTACAATCTAAACTGATAGTGTATACATGTTCATAATTAATATAAAGATAAAAAGAATAATAATCCAATTACATTGGTTAATACAGTTCACTTTTTCCCCTTTTATCATTTTTTCTGTGGGTCGTCTATTTCATTAAGTACTCCCTAGTTTATGAACGCCATGTAATCTGAGAATAATGGTAAAAATAAGTTTCCCTTAATCACAAGGGAATACATAATACAAAACAGGACTAAACACTTTCCTCAAAGCTTAAGTCCATATATCATATCACACTCCTTCATTAGGGGTTTAGAGCCTTTGTTCGACTCCATAATCCATTCATTATTTGGGTAGGGATTAGAGAATCTGTTTAACCTGACCCATGGGTGTAGAGATTCAATTTCAATACCCCACAGATACAAATAAGCCACATTCACATGATAATTTAACCTTTTAACACATATAACATTCACAAAACTTATCTTAGGGAACTTATTTTTCACTTACAGACCCTAATTCATTTAAAACCATAACATTATAATAGAAACCCCCTTATATCATTTCAACTACTAGAAAGGATTACCAATAGTCCCATTTCATGACTCAAGTTAATATATTAAAATAATTAACATGGGTTTTATATCATAAGATTTTAATTCAAAATTTAATAACCCATT
Source organism: Viscum album (assembly GCA_963277665.1). Taxonomy (NCBI): domain Eukaryota; kingdom Viridiplantae; phylum Streptophyta; class Magnoliopsida; order Santalales; family Viscaceae; genus Viscum; species Viscum album. The sequence goes on along the minus strand of OY728159.1, from coordinate 1,675,236,789 downwards.
TCTATATTCATGTAAGTGGACCACACCACAGATGTTCCTTATCCTATTTTAATCAACCATAATGCATCTCATGTAGATCATGAGGGGTTAATTTAATAATTTTACCAACCAATTAATCAATCCATAAAAATGATATCAAATGGATGGAACAATGGAATATGTGCACCAGAACCTACACATAAATTTTACCACAAGACTATGGGATATAACTTGTTGACCACCAACCTCGATTACGTAGAAAAACACTTGTTTAACCATGGAATTTAATCTTACCTCAAAAACCCATCAATTCCCCAACCTAGAATCCATTGAAAAAGAGAGTTTTATTGTTCAGAATAATAATAATTATTATATAAGAACTAATCTAAAAAAGTAATAAATATGAGTGTTAGAATCACCTAGAGAATCTATCCCCATCCAACAATTCTCAAGATTGATTAGAAATGAGGGAGATCAATCTTAGGGATGTTTTGGTTGTAGGGTTTAACAACCTTGGTTGTTGTAGAATTAATTTGGAGAAACATTGGGTAATAAAACATAAATTACAAGGGAAATACTGTTTAGATCCCCATATTTAATGAGGCACATGTTTTAGCCACATTTTTGGCCAAACCTTACAACAACTGAATGCCAGCCATTTTCTAAGAGGGGGAAAGGTCGAAGAGTCTCTTATTGAACCCGAAGAATATGGAAAACTTGTTTTTAACCATATGTGATGCCTCTATACAAGACCACACAATTTTTGCAACTCCCCTTGTATGGTTTCTCCAACCACATGCCACATCCTGTAGGAATGCTCTGTTATGGAACATGGTTACTACTAACCATATTCCAAACATGAAACCTGTATTGGATATCCCCTTTCCCTTAATAAATGTTATAAACACATAGTACATGCCCGATTATCCCCATAAACTCAATAAATAGTTCATTTTATAATTTAAGGGGGTTTAATATAAAAAATTATACTAGAATTTACCTCAAAGTAGGTTTGGGATCTTATAACCACCCCCACATTTTAATGGCTTATACACGACCATCACTCCCATGTATCAATTGGTCTCAAATATAAAAATATCAATCCCTTGGTTCCACATATCTGGATTCTTGTCCTATGTTTACTCTAGAATATTACCATTATTCAATAATATTTGGGCTTACAAAACAACCTTAACACATAAGACATTCTCACTGCAATCCACAATACAAACATGATGGTCCTCCATGGATGGATCATAATCAATATCAATAATCATATATATATATATCACATGAGAGTTGTCTAGATTAAACTGTTAAATTATTAGAACTTAAAAAACAAAGCTCATTCACCTATACCACTATGGAAAACCCAATTTCTATTCCAGCAGTCTAATCCACTTTGAAAAATCTAATTTCCCCACATACCTGGGTTCCAACATACCATGTTTCTATATAATATGGTGACCCAATGATAGAGACACATAAAAGAATACATGATCACCCAAACAAAAATAAATATGATGATGGCGTTGATATTCTTACTAATTTTTTCTACTATGAACCATATCCATACATTTTTGAATCTGTTGAACATACTCTGAGGTTTGTTGCATAAGACTCAGCCCCAAAACTCTGATTCCACAACCTATATCCAACATAATAGAGATCTATGTGGCCTAACATAGAGTGACTCATATGGTTTCATCTGAATAGTCACCTAGTGACTATTGTCATAGGTCAAAAGAACAAGAACTTTGTGCCTCTCCCAAGATCCACCAAAATCAAGGTTGGTTTCTCTCTAAATGTCCTCTAACACCTAGATTGTATACTTTAACTTCCACTTCATCTGTGGGTGAAAATACATACTAGAAATCACATTGCTACCATGATTCTCATGAATACCCTTCTAGAAATACGAATTAAATTGTGGGTCCTAATCCAAAACCTTACTATAAAGTACCCCATACAACATTATAGTTTACAGAACACATAAGTCACCCAAATAATCTATGGTAAAATTCTCTCATATCGGTAAGAAATGTTCCACCTTGGATAAATGATCCATAACTACCCATATTGAATCATTCTTCTCATGCATCCTCATAAGACCTACCAAAAATTCCATGGTGAGATCATCCCACTTCCATTTTGTATTGGGAAATGGAATTGACATACAACATGGCCACTGATTCTTGGTATTCACCTGCTCATATGTGTTTAATTGTATCTTGAAACCTATAACCTATTTCTTCATTCAAGGATACCAATAATGTCTCAGAGGATCATGTTATATCTTGGCCAAACCATGGTTCACCTACCTCTGTGAGGCATGAAACTCATGCATCAAATCTTACCGTATACATGTAAGAATGAAAATAAGACCACATACATAAATGATCTCATCCTCCTTGATAGTCCAAGTGACAGGTGACTCCCCACCTCAAGGCATTCCCTCAAAGTCAAATACATTGGATCCTTATACAATTTTCTATTGATCCTTATCAGAATAATGGGATCAAATTATAAGGATACGGGGATCATATTCCCTTGACCCTCTTGAACCTTTATATTCATCTCAATAAAAAAATCCATCACCACCCACTTAGAACTGGATTCCTGAACCACAGGATTTTGGTTCTTTTAACTCAATGCATTTGTAACACTGTTTCACTATTCCAACATGTAGACCATCTAAAAATCAATAGTCAACAAGTATTCAAACCATCTTTACTGTTGAATATTTATATCATATTGGTAGAAGGTGTACTTAAGTATTTTATGATTATTATATACAATAAAACATTCACCCACAAGACAATATTTCCAACACTTTTATGCATAAAAAAACTGCTAACAAATCAATATTGTTTGTTGGTTATTTTATTTCAAGAGGCCTCAAGTATCATGACCCATACACCACAACTCAATCCTCGTTCATCAATACTACCCCAAGCCCAGCCCCTGATGCATCACAAAACAATGAATACTTCATACCGAATTCAGGTAGAATCAAAATCAGTGTAGTATTAAACAACTTAGTTAAATCAAGAAATGAAAATTCACATTCCCCAGACTATTCAAATATGAAACTCTTATTGGTCAATCTTGAGAGTGGTTCTACCAGACAGAAACGTTTTATACTAATCTTTTATAATAGCCTACTAAACCTAGAAAACATCATAAATAAATACATTCTTAGGATTATCCAAAGATACCACCACCTTAATCTTCTCTGGGATGACTGAAACACCTTCCATAGAGATAATATGACCCATGATATGTACTCAGTCAATCCAGAAATGAAAATTCGATAGCTTGGTGTATAGCCTATTCTCTCTTAGGGTACTCAAGATGATGCCATGTGGATTGGTATGATCATAATGAGTGTTATACTACACCAATATTTTATCCAAAAAAATTTCTTCCAACTAATCCAGGTATATGTAAAATATTTGATTCATTATGGCCATTAAAAAAACTAGCATGTTGGGAAACTTGAACAATAATTAAAACACATATAAAATAAACCTGATCCAAAATGTAGTTTTTGATATTTTAGATAGTGTCACCATTATTTAATGATATAATAATAACAAATAAATTTATGATAATAACAAATCACCTCTAAACTGGTAAAAATGATCATCGATTTGTGAATGAGGCCATCAGTTCATAACTTCCATCTAATCTATCCTCTAATAATCGACACATAACCACAACGCCCCATTATCCTTATTAGAAACATTAACTAGACATCACTAAGTAGACATAATCAGATGAATAAACCATTTATTCATCAATTCTCCTAATATAGTTTTATGTTCTTGAAGTTCAAGTGGTTCCATCCTATAAGGAAGAATATAAATAGATTTTTCTTCAGATAGTAACTCAATCGTGAACATAACATCTCTCTAAAGCGGTATCCGCAGAATTTCCTCACAAAATACATCTTGAATATAATCCAACATGGGAGGGAATACATACTTATCTACTCTCCCACCCTCAATCATAATAAATAATAATTGGGTTGTGAGCTCACCCAACTTTGTATGAGTGAGACCTTCCTGGCCAGCCTATATATCGCCTTCATCATGGTGAACAATAGTACCCCCCTTAAACGATGTAATTGTTAGCCTAAGTTTGATATAGTCAAAATTGTCTTGGTATGATACAATTAAATCCATTCTCAATATTTTACCAAAAACTATCAAGTCGAGCACAAACAATCCCCACAACAAATGGTATCAACCAACCTCTGGAGAACACTCCATACACTTCCATACATTCAACTCATACTCCTAAAAGAGAATAAATCAATAAAAATCCACACATATGTTTCAATATTAGACCCAAAAAATTCTAAAACTAAGAAGGTATACAATAACTTGTGGAACATGCATCAAATAGGGCACTAAGAATCATGGAATCTATAAGAATCATACCACGAACAGTCAATGGACCAACCTCTTAACCTCTAGGTGTAGGATGAACTACTAAGATATGGAATGTCCCTATATCATGCAATCTAATATGAGTTCAAGGTACTATAATTACCTAATAATTAGGCTTCCCTTTTCTGAATGTACCACATTCATCACCCCAACTGGTTCAAATCGTAGAACTCTAACTACTTTCATGGTAAGGGGTAGACAACCCCCTTCTTTCTCTATGAATTTTCCATGTTCCCCCATCAATTACCATCTATCTAGTGTTCCTACAAGTCATCTATACATTCCCCATCATGATTAATGATTAACACTCAACTAGTGGTCCGAGATAATGACCATGCATGTCTCCTGATCTTCTGCGTTGATAAAACCACATGGTTACCATCGTAATAGGTCAAAACTCTTCCATAGATACACTTTCTTCCACCACTCTAGTGAAAACACAAAAAATGGTGCTTCCAACCCTTGGAAGTTTCAGCACTGGATTTCCCAACTATAATCGCATGTCCACCACCAGAATCATCATTTATATTCCCTTTTGAAATAGGGATGGATCAACCACTTCAACAAGCCTCTGTAAATGAAATATATTGACATTGGATTTGATCTCATGTCTAATTACATCCAAAAAACATATCCCCATATCTACCTTATCCCCAACCATATTTTGGAATAAATCATTTCACTTTATTGACAAAGCTAACATAATCCATCTATATCATAGTCCCCTATGTCATCCTTATAACACCACAACATTCTCTTGTTTCAATGTCTCTAAATAGAAATGTTGAAAAAACATGTCCTGGAAATATTTACACAACATACCATCATCCTGATCAATCTAAAATAGGACATCCCACAAGAGCTATGCCAATCATCACAACATGTAAGGAAAAATAATGACCCCATTCCAAAGAGAAGCCTCTATGTGGTCAAGAATAATCTATATTTACTCAATCAAGAACACCGCTACCTTGGGTCCACCTTCTAGAATACACGTCAGAGAGCACTTCTACTGAAAATATCTAGTCGGATAAAAAATACTTGTCATAGCCCACCCGGGTCTTGTTCCATCATCTAAATAAAATTAGAAATTTCCTCGTATAAACTCTACTCCCCTCTATTAAACAGGCCCTATTGGTCTTCATTCTCTTCTACTGAAGGAGTTTTCTCATAGATATCCTCCAATCTCCCAACCAGAACACATCATTCTGAGGGAATATGTCTACAATTTTAAACACACATATCGATATACATAATCATAATGTTGCAATAGGTAAAATATATGAGTATCATAACTAGAAATTAACAACTAACTCCACACACACTATCCCAAAAAATCATAACCACTAACCTAACACCTTTCCCCACCACTCTTAACCTGGTCCATTTTAAAAGGATGATAACTAACTCCCGAATTTACAGTTTATATTAGACTCTATTTTAACCATTAATAAAACTATATTTACATTATTTTCACTATTATAACATTTTATTAGGCACACATTCATCAAAATTACAAATCAAGCAAGATTCATTTTACATTTCTGTACCAGACGATGAATCTGTTCCCATGATTTCATGACATGATGCATACCACATGTATACCTATGTTACTATTACTATGCATGCATATACGACCTCATGTCATGTCGGGTCAGAATTTAAATATAAAAAATATAATAATATTGGATTAAGAGTACACACCTATAAGTGAAATAACAAAAAAACAATAAAAAAACTTCATAAACATCAATCACACCCTGGATACTTTTGATTTACCCTATACATGGTTCAACTACTCCCACACATGAAATCATTTCTATGTCCCGACACATCATAGTCTATTGGCTTCCTTCACAAAATGAAATAAAGAAAATAAAAATAAGAACTTTGATACAACACTGTAACATACCCGACCTGGTATCCACTATATCAAGATCCCCAACTGGGTCACCACAAGACCATAGTCATGCCTCTCTAAATGTATGAGGATTTAGACCTGTATTAAAGATCTAATGAGGCATGTTGGGAGACATTACCATCATTATCATAATAAGATAAAACATAAATAAAATAAAATAAAGGATATAATATAAATAGTAACCAAACATCACAAACCATTCCAAAAAACGGGTACATGACCACAATCAAATAATAAACATTCCATGTCATGTCTATAGATCCAAAAGAAAATGTAAATGCATTATAACGATAGAATGAAGAATCCCAAAAATGGGTCCCAAATATATGTTTCGTTCACTAATCCATGCACATCCCATTCACAAATCAACAATCTAGTATTTTTTATTTACCCTTTTACTAACCAACAAACATGAAGCCTTCTCGGGTACCCATTAGAAACCCGAGTAGGGTGTGAGTACAACTCAGAATTCAACCCCCAACAGTTTCTAAAAAATGCCTAGTAGAAATAGATAGTGTATACAAGTGCATAATTAATTAAAAGATAAACAATAGAATAATTATTTTACATTGGATAACATGATTCACTTTAGAAACATTTTTTATTGGTTTCATAGGTTAGAAATTTTAATAAATAATATCTGACATATAGTGACCATGTAAACTTTACATAAGGTTGAAAGTCAGGATCCCTACATCATAAGGTAAAACATCTCAAAAAATAAAAAATAACACTTACTTTAGAGACTTAGTCCAAGGATTCATATCACATGAATTAGTTAGGGTCATGGAGCCTTTGTTCGACTCCCTTACCAATGCACTAAAGTGGTGGTGCATAGGGACTCAGTCTAACTCAACCTATGGGTATAGAGCCTCAATTATAATTCCCCACACATAAAACTAAGCTATGTGAAAATTATTATTCAACCCTTTAACAAAAATAAAATTCACAAACCATATCTCAAAGAACACAATTACCACTAAAACACTATAAATCATTTATGACATTCAATTTATACTAAACACCCCTTATGTCTTGTAAAAAACTATAAAAAATTACGATTTGTTCTATTTCATTACTCAATGTAATAAGTTCACATTATTAACAAGGTTTTTTTATCCTAAAATTTTAATTTATTGCTTAGAAACTCTATTCTTTGTTCAAGGAAGCAGCATACCCCATGGGTCACCCTTACCCCAGTTTAAACAACCACAATGAATCTTATATTGATCATGAGGGGTTTAATTCATCATTCAACTAACCAATTCATCATTACGTACCAAATATATAAAAATGATTTCATAATGACACAAGTACACTTCCACATATACATAAATTTATCACAAATATTGTGGGATATAAATTTTAAAACACCTACCTCGATTACACAGATGAAAACATTATCTATATTGTCCTTAAACAAAAACACATTCACCATTTGAATCCCCAACCTATAATACACTGGAAAAGAGGGATTTAAGGATTTAAAAGAAGAATATGGATGATTCTAGAAGACCTAATCTAGAAAAGGGAAGAAAAAGGATTGTTGGACTCGCCCAGTGCTTCGATCCAAACATACAGATTCTCCAAACAACTTATATGTGATGGAGATCAATATATAAGATGTTTTGGAGGAAGGGTTAATCACCCATGGATACTATAGGAAGAATGGGTAGGAAGATTGGGTGAAAAAAATAACATTTGATGAAAAATGGTAAATTACACAAGTTTAATGAGTTACATGGTTTAGACCTATGGTTTTTTCAAAACTTCTTCCCATAATTTGGAAAAAATTATCTAAGAGGGGCCCAAGATGTACAGACTCTTAGGAATCCCACACAGTTTGAAAAACCTTGCAGTAACAGTGTAGGAAGGCTCTATCCAGGACCGCGTGATTTCTCATACATGTTGCATGGTTTCTATAACTATGTACAACCTTCTCTAGAATATAATGGTTATAGATTAATGTTACAAATAAATATTATCCAACTATGAAACCTATATAGGATGGCCCATTTTTTCTTGTTTCTTGTCTTAAATTTGAGAGACACCCTGAGCCTCTTAATAAACTCAATAAACATTTCATTAACCAATTTAAATGGGTTTAAACTAAAAATTAAAAAAATACATTAATTCAGATCTTGGATATTACAATTTATTTTAATAGAATTATGTACAATCATATCCACTTCTATCAAATTGATTACGAAACCTTTATTCATGAGTAAGGTGGACTACTACCTCATGAACCAATGCAATCTAATTTTTTATCACCACCTATCATGTTTAGTATAATAATGGATTCATTATTTATATATGATATTTATTATGTAAATACGATTCTTGAATTATTATATCACTAATACCTTTATGCTATCCATTTTATTAGAACACGATAATGTCACTTATGCGTACAATGGACTACCACCTCATGAAGTGATGTGATTCGTTCATTCTTTACATTTAATTTGTTAAAGATGGGGTTAATAAAAATGTGTGGTATATTATATATAAAAAATATTATTTAATGATAATATATATACATATATAATTAACTTTTCTTTCATTAATTTTTTTTAGAAAATGGAAACATCATTCATGTGTACGTACAAACTACCCTCTCTATGAACTATGTATCTTGTTTACTATCACTATATTTTATTGATTTGTATAAATATATATATTATAAATATATATGATATTAATATTTTGGTATACATTCATGATATTATTAAAAAATGATCTTTGTAAGAGGACCAAAAACTAAAAGTTAAAATAAACATGGAAACAAAATAAGTTATTGCCCAAAATATTAATTTAAAATGAAATTATTATCAAATGGGAAATAAAAGGGAATAAGTGAATCAAATTTTATGATATATATGAATTTGTGCTTAAAAATATTCATAATATTCTTATATTCATTATATAGTAGGATCTAATGAGTACAACATAAGTTAAGACTTAAGGTAAGATATTTTTGTCTAGATTTTCTTTCTTTTAGACATATGTTATGTTATCCTCCAATATTCTTTCAAGCGAAGTAAAAAAATCCATTTTTACACGTAATATATTTAAATTATTCATCCACATAAAATTTTAATTTTAATTTTATGTTATCCCTTCATTGAGATTATGGTGTAATGTTTCTAAATTTGTAAATATTTAATGTTAATATCCTATCATTTATTAGTATTATTTCTGATTATGTCTCTTATTTTTAGATCACATGATATAATTCTCAATAATTTTAAAAAAAATTATTTTATTCTAGTTATTCTTCATATATTTATGTAATGTTACTATTATTCAATTAGTTAGTAATTATAATAATTAATAACATAAATTTAATAAAATATGACTTTATTTCTCTCTTCTTTCACAAAAATATTTTCTTTGAAAACCATGTTTTCAATAAATGTTTTCAATTTTTTTATTTATCTCTTATTATTTTTAAATGGTATTTATATCCATGTTATAATTTTTAGAAATTATTATGAAATTAATCTTTTTGTTGTTTTCTAAATAACTCCAATTTGGATTTTTCCAAAAATGTTAAAGGAATTTTTATTTTAGCTTGTACCATATGAAAATTTATCTCCAACATAATAACAAATTATTGAGTAAAAGAATGGTTTATAAATTTTAAAGGATATTTTCAAAGAAAAGGACTTACAAAATGTTTTATTTTTAAAAAATAACTTTTTCAAAGTGGAAATTATATTTTCCTCATTAAATGATTGAAATTATATTTAAAAATTATTTTCCATCTACGATGAAGCCTATTAGCGATACATATAAGTTAATCAATATATGACCGTGGATACTATTTATATTCTTTCTTTAAATAGTATATTTTTTGATGGAATTATGTTTATTAATTATATTTCTCTTAAATGGGTAATACTATTTGGAAATGCATTTGAAAGACACTTTTTTCAATGGTTTTTTATTAATGAGATGATTATGAATCCTATATTGTTTCTATAGGTCATGATATGATAAAATGTTTTTTATGCCCATCTTATTTTAAGGGTTTTGATATGATTAATGTTTATGGTCTTTTTGCACACATAAATTTGTTTTTCATTATTTGGATGTAAAGAACTATATCTCCATCTAATTAATTTGGTAATGATTTATATCTCATGAGAAATACATGATAGGGATGGAGAATAAACTCAGTTGAATAATACATGATAGAAATAAGGGGTGACCTTAATTTAGTAAAATATTACTAGAAAGGGAAGTAAACCTGGTTCAGTAATATAGGTCTAGAACACGGAGTCAACCTATTTTAGTAAGCTATATTGTCCACTATGGTGGTTTTGGGATTTAACTCATTCATATAATATATCCTTGGAAGTAATCCTTGAAAAATATAATAATTATTTTATTTATTTAAAAGTATTCCTCAAATTCCATGTATAATTCAAGTTTAATTCTCTAATGACTCATGTTAATTTATTACTTTATGATTATTGTCTTATTAAATGCCAATTTTTATTCAATGACTCAATATTATGTTCTTTGATATGCAAGGTATGGATTTAAAATGTTATTCTCATGTTCTCATACACTTCTTTTAATTTTATCCTTTCATATCTTACTTATTTCCCCTTATTGAGAATATGTGCTCACCCTTTCTTATGTTTCCTTTAACTAGGTTATTAAGTTATGTGTTATGCATAATATGTATTAAAAGAGTGATAGTTGTTAATAAAATAGTGGGAGATGATATAACTCACTCATGGGGTAGGGTTTATGTTCCCAAGCATCAAAAGGCACTAAACTATTATCCTCCTCAGGCGTGTGTTTGTGAAATGTAAGAACACAAGAAGACACGGTAAAAGTAAAATTATTTAACTTAATGTTAAATCTAAATGATAAGATTAAAATAGGAACCTAAAATTGTCTAAATTCTATTGTATGAGAGGATTTCGACCCATCCCCACCTTAGCCTCTAAATAAATCAATTTGGAGCTATTTAAAACCGAACTTGACTTTATAATAAAATAATATTTTTAGTTATTCCAAAGGTGCCCCTCTCCTCCCTTATAAAAGGGTACCTCCTCCCTCTCTTCCTCACACAACTTTGAGCCTTCAAGCTCGGCCAACCCCTACCAAATTCTCTTCTCCAATTCCCTAGCAACATCCTAGAGGTTCTGGTCTTCCTCAAAGGCAATTTTAGTGCCCTAAAAAGAGGTCTCAAAGAGGCGCTTCAAAGAAGAGGTAATTTCCGTTACCGATTCTTTCACCTTTATTTCTTCTTCCACTTCTTCTTCTTAGGTTGTTTCATTATGAAGTAATAACATCAGTATCACTAATATACAGATATTTTATTATAATTATGATACAATCCTATTTCACCATCTATCCATCCTACGGAAAACGAAATCACCGCGCGTGCGTGCGTACGGAATACCGTCTCCACGCCGTGGTGAAATCTATTTTCCACCACCACCTTACTTGGATGGGTATAATGGTGTAAATAATAACTATGTATTATTATTTTAAAGTGATATTGATTCTGAAATAGTATACATACACTCCAAAACAGTCCCAAGATCCTGAGAACAATATCATCGCTCGTGCGTACGTACGGACTACCGTCTCCACGACGCGATGAGATTTATTCTCCACTTTAAACCATTCATGAATGATTATAAAGTATAAATAATAAGTAATCATGAAATATATGAAATAATAATGATACTGGATTTATGTGTATATATATGAATTTCATCTACTTAATTCCGTTCAACTCAATAAGGAAACGAAAACAGCATTCATGCATATGTACGGCCTACCGTCTCCATGAACGGTGTATTTCTTTCCATTTACTGATTTATTATATATATGTATATTATGAATATATATATATATATATAAATAATATTTTATATTCTGGAATTAAGTAATCATTATCTAAGTAATCATATGAATAATTACAAGACAAAACACGGACGACAAATGAAACAATTTTACCCAAAACGCTCTTTAACATGGAATTTACAAAAGAGCATGTAATATAAAGTCATAAGTGAACCATATATGATATCATAACAATGAGTATGATTCTGTAATAAGTCAATGACATTATTTAAATCATTATACAGGATGTTCGGACACTTACGAAGAAAATCGGACCTAAGGTAAGGGAAATATCACAATCTCATTTTTATCCGAGATTGATTATACTTTAGTATTTACTAGGGTGTATTTTATCATCCACATACATGTTTCCTAAATATGTAAAATTATTTCCATTCTCCTACAATTTTTTAAATCCAATTTTACCCTATGGTGAGTTTTTAGTAAAATATATGAAAGTTATCTTTTTTCGTTTTTCGTACGAGGTACTTTTTGACTTTTTCGACAAAAGTACGAGAAGAATGTTTTTTTAACTTATACGACATAATGGATTTTTAAAACATTATTTCCAAGAAGCATCCTTTACAAGTTTTCACGTTTATTTTTAATCAACTTCTTATAGTTTAAAGTTGTATGACATGTTAAGAAAGGAAAAATGTTTTTGAAGAAGAAAGGATATTTTCCTCAAGAATGGAGTTCAAGTTTTTTATCAAAATTATTTTCCATCTAAGATAATAAAGGGTTCTGTTTTTATCCCTATTATTACATTGAATTGATTATATTGTGATGGAATTATTTTTATGAATTCCTTTTGTTTTATGACGTCATGATGTTTAAGATTCCCATTTGTATTACATGGGTTTTGCAATGATGTATGATTTATGATTTTGTGGCACACATAAGAATGGAATCATTATGAGATGGGTGGGACCTATATCTCCCTTCAATGCATTGGGTAAAGATTTTATATCTCATGAGATAGACAAGGCTGGAATGGTAGGTTATACCGGTTCAGTGAAAGAGGACTGAAACGAGGGTGACTCAGTTCAGAAAGGGACTTTTTCCACTAAGATAGTCTTGGAAATGAGTCTTGAATAACAAGAAATTATTCTCTATGATTATGTGTGTATGCCACAAAGTTTCATGTTTTATGTTATGATTATTGTGATTATGTTTCACTACCATGATTTATCCCATGTTATGAAATTATGATCTCTTTTGCAGGTTAAGACTTCCAAAAGTTATGTGCTTATGTACATGATGTGATTGATATTTCTTTTGTTTACCCTTACTGAGCATTTGAGCTCACCCATTTATGTTTTCTTTTACCCAGGATATAAAGAAAGGTTTTAGGTATAAAAAAAGAGAAGATCTTTATGGGAGATGTTGAAGATCTTTCACCAGGATTAGAAGATTGTATTCCGAGTTTCCAAAGACACTAAACTATTACGATCCTTGTGTGTGTGTTTTTGTTATGTACTAAGTATTCTGCAAATGTAATATAATTTCAATGTATGTCATGCTTCGGGTCTCTATAGTTGGTATCAGAGGAAAGGTTTAGTCAACCTTTGGAAACTAGGATGCGAAAGCGTTAGTGAGATCCCTAGAGATATTTCTAAGGTATGTCTAGGGATGTTCCTATGGATAAGTATACGTATAGGATATAGTCCTAGAACTATGGTAACGATATTAGATTAAACCAAAGATGTTAGATATTGAAGTTACTCCCCCTTTATTATGATTTTTTCCTCTCACACTATTCTTTTTGGGTTTTAGAAAATGGATGGAAACAAGATGATTCACGATAATGGAGGATATGATGGACAATGGAATGATATTCTTCATGAGAAACCAAATGAAATGGGATTTGGAAGTCCAAACATCATTATTATGCCGAATCAGCAATCTCATAATATGATCAATAAATTAAAATTTGGTAAGTTTCCTGACTCGTCTAATAAGAGAACGATGGAGTTTCATGATGATCATAGAGGAAAGAAAGTTCAATTTCCCCTACGTAAATCATGTGGGAAGAGGCATCAAGGAGAATGTTTCAAAGGAACTGGAAGATGCTTTGGGTATAGAAAAGAAGGACACAAAGCTAGTAAGTGTAAAGGAAAAGGTTCATTTAACACCAGGTATGAGGATAATGGTATTGCTATGACATCAGCAATGGTTAAATGTTTTAAATGTCGAATGTATGGGAATTATGCAAACCAATACCCTAAGGGAAAGTCTCATGAAGAGAATCAGTATGGTCGTATGGGTAGTATTTATGTGGATGATGATGAAGAGACTACAAATGATATGTGAGATGAAAGAATTGTTGAAGCTCGGTTAGTGGTTTAAGAATGTATTGGAATAATTACATGTTTATCATGTGTAATGTTGTATAAGTAATCTCATGCTACTATGGAATAAAGAGACATCTTAGGATTGTTACACTGTTGTCTTTCCTTGAGTTTTGAAAGTGTATGATTAATGGTACCAGTATCCATGAATGTTTATTCAGATATTTTTGGAATATAGATGATATGCGCATAATGAAGGGATAAGGAGAAAATTAAATGTTTGATAGTATTCATGAGCTCATGATTGATATAAGGAGAAGGTTATATCATGGTTTGAGTATATAGAATTTTTGGATTTTCGTATGTGGAAAGAGTTAACTTTTGAATGCATTCATGTTTTCACTAAGGTTCAATGGGTATTCATTATTCAAGAGAATACATGATTAAGGTATTGACATGTTTGTAATTTGACCAACATGATATATCTTATGATATATGGGGGATAAATGATGGCATTCACGTGATCATTTTCTTTATACTATGAGCTTAGACCAAAGTATTTTAGATAAGCCCAAAGATTGGAATGGATTATGTTGGAAATAAGTTAGTATTGTTTAAGGATAAAACTTTTTTGATATTGTTGATGGGATGTTATAGTAATATAGCTTTAGAAAAAGGACAACCTGCAGGATGGGCGACAACCCATCGCGTCAGACAAGGCTGTGGGAATCGAACCCACAACCAAAGTGCGAATGGCCTTTATCGCCTACCACTGGCCTATAGGAAGTCCCTGTTTAGTAGAAACTAGTTTTATTATA
The DNA here is from genome assembly GCA_963277665.1 of Viscum album. NCBI lineage: Eukaryota > Viridiplantae > Streptophyta > Magnoliopsida > Santalales > Viscaceae > Viscum > Viscum album. Next base: position 1,675,221,452 of record OY728159.1, on the reverse strand, counting down.
TTAAGCAGTATGATATATGAAGTATATTTCCATTTTAGGAACCATATATGATTAATCTCACTATATATGGAATTATGTATTTTTTGATAACTTTTCTAACCTTTTGTTTGAGACAGATGGAATGACCCATCATTCTATCACATGATTTGCTAACACATCATGAATGACAAATTCAACTTCATTTCATTAAGAGTTGAAGTAGAAATTGTCCAAAGAACGGAAAACCGTGAGACTATACCAAAATCACGATAGTATTTCTTATAATTCCAATTTCATCAAATTTAGGAAAATGATATTGAAAACAAAAAATGTTGTCCTAGTGCTCTTATATCTGATGAATCAGATGGTACCTTAGATCATCACAAATTTATTGCTTTGGTATTGTTGGCTTTTTCATAGCCATGTTCTCTACCACTCTCTATCAGAACATGACTGTTAGATTTCTCTTACATGTCCATATTTTATCCTATATGGAAACCCAGTGATGAGTTAATTTGGGTAACCGTTATATTTCATACTTTAGTTTTTAAAGTTCAGTTTTGGTATTTCTTATAACGATGTGGGTTTCTATTAATGAAACTTTCGAATAGTAAACCATTTATAACCCCAACGAATTTCGAGGGAGAAATTCATTTTAAGGGGGGTAGAATGTAACAACCCATGATTTTATGAAAAATATTATTTTATTTTCATTAATGTCTTGTGTTGTAATCTACACCAAGATTACCTTGCGCTATACGCAACACCGTATTAGCTTGCAGTATACGCAACACTATTCTTGGATCGTGTTACACACAATTTTGATAATAGTTATTCTACGCAACATTGAGTATATATATATATATATATATTCAATTTATAAATGAAATATGGTTGGATTCTGTTATAAGAAACAATGAAGGATTCTTTCACAACACGTAACCCTGACTTGGCTTGCATTACACGCAATCACGACCTTCCTCGATAGCATGTGTTGTGCGCAATACTGGGTTTTAATAAACAACGAAATATTATTATAATATTTTCATGAACTAGCCGTTATGAATAGTGTTAACAAAATTTTGAATTATATAACATTATTATTCATCTTACACATTTCTAGAACATGGTATAAGAACAAAATAAATTTTTCGGGTAAAATAAGTATTTTTAAAAAAATGCAGTTTTTCCGCCTTTTGATGGCGCACCCACTTTAAATATATTTTTTGACATGTTTATATGTTTAATTTGACAAAATAAAATTGTTATTTTGAATCAGGATATAAAAATTTACATTAGATAAAGTTTTGATATTTTTCCAATAACTTTCATATTTTAATGAACAGTAAAAACACGCTATATTTTAATTAAAAACAACTTTTTTCATCGAAATATATTATGTGGTTAAATTATAATATTGACTGGTTTTAAATTATAAATAGAATATATTTTTACCATTTAATATAATGTATGTCATTAGCATTGATTTTACCTTGAATTCGTAGGTTAAATCAATTCAATCTTTTGCAATGTTTTAAAGAAAAACCCGTTTTCTTTCGACAACAGGATTAATTTTAATATAATTTCTGCATATTTTGTTTATTGAATTTGGAAAAATGGATTCCATATTTGGAATCAGTGGGTATAAATTATGTTAATAAGCTACTTTTTATTTTTGGGAATTATGAATAGTAACTACGGTAAATTTTATTTACCATACTTAAAGGTAAACCGGGTAATTAAGGGTAAATATAATATTTTAAAATTACCCTGAAAATGTCAAAATCCTTTTGGATGACTAAAAGTCGACCCATATCACCTAAGGGTCGGATTATATTAATTTAATTAAATTTTTTCAATGAAAATAATTTAATTATTATTAAAACCAAAGAATGTGACAACATGTCACTTTCTTAAATTATATAAGTATAATAATTATAATCTAGTGATAAACTTCATGAAACATCAAAATTGAATAGTCTCCAGAAATCTAATACAATTATCTACATCATAGTAATTTATTTAGAATTTTTAGGGACTATATAATTATCATTTATTATGACACAAATATGATGCAGTAATTATCTTATTAATGAAATATTGACATAATTGATGTTATAAATACCCAAATTAATGTAATTTGAGACTTTTTATGAATTCCATTAATTTTCTAGGTTAATATGACATGTTATTATTGATTTAATTAACTTTTTTCGAACTTATAATTCTGTTATGATTATCACAAAAATCAGTTACTAAATAGTGTCAAATTGACATAAAATAGTTTTGAAAACAAATATTATATTATTAATTGTTATTTTATTCCTAAAAAACTAACGTTCGGCCAAATGACTTAGATACGGTTATATATATTAATAATAAACAATTTGGGGTTCGTTTGGCTTCTTATAGTAAGTTTATTAACCTTATAGTGTAAGAACACAAGAAGACATGGTAAAAGTAAAATTATTTAACTTAATGTTAAATCTAAATGATAAGGTTAAAATAGGAACCTAAAATTGTCTAAATTCTATTTTATGAGAGAATTTAGACCCATCCCCACCTTATCCTCTTAATAAATCAATTTTTAGCTATTTAAAACCGAACATGACTTTATAATAAAATAATATTTTTAGTTATTCCAAAGGTTCCCCTCTCCTCCCTTATAAAAGGGCACCTCCTCCCTCTCTTCCTCACACAACTTTGAGCCTTCAAGCTCGGCCAAACCCTGCCAAATTCTCTTCTCCAATTCCCTAGAAACATCCTAGAGGTTCTGGTCTTCATCAAAGACCAATTTTAGTGCCCTAAAAGGAGGTCTCAAAGAGGCGCTTCAAAGAAGAGGTAATTTCCGTTACCGATTCTTTCACCTTTATTTCTTCTTTCACTTCTTCTTCTTAGGTTGTTTCATTGTGAAGTAATAACATCAGTATCACTCATATACTGATATGTTATTATAAGTATGAAACAATCCTATTTCACCATCTATCCATCCTACGGAAAACGAAATCACCGCGCGTGCGTACGGAATACCGTCTCCACGTTGTGGTGAAATCTATTTTCCACCACCACCTTACTTGGATAGGTATAATGGTGTAAATAATAACTATATATTATTATTCTAAAGTGATATTGATTCTGAAATAGTATACATACACTCCAATACAGTCCCACGATCATGAGAACGATATCATCGCTCGTGCGTACGTACGGACTACCGTCTCCACGACGCGATGAGATTCATTCTCCACTTTAAACCATTCATGAATGATTATAAAGTATAAATAATAAGTAATCATGAAATATATGACATAATAATGATACTGGAGTTATGTGTATATATATGAATTTCATCTACTTAATTCCGTTCAACTCAATAAGGAAACAAAAACAGCGTTCATGCGTACTTACGGCCTACCGTCTCCATGAACGGTGTATTTCTTTCCATTTACTGATTTATTATATATATTTATATTCTGAATATATATATATAAATCATGTTTTATATTCTGGAATGATGTAATCATGATGTATGTAATCATATGAATAATTACAAGACAAAACACGAATGACAAATGAAACAATTTTACCCAAAACGCTCTTTAACATGGAATTTACAAAAGAATAGGTAATATAAAGACATAAGTGAACCATATATGATATCATAACAATGAATATGATTCTGTAATAAGTCAATGACATTATTTAAATCATTATACAGGAGGTTCGGACACTTACGAATCAAATCAGACCTAAGGTAAGGGAAATATCAGAATCTCATTTTTATCCGAGATTGTTTATACTTTAGTATTTACTAGGGTGTATTTTATCATCCAAATCCATGATTCCTAAATATGTAATATTATTTCAATTCTCCTACAATTGTTTAAATCCAATTTTAACCTTCGGTGAGTTTTTAGTAAAATATATGAAAGGAATATTTTTTCGTTTTTCGTACGAGGTACTTTTTGACTTTTTCGACAAAAGTACGAGAAGAATGTTTTTTTAACTTACACGACATGAATGGATTTTTAAAACATTATTTCCAAGAAGAATCCTTTACAAGTTTTCATGTTTATTTTTAATCAACTTATTTTAGTTTAAAGTTTTATGACATGTTAAGAAAGGAAAAATGTTTTTGTAGAAGAAATGATATTTTCCTCAAGAATGGAGTTCAAGTGTTTTATCAAAATTATTTTCCATCTAAGATAATAAAGGGTTATGTTTTTCTCCCTATTTTTACATTGATTTGATTATGTTGTGATGGAATTATTTTTATTAATTCCTTTCGTTTTATGATTTCATGAAGTTTAAGATTCCCATTTGTATTACATGGGTTATGCAATGATGTATGATTTAGGATTTTGTGGCACACATAATAATGGTATCATTATGAGATGGGTGGGACCTATATCTCCCTCCAAGGAATTGGGTAAAGATTTTATATCTCATGAGATAGACATGGCTGGAATGGTAGGTTATACCGGTTCAGTGAAATAGGACTGAAACGAGGGTGACTCGGTTCAGAAAGGGACTTTGTCCACTAAGATAGTCTTGGCAATGAGTCTTGACTAACAAGAAATGATTCTCTATGATTATGTGTGTATTAGACAAAGTTTCATGTTTTATGTTATGATTATTGTGATCACGTTTCACTGCCATGATTTATCCCATGTTATGAAATTATGATCTCTTTTGCAGGTTATGATTTCCAAAAGTTATGTGTTTATGTACATGATGTGATTGATATTTCTTTTGTTTACCCTTACTGAGCATTTGAGCTCACCCTTTTATGTTTTCTTTTCCCCAAGATATAAAGAAAGGTTTTAGGTATAAAAAAAAGAGAAGATCTTTATGGGAGATGTTGAAGATCTTTCACCAGGATTAGAAGATTTTATTCCGAGTTTCCAAAGACACTAAACTATTACGATCCTTGTGTGTGTGTTTTTGTTATGTACTAAGTATTCCGCAAATGTAATGTAATGTCAATGTACTTCAAGCTTCAGGTCTCTACAATTAGTACTAAAAACCCATAATGGCACAATGATTTCATCTCAAGTATATGATTCCTCCCCGCTTGATGTTGCTGTGAATATGATTTTTGAAAATCATTTCATTCTTCCTCATGAAGAATTTGATTTGATCGTAGGAATGGGTTTGATTTCTCTACATAAGTCCAACTGAGGTTTGTGTGAATATTATTTTTGAAAATCATTTCATTCTTCGTCATGAAGAATTTGATGTGATTTTCGGTATGGGTTGGATTTCTTCACATAAGTCCAACATAAACTATCAATGAATTTAATTCATATTTTAAAATCCAAACTAACCTATAATTTCACAACAATGTGATGATAAGTATGAATTTATTATTGTGATCATATCCATTGTATAAGACTTAATTACTATTAATAAGGGGTTTTTATCTCACATTTATGGGAATAAACAAGACATTAATGATATGCCTATTATGTGGGAATATTTCTATTTCTTTTTAGAAAAGTTTCCTAGACTTTGAAAATATTGTGAATTTTCATTATCAATTGAAATCATACCTAGTGCCGCACAAACCTAAACGACTCCATATATAATGGCACTGATTGAGTTGAAGTAATTAAAGATGAAACTCTATGAAAACCTAGACATGGGACTTCAGCCTAGTGTGTCACTTTGGTGAGCACTTTATATTTTTGTAAAACAAATATGGGATGATGCAACCCTACATTGATTTTTGAGAGCTAAACAAGATCACAATAAAGAAAAAGTATTATATTCCTTGCATTGATGACTTTTTTTTTCCAACTTTATATAGCTCAATACTTTTACAAGATTAATCTTTATTTTAGATATCATCAATTTAATGTCAGGAAAGAAGAGATACAAAAGGTAGCAATACATACAAGATATGGACACTATAAATATATAGTGATGTCATTCGGTCATAAATATTTCCACACTACCATCATGAATATAATGAATAGAATCTTTATAGATTATTGTGATCATTTTTTGGTAGTCCTTATAAATGATATTATTATCTATAAAAAATGAATTAAGAGAATTTATACCAATTAGGGATTGTACTAAATACACTAATTATGGGAAACAAATATGATTTTTTTTGAAAATGTTGAATTTTGGCTACAAAAGATTTCATTTTTGGGTCATATATTTTCATGAGAGGGTATATCAGTAGAAAAATAAAAGGTAGCGGCTATTGACTATTCTCCCTAACAAACTATGGTGATAGAGAGCTATTGTTTTATTTGTTTATATAGATATTATAAATGTTTTTTTGGATAATATAGCATGACTAGCTTGTCCTCTGATCATGTTATCTTATAAGGGATCCAAACTCCTCTGGAAAAAAGAATGTGAGGAAAATATCAGTGAATTGAAGATAATATTAATCAGCGCACCTATTCCCACATTACCAACTAGTAGAGAAGTGTTTTTAATCTATATTGATTCTTCCAAGAGGATATTGGGATATGTTATTATGAAAAATTTAATGGTTATATTTTATAACACATGATAATTGAAGGCAATGAGAATAATTTCCCAAATCATGATTTGAATTTATTCATGGTATTTTTAAATATAATATATGGAGGAATTGTATTTAAGGAAAAATGTGTTTTATATATAATGATAAAAAAATTAAAAGTATATATTCACATAGAAGGATTTTAATATGCACCAAAGAAGATGGTTAGAGATGATGGAATATTTTTATTGCTCATTACACCACCACCCTAGGAAAGAGAATAAAGTGGTCATTTCATTGAGTTTAAAGGACCGTGCTAACATATCTATGATAAGGATTATAGAAATTATAATATTTCTATATTTTAAAACATTGGATATGGAAATCATGATATAAGGGGAAAATATTATTTTCATAAATTAAATTTTCAATCATCAATCCTTATGATGAATAGAGTGGTTCATAATGAAGATTTAGAGATGAAAATGAATGTTAGAACTATTGTTGAGTTTAACCTTGATCATGATGAAATGATATGGTTAACAAACCATTTATGTGTTTCTTACATACCCAACATAAAGAAGGAGTTATTAAAGGTAACACATAGTTCTTACTTCACTATTCATCGAAGGGGTATGAATATGTATAAATTTCTGAAAAAAAATACTTCTCATGGGTTGAAATTAAGAGAGGTAATGTAGAGTTGGTATATCGGGGATTTGTATGTGAGAAATTTGAGGATGAAAGACAAAAGTATAAGGGGATATTGCAAGAATTTAAAATACCAGAATGGTAATTTGCAAACTTCAAAAAGGATTTCATAGTTGGACTCCCCAAAACATTTAAAGGATATAATTCTTTAGGGTTTGTAGTTGATCACCTTAATAAGTTATCAGACATCATCTCTATTAGAGAAAACCTCTATCCAAATCATTTTTGAAGGATATAAATTAACAATGTGGTGTGTTTTCATGGAGTTTCACATTACATTGTTTTTTTATTTCAAACCATGATTTACCTCAATGTTTTGGTGTAGTCTTCAATAATCTCTTGATGCAGGATTTAGTTTTAGCACTCTATATTTTCCTAAAATAGAAGGTAAGTCTGAAATAATAATTCAAACCCTATAGGATATTTTGATTTCCTTTTCTATATATTTAAAAGGGTATTGGGATTAATAGATTCCACTAGTTTATTTTTTATTCAAATATTGGTTTCACTCAAGAATTTAGGTGGATCCTTTTGATGTTTTATACGGAAATAAGTGTATAGATCTAACGGGAAAGAATGAAGTTTGATAAATAAAGATATTAGGGGAATCTATTTTAAAATAAATAGTAGATAAGGTTAAATACATTCAGAAAAACATTGAGGAAACTAATATTCAGAATAAAGGATATGATAAAAATTGTAGGAACGATCAATAATTTGATGTTGGTGATAAGGTGGTTGTAAGAATTTATCCATAAAATATGGTAATTAGAATTAGTAAGAAATGGAAACTAAGACCTAGGTATATCAATACATTTGAAATTATTGATCGTATCAGGACACTATATTATAATTTATATATTACATTAAATAATTATCAAGTTCATGATATGTTTCATGTATCTCTCCTAGGGAAGTAGATACCTGAAATTACTCATGTACTGAACTCATATGTCATATCTCTAGAGAAAGATAGTTTCTTATGAGGAACAATCAATGGGGATTCTGGATCATGTACAGAGAGTTATATGAACAGAGATGACTCACATGGTCAATTATTTTGTTGAAAATCCACATGTTTGAGTAAGTTACATGGGAAATTGGGGATATTAAGAGGATGAAGTATCCTCATATGTTTACATCATAATAATGAATTTCAATGGATAAATTCATTTTAAGTGGGAAAGAATGTAACACCCCAAGTGTGTATGGATGTTTTTTTAATGAAATTAAATTTATTTAATATATTGTGTTACATACAACACCAAGTTAATATTTCATTATATGAAACACCAAGTTATACATTATCTATATGAAATGTTTTCTATGATTTTGTTACATGGAATAATGAGTTTGAACAAAACATAAATATATTGTTGATATTTTTATTTAAACTCATCCTTTATAACATTTCCATTAAAATGAGTGATGTGAATAGTAATAAATATATATTAAATGTTAATATTAATGGTTTTATATAAATAAATTGTATTGATAATAAAATAAATAATTTTATATAATGTTTATATTTGTCACAAAAATAATATATTCTAAAAAATGATTATTATGTCTTTTTGCAAAAAATAATAAAATTAATTTTTTAAATCCTTAAAAGACTTTATTTAGAAAATAATCTACATTTTTTAATTAATAATTTCAAAATTATATGGGGGTGAATTTTTAGGATTTTTCTAGGATGTTTCATTTGTTGATGAATAGTGAAAAATACTAAATGTTAATTGAAAACTGAAATCTATTTAATTAATTTATAAAGGTAAAATATATTATAAGATAATATTAAAATATAATTATGTCAATTATACATTTTTAATCCATTGTGAGTAATTTTAATCAATTTCATACTGAAATTGGATATAAAAACATTATAAACTTTTGGTCATTTTCTATTTTGAAAACCTTCCATCCCGTCAAGTTTGTGAGATAAATTTTAAATAAATTTATTCTCTTTATTTTAATGAAATTTAGAAATATGTCTTCAATATTTTGAATAATAATTATTTATATTTTCTAACAAGTCTAACATAATTTTAGACCAAAATGAATAGAAAATGCAGTAAATATTAATTACCATGGTTAAGGTAAAAATCAGTTTACCAGGTGGATAAACTTCATATATAAAGATACAAATGACCTATAAAATTGGGGAAAAATCTATTTTACAGAAATATTTGACCATACTAACTCTATTATTCATTAATGGTCCATTTTTTACCATTGTGACATATTAAAGACATTGTATCACTCGATTCATTTCAAAATGCCATGTGTGTCCCATACCCCACGTATAAAAGGCAACCCCCTCACATATCTTATTTACACCATAAAAAAATTTATTTTTGGACCATAACATCCCAAATAAGTAATAAAGTTCCCTCTAATAATCATATAATCCTTACTTCTTACATAAATCCAACCTATGAAGGATCATGGTACAAACCGAGGATGATAGCTGAAGAAGAAAAATAGTTCATCAATGAGAATTTTTGTTTTATTTCTTCTTCCACCCCCTTAAATTCTTATTATTATTATCCCATGAAGATATAATTTCCTCATTCTCTCCCATATACAAAGATTTTTTTATTTTAATGTAATGATGTAGTACTATATTCACTTCAATCAAATGGTTTATGAAATCATCGTCAGTGTGTACAGTAGACTATTTCCTCGCAAACTGAGGACATTATGTTTTCCATTACCACCTATAAAGTTTGTTAATAATGGTTTTTTTATTTTTTATATATTATATTTATGATTCTATTATATTTATTTAATTACTATATTATAAATTCCATCATATTCAAAATTTTGTGGGAAAAAGATAATGTCGCTCATGTGTATGGCTGACTACCGCCTCGTGATGCGATCTGATTCATTCACGAATTACATTTACTATGTTAAGGATGGGTTTAATAATAACATGTGATATATATTACATAAAAATGGTTCTATAATAATAATTTATTCATCTTTTACATTTATTTCTTTCAATCCTCTATAAAAATGGAAACAATTTTCATGTGTTAGTACAATTTACCATCTCCATGAACAACGTATTTCATTTACTATTAGAAAATTTTATGGATTATAATAAATAAATAAATAGTAATTATATATTATTTTAATATCATGGTTTAATTTTTTTAGATATTAAAACATGATCAAAGTAAGAGAACCAAAAATATCAAGTCAAAACTTACTTAGAAGGCAAAGAAATTATTGTCTGAAATGTGACATTAACATTTCACTTATACTAAATAGGTAATAAAAGGGAATAATTAAATCATATATTTTATGATATATATGAATATGGTTCTATAAGATAATAATAATAATCTTATATTTATTATAAATGGGGTTTGAATGAGTACATCGCAAGTGAATACTTAATGTATGGTATTTTTGTCTCAATTTTCCTTATTTGAGGTGTACATTATGTTATACACCTATATTCATTCACGAGGATTATATACATTCCATATGAAAATTAATATGAAGAATTTATTCTTCTTTATAATATTTTATGTTTCATTTTATGTTTTCATCCATGGGGATTATGGTTTAGTGTTTCAAAAGTGGTAAACATTTTATTTTACAATAACGTCATTTATCTAGATTGTTTATACTTAATTATCTAATGTTAGAAAATCGTGATCTGATTCTCAATGATTCTTAGTAATTTTCTTATCCAATATTTTTTCATGATATATTCATGTAATGGTACCATTTTCCCACTAGTTTTTACTTAAATTTGTTAATAATATTATTTAAGATAATTCAACTTTATTTATCTCTTTGGTTGGAAATATATTTTCTTCCAAAGCCATGTTTATAATTTTTATAAAATTGTTTCATTAATACCATATGATTTTGAAAATAAATATTTAAATATGACTTATATTTAAGAAATTTTTTAAATGATTCTTTATGTAATTTTTCAAACAATGCACATTTTGTTTTTTACAACAAATGTTAGAGGGATAATTGTTCTGACGTGTACAACATGAAGATAATTTTCTGATGTATTGACCAATAATTACACAAATAATAAATTTTAATAATACAATTTTATTTTCAAAGAAATTTATATTCAAAAGGTTTTTTTATTAAAATAAATTTTTTAAGTTGGAAAAATATTCTTCTCAAGAAATTCTTTAAATTATCATTCGAAATAATTTTCCATATAAGAAGACATACATTGGGGTAATGTATGACTTACTGTGGAAAGGATCCATGGGTACCAGTCATAGTATTTCTCTTAATGGTATGTTTTTTGAGGGCATGACTCTTATGAAACCCACTTATCTTCTATGAGTTATATGTTGAGTAAATTCTTATGAAACCATCTTTTTTTGAATAGTTATTTTTTGAAGACATTATTATGAAACCTTTTAATTTTTTATAGGTTATGACATAAATAAATTTTTATTATACCCAATTCATTTCATTTTTCATGATATGATGAATTATTAGGATCTTATGGACCACATAAATAGGGTTTTCATTATGTGAAGGTTTGGAAATATATCTCCCTCCAATGAATTTGGTAAAGAATTATATCAAATGAGACATGCATGAATAGAATGGGAAGCAATCCTTGTTTAGTAATATATGACTATAATAGGGAGAAAACACAGTTTGGTATGTACTTTTTCTACTTTAATCGTAAGGAAGTGAACCAATTCCAATATAATAGTCTTGTATGTTAGACTTAACTAATATATAAATAATTATATATTCTTATGTATATGCCATAAATTCCATGTCTTATGTAAATATTATTCTATCATAGTTTATGTTATTTGATTCCCTTACGATTCATGACATATTAACTTCTAATCATTATTCCATGATTCTATATTATGATCTCTGATATGAAGGGCGTGGTTGTCAAATGTCATTATCATGGTCTGATACCCTCATGTTCTTATTATTCTTATATATATATATATATTTTACCCTTACTAAGAATTTACGATCACCCTTTCTTATATTTCTTATTCCTAGGTTATGAATATATGTATTATATATGATATTTATAAGAATTGTGGAAGTTTTAAAGAATATATTAAGGGATAATGAAGATCACTTATTGAGTAGTGTTTATGTTCCTATTTTTCCACATACACTAAACTATTATGGTCCTTAGATTGAGTTTGTTCAATATAATGAATATTCATAAACACGATTTAATATCTTCGTATGAAAATATAGGGTCACTATATTTAATAAGATATCAAATATTTAGTTATCCTTTAGAATCATGGATGAGAAAACAATAGTGATATTCCTAAGGGAATGTCTAAGGATAAGTTTAAGTATGAATCAAATTATACAAAAATGTCATGGGATTATGGTAAATGATAGAGTGAGTTGTTTCCTTAAAATTAGATACTAGTCTTGATATAACAAGTGGATGTGGATCTAGAATTGAGGGACATAGGGGAACAAACACCAGAAAGGGTGAATTGAGCTAGAAACGATCATCACCTAGTTCACAATAATAGGACATGTTATATACCTAATTTGACACTCTTGAAGGATATTATTTAAAAATTCCAATGATCATCAAGAGACATCATGAAGGATTTAAATAGATGATGACCATTAATGATCTAGAATAAAACAATGGTTTCAATGATTAATGAAGGCTTCATGATTTAGGCATCATATAAGATATTTTTCATGTTTTTCTGGTTCCCCATCAAGATTAATGTTTTATGCATGATGATTTTTGGTTTTAGGCAATGGTTGGAACCTAAAGGAACTGCATTATTGCTGTGTGTGATAGATAATGAAATGATTATACTCCTTATAATCCAAACATTATGAAATATTTAATGATAAATATTATTATTATGATCACAAAGCATTCTCAATCTATGAATCATGATGAAATTACAAGAGAAAAAATGAGGGAACAACATTTGGATGAGTCCTTTATGATTCAAAGTACATTATATTTTATTGGTTATTCTAATACACTAGTTTTAGAACAATGGATAAGTACCAATGAATAGATATTTTCTATTCTCTAGTGTCTAGAAAATAAAAAATTAATTAATTTATCTACCACATGGAAGGTGAAGCATATCAATGGTGGAGTTATATCATGTATAAGGGAAAATTTAATGAAATAGAATCTATGATTAGGATGAGTTTAAGAACATGTTTTAAAATACATACTCTCATAGTATTTCCTATACTAAGGTGGATATGGAGTTCCTTGAGAAAAAGTAAAAGGATGATAAATACATTGTCACCTCAGAGAAAATTTTTACTAGGCTTGCGTGGTACGCTTATGTTATTATCATCCAACCTAAAGTAAGGATGATTGACTTGTATGTGGATTAAAACCAAGCCTCTAATGGATGTTATCTATATGAAACATCATTTACTATGAAGAGATTTTTAAAATTTTCTTTCAAATTGTCAATTAATGTTGGAGGTAAGTATCAATCAAATGGTTTCGATAAGAAGGGAAAATGGAATTGAATGGAAAATATAAAAACTATAGAGAGAAGAATATGAATTTTCCTTTATTCTCTATGAGTATGATGAAAAATGGATGAAATTTCCTTAAGGGTAATAGTAAATGAGTTATGTGTGGAAGGGATGGTTATAAGGAAATTGATTTCCGAAGTGATGAGCATATGTAAGCTTATAATAGGAGTAGAGATAATGTTGTATAGATTGCACCTACAACACATCAATTCTTCAAGTGTATGGAGAATGTGAATTATGATAACTAGTGCCCAAACCAGAGGATTAATGACGATTATTGATTCAAAATAAATCTTAAGCCAAGGGACTAAGGGAAATCACATGCATTCAATAATTATAATGAGGGGTGAGATAACGAGGTGATGAAAGGTATAATTACTATCGAACATTGAGATACTGATGTCTCATTTGACCCTCGATCTACCCATTCATTAATATATAAACAATTTTCTAACGGTATCAAGATTAAAAACCAAATGATCAGATGTAGAATTAGTATTTGAAATCCTTAATGGAATAGTGATCACATCTAAATTATATGATACGTCCACAATTCATGTTGTTGATAATGTGCTTCCAATAAATCTTGGTATTCTTATTCTAGTTGAATTTGATGTCATTATAAGTATGTATTGAATTTATCTACATAAATACCACATAAATTGATGAGGAACAGATGTCACATTTGATATTCCAAACAAGACAACGGGCATCTATCAATGTGATGCTTTGTATGAACTACCAATGGAGATCACATAATCTATTCGGGTCATTATTTCCTTTCAGATGTTTTTTTTTCCTCAAATGGTTTTGAAAAAACATAACATCAATGATATTCTTATTGTGCGAGAATTTTTTGTTGTATTTTTGGAAGAGTTTCCTAGTTATCCACTATGATGGGAGGTTGAGTTCTCAATATAACTCATACATGGAATCAGACCAATTTCAAATACTCCTAATAGAATGGCCCCAATTTAGTTGCATGAATTGAAGAATCAACACCATTATAACCCTGATAGGGGATTCATTCAGCCAAGTGTTTCACCTTGGGATAAATCTATTATTTTTGGTTAAAAATAAAGACAAATTATTGTGACACTAAATGTATTATAAATATATGAACAAGATTGAAATTGCAAACAACTATCCCCTTCCCAAGATTTATGACTTGTTTGATCAACTATTGAAATATTGATAATTTTCCAAGATTGACTTTCATTATGGCTATCATCAATTCAGGTTCAAAAATGGGGATAAACCCAAGATAGTATTCTATATAATGTATGGTCACTATGAATACATAGTGATGTCATTCAGTCTTACAAACTCCATATTATCTTCACGGATTTAATGAATATAGTCTTTATAGACAATTTGATTAGTTTTTTGTAGTGTGTATAGATTATATTAAAAACTATTAAAACATAAAGGAATAAAAATAAGACTACTTGGAAATTTTAATAAAGAACCTATGGAAAGATAAATTTTTTGAAAAATTTACAAATTTTAAATTTTGGTTCTAAAATGTTACATTTATGAATCATTTATTATCAGAAAAAGGTATATCAATAGATCTATCAATGACAGAGGCTATTGAATATTGGTCTAGATCAACTATAGTGACTGATATTCATAGTTTTCATGGTTTGGCTATATATTATCAATGGGTTTTTGAACAATTTCAGACAATAATGTAATATTAAGACCAAGTTAAAGAATAAGGGTGATAGGTTCCTATATATATATATATATGAATGTGAGATAAATTTCATTGAATAGAAGAGAAGTTTTATTAGAACACATGTACTTGCATTAACCTATAGTAGAGAAGGGTTTTTCATCAAAACTGATGTGTCTGTGAAGTGATTTTTATGTGTTCTGATGCATAATTACATAGTTATACCTTATATTTCATGATAGTTCATGGTTCATGTGAAATATTACCCAACCCATGATTTGGAGTTAGCTATGGAAATGTATGTGTCAATGATATCGATGGATTATTATTTTGGTGAAATGTGTGATATATATATATTTCTAAGAAGAGTTTAAAGTATAATTTCACATAGAAGGAGTTTAATACGTTCCAATGAATATATTTATATCTGAGTAAAGATTCTGATAGATAAATACATTACCACCCTCATAAAGGTAAAAATGTGGCCAATGCTTTGAGTCAAAAGGATCACGATAGCTTATCCTTGATGATGATTAAAAAAGAACCAATATTTCTTGATTTCAAAAGGGTAGATATGGAAATCCTAAAGGGAGGAGAAAATTTTATCTTTCTCAATTGAATGTTCATCCATATTTCCATGTGATGATTAAAGAGGTTTAGAAAGAAGACGTTGATCTACAAAAGAAGGTTTTAAATACTCTTGAGTTTAACCTGATTTTGATGGAATGTTATGGTTCAAGAAACATGCATGTGTTCCATACATACTAGAAATGAATAAGTAGTTGTTAGAGGAAGCTCATAGTTCATAATTATATATTTTTCATGGATCTTTGAAGATGTACAGATATTTTAAAGTACACCTTTTGTTGGATGACATGAAGATATATATCGCAGAGTTTGTATGCCTGTATTTTTATGTCAACAAGTGAAATTTAAAAGATAAAAATCTAATTGAATGTTTCATAAATTTCATATAATAGATTATAAATTTGAAAAAATCACAATTAATTTTGTTATTGGACTCCCCAAAACGTCTAAAGACATAATGATATATGGGATATAGTTGATTACCTTACTAAGTCAGCACAATTCATCACTATTTGAGAAGAATTTCTCTATAACAAATTACCAGGATATTCATTAAATAAGTGGTAAGGTATCATGGAGTACAAAATTATATCATGTATGATTGGGATCCATGGTTTTGCTCAATTTTTTGGTAATTTCTTCAGCTATACCTTGATACCGAAATGAGTTTTAGCACTGTGTATCATCCTCAAACAAATGTTATGTCAGAAAAAAAAAATCAAACCCTGGAGTATATATTGAGATATTATTATTGTATTTTAAAGGAAGTTGGAACCAACACCTCACAATATTTGAGTTTTCTCACTAAAATATATTTCAATCTATAATTTACATTTCTCTTTATGAGGACCTATATGAGAAGAAGTGTAGAGCTCCAATGTGTTGGAATGAAGTTGGATAAAGAAAACTATTAGGACCATAGATAGCTGAAGAAATGGATGAGAAGGAAAAATTCATTTAGAAACACATAAATTTCAATAAAATTATATAGAAAACATATTTGGTAATTCACCAGCATGATATATAAATTTATATTGGTGATAAGGTGTTTCTAAGTACATCTCCATGGAAGTAGGTGTTTCTAAGAACAAGGTATGTCGATACCTTTGAAATTATTGATTGTACTAGGATGGTAGACTATCAGTTGTCACTTAAAAAAACAAATATCAAGCATTTTATTTTTAATATATATATATATATATTAAGTAAGTACATATCTAACCCATCACGTTTAACAAAACTTAGAGGTCATACTGCTATAGAAATATTTTTCTCATGAGGAACAATCATTGGAGATTTTGGATAGTATATAGGATGTTTTTTGAAATAGGAACACATTCTTTGTTAAAGTGTTTTGGTGAAAACAAAAATTTTAGAATGATACATGGGAACTTGAGGATATGATTAGGCAAAATTTTCCTCATTTTTTATATAATAATGACAATTTTTAGGGTAAAATTCATCTTAAGGGGGGTAGAATGTTACACATTGAGTTTTTATGAATTATATTATTCTAATAAATTAAATTTTATAGATGTATTATGTCATAAAAAACACTATGTTAATATTTTATTAAATGGAACACCAGTTTAAGATTTTTCTACACACATCATTGGATTACCTTGTGTTAAAGAGAACACTGAGTTTTAAAAGAACTGTGATATATAATTAATATAGTTATTTAAACATGAACGTTGTAACCCATAATTTAATCTCAATAATATGGATATTAATATATAATTTTTAAATAATAATTTATATGTTTTTATATATATAAACTATTGATAATAATGTACAGAATTTTTGGTAAAGTCTTTATATGTTTCAAAAATTCTAATTTCTAATGAAATGTTTTTATATATTTTTTTGAACAATAATAAAAATAATTTTGAAACTTTTAGAAAATAAATTTGATTAAATTAACTTAATTTTTGAATTTTGAATTCTAAAAATATCTCAGAGTTCAATTTTTGTATTTTTTTAAAAAGATTCATTTTTTTAATGAATTGTGAAAAATTATGAATTTTAATTGAAAATTGTCATTTCATTTAAATATTATATAAATTTAAATTATATTTTAATTTTTTATAAAATATAATTATTTTATTTATAAATATATTAATCCTATTTGGGTAATTTTAATTAATTTAATGTTAAAATTCAATATAAAAACTTTATAAACTTTTGATAATTTTTTCTAACAAACCCTAGTTTATCATCATGTCTTCATGATTAACTTTAAATTAATATTTGACACTTATATGATTCGAGTTTTGAAAGATTATTTAAATATTTTTCTTAATTATAATTTATAATATATTACATGGTCAACTTTTTTTGGGACCGAAACTAAAAGTGAATTTAGAAAAAATTAATTATCGTGGTTGATGAAAATATTTATTTACTGTGGGGTTAAATTAAAAATATAAGGATAAGCATCACCTGTAAAATTTTATAGAAACTATTTTATGGAATTATTTCAAACACTAATACTCTATGTTTTAATAATTGTCTATTTTTGGACCATTGTGACATATTAAAAACTTGGGAGCACTCAATTCTATTCAAAAATTCAATGTTTGTCATATCCCACACTTATAAAAGGCATCCCCCAATATTCTATTCTTCACACGTTCAAATTTTTTTTTGGTTTTGACAAGAACTTACCAAATAACTTAAAAACATCCATCCCCTCATATTATAAAAATTAGTATTAAAAAAGTTATCTTATGAAGGATTTTGGTGAAAACCAAAGGAGGATACCTGAGGAAGATGTAACATTCATCAATGAGCATTTTTTTTTATTTCTTCCCCGACCCCATTCAATTAGTATTATAAAATTATGATATAATATCCTTATTATATCCCATAAAATTAATTTTTTTTTGTTAATGTAATTATTTACAACCATATACACATCCATCAATTGTGTTATGAAATCATCGTTTCTGTGTATAATAGTCTACCACCTCACAAACCAATGTCCTTCATTTTTCAATAACCACATATCACAGATACTAATAATGATGGTTTTATTGTATATATATATATGATATTTATGATGTTATTATGATTATGAAATTATTATATCCCACATACTTTCATACTCTTCATTTTTTAGGAACATGATGACGTCACTCATGTGTACAAGAGACCACCACCTCATGAATCGAGATGATTCATTCACACTTTACATGGAAGGTATATGGGATGTGTTTAGAAAAAAATATGTCATATTTATTAAATGGAAATTATTTTTTAATGTTAATATATGTATAATCTTATTGTCATTTTTCTATCTCACTAGAAAATGGAATCAATATTCATGCATATGTATGACATACCATCTCCATGAATGATGTATTTCATTTCATATCACAAAATTTTATGGATTAATCTAAATGAATATATAATAAATATATGATGTTTATATGATGTTTTAAATTAATAGTATTAAAAATCCATTATCTAGTTAACATGAATAGAAATAAAAAGTCCAATCATACATAAAAAACAAAGCAGTTATAACCTAAAATATGACATTGACACGGAATTTTTGATAAATGGGTAATAAAAGAGAATATGTAAATCATGTATGTTATGTTAAATATTAAGATAATTTTTTAATATATTTATAATAAACATAAATTTATTATATAAAATTTTTAATGTGTATGATTGAATTCAAGACTTATGTTGAGGTATTTTTTTCTCAATTTTCCTTATTTGAGACATATATTATGTTATGAGCCTATATTCATTCATAAGGTGTATATAAACACCCATTGAAATGTAATATATTGAATTTATCCATACTCATGTTATTTTATACTTCATTTTATGTTATTTGTTCATGGGAATTATTGTTTAGTGTTACCAAACTGGAAAAGATTTTATGTTACAATATCATCACTTATCTTGATTATTTATGATTAGGTCTTCAATGATGAAATCTCACGATCTTCATATCAATAATTATCTTTAATTTTATTATCCTATGGTAATTAATGATATCTTTTGGTAATGGTACCATTTCCTACTCTTTGGTATATAAAAAATAAGAATATAATTTTAAGAAGATCTTACTTTTTTACTTTTTACGGTAAAAAATATATTTTCATAAAAAACCATGTATTCTAAAAATATTTTCAAAAAAGTTTTTAAATATCTTGTGATTTTTAAAATAATTGTTTACCCATGTTTTAATTTTTAATTTTTTGGAAGGATACCAAATTTAATTTTCTAATTATTTCTGGTTTTTCTTTTATAGAAAATATGAAAGGAATATTCATTTTAACTTGAATACCATAAACATAATTTTCATGATTTTAATAAAAATCATTACTTAAAATATAGATTTAAAGCCATTCAGAGTTATTTTTAAATAACAAGGTATAAAAAATATTTTATATTTTAAAAATCATTTTTCAATGTGGGAATGATATTTTACTTAAGAAATATTTTTAATGATCATTCAAAATTATTTTCCTTTTAAGATGACATTTGTTAGTGTTAACTATTCTTTACTGGGGATATGAACCAAATATAACATTCATATTCATTCTATGAATAGTTTATTTTTTATGGGATGATGTTAATGAAACCCAACTCTCTTCAAATGTTATAATATGAAGAAATGCTTATGTAAATCAATTTTTCATGGGTTATTCTATGATTAAATGAAAATGAAAGCATTATATTTTGTTTGGCATGTCATATAAAGATATTTTTATGATACCCATTTCATTTCATGGGTTGTGATATGATGAATTTTTATAATCTTGTGCCATACATAAATATGGTTTTCATTATATGATAGGTGGGATCTATATATCCATCCAATGCATTGGGTAAATATTTATATCTCATGATGTATATTTCACTAGAATGGGGAGTAAATCAAGTTCAATAATACATTATTTTAATGGGGAGAGAACAAAGTTTGGTAATACATGAATGGATTTTTTGGGAATCGAGTTCAGTATGACATGATGTAATAGAGAGTGAACCCTGTTTAGTAACGAAATATATCTGTAAGGATGGTTTCGGGAGTGAACCCATTCTAATATGACATCCTTGGAAATGAGTCTTGACTAATATGGAAATGATTTTCAATGATTTTTCCAATAAAACTGATTCAATTTCTTATTCCAATGTTATTACCCCATAGATCATGTTTTTTGATTCCCTTAGGATTCAAGTCTTATGAACAACCAATCATTATTCCATGACTCAAGATTATGAGCTTTGATATGCTGGGTATGTGTTTCAAATGTTATTTGAATGTTATCACACCCTTATGTTCCCATTACCGTTATATATCTCCCTTGTTTACCCTTACGGAGCATCTAATATCACCCTTTATTTGGAGATTATATGACTATGTCAAATACATTTTTAGTATGAGACAATCAGAGTTATTAACATGTTTTAGAGATAAATGTTCCAAAAATATGTGATCAAATCATTCTAATCATTGGGTTTAAATATTTGTTAGGAATATATTGAACTAATTTAAGGATAATTATATACATAATTATTAAGTTTGAATACTGGGTATTACAATTTAGTTATTGAGATTAATGTATTATTTATTCATATAGAGGATTATTTATTTTTTGGATTATATTAAATTTTGATAACCATTTTTGGTTAATGTCATAATATAATATTAATAGATTTTTATTCTTATTTTAAAGTATATAAACCGATGAAACTTGATTTTAGTGCTTCAAGCATAAGAAAAAATCTATATTTTTTTAAAAAAATGTTGGGGGAAACCCTATTTATTATTAACACAAACAAAAGAAGCACTTTTTTAGTAGAGGATACCCATTAAATGACTCATAGGCTGTCACGAATGATCCCTCGGGGCCCATGGTGTAACAACCCCAAGCCCACTTTCCATAGTCCAAGGGCTGGCATCTAGCACCGAAAGGCTTATTCCCTAAAATGGGAAGGCCTTGCCTTTAATCCTATACAAACACATGTTCTAAGAACACACAAGAAGCAATTGATAAGTAAAATTATATAATAAAAGTGTACTAAAAGTAAAGGGGCCGGAATACAAGCCCAACTAGAAAATTACAAGTGAAAATAAAAAGTAGAAAATAACTGAATGGTGAAAAGCAGCTCCTAGATCATCCATCGAGGATCCAACCTGAAGGGTAGGTAAATATTACCTCTATAGTACTTCATTTCTGCTTGCCTCCTCCACGTCACGTCACGCCGAATGTCCACCCCCGATCACCGTACATTCACGAGTCCCCTATCCTCGATGAATGTTGTACATCCTATTTATAAGACACACCAAGGTGTGTGTGAAACCAATGCAGGGGTGAGTATAACGATAATCAACAGGGACCCCAAGACCCTGAAGGTCTCCTAGAAATCCACAAAGGAAAACCATAGGGTAACACCATGAAGGTAAAGTACCACATAGGTAATGTAACACATAGAATAACATCAATTTGAAGAAAAAAGTAAAGAAATCTCACACCAGGATTTATTCTAGGGATAGTAACAGGTTACATCCTCTGTCACATCATCGAACACCTCGGCTGCTGGAGAACTCCTCCTCTATCGAGTACACTGGGCCTACCGCATCACAGAAAGACGGTTTCCAGAAACCTTAAACTATTGAGGTACTCTTCCCCATCACATACTTTGGGTCTAATGAGTCACACATAGCCATACCTCCCCACCGTGGTCTGCTATGTTACTCCTCCCCATCGTGTACTGCGACCGCTCTCCACCATGGCCTGCTGAGGTACTCATACCATGGGGCTGCTGGGTCACACGGAGTCGTCCCCCCCAACAATGGTTTACTAAGGCACTCCTCCCCATCGCATATGGCATCCTCTACCCATATTGTCCAGCTATGGTAATCCTACCCATCATGTATCATGGCTGTCAAGTCCCTCATAGTTATGAAAGTCAGCAATCGTCAGGTCTCACTCAGTCGCGGGGTTCCGTACATAGTGCGCTTGTGAGAACCTCTCCCCAAGACGTAAATCATATTTCAACTAGAACGAAGTCCCATAAGAAGTAACTCCATGATCCCTTATGTCATAAGGGTTACAACGAAATGGACGACACATCAATCAGACGCCCGATCTCTGTGTTATTGGCATTTCAGTGCCGAGGGCCCGGTTGGATTCGGTTACGATCCATCCCGACTGTAATCCAAGTTTCTACAAAAATATTATAGAGTAAATCAAAAGGAAAATCTCACTCCAAGGATACCAATTCCATAGACGGTTAATCTAACGGACATCCAGTTCTCAAGATAAGGCCCTTTAAGTGTTCCAGGGCGGTACTGGGTCCGGGTATGGTCTGCCTTGTTCAGACCAGCCAGACCCGGTTCAGCATGGGCCAAACCAGGTCAATCTGGGTCAATCTGGCCTGTCTAGGTTCTGACCCGACCCAGGTCAACCATGAACACAGGGCCCAACCCAACCTGTTTAAGCCACGGGTCAGGCCTCTAGGCCGCTGGTCAGCCAGCTGAGCAGTGGGTCGGTCCATTGGACTGACCTGATGTTGCCACCCGCCAAGCGGTGCAGGGCGCAAGGGATACGTAGAAGCAGTACGACTGGGTAGGGTTGACGCCCCATGAGGCCACGTTAGATGTTCAACCCACAGTGTTTGACCCCAACACGGTGGCACAGGGAGTCGCGGGTCCCCCGTGCCATGGCTAACTGGTTGTGACTTTTCTACAGGGCACGCCACTGGCACGCGCCCCATCCTCCACCCTGTAGTCTGTCTAGCGGCCCCTTGCTTTGGAGTGGCCAATGCAGGCTGTGGTCTTGCTGCCATGTGGGCGGGCCGTCGGGGGCACGCCCCACCTCTGCTCCACCGGCTTCGTTGCGGCCGGCGGGTGTTTTTGCTGACGTCTCCTCCAGTTTCCATAGTTAATGAGCTGCAGTCCTATGTATTCATTGGGGGTGCGGGACGGCGCGCCGCACATCCTCTGTGGACGGCTGGTCCCAGCCGCTCCGATGCCCATCGCGACATTGTGAGGCGATCTCCACTTATGGTGTGCATCGACGTGCTATCCACCACGTAGCCGGTCGATGTCATCGCAATGTCGGTATTCCATGGAGGAAGAAGTATGTATCAATGATAGCTGATGGTTCGGGCTGAGTTCTTAGGCCTACGCTGTCCGTGTTAGCTCGTAGACATGAGGGGGTTAAGGGTTTAATAAAAATCGAATTAATCAGCATGGTAAACCCCACCAGATAACCCGCAACGACCTCCTACAAAGAAAAATAAATTGCTGGTGAACCCTTTAGTCAGTTGACCCACATTCTACTTATTATTCAACAAAGGGGTAGAGGAAAACATTTATAAAGCATAAATGAATAAACCCCCTACCTCTATTCATCATAGAAATACCCGCTCTTGAAGGCGGGTTGGTGTTCTTCATTTCCACAACCTGTTCCCAATGATGCCACTCATACGTCACCTTTCTGTTAGTGGTTTGGTGTCGTCCGTCACCTCCCATAGGGTCAGATTCATCTTCTAAGGGTCCAACATCACGACGCTCCCTCAACACTTCATTTCTCGGCAAAGTCCTCTGATACCTTCCCCCAATATCCTTTTATATAGGAGAGGGGGAGGGTAAGTAATGACATTGGTGTTTAATGTGGATCATTAATTAGGAAGATTCATAATTCCCCAACAACGTCATTACATAGGGTTGTTAGGTAAATACATTTATTGTCTTGACGCATTGCTGGTCTCACCCCCATTACATGTTCGTTAGAGGAATGAAATAAAATAAAAAAAATATATTATTTCTTTTTTTTAAAAAAGTTAAAAAAATTAACCTTTTCTCTGGACCTAATTTAGTCAAAGTAAATAATCCATTAAGAGAATCCCAGCATTGTGGATTCAATGGTTCTATCATATTTTTAATCTGAGCACTGGTTGAAAAGTTAGAAAATGCCGCTCATGCATTTAGTGAACGTACCTGAAAAAAGGTTCAGAAAATTATTAATAGACTCATTCAAACTGCGCCGGTTGAGGGTAGGATTTGTCTAAGTGAAGAACTAACCAATGAACCCAATGGTACTATTTGATATCCAATTTGAGATACTATTTAAAAGTTATGGTTTTCACAATAAAATAATTGTTACTTATTTATTTTATTAAAGGCCAAAAACTAACCTTCACTGGTGGCCCGCACCAGCCAATGTTAGTATCTACCTAAAGAGAGAATTATGTCATGAGTTCAATAGTGGTCTTAGATTTTTAATTTGAGGCAATGTTCGTGAGTTATAAGCAATTGAAAAAAAAATTATATAATACTTTTATTTACTGTTATTCCGTTTTTGGGTTTTCTCACAGGAGGCCCGCACTGACTAAACTTAAGTCGTGCCTTGGGTAAAACCTCCATCGAAAGTTTAATGGTGCCCTTAGATTTCGGATATGGGAATCCATTTAATAGTAAATCCACTTTTTTAGGAAAACTTACGCACTCTATTTAACGTTTAATGAAACTTCGACGGATCATTCCAAGAACTCCAGGCTTCAGAATCACACACCATCAGATTTTGCGGTTTTGAAGTAATTCCATATATATAAAAAAATTATACAGAAATTCCAGGACATTAAATTCTCCCCACAATAGGGATTTATGTCCCTAAAATCCCAAACACTGACTAAGGAAACAAAGGGGGGTACTGAGCACGAATCTGAGCCTCCCACTCCCATGTGCTACTTCGAGGTTCCCATGCCTCCAGTGAAAGCGCACCAGATGTATCAACCACCCACAAAGGACCCACATATATTGATCCTCATTATCCACCATAAACTCCATAAAAGTCAGCCCATCATCAATGTTCAACTCTACCTAGTTGATAACGTGTGATAGATCATGCACACATCTCTCCAGCTGCAACACATAGAAGAAATTATGCACTCAGTGCATCTGTGGGGAAAGATATAGACAATACACCACACACCCCCTCTGTTGATAATCTAGAAAGGTCTGATGATCCTCAGAGATAAATTTCCTCCCAAGACAAATTTCCATTAACCTCATCATGGTGGGACTCGTATGAAGACATGGTCTCCCTCCTCTTGTTGTCACAAGACTTCTGCCAGCTCTGAGCAGTTTTCACTTTCTATCAAGTAAGGCATCATGATACAAACATTTCCACAACATTTGTCATCCTGGGACATCAGTACTGACACCAGAGGTCCGTGTATATCTTCACCACTCCATGATGTACCATTAAAGGGGATGTATGGCTCTCCCTCAAAACATCCTTCAGAAGAATCACCGGTACCATTGTGCCTTCCAGTAAGAGGACGACGTGCTCCCCACCTTAATAAAATCCATCAGGATACCATCCTGAGGATATCTAAGCACATCGGGCCTCGTAGTCATTGTCTCAAGTTGTTCCCCCTCTAATTTTCTGAAGAATTGGGGGAGTGATAGTCATATACTGGAGGTAGCTGCTCCATCATTGTCCACAAAGGATATCCACAGTGCGACTAGCTACTTTGATGCCTCACTCAGTAGTTGTAGACTATTCCTCCTACTGAGTGAATCTTCTACCTTGTTCACTTTCCCATGAGAATAGACTATCTCATTGTTATAGTCCTAAATGAACTATATCCATTATCTACTTCTCATGTTCAGGTCCTTCTGTGAGAAGATACACCTGAGACTGTTGTGATTACAGTAAATAATAAATCGTCCACCCATCACGTAGTGCCACCACATCTTCAGCGCAAAGACCGCTGATTCAAACTCTAGATCATGGGTAGCATAGTTCTACTTGTCAGTCTCTTTCTCATCTCCTGAATGCTCTTCTAACACTTATCTGTCTACATGAAAGGCTCCCCCTTTTTTTAATGTTGAAAAGAGTGCCGCTACCCAGTAGAAGTCGGGTACAAATCTTTGGTAGTGCCTAGCCAAGGAAAACATCCCTCTCCCTCGAGGATGTAATCCTGTAAACATCTTTTGAAAAGTTTTCCCCTTACTCTTCCACTCTTATTTGGAATTGAAAACTCAAAATGTTTGCTTCCAAGAAGGTAAGTCTAGACGACTCAAGAGTGATCGGTGACACCCTCCTATGAATTAGGTTATCTTTTGATGCCTAAGATTCATTTTTCTCCAAACAAGGAAAACCACATTCCCACATTGTAGATAAACCACAACCTTTTTTTTTATAATACATTCAATCTGAGGATGAACTATGGATTCCCAGTCCATACCCAGAATAACGTCATAAATCCTCAATGCAACCACCAAGAGGTTACAACTTAAACTCTTGCCTCAACGGTCAGATCACCCCATCAGCGTAAGTGTGATTATCATATATGCAGCCAATGGTATCTCTAGACGTGAGGGTCAATTCAACAGTTTAACATGAAACTCTAGGTCTTGTACAAGATTCGTGGAAGGGAGGAATGATTGGTATGTATGTCTATTTATACGATATGTAGTAGTAGACATAGAGCTGACCTCTAATCATTCCTGGAGTCCTTGGGTCACACTCCTTGACTTCATGCAGCTACTGTCTTCCCCTATCCTATAGCTTCCTGAGCCTCGTGGGGACCACATTGAGGTGGTGGTTGTAACATTTCGAAATGTATACCACCTCATACTGCTCTCCTAGCTCCACTTCCACACCTTCTGCCCTTCAGATTCATCTGTCCCTATCACTTACTCTTCACGAAACATTTGACATGCCCAGGTCTCTGAGGCAAGAATCGATTTCCTTCTTTTATACTACTAACATTCATTGGATGTATTCGCTCAGCCAATGAACATTCAACCACAACGGTTCTTTCTAGAACCCTAACATTAGTAGGTATGCATAGAGGAATTGTGCTAGCTTGGATGTCCCTAAACACACCTCTCTTGTAGGTATGATCCCTAAGGCACTAATTGTACTGTATTCATCGAGTACCTAGGATGGTCGGTACGCCTCGATGAATAATTAGCTATCGACATGTCATCCTGCCGAAGCTGTAGAAGCTCTAGGTAACTCTCATCCCTAAACACTTTATGTCAAAGACCCCCTTCAATGAGGAATGTTATCAAGCTTATCCACAGAAAAAGTCACCTCTTCGCAAGATCAGGGTAATATAAACCCTATCATCGTCCTATTGAGCCACATAGAATCCTCTCTATCCGGACATCGATTTGATCAAATGGTTCCATGAATTGATGGAATATTAGACACATCCTCAAGCCATACCTTAGCCGCCTATGGATTGGGATCACCTTGGAACCTGAGAGGTATCTGATGCTGAAACATGTGTAAGTCACTAAGCCAACATGTTTCCTCTATAGGTACTGTCAGTTGTAACTACTGACCAACGAGTAGTGATATAGCTAACACACTACCCGAAGGTACTATCTTGGGAAATTGTCCACATACCAAAGCATCATCACTATGTGGACCATCCTAATGGTCACTCACTGGAAATGACTAGAAGCTAAGATCACCATATGCTCTACTGGTGTCCCAACTAGGCGGAAAACTCTAGCCATAGCCTCCACCCAGTCCTCAGCCGCCTGCGGGTCCGTCTCACCTAGGAACATCAGAGGCCATTACCGCTTAAACTCATCAAATGAGCTTATTTGGTGTGGAAACCCTGCTAGTGGGCTGGTGGCAACAACTGCCCAATGGGTAGTGGTTCTGATTGTAATCCACCAGAAGGTGCAAGCACCATAAAAGGGCCATGCACCAAGGCCTCATCGCTCGGTGGTCCGTCATCACATACTCTCTCAGGAAACCAAGCTGGCTGTCTATGTGGAGGCATCCTGATATGGAACAGGTGCTCCATGATCCTTAAGTTATACCTGGTGAGATGACTCCAAATAAATCAAAAGAATTTTTTTTACAAAATACACACAATTAGTGTTTTCGTGGACTATGTCGGAAATCAGAATTCAGGATCCTGTTGTATGGATATGCCAACCACCGCAAAAACACTGGAGTCCCCAAACTGAAAACCACACTCATAACACTTAACAATATTTCAACATAGAAAATATTAGAGTACTAGTTCTTCAGTAGAACCAAACCACCCTCGGATACCACTTTGTCAAGACCCGTCCCCCAGGGCCCATGCCATGACCACCCCAAGCATGCCTTACATAGGCCAGGGGCTGGAGACTATCAACGAAAGGTATATTCCCTAAAATGGGAAGGGATTTCCTTTAAACCTGTACAAACACATGGTCTAAGAACACACAAGAAGAAGATTTTAAGTAAAATATTTTAGTAAAATTGTAATAAATGTAAAGGGGCAGGAATACATGCCCAACTGGAAAACTACAAGTACAACTGAAATGTAAAAAATTTCTGAAAGTTGAGAAGAAGCTCATGGATCGTCCACCATGGATCCTACCTGAAGGGTAGGAACAAATCACCTCCACAGTAATCCATGTCTTCATGTCACCTCCGCATCACGTCACGCTGAATACCAACCTCCGAGCACCTTCCAGTCCTGGCTCCCATAACCTTGATTAATATTGTACGTCATCTAAACAATACCCAACATGGTGCAGGTGAATCCCATGTAGGGGTGAGTATAATGATACTCAGTAGGGGCCCCGATACCTCAAAGTTCTCTTAAATTCTACAATGAAAAACCACTGGGTAACATCATGATGGTAAAGTACCACACAGGTAAAGTACCACATAACATAACCTCAATCACAGACACAAATTAAAGGTAGCTCACACCCAGATTTATTCTAGGGGTAGTAACAAGTAACATCTGCAGTTACATCTTTGTACACCTCTACTGCGGGAGAACTCCTCCTCTATCGAGTACAGTGGGCTTGTCGCATCACACAAAGGCACGTCCCAGTAACCTTGAACTTTTGAGGTACTCTTTACCTTCAAGTACCGTGGGTATTCCAGGTAAAATAGAGTCATCTCTCCCCACCGTAGTCTGTTAAGGTACTCCTCCCCATTGTGTACCATGACCAAACCCCATTGTGGCCTACTGAGGTACTCATACCATTGGTCTGCCAGGTAACACAAAGTTGTACCTCTATACAATGATCTGATAATGTACTCCTCCCATTGCATACAACGTTTGATCCCCACCTTGGTCTGTTGAGGTACTCCTCCCCATCACGTACGGTGGCCATCGATTACCTTCGATTCGGATATTCTGCAGTCATCAGGTCTCAGCCAGTTGAAGGGTTCCGTACGTAGTGCTCTTGGGAGAACCACTCCCCAAGACAGTAGTCATATTTTAACCAGGATGAATTCCCACAATAATTAATGTGGTGAACATACATGTCATAAGGGTTCCAACACAATGGACGACAGGTCAATCAGACGCCTGGTCTATGTGTTATTAGCATTTCAGTGCCGAGGGCCCTATTGGATTTGGGTACGATCCAACACAGACGTACACCAAGTTTCTAAAAAATTGTCATGGAGTAATTCAAAGGTACCACCTCACTCCAAGGATCCCAATTCCGTAGATGGTTAGTCATGCGAATGTCTGATTATCAAGATAAGACTCTTTAAGTGTTTATGGGCGGTACTATGTCAGGGTCCTGTCTGCCTCAGTCTGACAGACCCTAACCAGTTTGGCATGGGCCGATCCAGGTTGATCAGGGTTGACCCAACCCATATTGGGTCTGACCAAAATTGGGTCGACCTGGCCCCCTGGGCCCAACCCAACTCGGCTGAGCCACAGGTTGGCCTGCTGAGCGGCGGGTCGGCCCGCTGAGCAGACCCGACGGTGCCACCCGCCTGGTGGCATAGCCGCCATGGATACCTAGATGTGGAATCCCCGGGTAGGGATGACATAGGGCAGAGCCATGTCAGCGGTTCAACCTATAGGGGTGACCCCAACACAGTGACTTGTGGCTCTGCAGGTCTCCCATGCCGCGACCGACTAGCCACATCTATTTCTCCAGGCGTGGCTCGCGCCCTGTCCTCAAATTCCCAGTTGATCTGGCAGCCCCCTGCTCCCACCGCATCCAACGTATGTCGTGGTATTGAAGCAACAGGGGCACACCATTGGGGGTGCACCCAACCTCTACTCCGTTGGCTCCGTCGCGGCTAGCCTGCATGCCGGCAGACCTCTCCTCCGTTCACCACAGCTGATGAGCTACAGTCCTCTGTGTTCATCGGCGACACGTGATGGAGTGTCGTTCCTCCTTTGTGTCTGGTCGGTGCTGGCCACTCCGACGACCGCCACAACTTTGTTCCATGACCTCCTCTTTCAGCGTACGTCAACATGCTATCCACCACATAGCTGATTGGAGTCGTCACACTATCGATCTTCTATAAAGGCACAAGGATGTATCGATGATAGCTGGGGGTTTTGGCTAGGTTCATTAGGCTCACACCATTCTCATTATCTTGTAGACATGAGGGAGGTTAAGGGTTTTATAAAAATTGAATTAAAGAACAAAATAAACCCCCTAAGATACCCCACAATGATCTACCACAAAGACAAATGAATCGAAGGTAAACTTGTTCGTCGGTTGACCCGTGTAATTTGTATTATTAAAAAATGGGGAAGAGGAAAAAATTTAAAAAGCATTGACGAATAAACCCCGAACCTTGATTCATTGCAAAATGCCCGCATTTGAAGGTGGGATGGTGTTCTTCATTCTTGTAACCAGTTCCCAATAACACCACCCATATGTCACTCTTCAATTCGTGGTTCGGTGTCATCTATCACCTACCACTAGGTAGGCTCCATCTTTTAAGGGTATGGTGTCGTGGCGCTCCTTCAACACTTTGTTTCTTGGTGAAGCTGTGCCAGTACCTTCCCCCAAGCTCTATATATATAGGAGAGGGGGTGGGTAAGTAACGACATTGGTGTTTAATGGGGCTCATTAACTTGGAAGCTTCTTAATTGCCCAACTACATCGTTATAAAGGGTTGGAAGGTGAATACATTTATTGGATTGACACATCGCTATCCCCACCCTATTTTACATGTCCATTGGAGGATATGAAATAAAATAACAGAATTATTTTATTTCATTAATTTTATAAATTTCGAGAAACATAACCTTTTCTCCAGCACTACTACTATCAATGTAAGGCCTCCCTTAAGTGAATATCAGTGTTGTAGATTCAATGGTGCCCTTAAATTTTTAATCTGAGCATTAGTTCAAAAGTAAGAGAATGTCGCTCATGCATTTACTGAATATACCAAAAAAAGATCATAAAATTAATAACTATCACCCTCGACCCGTGCTAGTTGAGGTTAGGCTCTACCTAATTGAAACATGACCCAACGAACCCAATGGTACACTCGTATTTTCAATCCGAGTTACCTTTTAAAAGTTATTTAATTCACAATAAAATAATGGTCACTTAATTAATTTATTTACAGCCAAAAAATAACTTTTACCAATGGCTCACGCCTGCCAATGTTAGAAACTTCATAAAGAGAAAATAACCTCATGAGTTCAGTGGTGGTATCAGATTGTTAATCAGAGTTACTATTCGTGAGTTATGAGCATTTGAAAAATAAAATAAAATAAAATAATTTTTTATTTACGGTTATCCCATTTTCAGGTTTTCTCACAGGAGGCCTGCGCCGACTAGACTTAAGTCGCACCTAGGGTAAACCCACCATCCTTAGTAAAACAGTGCCCTCATAATTTTCATCCGGGAAACCATTTACTAGTTATTGCACATTTTCTAGAAAAATTCTTACGTGTGTTATTTAAAGTTTAACAAAACTTTGACAGATCATTTCAGGCACTTTGGGGCTCAGAATCACGCACCGTCAGATTTTAGGGTCTTGAAATACTTTCATATAGATAAAAAAATCTATAAAAAAATTCCGGGACATGACATAGTCCCCGTGGAAAATAAATCCCATTACATACCCACGAAGGTCTATATTTTTAACCAAAATTATCTTTGGTTAAGTGTAATGCTACAGAACCCGGGATGCAACTATACTGTCTCTACTATAGTTGCTACTACAAGCCCTGCACTAATATAATGTCTCTAATGTTACAACTAATACTACTACTACTACTACTGTAGTTATGATATTATACCACAATAGTACTTCTATATTTACCTATGACAAATGGGGTTTTAATCCCATAATTTTAAGGATGAATTTCTAGTTGCAAGTAAGTATATTTTATAATGTTCTTAGTCTATATAGTAATTCCTCAAAACTAGGAGGGGGATAATGAAATAAAAATGTTTTCTTATTACCAAAATTTCTTATGAACTATTGTTATTTTTCACACCTCATTGGTTTATGATTTTTAGCAATTTACTTTCTCATGATCATTCAATTTATAAGGATCAATGATATCTTTCACTATCCATGATTATTTAGATGTTGAACTTATATTTCTTATTTATATTTTCAATTACTACCATTTCCCACATTTTATAGCTATTTATGTGTAATTCTAGATGGCATTATTCTTTTATTTCCCCCTATTATGGTAGAATTTTATTATCCCTTTTTATGATGTTGGTTTTCAAAAAATGTTTTTTTAAATTTAAAAATGATGATATCCAAAATCAAGTTCAAATTTTGAGAGAAAAAATTATTAAAGGGTAGAATTTATTATCTTCATATTTTAAAAGTAGACACTTTGTCCAATAACATAAAATATAAGGAACATTAATCTTAAACTAACCAAAAAAATATTACTATTTAATTATTTTTGATATAAACAAGACATTGAATTGAAATTAATGAATAATATTAACTAAATTTTGAAATATATAAATATATATAGATCATAATCAATAAAAATTTCATGTTACATTCTATGTAAATAATCACCCAATTTCTAGTAATTCCATTTTATTTATCAAAAATACATTTTCATAAAAAATTGGATTTACTAATTTTTGTGAGAAAATATTACAATTAATTTTCAGAAAATATATAAATTATGTTTGATAAAAATTATATCATTTTTAATCACCATATCAAAATTAACTTATGGTAGAATTTTTAGATTCTTATGAAATGTTTTATTTTTCAATGAATAATGAAGACTATGATTTTTAATAGAAATTTATGTTTTCTTTTAACATGTTTACAAAGGCTAATTTTTTCTTGGATTTGTTTAAATTTTTTAGTTTTTAATTCTAACTAAAAATAATCATATTACTGTCTTTTTGTTGAATTTTATACTTTAATTTGGAATAAAAACATTTTTATAGTTAAGAAGTCATTTTTTTAAAAAACTATTATCCTCGTGTTTTGTGGGGTTAAATTCAAATTAAATTATTCCAGTTATATGAATTGAAAATTTGAAAAAGGAATCAATATTTTGATAAATGAGGTCCAAATTTGTTGGATATTTCCCTTCCATTTTTATTTATTATGAATTGTAATGTTAATAAATAATTTTTCCACAATAAAGGTAAATGTTATTTATTAAGTGTAATGATAATTTGATAATTATTTGGAAGTTACACTAACACAAGACATAATTTTTTTTCATTGGTATTTTTCATTCATAATCATACATATCTAGAATTTATAACTATTTTTCTCTTATGGACAATATTTTTACCTTGATAATCTTTTATATAATCAAAATTCAAATATATCATTATATTTTGAAATTATTGTTTGATTTTTGACCTAGGAATAAGGATAATGTATGTAACGTTATAAAAAGTATTTTTAAATATAAATTATATTTATTTATCATTTTAATTTATTTAAAATATTTTCTAATTAAATAATTTACTTAAATCTATATGAACTGATGAGACAATATTTATTAAATTAATAGAAAAATAAAATAACTGATTAAAAAAGGATAAAAGTAAAATAATCGGAAAGAATTATTGTGTTCCATGATTTAAAAAGATAAAAATGAATATTATAGTTGTTTTGGTAAAATATCTTTATTTTAAATATTTTTCTTGTAGTTTAAGAAGTAAAGTAAAATTAATAGTTCCAAATTGTCATTATTGTTATTTTATAACAAATAATATTTTATTAATTAATTTAAAACCCTAAAAAATCACAATTTCATCCAAGTGATTTGGATATGGTATGATATATAAACAATGTTTTATTTATTGTAAAATTATATTTTTATAGTAACTTTATTGAACCCTAAAGAGTAAAATCGTTAATAACATAGTAATTGTCAAAAAGGGTTAAAATTGGTTAAAACAAAACGATATGGGAGAAAAAATGACCTGAAATTGTTCAAGTTTTATTGTATGAGTTGAATGTTACTAAATATCACCATATATTAAAATATAATAAATTTTTATCCATTTTAATATGAAAAATAATTTATGTTAATATAATATTTTTAAAAATTCAAAGAGTATCCCTACCCTCTCTTATAAAAGGGAACCTCGTCTCATCTTTTATTTACATTTAAAAATGAATTTATTTAATCTAATACATACCAAAAACCATTCCAAAAACACATAACCATATCTTAGAGGGTTTGGGTTTATAATAAAAACATTCTAGGAATGGTTTTTTGTGAAAACCTGAAGATGTTTTCTAAAGAAGATGTATAGTTATTAATCAAGGACATTCATTTTATTTTTTTCTTCTACCTCTTTCAAATATTCATAAACCATGAATAAATGATAATAATGTCATATTGAATATAATGATATGTTTTAATGTTAATTTTATGACCCATACCCTTCCCCTTCTTTTTTTATTTGGGAATGGAAACCATCGTTAGTGTGTATGACAGACTACCACCAAGCACGACGATGTAATTCATTTTCTACCGTCACAACTGTTATTTTTTTTGTGATGATGTATTAAATTTATATATGTTATATTGATGAAAATTTTGAAATTATCAAAATATAATATATCATTTAATTTCAGACCATTCCATTCATATAAATATGAAAATGTCATTCATTCTTATGTGTGGAATACCACCACCACATTGATATGTGATTTGTTTTTCATCACCTAATCACATGGATGATATATATAAGTTTATTTAAATTAATAATATTTCATTAATGATATAATTAACTATATAGATAGATAAAATAAATCATTTTATCTTTCTGTAATAAATTTTCAAAAACAGAAATGTTACTCATATATACGTAGAACCTACCATCTCCATGACTATAAAAATAGAACATTTTTATAACCATATTTAATGGTTTATTTTAAAAGTTTAATTGGTTAATATTTATAATTATTTCATTATTTTTTTTATATAATGGAATAATGAACACTTTAACTACATTAAACCTACCAAAGTTATTTTGGACTAATGTGTTAAAAATCATTAAAACATTTAACATGAACTTAATTGAAGGAGTAATTAATAATAACATGGTAAAATTAATAATACACATGAAAATGGTTATTTAGAAATAAGTAATTTTCATATATTAGTTATTTAAGAAGATAATCAATATACATAGTTATTAAAAGTTGAGTTAAGGGACTTTCTTTCAAAAACCCTTTTTAATGTTTTTCTTCCAACCCTTTTTCTTCCTTGTACATATTTTTAAAATTTTATTTGTAGATATATTAATATTCAGATAAATCATTTTTAAATTAAATTACATGTATCCTTTTTCATTATTTTGAAAATAAATATTTTTACTTATTTTATATAAATCAATTGATTTTCATTATAATAGTCAAAAGGAATGTTATATATTAATGTATATTCGGATAATGAAATTTCATACCATCATTCCATTGTTTAAATTACTTTATAATACTATACATTTTATTTTAAGAAACAAACTCCTTTCATAGGTTCTAGTTATTATCAAAATGGGTTTTAAAATTTATGAGATATTTTAGTATTCCAAAAAAATTTCTTATGGGTGAAAGGAATATTTAAAAAACGACATGAATTTATGTGTTATAATTCCATTATGGTTATTGTGGATTCTTTTATGATGGTTTGTTCCATTATAAAACATTGATAGGTGGTTCAATGATATAACTTCAATTCAATTGGAGGTGTTTATGTTGGATGTGGACAATGAAGTTTATTGCAAGTATATCTGTGGTGGTTATTTAATAAATAACCATGAAGGTTATTGTATCTATAACCCTGAGGGATATTCAATTTTAAAATGTGATGTTTAATATATATGTGAGAGGTATATGAAACTTATTCCCAATGTTTCCAACATGATTTATTTATTTTTTCTATGGGGTTTTATATAAATATTATTTTTTCAAAGCGTAATCTAAATCTATTATGTTTAAATAAAAGTATTTTCTATTTCTTATTAGTGAAATTTATAACTTTGTGAAAAAAATTTATTGATTTTTTCATTATTGAAAAGAAAACATTAGGACCTTAATTTTTCATTTAATATTTATTAAGAAATGTTTATTGAAAGGATTTTGGTAGTGAAGTTGGTTACAAGTGTAAGAAAATATTTATTTTGGGACCAATGTTTAATTTAAGAAAGGGAATTTATTTGAGTATCCATGGACTAATGTTTTAATTTATTTATTTGTATGTCCATTTCTATGAAATTTCTTCTCATACCAATTTGTAAAATTTTATCATAGGGTTTTATGGATTATTAGTGAAAAGGATGAGGTCAAGATTAAAATTTTGAATATGTGACATGAAAAGAGAACATGTTATATTTTAAAATTTTTAATATCAGAAAAATGGATTTTGAATGAAAGTTTTCACTTCACTAAATAAGGTTCTTTTATGTATAGGTTATAACATAATATTCTTAAAATATATATCCAAAAATTTCCTCAAATTATTAGGATAAATTCTTTACATAATGATCATGAATATATAATGATTAATATTGGGTCCTTATAATTCACAT
Source organism: Viscum album (assembly GCA_963277665.1). Classification (NCBI taxonomy): domain Eukaryota; kingdom Viridiplantae; phylum Streptophyta; class Magnoliopsida; order Santalales; family Viscaceae; genus Viscum; species Viscum album. Next base: position 1,675,183,718 of record OY728159.1, on the reverse strand, counting down.
TAGAAGAATGGTTGATATATATTTAAAGGATATGAAGTTATTTGTCTATATGTTAAAAGTAATTTATGATCACAATGGTTATTATTTTTAGGGGAATTAATGTTATTTTGGAAAAATTGAATTATTTGAAAATAACTTGATTAAGGATATCTTAGTGTTTATCCTCCACATAAAATGTTTTATTATGATTTTTTTAATATACTCACACTAATGTTTTGGATATAGTAAATGGATGGGTCTAATAGAATACCAGGAAACAATAGATGTTAAGGATAATACATTGGTTATCTGAATGAGAATCAAAGTTAAATAGAATCTATAGTGAAAATTTTAGTGGTAATAGTTAATTTGATATAACACGTTCTGACTAAAAACATAAACTTATATAGGTTTTAGAATGCATCAAATAACAGATAAATGAATATCCGTGGAATTCTATGTGATAAAGGATAGAAAGAAAAAATATTTTATTAAAAATGTGTCAAGAATGTGGGAATAATCACCCACAAAAATGTTTTAAAAGTGTGAGCGGATTTTTTTATGTGGTAAAGAAGAGAATGAAGTAATAAAATTCCAAGGAAAAAATTAAAAATTCGGTTAACAGTAATAATTGGAATTAATTACGTCTGAAGAAATTAATTAAATGTTTAATATTTGGGATCACAAGTTTTATTTAAATCAATTTCTTAATGGGAAATATCAAGAATGGGATCAATAAGACCATAGAAATAAATTTTTAATAAATAAAAATTCCATTATTGTTGAAGATAAGGAGACTGATAATTACATAGGAATGTTATGGATTATATCCTTGATTAGGATTTGTTATTTTTGAATCTTAGGACGTGTTTCATATTTTTTATTACAAGGGATTATTGAGGAATAATATGGGAATCATGGTTAATGGATTAAATATAAATATGAATGGTTATGGTGTCTTTATATTGGGATTAAAGATTAATGATAGATCAAAATTTTAAAATCTTAGACACCCATTTTTGAGGTTTTATTTTATGGGAATACTCTGTGATAAATTTGTTCATATTTTGGTAGATGTGTGGGGTATTTGTATCCCTTATGTTTATTATGCAGAAAATTGATTTGAGGATGAATGGTCTTTCTTTTTTAGGAAATTAGTGTAAAGATATTTTTGATCTTTAGGGTTTATATGATATTTTATTATTGAGGTTATATTTTTGGGAATGTTATAATAATAATATAGTATATATAAAGTAAATACCATAGGTTGGGAAGTAACTCATTATATCCGTCATGGACACATGTCTTGAGATGACAACTGAAGGGTTAAAAGGATGAATGACCTACCATTAGTTTATGGGATGTTATATATAGTATTAATTTGCATCATATAATTAAAAAATTGCTATATAATTATTAATTTGACAATGGGAACATCTTTAATCATTAATTACCCCATTATAATCTATCTATGAGAGGTGGTTATCGAAAATGAATTACATCGGTTCTGGAGGTAGTAGCATGCCCTGCACATGAGTGGTGGTTTTATTTCCCATTTGAGGTAAGAGGAGATTGCCATAGGTTGTTACATTAAAATAAAACAACTAAGTAAATTAAATATACTAGTGATATAATATATGCATGTTTAACTAATATTTTAATGAGGTGTAATAATTAATGAAATAGAAAAACACGGTTAAGAACAATACATTTTCTTCCAAAAGCCTTCTTTTCTCAACTTTTTAACACCATAAATTTTGTTGTTATTCCATAACTATAGTCTCCAAAACATGGAGTGGGATGTTATTAAAGGATTTGAGTTGAAATCAGATAAACCAAAATTGGTTTTATGTTTCATGAAAAGGGAAGAAGATATTAACTTTTGAATGTTTGGGGAGGGTCACTCTTCGAATTTCTCAAAATATTAATTTAATATAAATAAATTTTATTTTCCAAATGGATCCAAACTCATTAATTCAAAATATTGGATGATTATTGTTCTAAATAAATATGTATAATGAAAATTATACATGTTTTTCTGACATTTATACCCATATCATTTTTAAGCCCTCATTACCCCCTTTAACACTTACTGTGAAAAAATAGTTTACTACTATTTGAGGGTTAGAATTGTTACTATAAATAAAAAAGGGTCATAAATGGAAGAAAAATAGAATTAAGAAACCATATAAAAGTTACTAGATCAAATCTATGATTTTTAGGACTTTTATATGTTTCAATAAAATAATAATTATTATAATATATCTTTAATGTCAATTTTTAGATCTATTCATTTCTTTGACTCTAATAACATCGAGATGACAACTAAAATTTTAAAATAATATATTACTATATCCAAAACATGTAATTTTCTTATATAAAAATCATGGAACAATATAAATATCTAAATAAATATTTATTTTAATATTTACTATATCATTTATTTTATTTTTCTATTAATAAAAAAATTTCCGGGTCAACAATGTGTTTGAATTTAAGACATCTAAAACAATACAAAAAATTTAAAATAATTTATCATCCAGAAATTAAATATTTTATATTTAAAAATAATATTTATAACTTAACATATCCTCTTCTTATCCCTATATTAAAATATTATAATTATTCAAACCAAGAGTGTGACATTTTTAACTTATCATCATATAAAATATTATAAATGTTATAATCATATAAAAATAAAAAGTCCATATCAGAAAAATAGGATGAATCATGATGATATAGAATCACAAAATAAAATTAATCTTAGTTTTAATGGCATTTTATAATCATTACTATTTTATTTTTAACATTAATTTCTTGATTTACCATTTACCATGGTAACAATAATTACTCAGATTACTATTCATATTGAAAAAAAAGTGACCTATTTAAAAACATTGGACCTAATAATTCTAAAATTGGTATCCATTTTTCAGCATAAAAAATATAAAATTTCATAGAAAAATTTAAAATAAAACTGAAAATGTTCCATGAAAATGAGTTTTCAGAAAAATGTCGTTTTAAAATATTAAATATGAATAAATAAAATTAAAGTATAAAATAATATTTTAAAAAAATAATTATATTATTTAAATAAAAAGTAACTAGTTACATTAAAAAAATCAAATTTTTATTTTCATATTTAAATACATAAAAATCAAAATAGTTTTTTAATAAAAATATGTATTTTTTCACTATTTATTGAAAATTCAATCTTTTCAAAAAAAATTTAAATTATCATACTTAGATTATTTTGAGATCATCAATTCAAAAATTAAATTCTATTAAATACATTTACTAAAATTTAAAAAAATTAATTATAAAATTAACATAGAAAAATAAGTATGGACTGTTTATGAAGAAAATGTTTTCTTGATGAATAAAATGAATTTATTAAAAATTGATTTCATATTTAAAAATAAATAATTAATAAATTTTAAATGAGTATGAAAAATATATATTTCATAATGTGGTAAAATCTATTATTTCTCTCTAAAATAATGGCTAGGTTATAATTTTCATATTTAAATAATAATAATTCATTGTCCCTTTAAGCATAGTATTACATATCTTGTACGTTTTAAACAAATTATGTTATAAAAAATTAAATGATATTACATTCACCCCCTTTAATAAATTATGTCCTCATTATTTTAACTGGAAATAAAAACCCAACGGTTTTACTTTTGATATTACATTTGTTTAAATTCTCACATCATAGAAAGGGTTAATAAAAATTCAAATCAGAAGGATATAAAAGGGATGTACAAAGGTCATATAGAATAATACATAATTCTGTTTACATGTAGGAAAACATTAATCTGAAATAAAAACATCGATTTGAAAGAAAAATATAACCCCCACGAACCAATAGAGAGTGATAGAGAACATGGTCATGATAAATTTAACCATAAAAAACAATAAATTTGTCATGGATTAAATTGACATTTATTTGTTGGTATTAAATGTAAATGATTAATGATTTCAGTTCATTCACTTTTTCTTAGAGTTGAGGAATTATTTTATCAAATATACTAAAAGCATAATAAAATAATCTTACTTGTCAAGAAGGATTTCATATTTTTCCCAAATTCCACCAAAAACACATCTTTTTTATTCAAAGATGAGTATACGAGATGGAGGTTTTTATGCCTAAAGAACATTAACCCACATATAATTGATCAATTAATCTAAAAAATGTTAACAAGATATTCCTACTATTTTTTGAAATTAACTATAGAAAAGAAAACTTACTATAATATAAGAAAAATGAAAAAATGATTTATCCTTTATTTGAAGAAAAACTATGATAATTAAAAAAAATAAAATATAATACCCTAAGTCCAACATAGATCAATCAATCAATAACTATCCTTGAAATTATTAAAAATATTACAAACTATGATTGAAACCTGGAAATTAGAAGGATTTGATCGCATAGTCTTCTAATAATTATTTATTATTTATCTCCAAATAACATCAATCACACTAAAGGTATCATTCAAAAAAGTATATTCCCTAATCATATAATAACCAAGATATGCTAATCATTTCCTTGAATAACCTGAATCTAGATAAAAATATATTAAAATTATATATTCCTCTAAAATGAAATTCAACCATTATTCCTTAAATAAAATCCTATAATATTTTACTTTCTAAAATCTGATAAGGTTCATAAAATAATAAACTTCTTCTAAAATAAAACTAATTACATAATCACCAAATCAATTTTCAATGTCATTTGTATTTATAAGATAAAACATATGTTAAAAAAATTAACGTAATCATTATTTTTTCAGATCTATTAAATAATGAAAAACAATTTCATACTAACTAGGATATCACATAGGCCAGTGATAGGTGATTCATCCTTGTCACCCTTTAGTTGTGAGTTCATGTCTCAAAACACTTCCAAATGTGACAGTTTACTTCCTAGCTTGCATGTTATTTTTTCCTAATACTAGAATAATATAATCCAAATAAAATTAACAGAAATTTAATAAATATAGTCAAAAAATAATATTTAAATATTAAATAGTAAAGAAATGTTTCAACATTGAATATTGTCTCATTCCTTTCAATTTTCAACCCTAAAAATATAATAACCCAAAATTACCTCAAAATTAATGATCATATAAACCTTAAAAGGAATACAAACCCTTAAACTCATTTCCAAAAAATGAAAACCACATTATTTATCAAATAATTTTTTCAGATGTTAAACTTTTGGGTTTCACATACCTAAATCATCTATCCAAACTCAATGAAATAATCACAATATACCCCCATCATCAAAAGAGTGTTAATTATTTTAAAATTATGATTATCCTTAAATCTACAATAACACGTGAATATCATACATGTAAACATCTTAATCATTCAATGTTCTTCATAAAAAATATTATTTGTTAATACATCCTTCATACAAAGAAAAATATGGATCATTCCCAAATATTCATTAATGTAAAAACATAAGACAAGAAAAAATCCATACCTATGATATGTCATTTGCAGTCTCTTCATCATCAACAATGATGAAACTCGGCATTGTAAACCATTCCTTTATATTGTCTTTTTCATATTGTTGTTGATATTTCCCCTTAAAGAATCGATTATTATAATAAACATTAATCCTAAATTTTAAAAATTCAATTGACTCATTGGAAATTAATTATTTTCACTAGATGGTGTTACTTGAGTGCTTCCATTTTCATTGTATATTATTGTAATAGACCAACTCGGGTCAACCAAACCATACCCCCAGTCCAGCCATCACATTGTGAGGTGAATCAAGAGATATAAAAAATTATTATATATTTAGAGGAAAGATATAAAACCATAGTACATGTGAAAGAAGAAGATATAACCAGGTCAATACAATCCAATCAAAACAATCAAAACCACGAAGGGAGAATAAATTAAGAAAGAAAAGTCTATAGGTAACCATCAGTCTCCTCTAAACCACCCCACAATTGAGGGAAATATCACAAGATATGCTAAAAACTGTAAATATTCCCTTCCAATTACATGTATCTCACAATAAAATATCTACAAACAACTAATAGATATATTATCGGGTCAACACAATTACCTGTTGGTTACCACAATATAGTCAATATAATATCTAATATTAGGAATTCAAACAATCATGATTAAAAAAATTATTTCACAAATAATTTTCACTAATCCAATTCATTTGTAAATAATTTTCCCATTGGTTTTCATAAAATCCTTTCATATTCTCAAAAATAGAATGATTAAAAGTTGAAGTGATAATGTAGGAAATAATAGAAATGCAAGAAGAGGTAATGATGTAAACACATATCCGTGAAATAACAAATCATGCCAAGTTGTTCTATACAACCTCATATAAAATACAATGAGTAACAATACATTATAAAAAAGCATATGATAAATGACAATTAATGATAAATTGACTTGTATTGGAACCTAGACTATGGGATAATGCACACTAGACACTTAAGAGACTATATTGGTATAAAGTTTGACACAAGAAATATTGATTCCTATCACAGTCCATCGATATCCCAATGGTTTACTTCATGTTGTTCCACACACACTTTGGCTACAAGTGTCACATTTTAGACATAACCAAGGATCCTAATGTTCAAAATATAAAAATAAATTTCAAAACCATGCTCAAAATTTTATAATAAAAATCAATTCTAATATATTCTTTGTCGTTGTTTGAAAACAAATTTCCAAATCAAAAAAATTCATTTCGAAATAATCCCCCTTTAAAAAAATTTCCCTATTAAACAAATTCTTTAGAACCACATCTCCCTTTCAATTAATGATAACCCAAAAATAATTTAACTATAATGAAAATAAATTCATTTCATTATCCCATTTTATATAAAACCATACCTCAAAATGGTATAAACCTTGATACCTTTGATATAGTGAACGTAAACCATGGGATTGGCCTTCGAAAGAAAAGGCATGATAAGAAACTACAAAATATCAATATAAATTCGTATCTAATCATAAATTTGGAACCTAATTTCATCTAATTAAAAATTTGAGACCAAATGAAAGATGTTTTAGAAGGTACGCTTACCCAGAGAGGCACACCACAACAACCTTGATAAATTATCTCTAAATAAAGTGATCGTGGAGGTAGGTAATCACCCAAAATCACATAGGGTGAGTTATAGGTCAAGAGAGGTTGGATTCATGGTTCAACTAAAAACAAATCACCCGATCAATGCCTTAAATAGCCATCTTGTGACATTTACATGGAATGTAATCCCATTACACATCATGAGTTTCACAAAGGCTGAAAACATTGGAAAATTCGTCCATTTTTTAAACCTAAAATTCGACCATAAAATTCCTAAACCTATTACATGGTATGTAAATATTTCATGCCATATGTTAGTTTACGGTATATTGCAAGTGATGAATAAATTTCATGTACCCCTTACAATTAATTTAATTCCTTAGATGACGATATAAACTATAGGTTTAAGAAGAAAAACACCATGGCACTCAGGAAATTCTCTGAACTTGGGATAAACCCTCTAATCCAGTGACACATTTATATCTTGACTACATTAATAAAAAAACATTCATCCCTAAAATTTATGTTATTTTCCCCAGAAAAGTATCTCCATCATTGAGAATCTCATAAAAAACCCAAATAAGGATGATAAACAATTAAAAAACAAGGGAGTATGTTGAAGGTAGAATTGGGTCTTAAAATATACCAACCCAAAATAATTTCTGTCCATAGAGAAACCTCAAATTATTAGACACACAAAAAGTGAGGTCCACTACTACCCCCTCAAAAATTCCCTCTCCCAATTTTGGCTATACATTCTATACATCCATTGTACCCAAATAGGTGAAAATATTTTGTCACATAGTGCCTTCTCTCATTGATTTATAATATGAACTGACTACAGAACCAAAGTGGTGTTCGTCCTGAGATCAATATCCTCTCATCCAATCACATGGGATGGATCTAATATATACCTACTCAACTAGGAAACATGAAAAAATTCATGGATATATTCCAAACTAGATTAAAAGTGCATCTAACATGACACCTTTCACAATCATCCAATGATCTCAAAGGGGCTTATAAACAACAATGAAAAATTAACCTAATTTTCCAACTGAAAATTTCAAATGTGAGGTGAAACTATAAGAAAAACATGATCACCAACCATAAACTCCAGTGGACAATGAAAATGGTTTATGTAAGATTTATTAAAACTCTATTTCATGATCAATATTCTTTAAAGTAGCTGCGTTATTTTCTTCATCTCATGAACATGTCTCAGCCAAACCAAGGAACACTCTACCAACTCTTCCTAGAACAAGGTAAATCTACATGGCTACCCATAAAAAGACTAAAAGGATTATATCCTAATCAAGTATTAATAAATATTTTTATTGGAAAATTATACAAAAGGAAAATTCTTTTCACAAGATTCATTATATTCAAGGACATAATCCCTAGAGAATACACTAAAGTCCTCGGATAGCCCTCAATGTTTTCCCATTAGTTTATGTATAATATGATAGGATCAATATAATTTGGGAACCTATAACCCCCAAAAAACCTTTATAAAACCTAGATGTAAACCTTAGGTCCCTATCAGATACAACTGTAGAAGGAACCCAAGAATTATGATAGTATCTAGGACATAAAAGTCCCGATGTTTTTTCATCTTCAATGTATCCTTGATAGAGAAAAAATGTGTAGATTTTGTGAGTTGATCAATGATCACTAAAATATATTACATCCCACAAGGAGTCCATAGAAAACGAATGATGAAATCTATGGAAATATCATCCCACTTCCATACCAAAATGGGATAGGGCCTCAACAAACCACTAGGACTCTAGTGTTCATCCTTAATTTTCAAACAAGACACCATGATACAAAATCTATAATCACCAACCTCATCCCCTACAACCAATACTGACGTTTGAAGTCATGGTATATCTTTGTATCCATAGGAATAATAGTACAAATGATTGGTTTCCACTATATATCAAACACTATATTATGGAAAATGTTACAACCATCCTATCACAGAAGAACAAAGTGCCACTAGGAGGCCAAGACCATTTTCCTGAGGTACCCCACCACAACAACTTTCAATAAATTGTTGTAACTCAGTGTCTATCACCAATTAAAGAAAAACTAACTAATCTAATGATGATAAGTCATTATTTAAAGCCTGGAAAATGTATATACCAACCTCTTCAATACCCAATCTCTTCTTAAAAGACAAAAACAACAGAGATCATTCCTAAACTGATTCCTTCATGACTGGTGTTGGTAATTTTATTCTCAATTAATCAAAAACTGAATTTCATTTCACTGGAGATTATTAAATATCAATGTCGAAAATCTAAAGATACTATACCTAGTATCTATGTTTGAAATTCATATCCTTCCATGTAAAAATTTATTTTAGGCTATTATGATTAGAAGATACTATGAACCACTCCCTAGAGAGGTAGTTTTTCTATATTTTGAGTACATAGATAACTATTTCCAACTGAAGATCATGTGTATGGTAGTCCTTCTCATGAATCCATAATTAGAATGATTTATAGGCTACCACCTATTTTTTCACCATAAAGACACATACCAAACCTGTACCATAAATTCAACGAAAAAAACATAACCCAAACCCAGTTTCGAAAGAATCAAAACTAGTTTTGAAGTAAACCTCTTCTTCAACACCTAAAAAAATATCTCTCATTGTTTTCTTTCCATTCAAACAGTACTCCATTATGGTTTAATGAAGTCATTGAATATGAATGATTAGAGAAATCGTAATGAAATTTCATATATTAACCAACCAATCCCAAAAATCATTAGATCTAAAACATATTTGTTTCATTCTCTAAGGATATCACTTCCTATAACTTTTCATGATCCACTGAGATGCCCCTCACATATATTAAATTACCTTAAAATTTCAATTCCTAGATCCAAAAATACCATTTTTAAAGTTTTCCATATAAAAAATTTTCTTTCAAAATTCAAAGAATGATATCCAAATGACCTATATTTTCTTCCATTGACTTGGAGTACACCAAAATATCATCCATGAACACAAACTAAAATTTCAAAAAATCAATGAAAATATGGTTAATCAAATACATGAACACAACAAAAGCCTTAGTCATACCGAATGGAATAACCAATTACTAAAAAATTATATACCATCTCTTAAATAATTTTTTAGTTATATCCACTTCTCGTATCATCAACTGGTGGTACCCTGACCACATTTTTATCATTGAAAACCAACAACCCTCTTATGATGGTAAAACATATCAAAAATCCTATGAAAATGGCATTTTTTCTTAATGGTAACCCAATTTTATATATGATAGTAAATAAAATGTTTAACTCTCCATTCTTTCATACTAGTTTATGGGATAGGTGAAGCCTATAGTAAAATAATAGGATAAAAAATCATTTAGCATATAGTTTCTCATGATGGATCTTATTGTCCACAAAATCAATAGGTTCCATTTCATTAAATGGAATAGAAATAGGCATCATAATAGGGAGTACTTCAATAGTAAACCCAACCACTCTATGTGGTAGTAATCTAGAAAAGTCATCCAAATATACCTCAAGGGTAAAAACTCACAACTATAGGAATTTAAACAACAAAAAAGGGAAAAATTAATTTTGATTTATATACATAACAACTAAAATGAGATTAACCCTACATAAAGAACATCATGCCCTACCCTTCCCAATATATATTCCCACTCACCCAGAAAAAAATGATTGTCAACATCAATAAAGAATAACTAAATCCATAACTGATAATAGACTATATAGTACTAAACAATAATCATCCAATACATGATGATAATGAAGTTGAATATGTAAAGAATAAGAACCAAGAAGTCACATTCTATCTCAAAGTCTGTTATGATTAACAAAAAATTGGGGACATGAAACCTAATTCAGTCCTCTTTCCCAATGGTGTGGAAATATCAAACAAGTATGGAATATGTTTTGAATGCTTGTCCATCACACAAACTAACATTGATTTTATAAAATAATGAGTAGCACCTATATCAAAATAATATGGAAACATAGAATATGAAATGAACACCATACCTCTATATATAGTTATTCATGATTAAAATCATCATGAACATATTTTTTTACATAAATACATTTAATCTTTGCTAAATTAATATCTCTCTTATATTAAGGATCTAACCCACCACTGTTGGATGTATCAGTGTGAACCAGTGAAACCTTAGTGAGAGTGGATCCTTCCTTTCATTTATGGAATATCATTTCACATAATTTCTTTAGAAGGATTAATAATTGGCAGAGATGACAAGTCTTCGAAGACTATGTATAGTTAGGTCTAGTATGACCAGACTACACACATTAATAGAAAAAAAATATGTTTAAATCATGATGAATCCCCAAAAATTGGTCCTGAATAGAACTCACCACAATCAAATTTACTTTATTTTTAAAATATACATCCTAGATAAAAACTACACAAACTGAAGTTACACCCAAACCTATCATCCCACCAATGTCTACTTCATCTAAAGTTGATTTTGAACTACCTTCACAAAAGATAGACATGACAAGAGAATCAACATCAACCAAATATCAGACCATAGTACAAACTCAAACATTCATGACATTAGGTACTCTATATTTACTATATCTTGTTCTAGATGCACTAACTCATTAAAATAGGTAGAATACACTATAATAGTATGACCCCCCTACTCGAAGGTCAAAATATCCCATGTCTTTTCTGCATGTAATGTATCAGGGTAAAGTTTCTAGTTAAATACATTCTTTAATGAAACCCAAGAAAGTTACTCATGCTACGTAGATTTCATAGAAGATTCCAAACATCTACATCCCTATCCCTCAATCATATACATTGAAAAATACATCATTGAAAATTCATGATTATTCAAGAAAATGAAGATCATATCAATATTCTCAAGAAACTCTTGATATTCATGTTTTTTATTTTCCCCAAAGAATACTGGTAGATTTTGATTTGAAAACATAGATCCATGATCCCCCACTTCCTTAGGGTTCCTGATACCCACTTGACCCAGATTCTTTATAGTGTGTATTAGAGCTTCTACTAATGTAGTGTCTACTAGAGTATTATCCTAGAAACTCTTCCTCGCAGATTCCTATCTTGGATTTAGAAGATATCTTCTTAGAGGCATTATATAAAAAACAATAAAAACAACCAATTATATCTTGATCACAAACCAAAAATCCTTGGTCCACTTTCAGAATTCTGATAAATGATTTAAAAAAATAATTATATAAAGAAATTAAAAATTATACCATGAAAGAAATTTTCAAAAAGTAATAGGTCAATTTAAAAAACATCCCAAATAGTTAAATCAAATGACTTCAAACTAATAGTATCAAACCTAGTAAAAGTCATGGAACTCTTAGCGTAACATAGGCCTAGTTGTAACACCCTGATATTTTATGAAAAATATTCTTTTTAATTTCATTAATGTCTTGTGTTGTACGATACACAAAAAGGATCTTGCACAACATGCATCCTTGACTTTCCTTGCATTATACGCAATCACGACCTTCCTCGATAGCGTGTGTAGTACGCAATACCGAGTTTCACTAAAAAACGATATGTTATTAAAATATTATTAAAACTAGATGTTATGAATAGTAATAACCACCTTTTAAAATTTTAGAAATTTTATCTCTCAAAATGGACTTCATTTTTGTATTCGGAGTATCGAATTTAGCCTATGGTGAAATTTTGGTACTTTTCGGATAAATTTCATATTTTGATGAATAGTGAAAATTACTAAATTTTAATTAAAAACAAATTTTTTAATCAAAATAATTAATAGTGATAAATTATGAATTTGAGTGGTTTTAAATGATATTTATAATATATTTTTACCATTTAATACACTTTTGGGAATTGGACATAATTTCCCAATTATACCAAACATAAACAAGTATCAATCTTTTGATAGTTATTATATCTTAAAAACACGCTTTTTGTTTTGACAACGGGAATTAATTTTAAATTAATTTCTGCCACTTCTGTGTTTTGAATTTGTAAAAATATATTCCATATTTGGAATCAGGATGTTGAAATTGTGTAAATAGGTAACTTCTATTTTTAGACATTTCGAATAATTATTTCGGTACATATTTTATTTACCATGGTTAAAGGGTAAATCCAATAAATAAGGGTTAAAGAATAATATTATAATAAAATAAATTACCCTAAAACGTGTGATAATCTTATTGGTTGATACATGTTCGACCATGGGCATATTTGGGTCAATTTTGAGACCCCATGGTGCCACTTGTAAGTGATGGGGACACTTTATTTTAATTAAGTTAAAATGAATACAAAAATGACACAAGCATATATCTTTTAGAAAAACAATTTTTACATACGGTTTTATATGTTGGATTTTCGATTATAAATATTCATTGGAAAGATAAAACGATTTCCTACATAATTATATTTTAGTTATAATTTTTAGATATTAAATAATTTAATATATTTATGACACAATGATGATACAGTAATTACCATAATAGTGAAAAATTAACATAATTGATATTATAAAAACCCAAATAAATATAATTTGAGACTTTTAATGAATTAAACTAATTTTATAGGTTAATAGGACATGGTAGTAAGGATTTAATTAACTTTTTTCAAAGTAATAATTCTGTTATGAGTTTCACAAAAATCATCTATTGAATAGTTTCAAAATTGACATGAATTAGTTTTTAAAACAAATATTATATTATTGATTGTTATTTTATTCCTAAAAATCTAAGGTTCGGCCAAGATAATTATATCAAGATATTTGTATAATTAATGGACCACTTATAGGTATCTTGGATTTATATGGTATGTTTATTAACTATATAATATAAAAATACAAAGTGACATGGTAAATGTCAATCTAATTAACTAAGAGTTAAAACTAAAAGATAAGGTTAGTATAATGAAATAAACATGTCTAAATTCTATTGGATGAGAGGATTTCGACCCATACCAACCTTAGATTCAAAATAAATAAATTTTGAGCTATTGAAAACCGAATTTGGTTTTATAATAAAATAATATTTTTGGTTATTTCAAAGGTTTCCCTCTCCTCCTTATAAAAGGGAACATCCTCCCCCTATTCCTCACACCACTTTGAGCCTTCAAGCTCGGCCAAACCCTTCCAAATTCTCTTCTCCACTTCCCTAGAAACATCATATAGGTCCTGGTATTCTTAAAATACCAATTTTAGTCCCCTAATAAGAGGACTCAAAGGGGCGCTTCAAAGAAGAGGTAATGTCTGTTACCGATTCTTTCAACATTATTTCTTCTTCCACTTACTCTTCTTAGGTTTTTTCATTATGAAGTAATAACGTCAGTATCACTCATATATTGATATGTTATTATAAGAATGAAACAACCCTATTTCACCATCTATCCATCCTATGGAAAACGAAATCACCGCGTGTACGTACGTACGAAATACCGTCACCACGCCGCGATGAGATTCATTCTCCACGTTAACCATTAATGAATGATTATAGAGTATATATAATAAGTAATAATGAAATATCTGAAATAATAATGATACTGGATTTATTTGTATATATATGTATTTCATCTACTTAATTCCATTAAACTCAATAAGCAAATGATAACTGCGTTTATTGATACGCACGACCTACCGTCTCCATGAACGGTGTATTTATTTCCATTTACTGAATTATTATATATTTGTATATCCTGAATATATATTATATATAAATGTAGTTTTATATTATGTAATTAATTAATCATGATCTAAGTAATCATATGAATAATTACAAGTCAATACACGGACGACAAATGAAACAAAATTACCCAAAACGCTATTTAACATGGAATTTACAAAAGAACGGGTAATATAAAGTCATAAGTGAACCATATATGATATCATAAAAATTAGTATGATCCTGGAATAAGTCAATGACCATATTTAAATCATTATAAAGGAGTTTCGGACACTTACGAAGAAAATAGGACGTATGGTAAGGGAAAATATCACAATCTCAATTTATCTCAGATTGTTTATACTTTGGTATTTACTAGGGTGTATTTTATCTTCCACATCCATGATTCCTCAATATGTAATATCGTTTCCATCCACTTAAAATTTTTTAAATCCAATTATACCCTTCGTTGTGTATTTAGTAAAATATATAAAAGGAATCTTTTGTCGTTTTTTATACGAGGTACTTTTTGACTTTTCCGACAAAAGTAAGAGAAGAATGTTTTTTTAACTAATATGGCATGAATGTATTTTTAAAACATTTTTTTCAAGAAACTTCCTTTAAAATTTTTCATGTTTATTTTTAATCAACTTCTTTTAGTTTAAAATTGTATGACATGTTAAGAAAGGAAAATGTTTTTGATATAGAAAGGATATTTTCCTCAAGAATGGAGTTCAAGTGTTTTATCAAATTTATTTTCCATCTACGATAATATAGGGTTATGTTTCTATCCCTATTATTACATTGATTTTATTATGTTGTAATGGAATTATTTTTATTAATTCCTTTATCGTATATGAATTGTTTTATGATGTCATGATTTTTAAGATTCCCATTTTTATTACATGGGTTATGCTATGATGTGTGGTTTATGATTTTGAGGCACACATAAGAATGGTATCATTATGAGATGGATGTGACCTATATCTCCCTCTAATGCATTGGGTAAATATTTTATATCTCATGAGATAGACATGGCTGGAATGGCAGGTTAAACCAGTTCAGTGAAAGAGGACAGAAACGAGGAGTGAACTCCATTCAGAAATGGACTTTGTCCACTAATATAGTCTTGGAAATGATTCTTGACTAATAAGAAATGATTCTCTATGATTATGTGTGTATGACACAAAGTTTCATGTTTTATGTTATGATTATTGGGATTTCATTTCACTACTATGATTTATCTAATGTTATGAAATTATGCTCTCTTTTGCAGGTTAATATTTCCAAAATGTTATGTTCTTATGAATATGATGTGATTGATATTTCTTTTGTTTACCCATACTGAGAATTTTGAGCTCACCCTTTTATGGTTTCTTTTCCCCATGATATAAAGAAAGGTTTTAGGTAAGAAAAAAAGGGAAGATCTATATGGGAGATGTTGAAGATCTTTCACCATGATTAGAAGATTACATTCTGAGTTTCCAAAGACACTAAACTATTACAGTCCTTGTGTGTGTGTTTTTGTTATGTACTAAGTATTCCGAAAAAGTAATGTAATGTACATGTACGTCAAGCTTCGGGTCTCTATAGTTGGTATCATAGGATTGGTTTAGTTATCCTTTGGAAACTAGGATGCAAAAACATTAGTGAGATCCCTAGAGATATTTCTAAGGTATGTCTAGGGATTTCCCAAGGATTAGTATACGTATAGCATATAGTCCTAGAATTACGGTAATGATATTATAATTTATCCTATGATGTTAGATATTGAGGGTACTCCCCCTTTACTATGTTCTTTTCCCTATCATGATTTTTTCCTCTCACACTATTCTTTTTGGGTTTTAGAAAATGGCCGAAAACAGGAAGATTCACGATAATGGAGATATGATGGACAATGGAATGATATTCTTCATAAGCAACCAAATGAAACAAGATTTGGAAGTCCAAACATCTTTATTATGCCTAATCATCAATCTGATAATATGATCAATAATATGAACTTTGGTAAGTTTCCCGACTCAGATAATAAGAGAAAGATGGAGTTTCATGATGATCATAGAGGATAGAAAGTTCAATTTCCCTCATGTAAATAATGTGGGAAGAGGCATTAGGGATATTGTTTCAAAGGAACTGGAAAATGATTTGGGTGTGGAAAAGAAGGACACAAAGCCAGTAAGTGCAAAGGAAAAGGTTTAGTTAACACTATGGATAAGGATAATGATATTGCTACGACATCAAAAATGTTATGATGTTTTAAATGTGGAATGTATGGGCATTATGCAAACTGATGCCTTAAGGGAAAATCTCATGAAGAGAATCAGCATGGTCATATGGGTAGTATTTATGTGGATAATGATGAACAGACTACAAATGAAATATGAGATGAATGAAATGATGAAGCTCAGCTAGTGGTTTAAGAAGTTAGTGGGATGATTATATGTTTATAAAGAATAATGATTGGTACTATGGAATAAAGAATCATCTAAGGACTATTACACTATTGTTTTTCCTAAAGTGTTTGTAATTATATGTTGAATGGTACTGGTAACCATGAAAGGTTATTCAGATATTTTTGGAATGTAGATGATATGTGCATAATGAAGGGATAAGAAGATAATGATATGTTTGATTTTATTCATGATCTCATGACTGATATAAGGACTAAGTGATATTATGGTTCGATTATATAGTTTTTTTTGGGATTTTGGTATGTGGAAATAGTTACCTTTTGACAGTATTCATGTTTTCACTATCGTTATATGGTAATTTATGTTTCAAGAGAATATATGACTAAGGTATTCATGTGTTTGGAATACAACCAACAAGATATATCTTACGATATATGTGGGATAAATGCTTGTATTCACATTCTTGGTAGATAACCTTTCTAGTAATTATTTTTATTATACTATGAGCATGGACCGAATTATTTTAGATAAGCCTAAAGATTGGAATGGATTATGTTGGACATAAGTTAGTATTGTAAATGGATAGAAATTTTTTCGATATTACTTTTAGGATGTTATAGTAATGCAGTTTTAGAGAGAAGGAAAACATGTAGGACGGTCGACAACCCATCGCGTCGGACAAGGCTATGGGAATCGAACCCACAACTAAAGTGTGACTGGCCTTTATCACATACCAATGGACTACAGGAAGTCCCTGGTTAGTAGAAAGTAGTTTTATTTTATTAAGGGACGTGATAGATGAAGTATAAGTTCATTTTTTCATATATGATTAACCTCACAAAAAATTGACTTATATATATTTGATAACTTTTTCTAACCTTTTGTTTGAATCAGACGGAATGACCCATCATTCTATCACATGATCTTTTAATACTTCACGAATAACAAATTCAACTTCATTTCTTTAATAGATGAAGTGGAAATTGTTCAAAGCACAAATAATAGTGAGATTGTACCAAAATAAAGTAAGTATTTATTCGAATTAAAATTCTTCAACTTTAGGGAAATGATCTTGAAAACCAAAAATGTTGTCCTAGTGCCTTTATATCCGATGAATCATATGGTACCCTAGATCATCACAAAATTATGGCTTTGTGATTGTTGTCTTTTTCATAGCCATGTTCTCTACCACTCTCTATCAGAACATGATGGTTAGATTTCTCTTCCATATCCAAAATTTCACCTATGTTCTCCTATATGGAAATCGAGTTATGAGTTAATTTGGGTAACCGTTATATTTCATACTTTAGTTTTTAAAGTTCAGTTTCAGAATTTCTTTTTACGATGTGGGTTTCTATGAATAGTAAACGATTTATAACCCCGACAAATTTCGAGGGCGAAGTTCATTTTAAGGGCGGTAGAATGTAACACTCTGAGATTTTATGAAAAATATTCTTTTTAATTTCATTAATGTCTTGTGTTGTACATTATAATAAAATGAGCTTGCACAACACACATCCTTGAGTTTCCTTGCATTACACGCAATCACGACATTCCTCGATAGCTTGTGTAGTACGCAAAACCGAGTTTCACTAAACAATGATATGCTATTAAAATATTATTAAAACAAGCCATTATGAATAGTAATAACCACCTTTTAAAATTTTAGAAACTTTATCTCTTAAAATGGACTTCATTTTTGGATTCGGAGTATCAAATTTAGCCTAAGGGAAAATTTTGGTACTTTTCGGATAACTTTCATATTTTGATGAATAGTGAAAATTACTAAATTTTAATTAAAAACAACTTTTTTAATCAAAATAATTAACTGTGATAAATTATTAATTTGAGTGGTTTTAAAGTATATTTAGAATATATATTTACCATTTAATACAATTTTGTTAATTGGACATAATTTCTCAATTAAACCGAACATAAACAAGTATCAATCTTTTGATAGTTATTATATCATAAAAACACGCTTTTTGTTTTGACAGCAGGAATTAATTTTAAATTAATTTCATCCACTTCTGTGTTTTGAATTTGAAAAAATGGATTCCATATTTGTAATCATGATGTTCAAATTGTGTAAATAGGTAACCTTTATTTTTATACATTTTGAATAATTACTTCGGTAAATATTTTATTTACCATAGTTAAAGGGTAAATCCGGTAAATAAGGGTTAAAAAATAATATTATAATAATAAAGAAAATTACCCTAAAACGTGTGATAAACTTATTGGTTGATACATGTTAGACCATTTTCATCTTTGGGTCAATTTTGGGACCCCATGGTGCCACTTGTAAGTGGTAGGGACACTTTATTTTAATTATGTTAAAATGAATACAAAAACGACACAAGCATATATCTTTTAGAAAAACAATTTTTACATAGGGTTATATATGCTTTATTCTAGATTGTAAATATTAATTAGAAAGATAATAATATTTCATATCTAATAATATTTTATTTATAATTTTTAGTCATTAAATAATTGAATTTATTTATGACACAATGATGATGCAGTAATTACCATAATAGTGAAAAACTAACATAATTGATATTATAAATACCCAAATAAATATAATATGAGACTTTTAATGAATTATAATAATTTTATAGGTTAATATGACATTTTATTAATGATTTAATTAACTTTTTTCGAAGTAATAATTCTGTTATGAGTTTCACAAAAATCAACTATTGAATAGTGTCAAAATTGACATAAAATAGTTTTTAAAACAAATTTTATATTATTGATTGTTATTTTATTCCTAAAAATATATGGTTTGGCAAAGATACTTATAACAAGATAGGTGTTTCATTAATGGACTACTTGGGGGTCACTTGGATGTATATAGTAAGTTTATTAACTATATAATATAAAAATACAAAGTGACATGGTAAATGTCAGTTTAATAAACTAAGCGTTAAAACTAAAAGATAAGGTTATTATAATGACCTAAATTTGTCTAAATTATATTGGATGAGAGGATTTCGACCCATCCCCACCTTATATTATAAATAAATCAATTTGGAGCTATTTAAAACCGAATTTGGCTTTATAATAAAATAATAGTTTTAGTTATTCAAAAGGTGTCCCTCTCCTCCCTTATAAATGGGCACCTCCTCCCCCTCTTCCTCACACCACTTTGAGCCCTCATTCTCGGAAAACCCTGCCAAATTCCCTTCTCCGCTTCCCTAGAAACATCCTAGAGGTCCTCGTCTTCTTAAAAGACCAATTTTAGTGCCCTAAGAAAAGGACTCAAAGAGGCGCTTCAAAGAAGAGGTAATGTCCCTTACCGATTCTTTCAACTTTATTTCTTCTTCCACTTCTTCTTCTTAGGTTGTTTCATTATGAAGTAATAACATCAGTATAAATCATATACTGATATGTTATTATACGTTTGAAACATACCTATTTCACCATCTGTCCATCCTACGAAAAACAAAATCACCGCGCGTGCGTACGTACGGAATACCGTCTCCACGCCGTGATGAGATTCATTCTCCACGTTAACCATTCATGAATGATTATAAAGTGTATATAATAAGTAATCATGAAATATATTACATAATAATGATACTGGATTTATGTGTATATATATGTATGTCATCTACTTAATTCCATTCAACTCAATAATGAAATGAAAACAACGTTCGTGCATACGTACAGCCTACCGTCTCCATGAACTGTGTATTTATTTCCATTTAGTGATTTATTATATATATGTATATTCTGAATATATATTATATATAAATCATGTTTTATTTTCTGGAATTAAGTAATCATGATCTAAGTAATCATATGAATAATTACGAGTCAAAAGACGGACGACAAATGAAACAATTTTACCCCAAATGCTCTTTAACGTGGAATTTACAAAAGAACGGGTAATATAAAGTCATACGTGAACCATATATGATATCATAACAATGATTATGATTCTGGAATAAGTCAATGACTTTATTTAAACCATTATATTGGAGGTTCGGACACTTACGAAGAAAATCAGACCTAAGGTAAGGGAAAATATCACAATCTCATTTTATACACGATTGTTTATACTTTGGTATTTACTGGGGTGTATTTTATCATCCACATCCATTATTACTCAATATTTAATATTGTATCCATCAACCTACAATTGATTAAATCCAATTTTACCCTTCAGTGAGTTTTTAGTAAAATATATAAATGGAATATTTTTTTGTTTTTCATATGAGGTACTTTTTGACTTTTCCGAAAAAAGTATGAGAAGAGTACTTTTTTTAACTTGTACGCCATTAATGGATTTTTAAAACATTATTTCCAAGAAGCCTTATTTACAAGTTTTCATGTTTATTTTTAATAAACTGCTTTTAGTTTAAAATTGTATGACATGTTAAGAAAGGAAAATGTTTTTGATATAGAAAGGATATTTTCCCAAAGAATGGAGTTCAAGTGTTTTATCAAAATTATTTTCCATCTAAGATAATATAAGGTTCTGTTTCTATCCATATTATTACATTGATTTGATTATGCTGTAATGGAATTATTTTTATGAATTCCTTTATCTTATTTGAATTGTTTTATGATGTCATGATGTTTAAGATTCCCATTTTTTTACATGGGTTATGCTATGATGTATGGTTTATGATTTTGTGGAACACATAAGAATGTTATTATTATGATATGGGTGGGACCTATATCTCCCTCCAATTCATTGGGTAAAGATTTTATATCTCATGAGATAGACAAGGCTGGAACGGTAGGTTAAACCGGTTCTGTGAAACAGGACTGAAATGAGGAGTGAACTCGGTTCAGAAATGGACTTTGTCCACTAAGATAGTCTTGGAAATGAGTCTTGACTAATAAGAAATGATTATATATGATTATGTGTGTATTCCACAAAGTTTCATGTTTTATGTTATGATTATTGGGATTTCATTTCACTATTATGATTTATCCTGTGTTATTAAATTATTCTCTCTTTTGCAGGTTAAGATTTCCAAAATGTTATGTTCTTATGAATATGATGTGATTGATATTTCTTTTGTTTACCGTTACTGAGCATTTGAGATCACCCTTTTATGTTTTCTTTTCTCCAGGATATAAAGAAAGGTTTTAGGCAAGAAAAAAAGAGAAGATCTTTTATGAGAGATGTTTAAGATCTTTCACCACGATTAGAAGATTATGTTCCGAGTTTCCAAAGACACTAAACTATTACAGTCCTTGTGTGTGTGTTTTTGTTATGTACTAAGTATTCCGCAAAAGTAATGTAATGTCCATGTACGTCAAGCTTCGGGTCTCTACACTAGTCATGGAAGTTGTCTAGCTAGGCTTCTTTTTTGAAAATAGTATCTGAATTATGACCGTCCTAACTTCTATATACCCAAGAGATCAAACCAAACACATTATATGTTAATACAATTTAGGCCAATTCTTCCCCTAATACAAATTTCCAATAAACCACCCTAGTCAACCTAACCATACTCCTAACTCATTCACTTTATATTGAGGTGAAGAAAGATAACAAAAAAATTATTGTATATAAAAAAACCAAAACCAAAACCAAATTACTAGTGGAATAAAATGATATAACTAGGTACATACAATCCAATCCAATCTAGATAAACCAAAAGGTATAAAAAAGTTAAAAAAACAAGTCTCCGGGTGACCATCGATCCCCTCTAGTACACCCCGCATCAAAGATATATGCTAAAGGATATTATGACATGCTTGTAGGCGTTCTTTATTAAACATGTATCTTGCAATACAACATCTACAACCATGTAATTGAAAATATATAATGCAACAAACAAAACTATTAGGACACCACTATCAAGTCTATACAAGGACTAATATGCCGAATGTAATAGTAATATATTTTAAAATAAAAATAGTTTTAAGAAGTATTTTCATTAATAAAAATCATTTGTATATCACATTCCCTTTGGTTTTCATAAAATCCATTCATGTTCAAGAAACAAATAATTTTAAAGGTAGAAGTGATAAAACTATTAATAATATCCTTGCATCAATATGTAATCAAGTTAATATATATCCATGAAATAAGATATCATGGAAAGGAATGTGATACAAATTATTATAAAATACTATGAGCAACAATATATGATAAAAAAATAATGTGATAAATAACCATAAAAGACAAAGCACCTCATATTGGACCCTATAATATGGTAAAATCCATACTAGACACTCAATAACCTAAACATGTATAACATTGGATCCAACCAATATGGATTCTCATCATTGGGCAATGATATCCAAAAGGTATCCCGCTAGTGGGGCTAGACACACTATGGCTCCCATCTTCATTTCCCAATGTATCAATGGTTAAAAATGTTCCAATTGTCAAAATATATTCCAAACCTATGATAAAAAATTTATAAAATATTTTCAATTTCAAGACAACATATTTCATTGTTAGAAAACACATTTCCAAAAAATGAAAATAGATTTTCAAAGAAAACCCCCTTTAAACTCATTATCCTTTCCAAGAAACAGTTTCAAAACACATATCACATCAAATCACTAAAAGAACCAATGAAATTTACCACGAATCATAATAAATTAATTACATTAACTGATTTTATAGATACTACTACATGAAAATGGTATAAAACAAGTTGTCTTCAAAAATTGAGTTTGAAAACAATGAGTTCAACATTTGAAAGATAATACATAAAACGAAACAACAATGAGTCGATAGAAAAAATGATCTAATCATGGATCTGAATACTAATAAAAAATAATGAAAAATACTAAAGTAATTGAATTAAGAACTAGATGGAACTCTTACCCAGAGAGGGACATCACAATATCCCTAAGTATTGATATCAAAATGAAGCGATCTGTAATGGAGTGAATCACCCAAAATCAACTATGGTGTGATCTAGTTCGAGAGAGACGGATTCTATATGGTTGAGAAAAAAAAAATCATACCATTTCCTAAAAAATATATATTCTGATATTTACACAGTGTCTTATCCCAATATAGTTTGTGAATTCCACCAATGATAAAAATGAAGAAAAATTTAATGTGTTTTTATTAAATCATGATTTTCAAACAATGCATGTGGGGAATCTAGTACATAATGTGTACATATTTAAATCCCTATATCAGTTCATAGAATCTATCATTCGAAAAATATACATCATTCAACCACCTTAAATAATGAGTAATTCCCTTGAAAACTACCATAACTGTAGGTTTAAGCAGAGAAACAGTAATGCAATCAAAAAATTCTATGAACCTGGGGAGAACCAAAATAATCTGAAAACATATACATTCATGGAAAAAATTAATTAAAAATACATTCAACCATATAATTTAGGTCATATTTTCTATAAAAGGATCTCTATCCTCGAGAATCCCTCAAACATAACCAAACAAGGATGAACAACAAATAAAAAATAGTTGATTACATGAAAATCATAACATGGTGTTACAAGTGTCTCCTTATAACCTCCTTTACCACATATAGAATACATTCATATTCTTTAAATAAATTTAAATAAGTTATTATTTCCACATTCATGACACATAATTCATTTAACACTTTTACCTTTATGAGTTTCATAACCTAAACATCCAGCGATCTCTACATGTCTCTAATTTTATGAGTTGGGAAACTCACCTTGATTTATGTAATTAACCGTAACTCCTAGAAGATGGTTAAGAAAACCCATACGAGTTATCAATAAATAACCTATTATGTTTGGGCTCTCATTTATTCAAGTACTATATTCCCCTTCTCATCTATGTTTATATTTGTTCCTACTGGATACAACCACTTACTAAACCAAAAGATAGTTAGGGTGAGCATAATATTAAAATCACAATAAACCATATTATAATTATGGTAAAAAAATATGATATTATTAAACATGGAATCCAAAATAAAAATAATTCCCCATAAAATATAATCCTTTGTGTTTAAAAAGGAATTTTAATTATTTTAAAATAACACCCTAACAAATAAATATATCTAAAACCTGATATGATACCAACATTAAGGACCCATCATGAAATATAACATTTTCTAGTTACTATAGAGTAAAATTCACTTTATTAAAATATCAAATATCATTTATG
Source organism: Viscum album (assembly GCA_963277665.1). Classification (NCBI taxonomy): domain Eukaryota; kingdom Viridiplantae; phylum Streptophyta; class Magnoliopsida; order Santalales; family Viscaceae; genus Viscum; species Viscum album. The sequence goes on along the minus strand of OY728159.1, from coordinate 1,675,158,454 downwards.
TTTATGTGTTTATATATTTAGTGTATTTATATTACATTAAAAAAACTATATATTTATAAAGTGGTCACTTCTACTCAGTATTTATTTTTTTCCACCATAAAAAATTTAGAATAAAACATTATTTTTTGAGAAGAATATTCATTACTTTCAACATACCGTATTTCCTTCCCTTACCCATCATTAAACCTTCTTACAAGTTTTTTGAAACATGGGATGATCATAAAAAGATCATTAATGGGTATTAAAAGAATAAATTTTTTAGCCCAATGAAAATATAGAAAACGCATGAAATGATAACCTTCAGCTCAATGAATGAAATAAATACATTCCACATGAAATAAACTAACATGTAATTTCTTAAATAATACCATTAAAATCTATATAAAAAAATAAAAATTCATTTTTAAAACATAGATAATCACATTAATTACCCGTTTACAAACTATGTAAAAAACAACTAGAGCCTAGATAAATCCATTGGAGAAACCCTCTGGTTACTCCCTCCTTCTTTCCTAAAAATTAAAAGGTATATTTTCAAATATATTGAAGCACTATTTGGGGGAAAAATTATATAATATATAACAGGCTCACCTAAAACTCTCTAGGTGCACCCAATGTATAAGTTGCATTGGGCTAACCCGTGAGCTATGATGGGGATCACACATTTTTATAAGTCATATTGGGCTCATTATTTTGACATATTATGCCCAATTATATTATAAAATTTTTATTCTAGTACTTTTTCATCATAATAAATTTGGAATACTAATTTAAAACAAAATAAAACACACATTTGGATATGATAATTGCATTTTCTTTTAAAAAAATTATTACAAAAATTCATAAAAAAAGAGACTTTTTTCATTTAAGAAAATATAAAATATTTTAATTGAGAAAAAAATAAAATAATTTTAATGAAGCTGAAAAAATTCATTGACACTATGTACATTAAAATATAATATTCTTTTTTCTTTTTGTAAATAACGTTAAAACATAATTCTAAAAGATTTATTTTCAAAAAAATGAAATAAAGTCAAGTGACAATAATTTTACTTTATAATTCACTTATATTCACATAAATATATCAATATTTTAAAAAATATGGACATGGAAAGAAGAGATTATTTAGGAGGAACTTTAAAAAAATCCACAAAATTTCTTTGTGACTCATAATGTATATTATTTATCTTCGTAATTAAAAAACATAAGTTATTTTTATACATTCAAAAGAACCATTTTTATATTCATTATTTATATTTTATTTAATCCCATGTTATATATAATTATTTAATCTTCTAAATTTACATCGAGCATTTTTGAAATATTCGTGTCATATTTCCTAAATGACATTAGTAGGTTAACTATGGTCATATCGGTCATTATTACGCCATTTAAAGAATAATAAACATGAAATGATTTTAATTTTTATACATAAATAACAATTTTAAAATTAATCATGAATGGTTGTTATGAAAAATGAACTATGTTAATATTTCATCCCACCTTTTTATTACATAAATTTTCATTACATTTTAGAAACAAAGGACCTTTGAAGTCTAGTGTCTTGGAAATCAGGAATAAAATAAATGAAAACTTAAAAGACTCTTTTAAATCCCATTGAAAATACCCTTGAAAATTTCATCCTATGAACAACTACTGGATCTCTCAACCTGGAGACATAAATGAAAGGAAAAAGTTAGCAGAAAGCCTAGTAAAGAAAGCAATGAATTCAGTTTACTTGTGCTATCAATAACAATGTGGTAAGGACATGAGCAATGAATGTAGAGGAATTTCATAATTAATATATCTTGAACCATAACATGAATATGGGGCTAAAACAATTATTTTAAACATTCATTAAAATATTACCATGGTTAATCCGTAAGGTTTCATAAAAATTACCAAGGTTATTCATCAAGGTATCGTGAAACATGTCATCTCTACAGATTAAATTCTTTACCCAATGAATTGGAGCTCTATCTAGGAACACCATTAACATTTTTATATTTTAATTTTATCCACATATATCATAAAAAAAATTTCATAAATAACCCAAAGAGAATAAAAAAATGGGTTTTATTTCAAAATCCTGACGTTTTGAAAGTTCTTAAAAAAAGATCATTATATCATATATGACCCATGGAAAGAGTGTGAGGGTTATATTTATGTCAAGTGAAGAATTAAATAAATTGATATTATGTCTTTATTAATACCCCTAGAAATTAAATAGGTTTTTGTATTCACAAAAATAAATTAAGATAATTTTTTAGAAAATGAAAGAGAGATTTTGAGACATAAATTTTACAGAATAACGGCTATATAACATGGTATTAGAAAACATTGAAAGGATAGGGGATAAGGGTATTCAATAAATAAATGAATCATTCACTGCAGAGGTATATAATAAAAACAAACTAGATCATGGTGTGGAATGACACACCACATGAAAAGGAAACATGTAATAAAAGAGAAAATGTGATTTCTTTTACGAAAATTTGGCAGCCTAACGACATCACTTCAAAATTTAGAAAATAAATTGATGAGAGAAGAAAGGTTATATAATTATTTAAACATTAAATGGAAAGTATTAATAATATATATGATCATAACCTCACACATGAATATATAAATTGGAAGAAATAACTTAAAGGAAATCATGACTAAAATAGGAGGGTGAAAGTTTCCCTTACCGTGAAGAGTAACTTCGGAAGCTTGATGGTTGTGACCTTGGGGGGATTGAGGGAATCTTTGGAGGACTACATGGAATGTAAAAAGACTAGAACATCATTTAAGAGGATTTTGGAATGAAATAAATGAGGGAATTTATTGGTATTTATAGAAAAAAAGAGGGAATATTTAATTGATATACAAGGGACACCTCATCGGTGGTATTTGAACAACCTTGGGCTTGTCCTTGGAATTTCCCCATGGAATTGGCCACCTAGGACACCTCATGACATATCTTACTATTGAAAATTTAGCCATAATTACATCATTATTAAGTCATAATTAAATCATTATTACATATTTATTACGTCATTAATTACGTCATTAAACACATGAAACTCAAAACTATATTTTTAATATTCACTGAAAATTCAACTGTTTCAGAATAATCCCAAAAATTTACCCTAATCTATATCCTTGCTCTAAATTCAAAAATGAACTCAATTTTATAAAAAAAAATTTCCAAAAATTTTTTAATTAATTTTTAAATAAAATCATTATTTATTCCAAACAAACCACTTTAAATCTACAACTCATTTTGTAACACCCTAAAAAGGAAATAAAGGTCCCATAAAATTGTCGTATAACCATAAGTCAATAAAGTAACAATTTATGATTAATTTTACAGAAAATTAATTTTTATTTTAAATTATTAAATTAATTACAAAATTTTAATTAAATTAGTTATGACCTATAAAAATAACAAAACTTATACAATGATTTTTTTACTTTTGGGAATTCTAAACTATATTTGTACATTCATGTGTGATGTTTCTATTTTTTCGCTGATTTACTATTTATTACCATTCGTAAATTTTCATAAGGGTATGTTACTATTCATACATTACTATTCTCTAAAAAATTAAATCCTATTAGACTCTAAATTTATTACTAATCACAACTGTAGAAGACAATTTTATGAAAATAATTTCACATTATTAATTGTTTAATGTTTACATAAATATTTTAAAATACCTTATTTTCTAAATTCATCAATAATATTCATCCTATATTTATCCAGACATTTGAAAATCACAAATTTTACCATAATTAGAAATAAAATTGTATTTCTACCATTGGATTACAAAAAGTTTATAAGGCCTCATTACATAGCCCCTTAGAACACATGAATATGACCTATGTGTAAGGTGTGACATGGTGATAGAATCTTGGGGCGACTCAGAAAACATATCCCGAGGGGTGATTTTTATCAGCTTGAACCTCTCCCGTAGGTGATTCAGTTCAAGATTCACATGTGGACGTTCAGGGTGGGCTTGGTCCAGATCCCCTCCTTCCCATTCTTTGACAGATGGGCTTCGTACAACCCGAGTCTACTGGATGAGGCCATTGACTCTTCTTTCTGTATTAATAAACCAAGATCACTTGTATTTATAAACAATGATTGTAACATTAAATTTTGAGTTTCAAATAGTTATATTGACCAAACCCAATAGTATCACTTCATTAATTAAAGGATGTAGTTTTTGGAGTATAAAATGAAATAACAGAAAAATTTAGGAAATTTTTTTTATTCAAATGCTCGAGTCGTTACATTCTTCCCACAATAAGAAATTTCCTCCCCAGAATTTTAACTTGTACCCTATGAAGAGAAAAGGTGTGGTTACTTATGCGTCATAGGATATTTTTATTCCCATGTGACTTCTTCACATTTTTGGTTCTTGCACAACACCTTAACAAGGTGGGTAGTATTGTTGTGTAGAACATTATCTCAAAAATCCAAGATCTCCACTGGATTCTCCTCATAAGAGAGGTCATGTTCCAATTGTACCACTTATGGATTTAGTACAAGTGATGGGTCAAGTATGTACTTCCTCAAGAGGGATACATGGAATACATCATAAAAATGTGCTAGATTTAGAGGGAGTGAAAGCCAATAGGAAACTACTCCTACACAATTATGGAGTTCCTAGGGGCCAATGTACCTTGGGCTGAGCTTCCCTTTCTTCCAAAACCACATGACTTTTTCTGACGTGAAATTCGGATAAATAATTTTTCACCAACATCAAACTCCTAGTCCCTTTGATGGTTGTAGGCATAGCACTTTTTCTGACTCTAAGTAGCCTTAATGGGTTGTTGGATGTTGTGGACTTTTTCTGTCGTCTCTTGCGCATGATCATGTCAAAGAAACTTTCTCTCACCATATTCATCCAAACAAGTAAGAGTTATACATAAATTACCATATAGATCTTCCAAGGGTTCCATTTGAATGCTCGAGTGGAAGATGTTGAAGAAAGCGAACTCAACAAAAGGGGGATTTTGATCCCATCCCCCTTTAAATTCCATTGAGCATGTTTTTAGCATATCACTGAGTGTTTGAATAGTCCATTTAGATTGGCCATCAGTTTGGGGGTGATAAGTCGTAGTGAAATTCAATTTAGTGCACAATGAATGTTGAATTCTTCTCCAGAATTTTGATGTGAACATGGATCCCGATCATATACAATAGAATGTGGAACTCCATACTACCTTACCACTTTCTTCACATAAATCATGGCAATTTGATCAAGAGAGAAATCTTTCCGAATGGAGATAAAATGTCCAGTCTTGGTGAGACCATTCACAATAACCCATATCTCATTGTTTTCTTTGGAAGCTCTTAGGAGACCAGTGACGAGTCCATGGTGCTATTTTCCCACTTTCATGTTTGTATGAGTAGTGGTTGCAATACCCCTTTAGGATGTTTTTGCTCTGTATTCACATGCTGACATACCAGGCACCATAAAGTGTAGTCAGCAATATCTTTTTCCATATTATACCACCAATAATGATTACGAAGATCCCTATACATTTTTGTGCTTCTATGATGTATAGATAATGTAGAGCTTTGAGAATCATCCATCAGATCCTTCATTATTTCAAGGTTATATGGAAATCATAGTCTTGTACGAAATTTTAGTACACATTCTTGATCAATATTGAAATCATGAAACTTACCATCCTTCAAATCCTCAATCCTCTTCTGGAACAGAATATATTTTTTTCTGATATTTCTTGATATTCTCTAGTAATGATGGTTGAAAAGTAATTTGTGTTAGGGTTAATGATGTACCTTACCTTATAATTCCCATGTACAACATTACTAGGTCAGTGATCAAAGGATCTCTTTGAATACTCATCATGGATAGAACAACTGGGTCTTTCCTTCTTAATGCCTTAGTGACTTTGTTTGCTCTTCCAAGATGATAATTAATTGAACAATCAATGTCCTCGAGAAGTTGCAACAATATCCTCTATATCATTTTTAATTCCTTTTGTGTGATAATATACAATAAATTTTGATGGTCTCTGTATATATCACATTTCTCCCCATAATTATAGTGCCTCCATATCTTTAGAGAAAAATCAACTGCAGCCAGCTCCAGATCATGTTTTGGATAATTCTTCTGATGAGTCTTCAACTATCGAGATGCATAAGTAATGAGCTTATCATTTTCATGAAGATTCACCCATGCCATTTCAAAGATTCATCATTAAAAATAATTAGTCCTTTTTCACATGAGGGAAATGTTTACACGGGTGTAGTAACCAATCTCTTCATTAGCACTTTGAAACATTCTGCACACTCCTTTTTCTAGATGAACTTGACCCCTTTTTGAGTTAACTTGTTTAATGGATTATAATGTCATGAATGTTTTTTTAAAACCTCCTATAATATCATGCTAATCTAAGGAAAATAAAAATCTCAGTTATAGTTATAGGATAAGGCCACTATTCTACAAATGTTGTCTGTGTAGGGTCATCTATGATTCCCTCATTGGTAAAAATGTGTCTTAAGAAATCTACATGTTGTAACTAGAATTCACATTTACCAAACATCCCAAAAAATCCTCTCCTCCTATAGAGTTTTCAAAATAACCATTAGATGATCCTCATGCACATCACGACTTTTGGAATGTATTAGAATATCATCAATAAAAACTACCACAAAGTTATCAAGTTAGTCCTTAAAGACATCATTCATCAAATCCATAAAAATAGAAGGCGGATTAGTTAGTCCAAATGAAATAACAATAAACTCATAATTCCCATGTCTTGAACGGAACGCAGTTTTTGGAATAACTTCTGTATTCACTCTCATTTGATGATAACTAGATCAAAAATCAATCTTAAAGAATAATTGAGCCCTATGAAGATGGTCAAATAAGTCATCAATTCTTCGAAGAGGGTATTTGTTCTTCATTTTGATCCCATTCACCTCTCTATAATCAATACAGAGCCACATCGATCCATTCTTCTTCTTTACAAAGATTGCCGATGCTCCCCAAGGAGAAACACTTAGTTGGATAAAACCCATCTCCAGAAGATCTTGGAGTTGTTTCTTTAACTCATCCAGCTCCACATTTTCCATACAATATGGGGTCTTTAATATCGGATGGGATCCAGGTACGAGTTCAATAGAGAACTCTACCTCTCTTTTTGGGGGTGGTTTGGGTAACTCCTCAGAAAATACATCAATGTATTCCTAGAATATAGAGACATTTTCTATCATCAAAATATCATTTCTTTTTTCTTCATCACTGATATGCTCTAGAAAGAAAGATATAAGAGGTTATTCTAGAAAAATATCAGGTTGAGATATCTCTCCTTGGGATATAATTGTAGTTTTTCCATTCAAGACTACTAAGATTTCCATGCTTTTTCATTTTATCATAGCATTATACATTGAGATCTAGTCCATCCCAAGTAAAATTTTGAATTCCAACACGGGAATGACTACTAGATTTTCGATAAGATTATTCTCACTAATGTAAATACTAGAGTTTCTAAAAACTGACGATGCTTGGATAATCCCCCCAGGAGTCTTGACTGATAACTCTACTTTTAGAAAATCGGGGGATTGATTCTAAAATATTTTCAAATGTCCAGAAAATAAAAGAATGCGTAGAACTATAATCAAACAATGTACTTTCTATCTTGGAGAGAACAACAAGAGTACCTAACACTATATCATTTGGTGCTTCAAATTAAGCCATAAGGATTTCAAAAGCATGATAATGTTTTCTTGGACATTGCTGAGGCTGATGGTGATTCCCCTCCACTGCCCATGGATTTGGAATGCAATTGGAAAAGTTTCCATGTTGTCCACACTTATAGTATTGGTGATTAGGTAGGAAATACACCATCTTCCCCTTGTTATTAGTGTTTTGAATATGAGTCTTCACCTCACTAAAACAATTTCGTGCAGTGTGGCCATCTTTACCACACATGTATCACTTCTTTCTCGTGAGTAGGTAGTTCCCTCAATGCTTACTCCCACATTTATTACATATGGGACGTTGTACTTTCTTTCCTTCTCTTACCTAATCGAAGTTCCTCCCTATACATGGCTTTATTTATCTCTTCTTTTCATTGGATTTATGAGACCACTGTGTCTCACCAAACTCTAGTTCGACCTTCATAGAACTCCGTATGATCTCCTCATAACTGTCATAGTCTTGTTTGGCTAGATTCTTCTACATATAAGTTCTTAGTCCATAAAATAATCTATCAACCTTCCCATTATGATCCATGACAAAGCTTGTGGTGTAACGGGAATTCCATGTAAGGTTTATCTCATAGCTTCCCACAGATTCATTCTCCTTCTGCTTCAGCCTGAGATGCTCCCTCTCCTAATTGTTCTCATGGAATGAGAGAAATAATTATAGAATAATATCCCCTTGAAATCTTCCCACTCAATAGCTTCAACCTCCACTCTTGTCCTGATGTTTTTAATCAGTTTACACCATTGAGTAGCTTCTCCCTCTAAGCGATAGACAACTAGGGAGACCTTCTCTTTCTCTGAGAAGCAAAATACAGAAAATATCTTCTCTATAGAGCTGATCCACTATTCATTAATCAATGGATTGGTTGATCCACAGAATGATGGTGGTCGTTGAAACATAAAGGACTCAACAGAATTTTTTTCCCTTCACAGTGATATCAGTCTCTCGGCTTGATTCACATTATTTTCCATCACTTGAGTAAGTTGGTTCATTATTCGAATGAAGGATTCCATTCCTACTTCCATCAGAGGGTCGTCAGTGCATGGTCCATTGTGGTCACCATTTGCATGGTTCCTCCTATTTTTCACCATTTTCAAAAAGAATAACACCATAGTGAGAGACTTATTTATTTTAATAATCCTTTAACTATAATTTATTTTATTTCCTAAAACTCCAGGGTTTAAACAATTACATTTCTCTATAAATCCTTCATAATGATTCATAAAAAGCTTATGATTAACCAAATATATCCCATGGTATTTTCATAACCAAGAGGGAAAAAAGGCCCGTTGACATGTACTAGGATACCCCGGGTCATGCCCGAAACTCCTTTCTAGACATTTCACTCCTAGGTACATCTTTGCCAGATCCGCCTCTACCCACTCATATCCAGACAGGGATGTATTCGTTTGATAAACTACTTACTCCAAACTCACCAAAATACCAGGAAGTATTCCTATATTTAAACCATTATATAGTATTCTTCCAAAAGTTTTCATAGCCTAATTTTCATAAATAACTAAACTTTCCTTTGATACCAACTATGGCATCCTGTATATTTATTATGTAATGTTTCATTCATTTTACAAATAAAGGTCCATTAAAGTATAGTGTCTTGGAAATCATAAAAAAATACATGAAAACATAAAACACACTTTTAAATACCCTTGAAAATCCTCTATAAAAGTTAATCCTATGAACAACTACTACATCTCTTAACCTGGAGACATACATCAAATGAAAGTGTTAGTATAAATCCCAATATGGAAATCATGGGATTTAGTTTACTTGTGATATCAGTAAGAACATGATAAAGACATGAGTAATGGAAGTATAGGCATTTAATAATGAAAATAACTTGAACCATAAGATGAATATGTGTCTAAAATATTTAATTTAGAAATTTAGGAATATATCACCAAGGTTCATCCCCATGGTGTCATAAAAATTACCAAGTATATTCAGCATGGTATCATGAAACATATTATTTCTAAAGGTTAAATTCTTTATACAATGCATTGGATCACTATTAGGGAACACCCTTAATATATATTTATTTTCATGTGATCCACATAGACCATAATTAAACATTTCATAAATAACCCATGGAGAATAAAAGAAATGGGTTTCATATCAAAATCGTGATGTTTTAAAAGTTCATAAAAATAAGATCATTATGTCATTTATAACCCATGGAAACAGAGAGAGGGTTATATGTATGTAAATTATAGAATAAAATAGATAAATATAATGTTTTTATGAATACCCATATAAAATAAAAAGTTTTTAGTATTAAAAAAATAAAATAAGGTAATTGTTTAGAAAAATAGAGAGAGGTTTTGAGACGAAAATTCTGCATCACAACATCAATTTAACATAGTTTTAGAAAAAGTTGAAAAGATAGGTGAAAAGGTTCACTCATAAATAAATGAATCATTTATAGTAGAGGTACATAATGAAAATGAATAAGATCATGGTGTGGAATGACAGACCACATGAAAAGGAAACTTGAAAAAAAAAAGAAAACGCTTTTTCTTTAACTAAAATTCAGTAGCCTAACAGCGTCACTTCAAAATTCAGAAAAACAATTGATGTGAGAATAAAGGGTATCTCATAATTTAGACAGGAAATGGATAGTAATAAAAATACATAAGAATATACCCTCACATATTTAGATGGAAACTAGAAGAAATAACATAAAGGAAATATTTACTAAACGAGGAGGGTGAAAGTATCCCTTATCATGAAGAGTAACTTCGAAAGATTGAAGCTTAGGAACTTGGGGGGTTGAGGGAACTTTGGGGGGACCCCTTGGTTGGTAAAAATAATATAACACCATTGAAAAATATTTTGGAATGAAAAAAATGAGGTAATGGCGTGGTATTTATAGCAAAAAAGAGGGAATATTTAATTAATTTCCAAGGGACACCTCAGCGGTGGTATTTGAAAAACCATGGGCTTGACCATGGTATTTTCCCATGGTATTATCCACTTGGGGAACCTTATAACATTAAATACTATTAAAAAGTCAAACAGAATGATTAAATCATTATTACATCATTATAACATCATGAATGATGTCATTAAACACCCAAAACTCAAAACAATATTTTTACTATTGACTGAAAATTCTACTGTTTCAGAAAAATACCAAAATTTCACCCTAATCTAATATCGATTCTCTGAATTAAAAAATGAACCAAATTTTATAAAATTAATTTTCTAAATATTTTTAATTTAAATTTTAAATAAAATTATTATTTTTTCCAAATAAACAACTTTAAATCTATAACTCGTTTTGGAACACCATGAAAAAGTAATAAAGGTCCCATAAAAGTATCATATAACCATAAGAAAATAAAGCAAAAAATTATGATTAAATATTATGAAAATGAATTTTCATTTTAAATTATTAAATTAATTTTAAAACTGTAAATATAATATTTATGACTTATAAAAATAACCAAACCTCTACTATGATCGTTTTTTAACTTTTATGATTTCTAAATTGTCATTATAAATTCATGGATGAAGTTTATATTTTTTGGCTGATTTACTATTCATTATTATTCATAATAGTATGTTACTATTTATAATTTACTATTCACTAAAGAAAGATTATCTTATTAGACTCTAAATTTTTTACTGGTCACAGCTTTAGAAGACCATTTTTTAAAAATCATTTCACATTATTAATTATTTAATGTTTACATGAATATTTTAAAATACAATTTTTACAAAATTCATTAATAATATTCCTCTTATATTTATCTGAACATTTGAAAATCACAAATTTTACCATAATAATAAATAAGAATTTTATTTATACTAAGGGATTACAAAAAGTATCTAAGCCCTCGATACATAGCCTCTTATAACACCAGCATAGGACCCAAGTGCAAGGTGTGCTATGGTTATATAATCCTAGGGCAGCTCAGACAACATTGCCGGATTGGTGATTTATATCATCTTGAGCCTCTCCCTTAGGAAATTTTTTTCAAGCTTCACATGTTGAAGTTCAGCTTGGGCTTTGTCCAAAGCAAAGCCTAGAGATACTACCTCCTTCCCAAGATCTGACATATGCGCTTCGTATGACCTGAGTCTACTGGATGAGGCCATAGATTATTCATTCGATATTAATTAACCAAGATCACTTGTATTTATAAACAATAATTGTAATGTTATGAGTTTAGTTTCCAACAGTTGTATTGACCAAAGAACATATAATAGTCGAAACCCAAAATTATCACTTAATTAATTAAAGGATGTAGTTTGTGGAGTATAAAATTAAATAAAAAAGTAATTTTGGAAACAAATATTATTCAAAAGTTTAGGTCATTCCAGTTAAAATCATAGATATGGTAGTTCATATGTACTCATGGGAAACATTTCGATTTTTCAAGAATTGTTATGGAATGATGGAAACTGTTATAGTATCTTGAAATTGTGACTATAAAATCATAAATATAATATTAATACTGTATATTTACATACATATGTATATAATCCATGTGATTTGGTGATTGAAAACGAATCAAATCACCTTCTAGAGGTGGTAGTCCAGACATTTTCACAAATGACGTTATCTTTTTTTAGTTAATAGAAAGGATGGAATATAATGATATATTATATTTTAATAATGATAAATATGTACTGAATATAATATATGAAACATAATTCCTTTATTTTAATCCATCCATTATTTATTGTGATGGAAAACAAATTACATTGGTTGACAAGGTGGTAGTTCTTTGTACCCACGAAGGATGGGTTTATTTCCCATTTAATAGAAGATAAGATCAATATTGGTTGTGAAATTAACATAATAAACCCTCGTATATGTAATATAATTGTGTTATTATGAAATTATATTTAATTAATTTCTTATGGATGTTTAATAAGAAATAATATAGTAAAACTTGGTTAAAACGACAAATCTTCCCTAGACAACCTCATTTTCTTAACAACTTTTGACCAATAAGGTAGGTGTTATTCCCTAACTAAGGCTACCAGAACAATGTTGGGGAATTTAGTAAGGTATTTATATGGATATTGGACAACTAAATTATTTTTATGTGTTAATTATTTCAATAATAGGTTCCCTGTAATATGATATGGAGGTGCACTCTTAGAATTTTTCAAAATATTAAATTAATATAAAATAATTTTCAATTCAAAATGTCTGAAAATTGATTTATTTAGAAATTAAATGAATTTGATTCAAAATAATATCATAAAAAAATTTATATAAGTCATTATCACATTTTTATGTTATGTTTTTTAAACCCTAATTATCCCCTTTCACGATTATTGTGAAAATATTGATTTTTACTCTTTGAGGGCCATAAAAGCTACTATATATAAAACAAATCGCATAAATGGATCACCAATGTTATTATAAACCATATAATAACCTATTTGATGAATATATGTTTTAGGACTTTTATATTCATTAATAAAATATTAATTATAATAATATATAATAAATGTCAATTTTTAGAACTCTTAATTACTTTGACTCTAATAACATCATGAAAGCAAGTAAAATTTAAAAAACTGTTTTTTATTATATCAATAATATTAATTTTTGTCTATAAAATTATTTTATCACATTAATTTTTCAAATTATATTTCTTTTATTATTTTTAATATCATTTATTTAATTTTTTTATTAACATAATAATTACTATGTCAGTATTGTGTAAGAATTAGGCTAATATTTTATTAAATAATAATTTAAAATAAATTACCATGTTGAATATAAATCTTTTATAAGTAAAAATACTAGTTATAATAGAATATATCCTCTTTTTATCCCCATGGTAAAAATATTATCGTTATTTAAAACTAGAGTGTGACATTTTTTTCATTTCATTAAATAAAATATTATATTTCATATAATCACATCTCAATATAAAAAGGAAGTATAATTGATTCTTTATGAGCATAGAATAAATTGACTCATCAAATAAAATTAGTCCATGTTAGTGCCTTTTTATAATCCTTATCATTTTATTTTTAACATTAATTACCTGATATACCATTTAATGTGGTAAAATAATTTAATAATGTTACTATCCATATTGAAAAAAAATAAAAGGGACTTATTTACCCAACTTGGTCCCACTAATTAAAAATATGGAATAAAATTTTAAAAATTATAAACACAATAATTTCCGAATTTAATTTATAATCAAATTTTAAAAATGCCATGAAAATATTTTTTCCTTAAAAATGAAATATTAAAATATAAAATGTTTTTATACTAAGTTCAACTATTAATTCCAATTGAAAATTAATAATTGAGTTATTTTAAATAAAAAATAATTAATTTAATTTTTAAACTAATCCAATATCTAATTTTACTTTGTAAAAACATAAACTAGAAAATATAATTTATAATTAAAATAATTCTATTTCACTATTCATTTAAAAATTGGTAATTTTAGAAAATTGAAAAACTTTTTCCTAAGATAAAATTGAAATTATGAGCTTGAAAATAAAATTTTTTTAGATAAAATTTCAATCATTTCCAAAAAACAATTCTAATATTCACTCATCAGAAGAATCAAAAACCATTTGTTAGAAAAATATCCATTGGAAAAATAAAAAGAGTTTACTAAAAATCAAGTACTTATTTAAAAATAATTAATTAATATATTATAAATTTATAATATAATAAAATATTTCATTATTTGTTTGATATTATTCATTCAATATAATTTAATAGCTTCTCTATAACTGTCATATTTAAATAGTAATAATACATTGTTCATTTGTGCTCAGTGAATCATATCTTTAACACTATCAAACATAGTGTTTATTTTAAAAAATATCATGATATTACATCAAATAATTATAATACATGGGTTAAAATATTATTTAGTAATATATTAAATAATTTTATGGATAGTTATTTACAGGATGATTTAGTTTGAATATTTGGTATTACTGTTGAATGTTAGAGTTTAATGTATTATTTCTTCATATAAAGGTTCATATATTTTGGTAATTATCTTAAATTTTTCTTACCTTTTTGGTTTCGGATAATGTATAAAGAGAAGAAAAATAAATTTTTATCATTTTGGAGAATAATATGATATGATGGATGTTTATTTTAAAGCTTGAAAAATAACAAATTCATCCTAAATAATAACCATTTGGGAAAAAATTATAAGATTGTGGTGTAAATTGATTAAAGGATGGAATTATAATTGATATGTATGTATATTTCATTATGTTCTTAGTATCCATGCTAATTTAATTCTTCAAATCTTGGAAATGATCTTTGAATAAAAAATTTATTATTCTGTCGTCAAATATGATGAATCAATCGTTCTATTGGCACATCATTTATTTATTGTTATGTGTAATTAAATTTCCCCAGATCATTAACATTCTTTATATCAATGATCAATCATTATCTCTCTTATCACTTGGATATTATAATTTTATTCTATTCCATATTTTCACCTTACACAAATATTATCCTATTTGGTATAATTATTTAGTGTTATTCTATATGAATTTCATATTTCCTTTTCCTTTTTCAGGAGAATGCCTTATTAATTATTTTCTCAATGTGGTATTTCAAAAAATGTAAATTAAAATATAAAACCATTTATTTTTTTGATCAATTTAAATTTTTTGATGAAAAAATTTATTTATGGGGGAATGTAATATCCTGAATTTTGTTAAATAAATATTTTGTCCAATATAGTAAAGATATGCCACATTGAGATTTAATGAATCCCAAAATACGATTTTTTAATATTACTGTTATAACCTAACCATTGAATTTGGGTGTATGAATAAAAAAACCAAATTTGGAAATATATTTATAATAGTTTGAATCAATAAAAATTAATTTATTTATTCTTAGTAAATAATTACTCAATATTTAATAATGAAATTTAATTTTTAAAAAATATTTTTTCTAAAAAAATTGTTTTTATTAATTTGTTCTGATAATATTTTATAATTGATGTCTAAAAATTATATTTTTTTTAAAAAATTATATAAATTTTTAAAATATCATATCCAATTTATCATAGGATAATTTTTTTATTCTTTTGAGAAGTTATATTTTTCAATGAATAGTGAAAACTAGTGATTTTTATATAAAAATGTGTTTTCCCCTAAAATAGTTAAAAAGTGAAATTATATTTTTAATATGTTTTAAAATTATTATGATATATTTTTTATTAAAAATAATCCAATTATATTCATTGGAATTAATATTATACTCGGATTTGGAATAGAATCGATTTTATAGTATAAAAGATATTTAAAAAAAATCATCATGTTTTGAAGGTTAAATATTAAAGTAAATTCTAAAAATTATATGAATTGAATATTGAAAAATAGATTCCATAATTGGATTTATGGAATCAAAGTTTGGTAAATATTTTCATATTATTTTTAGTCATAATAAATAGCAATCAAATTAAATTTAATTACCATAGTAAAAGTAAAATTGGATAAGGAAGGGTAAAAATAATGTTTTAATGACTATAAAGTAACCCTACAATATGAAATTATTTTATTGAATGAGTAAACTGTATACGTAATCATTAAAAATTCTAATGTATAAAAAATTTTGATTATGGATATGATTGTGACCTTTATAATATTTTTGAAAAAAATTAAAAAAGTTCATTATATTTTTATTTTTCTATTTAAATTTTTTATAATAGGCATACAAAGAAGGTTTGTTTTTTATAAATATTATTATGAAAGATAAATAATTCTTATTTATCATGGTAATGTATTTCTCATTTTTTGTGATGTAATAATTACATTAAATTCCTATGCAATTTCGAAAAAATATTTATTTAACTAAAAAATAAAATAAATGATTTTAAAAATGATAAATGTAATAAATTTTGATTGTTTTATTATTTTGGAAACTTTTTTTCAAAATAATAGTGATATTTTATGGAGGTTTTAATTCACTATATTAAAATTAAATTTCCTTCTTGTAATTCTAGGAGTAAAATTAAATAAATTGGTCCAAAAATGATATTAATATTATTTTATAATAAATCGGTTTATTAAATGAGTTAATGTTAAAAGTAATTCAATTTTTAGGAATTTTTTTTATATGTTTTAAAATATCAAGAATGTTTCATTTATTTTATAATTTTTCTTTTATAGTAACTTTCTTGACCAGTAAATATTAAAATCTTTAATAGAGATGTAATTTTCCAAAAGGGTCAAAATAGATCAAAAAAAGATAATGGTGAAAAGATCACCTAAAATTATTCAATTTTTATTATATGAGATTATTTCAGGTCAATATCACTATATATTCTATCCTTAATAATATTCAATAATTTGAATATTAGAATTAATAAATATTAATTAAATATATTATGAAATTATAAGAGTGCCTCTCCCCTCTCTTATAAAAGGGAACATCCTCTCCAATATTCTTATCATTTCAAAAGCCTTTTAGTTCATACATTACCTGCCCAGAAAAATTCCTAAAATACCTCCCCATTTCCTAGATACCTTAGTTTCATCATAAAATTGTCCTATTAATTATTTTGGTGTAACCCATTAGAAGTTATCTAAATAAGAGGTATATTTTTGAATTAAGATTTTCATACTATTTATAATTCTAAATCATTAAAATATACATCAACTAGGTTAAAATAATAACACCATTATCTTTAAAATACTAATATGTTATTATTTTAATGAAATAACACATATCCATCTTCTTCTAACAAATTGGAAACAAAATAATCGTTTGTGTGTAATGTGGACTACCACATTACGAACTAATGTATCTTGTTTTCACTCGCTGCCTCTTAATGTAGGTTGTAATAATTTATTTAATATATATATATTTATTATATTAATTAAATATTTATCATTCTAATATTATAATATATAATTTAATTTCTTACCCTTCTTTTCAGTATAACTTGATAATGTCGTACGTACATATGTGGGGGATACCACATTCATGAAGCAATTCCAATCATTTTTCATCAACAAATAAAATGGATGCTATATATAAGTTATTTTAAAAAATTATATTTTTTTAATGATATAAATTTTATAGGTAAAATAAATATATCATTTTTTATGTACTGATTTCTGAGAAATGAAAACATTACACATACATATGTACAATATTCCGTCTCCATGATTGTAATAGAGTTCATTTTTTGTGACCATATGTCATGGTTGGTTTTAAAATTATAATATATTAATTATGACAATTATTTTATTGTTACTATTATAGAGATAGTTGAATAATTAAAACATTAACCATAGCTAACAAAACCAAAGTCATTTTGAACATATAAGCTGAATATCATAAAAATATCTAATGAGGACTTAAATCATTCTATGATTGAATATAACATGTTAATAGGAATAGTAAAATTTAAAGAGGTTCTAAATAAGATAAATAATTAACATTTTTTTAATCATGGATACAAATATTGTACGCGATTAGTCGGAGTCGAGGTAAGAGACATTCTTCAAAAAACCCATGTTTTAATGTTTTCCTTCTAACTTTTTTTCCCATATTCATATTTTTAAAATTAATTAATTTACATTATTATATATAAATAGATGAATTAAAAAATCATTATATTTATATTCCTCAATTTTAATCCAATGTTTTAAAAAGGAATCTTTTAATGTATTTTTTACGGAGCATTTGAATTTCATTTCAGAGGACAATATAAATGTTCTATTTTCACATAGTCAATAAAAATTACTCTTCCCATGTTTGTAATAGTAACTTTACATAATTTATAAGATCGATTTATTATTCAATTAAAAACCACCATCCCTAGGTCCTAGTTATTTCCCAAATGTTTTTTTAAAATGGAATGATAAATCAAAATCTAGAAACATTTTTTTGTGTTCATAGAATATTTTGAAAACTAAAAGATTTTGTGTGTTAGGATTGTGTTTTGTTTATTATATATTGTTACGTTGATGGGTGGATATGTTATAAACCAAGGAAGGGTAATTCTATGACAACCCTCAAATGCATATGGTAAGATTTAAGTTGTAATTTGACAAATAATGTTTTCAAAAATATAAGTGTAATGGTAATTAAAAGTATAACCATGAAGGATATTCAATGAGTAATTTTGGGGGTTATTATATTTGTAACCATAAATTTTACTCAATATGAATGAGTGATAAGAAAATGATACCTCAAGTTAACTATTTTTTTTTATTTCTATGTTTTTTATATAAATAAAAATAATTTTCATGGTCAGATAAAGAGTGTTTGTTTAATGAAAAATATTTTATAAATAAAATAGGGTCAAACTATATGTTTTTGAAAATGATTTCATGAATTTTTCAAGTTTGAAAATAAATATTTTTTAGTTTTTTTTAATTTTTTTAAGAAATTTATTATTGAAATATTTTTGTCGGGACGTTGATTTATTTGGTATGAAAATGTTTATTTTGGGTCAAATTTTTATTTTTAAAAAGATATATATTTATAAATATCCATCAAATAATGATATTATTTATTTAATTTAGACCCCATATATAGATTTTTTTTTCTCATGACACATGTAGTTTTTCTCATGGGGTTTTATGAATGATGACGGAAAGGGATTAGGTCAAGATGAAAATCATGAATATGTGAAATAAAAATAATACAAGTTATGTTTAAAAAAAATTATTATGGGAAAATGGTTACAGAATGGAAGCGTTAAATTTGAAAAATATAGATTTATAATGATTAATTATGACATGATTCCATAAAAATACAATCCTGACAATATACTCAAGTTTTATATAATTAATTTTTATCTTAAGGCTCAATATTATATAATTTTTTAGGTTGGGCCCTTATACCTATGCCCCTCCTTACATTTTATTGTCATGAATCCCTTCCCCAAAAAAAGTGATATCATTACTTGAATTCCACTGCCATAGCCACACCACATTGACAACTTAATTATGGCAACAAAAAAAGACTACATCTAACAAACTAATGAGAAAACTATAATTATACCATATACATTAAAAAAACACAATTTTAACAACAAAACTCTTCAATAATTCCCTATTTAAACAATCTATTCATATTAATTCTAAATCACTTAAATGTAAAACATCACATCAATTCTAGATTAAAAATAAATAAATTAATAATATATTTATGTTATTATACTTTTATTAATGTTTATCTAATCATTCATATGATGGAAAAACATCTATCATAAAAAAAATTCAATCAAACAACCAACAAGCACAATAATTACATAAAAACATTCTAGTGAATTTGAATCAACCCCTACATGCTTCTAATTTGTTATTATGGTTATTATTATGATTAATTTAATTCATACCATCCAACCATTGAATGAAAATGAATAATAATTTAAAAATATCACATAATTAAAGAAAAACATGTCTCTATTCCGCTATCTTAATGAAGCTATAATAATAATTGTGTATGAATGAGAGAAATAATACAATCACACCACCAAGAACTAATAAGAAAAACCTATAAAACATATCCACATAAAAATATCATCAACAACATGACTAAAAACCATTTAAATTGAATAAATCATTTTATAAGATAATCTATAAGAATATTTAATAAAGAGATAACTAAAATAAGATGGTAGAAATTTATCTTGATTTACATGTAGTCAATATATTATAGTCTAAGGCCAAAATGATTCCAAATATAGTTAAAGATCATCAAAGATGAACCAATAGTCACCTATGATCCAATGGAAGTAAGAATAGTATAATATAATTTGATATGGACCCTATAATTTTAATTATTCTTGGGAAATATATTTTCATGAAGTGAATGAAGTGATCATATTGCAGTGTTAGTCTAATCTATATGATATCAATGGTAAAAAAACCATAAAAAATATTATTAACAAAGGTCATGATGTTACCATGGTGTAAATGTTTCATAAGTATAATCCACTTGTATCAAAACACAATCCCTACCATTCTCCCCTCAAACCTGATGCACCTTAAATAATATCATGCAACAACAAATGGCACCACAATGTAACAAACCTAGGATAGGTAGAACTAAGAAAACTAATAACCCAATGCACTATGGCATAGTGAGAATGATAACATCACATTATACCCTTATGTAATAATAACTTTAAATCCTTCATATATGATTATCCTAGTAACTATATTTATATTAAATACCCATGAAAATTTATTCCGTAACCAAAATCCATCATTCCATAATTTATCATCTACTCTGAAACAACCTGACACTAAAATATCCGGACACCATTGGAATACCAAAATATGAAAACCATCACACATCCCAACCCATCTGAGTGTGGAAAACTAGAATATATAAAAAAAACTCTCCTCTGTTTAATTAGTCACAATATAACACATAGTTCCTTGTTGTAGCGCATCCACAAAAATAGTGTTTTATCTCTGACTCTATATTCTGTCCTCTAGAATTATCCAAACACCACTAAAACCCAAAGGATTAAAGATAATGGTCTTTGAGTTCTGGGTTACTATAATTGTGCATAATGATATGAACTATTATTCATCTCCATGTACTGTATCCTCGAATTAAAATTAAGAATGAATACATTTTTTTACATCAATATAATAAAATATAAAAAGTTTTTTCAACCAAAAATACTATCACTGAAACATTTATTTTAAGAAAATGAATTACCCATAGTGTTCTCCCTACTCCCACCAAATTTTCTCAACACTGTTGAAATAAAAAATATCTAACAAACTAACATCACCCATTGGTGGAATAATAATTCATGCTAACCCAATGGTATGACTATTGATTTCAATTGGAAACATATACCATCTCACACATTATATATGATTGGATTCAAAATTTACAATCAAGATGCATAAAAATAGATATAAATTTGGAAATAATAGTTTAATTTATCTATTATCCTGAATTTTATTGGTAACATCATGTTGAAATACAATCACATGACTCTACATGGGTATAATTAAATTATTTATTCGACGCCATGTGACAATTTATCTCAAATTTCCTCTATCTCAACTAGTCTTATCAACCACCAATGAAAAATATAACACCCCAATCTTATTATTAACATCAAACTATCTCCCAAATATCATTATGACATAAAAATCATTGAAATTGATGAGGTTGTTGATAGATATCTTTCCTTTTAGACTTAAGCATACCATCCATGAATGCAATCAAATCAACCATGAAATCAAAAAATCATGTCATTGATTTATATAATACTTAATCCCCTACATTGTTATCCAAGTTCAAATAATAAGGTCTTAGTAATGAATCATCAATAAGAGTAATTATTAGGAATACTTCTTCCTCTGTCTCTTTTAAAGGGTCATACAACATTACGACATGTACTATATATCCTTAATAAGACATTATATAAACTATCCATAAAATTCCTTACATATATCTATCGGCAAGCATCTTCTAAATAATATAATGCAATGACTAGAACCATTGGGGTATAATTGATAAGGACAATTCAAAGAAACCTCATTAGATTGGTCGCCTGCAATAGGCTTGGGGTTGGTGACTATCACTGAGAAGGAATAATATAAAATGGGAGGTATTACCCTAGTGTACCCATACGCAAACACCCAACTATCTATGTACAATAATGTAGAGGAATAATAAAAGTATGTAACATATAGAGTAAACCATATTTGTAATATTCACTAGGGAATACATCAGAGTATGATATGTTAAAACTAAACTGAAATGAAAAAATACACACCCATCTTGAAAACGAAAGAAATATAGAGAGATGTGAGAGGACAAATCTTGGTATCTATGATTGAAAAATTTATACTATCTAATGGCCTAAGTGTCACCATGCTCTACTGATGTCACTATTTAACTCATCATCATTTGTATATGACATGTAATATGTGGGAAAATAACATAAAAGGGTGAGTATA
This sequence comes from Viscum album, assembly GCA_963277665.1. Taxonomy (NCBI): domain Eukaryota; kingdom Viridiplantae; phylum Streptophyta; class Magnoliopsida; order Santalales; family Viscaceae; genus Viscum; species Viscum album. The sequence continues at coordinate 1,675,135,787 of OY728159.1, read as the reverse complement.
AACATACTCATCAGGACACCCCAAAACCCATAAATGGAGATATAAAATGATGCGGTAAACGTCTGATCAACCCATATTAAGTGGGAAGAAAAAAATCATAAATAAATGAGAAAAAATAAATTTATATGAGTGGAACATAGGATCTCCAAATCATAGGACATATCAGGATGATCACTCTATGTGTATCCCTAATGGTCTATCTTTGATTCATATAATCTCGCTTGTCTTTCTAGGAGATCCATGTAGAGGTCCCAAACCTCACCAATTCTCAAAAACCTAACGGGGAAAATTATTAAATAGAGTACCCACACCTTAATATTATTTGTGGTGTCTCACTCAATATACAGAGGACCCACACCCTAGTGTGATAGAGGGTTCCACTCAGTGAATATAGGACCCAATACCTAGTGCGTCAGGGGTTCCCCTCAGTTTATGGAAAGGAATATGGGGTACCCATTCCCTGGTGTGATATGGGGTTTCCATATTTATAATATCTAAGATGATCCATCCCTGATCACTACCATCATTATGAATATCCTAAAGAAGTGCCACACTTAGATCTACTCACATCATAACTCGTATGTCACAATTAAAGAAAATGTTGTGTTCTGTGTAAAAAATCACCCAGTAAAGGTTTCTCAATTGCCAAAATCTAAGTCAAATTCATGGATATATGATAGTAATATGTTCTTGATAAAATTACCCAGTGTGTACTTGGGGTCACATAGTGTGTAGCCTCACCTGGACTCTTGGTTGGAATCTTACATGCACTTTTATTATGGGTCGTGTAGTACAAAATGGTGTTCAAGGGTACTCCTTAGTTTGGCTCAGCCTCTCGTGGTCTCTCTATGTCTTCATGGTCATTCCCATGTACTTCAAGTCATACACTTGTACCCAGCCATGTGTCTTGCAGTGCAAGGGAACTGGATTATCTCCATTTAATCTTATAGAACATGGTGTGTCTTTCTATAATGGGCCCCTTACATGTGTATCTGGCATATGGCTTGGACACCCCATGTGATGTCTTAAGGCATATAGACCAGACCACACACTATATTATTTTTATCCTCCCCAAAACTCTATCCACCATAGTTAGGTGACTAAACAATGTGTTTTTCTAGACTGCACACTCAGTATTCAGATTTCTAATAGAATCCTTCGAAGTATCCATACGCTTTTCCTCACATCCACCACCATGTGATCTATATCCAATCACATCGAGAGTGAAGATATGTGGTTGTCCATGCCTGATCCACCACTAGTGGTCTATCTTTGATTCCTATAATCTCCCTTGAATTTCGAGGAGATCCATGCAGAGGACCCGCACCTCACCACATCTCAAAAACCTAAGGGGGAACAATATTCAATAGAAGACCCACACAATAATATTAATTGGGGGTCTCACTCAATTTATAGAGGAACCACACACTAGTGTGATAGAGGGTTCCACTCAAAAAATAGAGGACCCAATCCCTAGTGCGTCAGGGGGATCCCCTCACTATATGGCAAGGAATATGATGTACCCATTCCCCGGTGTGATATGGGGTTTCCATATTTATAATCTCTCAGATGATCCATCCTTGATCACTACCATCATTAAGAATATCCTAAAGAAGTGTCACAATTAGATCTACTCACATCATATCTTGTATATCACAATTAAGAAAAACGTCGTGTTCTATGTAAAAAATAACTTAGGAATGGTTTCTCACATGCCTAAATATATGTCAAAGTCAGGGATATATGAGAGGAATTAGTTATTGATAAAAGTACCTAGTGTTTACTTAGGATCACATGGAGTGTAGCCTCACCTGGAATCATGGTGGGAATCTATCATGAACTATTATTTGGGGCCATGTAGTACTAAATGGCGTGAAAGGGTACTCCATAGTTTGTCTCAGCCACTCGAGGTCTGTCTGTGTCCCCATGGTCATGCCCGTGTACTTCATGTCAAACATGTGTACCCAGCCATTTGTCTGGCTTTTCAAGGGAACTTGATTGTCTCCCTTTAATCCTATATAACATGATGTGTCTTTCTATAATGGGCCCCTTACATGTGTAGCTGGTATATGGCTTGGCCACCCTAGGTGATGTCACAAGGCATATAGACCAGACCACACACTATGTGATTCTTATCTTCCCCAAAACCCTATCCACCATAGTTAGGTGACTACACAATGTATTTTTCTAGTCTGCATACTCTGTATTCAGGTTTTCAATAGAATCCTTTGGAAGTATCCATACGCTTCTCCACACATCCACCACCATGTGATCTATATCCAATCACATCGAGATTGCAGGTATGGGGTCGTCCATGCCTGATTCACCACTAGTGGCCGAATTCTAACTACACGGTCTATTATGTATGTCATTACCATTCCACTGTATTTTTCATGTTTCTTCTCTAGATCCCAGATCCATGAAGCATCACATACAACCCAAAACTCTTTTTGATCCATATTAAAATCACCTAACTATTCTATGTTATTTTGAAACCACCATGAATTCAGAGGTTCAATCACACTTGAGTCCATCCTGGAAATGTAAAATCAAAATCCCCATATTATAATAGTGATGAATGTGACCAATAGAAGGGTAAAATCACATAAATAGAATGAATACATCTTTTCATTATAATTTTGGGCCAATGATCACATAATTTCGGGATTTAGGGTGATATATGGTGAAAACAAATAATCTTATTGGATAACAATGTTACCAATTGAATTTACGGTGCTCATGCAAAGAATAATTATACCACAAATCAAAGGAATATAATGATCTATGCTAAATATTATAATAAATAGGAATGAAAACAAAATTTACAGGCCTTAAATTAATTTTGGATTAATCATTGGTGAAGAATTCATTTTTAAATGATGGAGATGACTTCTTATGTTTGTTTCCTCAAGAACCACCCTAATTTAATCATCTTTCATCCACTAATGTGATCTGGTAAGGAAGGAAAACTATGGGTTTTTTCAATTTATTAATGTTTTATGTGTCCAACCCTGGATAATTTATATGACAAGGTATAAATATTGGAACCTAGGTTGTGAGAATTTAAAAGAAAATAACTATGTAAATTTATTTATTTTAATCAGACACGCAACTAATGACTACCTTAAATGAACATTGTACATCAACCAAATTTAGGGCACAACTAGGGTAATCCCCATGTTCTATATTTAACCATACACTAGTATTTTTTGTTCAATGTCCCTAACAAATGGAAGAACAAAATGTTGTTCGCATGTGACATTAACATATTTAATATTTTTATAATATCAATATTGTGATCAGGAGGTCACATAATCTCATGCTGACATAAGACCTGCATATGAAAATATGCTGTAATATATCCAAGTTATTTAGAAGCCAAAAAAAGAGTCACTATATTCTCCCCTCATTTATGGATTTTCAACCCTATAATCACAAGCTAAACAAAAAAGGTTGGGATTATTAGCCTGCATCTTGATCTCCCACTCCAAGAATCTCTCTTGAATTCTCTCGTGATTCCCAAAAACATACACTAAGGTGGTAGTCCATATTCATAGGATCATATCATAATGATCCTTGATCACCATTGGGTACTCAATGAATTTGGTTCCATCCTAGATATCCAACTCTTTCCAGTGAATATTAGGAATATGACCATTCAGCTATTTCTTCAGTTGCGACACTTAGAAGATATCCTGATAGCTGTCCAATTTCGATGGAATAGATAAGTTATAAGTAACCTCACCGACCCTCCATAGGATCTCAAATAAACCAATTAATCTCTTGGATAACATGCCTCTAAGGAAATACCAACACAATCGTCATCATTGGGGAGACTCTTAGGAAACAATGGTCTTCCTACTCAAACTCCAAGGTCCTTACACATCTGTCTGGGTAAGATTTTTTTTCCACATTAGGTTTTACTCAAACAGTTGGCGATAACCTAATCCTTCCCCTTCATTTCCTACACCGTCTATGGACCAACTAGTTATGTCTCTTAAATGACGGTCTAGTAAAAGGGAAACCATTATGATGTACCATATAGTGTTTGAAAAGGTATCATGTTGATAGTAATGTGATATATATTATTATAATAAAACACATGAAATAGTAATTGATACTACATAATCTATCCAAAAACCAACCCACAGACCCTTAACATATACTCCACCATCTGTATAGTCCGCTAATTCTACACATCCATTTGAGCGTGTAACTACATAATCATTCTCAAATGGGTCCCAAAGGGATCCTACAATCCAATCCATATCCATGACGTAATCACAAACTCATGTATAGATACAATCATTGAAGGAACCCAATAGATTTGGATGATCTTGATCACATAAAAATACCCCAAACTATTCTCCCTAATAGCAAGTAAATGTGACAATATCATATGTCATTCAACTATCACCCATATGATATCACAAAATTACAATTAATAAGGAAGACCTATCACATAGTCTATAAATATTCTATCCTATTTAATCTCTAGGATATCAATAGGTTGGATTAAACATATCAAAGCCCAGTGCATAGACATCACTTGTTAACATATGAGAAACTGATATATGATCTCGGATGTGCACTGCCTCATACTAGCCAACAAAAACAATTAGTGAAGGTCATCACGAATTGTTCCCAATCTAGGACATACATCCAATGGGGAATTGTGGATATATGTCATCACCTCCACTTGTATTTCAACTAAAACCACCGTCAATTCTAAAAAAATGATGACATTTTCCACACCATCAAAGAATCCATCTGGTACACCCCCATGGATATATTTTCATAGAGAAACTGATTGTTGTTGTCTTTTTATTGAGACTCCAACATATAATTATGGAGTAGTGGAGTCATCACCGTTGACTAAAGAGAATTTTTACCCCTCTCCTCTACCAGGGTCACCTGTAGCAAAGTCAGCCGCTCAGATGACTCCTATACCAACTGAGAGATGGTTTTTGTACTAAGGGAAGCTATCACTAAGTTTCCCTTCCCGTGGGTATAATTGAAATAAAACACATAGTCTAATAGGAACTCAAACCAACACTTCAATATCAGTTTATGATCTCTCTGAGTGATGATATACCTGAAACACTAATGGTCTTAGTATAAGAAAAATCACTCTCCCTGAAGAATGTTCCTCCAAATTATCATATTGAAAACTACAACTACCATCTCTAGGTCATGAGTAGCATGGTTCTTCTCATGGGGTCTCAACTTCCATTATCTATATGAGATAACAACCTAAATCTTTATCAATAAACTATCAGTCCATGTCCTAGAGGCATCGCAAAACACTACATACTCTACACCTTCCTCTAGTACTGTCAATATAGGAGCACTGGTCAGTCTCATCATAATCTTTCAAATGTATTAATGAAACTTCTCCTCCTAGGTAAACTGATACCCTTTATATAATAATGATGTAAAATGGGATTATACTCTATAAAATTCATACATGAACCTCATACAGTTCACCAAAAATCAAAAAAACATTGTACCTCTGAAATTGTCTTTGGTGGATCTAAATCATGAAGTACATCTAAATTTTCTAGGTCCATTGATGAACCTTGATTGAAAATAACATTCCCTATAATGTGAAACATATTGATCCGAAACAAACACTTTGGGAGTTTACCATAAACCTAGTGCTCTTGGAGAATATCTAGGACCAATATGAAATGCTCAACATGGTCCTCCTCTGATTCCATGTAAAGAAGTATTTCATTGATGAATAAAACTATAAATTATCCCATATGTGGATAAAAGATAATGTTCCTAAAATATATAAAAATTTTGGGGGAATTCATCGCACCAAATGATATCACCAGGAAGTCATAGTGTCCATAATGGAATTGGAATTCCATCTTCAGAATATCAGTCTCGAAAACCTTCAAATTATGGTAGTAGGACTTCATATTGATCTTTTATAATCAAATCCCACCTCATGAATTTTAAAAGTGGACATCAATCCACAATAAGGGGAACTTTTTCATTTTCAATACCAAATTTATACTACGGTAATCACTAAAATGCCTCAAGATCTCATCTTTCTCTTTCACAATCAAATGTTGAGCTACCCCAGTAGACACGATGGGTTTAGTAAACCTGTTTCCTTGATGGAAATATAACTACAATATCATCTGAAGGGGATAACTAGGGACCATCTCATATTCCAACGAAGATATTGGTTTATTACCATGGTACATGTCGATGTAGAAGCCAATCTCTCACCGTAGAGGTAGCCCGAGAATATCCTTTGGGAATTTGTTTGTAAAGTCCTCCAAAATTAAAACAATCTTTATTCCTAGAGATTCTTCTACTATAAGTGATAAAATAGACAATTTATTATTTTTATATCCTACATGAAATACGCACTTATTCCACCATGATACTCATCTTTCCTGTAATGGAGAATATCATCCCATCAGTGTGAAGGAATATGAAATTTCTATGATGATATTCAATCTTGGATTGAACAATGAAAAAACAACCAATACCCAAAATGACATCATACGTTTTCATCATTAGGACCAATAGGTCCCACAAAGGACTATCTATAACAAGAACTAGCTCGTAAATCTAAATAATATGTGATATCAATGAAGCATCCCTTGTCAGAACCACAAACAAAAGCTGCTAGAATAACGTCTCAACTAGAATCTCCAGATCCTTCACCTAGTTCATTGTGATGAAATAATGACTCAAACCTATGTCTAATACTACTGATTTAAGAGTTTAATCAACATAGATAATACCTAGGATCATCCCATGTGTATCTTGGTCATAACCCTTCATGGACAACAACAACCCACGACCCCTATCACAAGCTTGATGAGCATGCCATGAGAGACTTGGTGGTAGTAGTAGAGGCTCATTGAATAATCCCCCCAAAACTCCTCCCCCGTATATAGTGATTCATGCACTTCTTATAGGCTAAATCATCGGGGGATTTTCTATCCTTGTTTGAAGATCTATAATCATGACACTATATCTATCCTGGTGACCCATCATCGACTTCCCTATCCTCCTTAGGTTGATGGGTTTGGAAATCATTTTCCTTATGGCCTCACCTATCAAAATAATAGAACCACCTTCTACAAGATAATTGAATCCTATACACAAAGATGCCTCCACGTGTCCATGTAACCTAGGCCAACCAAGAGAAGGTCTCCTACAATGAGACCCTATTGAATGGAACCTACCAGTTATTGTAAAAACAAATCCCCCTGATTCCCACTACCTGTTTCCACTACCTGGTGTCTTTCTGATAGAGATCTCTCCATATCCAAAGCCCACATTAGCACTCCAAAATATATGGTAATTTTACATGAGGACCACATTATCATGAATTTATTTATAGAGACTATTCTTAAACTTCCATGCTCAAAGGTATTCATCTAGCCTAATGTCAATGGAGTACCATGTATTATCAGTGATCCTCATGAAATTATAAAAAATTGTTGTACTAAACTACTACATATTAAGAATATCATAAATCAACACTGAGCAAAATAATATGGTGTAATACTCCAATTAAAACATCTACTAGAAGTCAGACCATGAGAGTGTTGTCTCATCTTTTGTCTTTTCCACTGAACTCCACATGCTCATTGTAGATCTGTGAAAAATAAAGAATTCTAGGAAAAATATATGATTAGTTGGTGTCCACATGAGCCTGGTTACTTTGAACATCAACTCAATCAAATCATCCTATTTCAAAGGATCTAGATGTCTATTGAAATTTAGTTGTATCTAACTCTAGATCCCATTTAGATAACTAATATTGAGTTCATTATCATCCTAACTTACTGGAACTATATACTACCCAACAGGTGGCAGTGCCTCTCCCTTCTCATCTGGAAGAAACTCCTCATCAGATGGACCCTGAAATTAGCCCCCATTATTCATTGGGTCATCATCAGGATCTATAATTGGTAGCATGGTAGGAAATATTTGTGGAGGCATCCTGAAGGAGATCAAAATGTACCTTCGTTAGCTAATCATATTTATATAGGGATATGACTCAAAAATGATAGTAAAAGGACTCAATCATAGATGATTGATGCCCCATATATCCCAACAACAAATTCCTCAGTATTACAAGATAAAAATTAATGATTCATAGTCCTGGGGTATGGATACATTTACCACTACAACAACACTAGGTTCCCAATCCAAAAATATGTAACTGAGACACTTTGAAATAATTACACTAAGTCTTAATTTTTTTTTGAAAAGGGGATAACTCCAGAAACAATAAAATGGAATAAACATTATTGAAACCAATATATAATGTCCTAACCCACTAGGTCAGTAATGCCTAGTGGGAGGCTGATCTATAATAACCCCACGATCTCCTCTAATGGTCTAGGGGATGATGAAAAGTTCCCAGAAGTAATAATATAAAATGGGGGGACTTTTTCTAGAGTGCCTATAAAGATTCTTCAATCCATATTCATGGAGTAATGAGAAGGTATTATGATATATAATAAAATGTTGAGTCATACATTCATGTAACAACAACTAGGAAATACATTATTGTATGATATGATAAAACCAAAAATGAAAATGAAAAAACAGACACCCACTAAGAAATGAATCCACAATAAGGAAAAAAATGAAATATTGAAATATTAAAAATACCATTTATGGTTTTATAAGGACAACCACCATATATTATAATTGAACCTGAGTATCACTCTGCTCTTCCAATGACATCATCAAAATATATGTTATCTTCATAAGACACGACACATGTAGGAAAAACCCATTCATGTTCGAGTATAAAAAAACCCAATAGGATACCTCAAAAGAAAAAATAATGAAATTGAAAGATATAATAATGATTAGATCAACCTATAGCAAGAGGGAAAGAAAAACATTTATAGATATAAGCTCAAAATTAATCTTATATGATAGGCATAGGGGATATCCATCACACAACCTATCCTATAATGATGAGTCTTCCTATATCTCTATTGGTCCATCTCTGATGCCCAATATCTCACATGCCTTTTTAAGAAAGGAATGTGGAAGACCCACAGATAACCACTTATCCATTACCCAACGGTTTATAATCTTTAATATACGAATTCCACATTAGTATTATATGAGGGTTTCACTTAATGGATAAAGGACTCATGCCCAGGTATGATAGGGGGTCTACATAGTGAATGGAGGACCCATGGCCTAGTGCATTAGGGGGGTGGGTGGGGGGATGGACTCCGAAAATAGAGAGGAATATAGTGACCTATACCATAGTGTGATATGGGTTCCTAACCTTGATTTCTCTTGAATGATACTACCATGATCACTACCACCATCAAACATTTACTAAAGAAGTGTCATACATGGAACACATCACATTTTATCTCATAATACACAATGAATGCTACCATAATTATAAAAAGATAAAATTATTTATGATAGGATGCACACTAGAAAACATCTGAGTCATGAAAAGGGAGATACGAGATGAAGTGTTCCTGAGAAAAGTACATGAAATGTACCCATGGTCCCATGATGTGTGATCTCACATAGCCTCTTACTCATGTCCTAGCCTACACACATCATGGTAGCTATATATTACACCATTAACTGTATGGGTACGACATGAATATTCACAGTGAACTGTGGCCTACCCATGTGCTCATGGCCATTCCCGTGTACTTTAGGTTGTTCCAGTGTTCTCGGTCAGGTACGTGGTCATGTTTGGTCATAGACTATGGACATGTACTACCAGTTTATATTCCATCTATTTCCTCATGAGACCCATGAAGTGTGTAGTTGGTGTACATATTGGACACTTTTGGTGGTATCACATGGTCTGTGGACCTAACCACATGACAAGTGATCCTTATCATCTATGAAACTCTAGCCACCATTGATGGGGTACCACACAATGTGTATTCCTAGACTACAGGTTGTGTTGTTGATTTCTCCACAAAATCCTAGGGAAGTATCAATGTACATCACCATTCCACAATATACACCATTTCAAATTCCAAATGTGATGGGGAGTACATATATAATGTATTCCATGCTAAATTTGCTGCTCATGGAAGTATTTTGGCCACCTTTTCCCTCACCCATATCCTCATAACACCACTATATTTCTCCCATTTCTACTATAGAACCCATATACATTAAACATAACCCAAACCCCATAAGTAATAAATATCCATATATAAATTTCTTAAAATTTAAAACTGTGAAAAATCCATGAATTCGGGGGCTTTGACCCCACTCAAGCCCACCCTGATAATGATGAACCATAACACTATGATATAATGATATAGAATGAAATAAACAGCGGGGAAAGCACATTAAAAAATTTAATACATCATTGGAATATAATTTTTGGTCAATGAACCCATAATCATTGGATAAATGGTGACAATAGGTTTAACAGAAGGATCATATCCGATAAAAATATAACCAATTAAATTTACGGGGATCTTGATAAGAACAATTAAATCATATATCAATGGAAGATAAGGGCCCATGCCAAATATTTTAATCAACATAGAGGAAACCAAAATTGATGATTCCTACCGTGATTGAGGATCGATCCTTGGTGAATAATCCATTTTCAAGTAATGGAGATGATCTATTACGTTCACTACCTCTCGATCCACCCCGGTCTGATCACCTATCATCCTCCGATGTGATTTGGTAATAACGAATGACCATATACTTTCTCAATTATCCCAGAGTTTATACTAAAAACTCAGAAGACTTTTTATAAATATGTATAAGTATAGGTAATTAGGTCATGGAAAATTAAAAAAATAAATTTAATTGTTTATTTGAATCAAACACACCACCAACAACTGTATCAACCCAACATCCAGCACCGACCAACCTTAGGTCACATCTAGGGTAATCCCTAAATTATAGATTCTACAATGGAATTATATTTTCCATTAGAGGTACCAAAAATTCTTATAACCAAATGATGGGAATCTATGAGATTATTATATTTAATATTATTATAATATCAATATTAGGCTCACTAGGCCTCAAAATCTCCCACTAACTCAATTCCAAGCTCCAAAATAATTGTTTAAAATAACCCAAATTCTTACAAGAAAAAATAGATTCTCTACATCAAATAAAATATAATCACATCATATATTAATGGTATGAAAAATCTTTAATCCTACTCCCACTAGGATAGGGGATAAAAACGAGCATAGAGGTATCCACACAGTCATGGGAGGATTTTACTCTAATTTATCATGATACCCACAAACATACATAAATATCACTAGCATATTAATGATTTATAACTAAAAATATAATACATGTAGATGTATAATAAGGTATAAAATTATAAAATTATGATATTAAAAATGAATATTTAGATAGAACCACTATATAATGAACATATACAATTATGAATACTTATGATATGAGATTTTCCTTCATCATAATAACCTCTTATCCTCCATCTATCCAAATCTATCATCCATATCCAATGTCCCTAATAATACATCCTTTGTATCAGCTAATTTGGATGGACATATTGTGAATATTGAACATGTTTTAATTCATGGAAATAGTATAATAATATCCATCATGGTCATTCTATGAAGTGTTAGGAATCCATAAGCATCTAAAATCTACCTAATTTAATAAAAATTTCATTATAGATAATCTATTATTAAAAAATATTATGAAATGGAATGACCATACTCTATAATGATTAATTTGTAGGTAATTAAATATCAAGACACACTCCAAATTACAATTCTACTTATATAATGAAATAAAAAAATTCCACACAACCCATCATAGTTTTCCTATTCGATAATTCAACCTTGAAGAACTAATCAAAATGTGGTGGTTGAAATACATGTCTCCACCTAACATGAAAATATTGGTTGAAATACACATCGGAATATTTCTATAAAATTCTAGAGGACACAAAAATATCCAATGATAGTGAAATATATGTGTATAAACACAATAGGAAATACCCATATCCTAAGAGATATCTATATAATAGAGCATTATTGGAAATATAATTCTATATGGATAAAGAAGTATAATAGATCTCCCTTTGTACGAGTGTATTTTTTTTGTTTAGGAGAGACATAATCTAGTGCATCATCATCCACATAGACCCTTGTGTTGTGGTAGGGAAGGACTGTTACCGATCTGGTGAATTACCATCCATATCATTATTTTAACATAGATTTTATAGGAACTACTCATCTCCTCCAATCCCATTCATCATCTTCTCTCATAGGGGTTACTAGAGGAATTACCCATCTTTATATATCATGCACTGTATATATTTGAAGAATTTCATATCTCTAACTATCTTCAAAAAATGTTTGATCTATCTAAAACTAGAGGCATGGGTTAGTATAGGTTCATGTATGCAAAAATCATTGTCAATATATACCCTAATTAGTGACTGAGAGGGAGTATGATTGTATTCATCTTACTTAAACCCTAGAAATTTGTTGAGTGTGTAGTAGATACATAATTATATCTTGTCTCTATCAACATCCATCCATCTTATGTTATATCACATCTTAGGATAAATGAGTGTAGATATTTAAACACATCAAAAACATAAAAGTATCTTCGCATAAGTCTTGAATGAATTTTTTAGTATCAATTCAATTATTACATTTTAGTTAATAGATTTACACATCCCAAATCAAAAGGGAATAATCATAATTCAATTAAAATAATTATTTTTATTAAATTTTCCCAATATCCACATCATAATACATGAATATAACTCTCCCAAAGTAATAAATGTTTGAGGAATCAAATATAACACCAGGTATTTCTATTAATCCCCATATTAAATAACCAAACTATCTAAATTTTTATCTCAAAGAATAAACTGATTTATTCTTTCAATTCACCATCAACTTTCCCTATTCTCTTATCATCATTTTAATGGAATTGATTAAGTACTTGTAATTCCATTTCAGATCATGTTACACCATATTAGGGATTACCTTTCCTCATTTTTATATTATTATTTCATTCCCATTATTAACATATCATATTATTCTCCATCACGACCCATAATTAGTAAATTTCTTATCCACATTTATTATTCTGATAAATGACATCCCATTCTATGATATGAATGATCACATTTATAGTGGTTATAAAATTCCGAGGAGTTATATTCTAACACACAATTTATGGAAACATAAATTATCATTAATGATTATTTACTTTATATAGTCTACTAAAATTATTCATTCATTATTTAACATCCATTCAATCATCTTTTATCTTCATAATTTATCTTCATACTTTTTTGCTTCATTACTCTATTCATATTAATTTTGATCAATTTCTATAACCATTTAAAAAAAATTATTTTATAATGATTTTATAATCTTTATTAGTCTTATTCACTTGTTCAATGTGAAAATATTATAAAGTTAAAAGATTATGATTTTCTTTTCTATTATATTATACCACATCAACTATGATTTCAAAAGGAACAACTCACATACTTACAAGGTTAAAAAATCCATATAATTTTGTAATTGAAGTTATAATTTTCATTTAAAAGTAAATATATAATAATAATATTTTCTATAAATAAGTATATCTAATAACTAAGAAATCATAATCCAATAATTCACATTTCAATTAGGATTTCCTTGCATAAATAAATTTCATAGTAACCAATTGATATGCCTCAATTAATCAATGAGTTTTAAAAAGAAAAGAATACTGATTTTATAATAATAATTTTTGATATTTAATTAATATCATTTGAATTCATTCATATACCAATCCATATCAAAATGTACAAAAAAAATTCTACTATGTTTGTAACCTTATAGGGTGTTAAATACAATTTTCAATACCCAAAATGGATTCCCCATATTCCATAAATAGGTAAATACAATGGGGGAAAGGGTTCCAAATGGAACCCCACACATGTGTTCCATGTGGTTTCTTACGTGTCACACTCACCTTTTAAACATATGATATTATCATCCCCATTTATTGAAGGTTTATAATTCTCTACATGTACATGAACCAGCTCAACTAAACAATGTAATCCTTGTTTTCTGATCATGTCAATCAGATGGCCATGTTCAATTCATGGTGGTTCCTTGAAACCATGGTTTAGGGCTGACGAGACATGATTTTAGAGAACAAAACATAAAATACTTATTTATCGCACCATTATACAATACCATTTATTATATTTTATAACAAATCACCCACTAAGAACTACTAAGTAGAGTGTATTTAAAGATTTTCTTCATGGAATTTTTATTTTTCAATTTGTAATAAATATATTCTTACAAATTATATATACATTATATAAATATAGATATATTACACATAATATTCCTCTTTATTTAATGGAAAATGGAAAAAAATAAATTGTTAAGTTCCGATGCGCATTAAAGGTGAATGTAATATATAACAATAAAATATCATAAGTGAGAATAAAATGAACATATGATCATGAAATGATTCAAGGTTTATGAACATAACATAATGAAATGATAACTAGTTAATAATTGATAATAAATTATGGTTTCTATAATAATGACTTTGAAATAAAAAAATATATGGGCATAGGGGTGTGGAAACATGGGTCAAAAATCATGATCAATGAATAATAAAACATGGAAAATTTTCAAAACATTGATATATTAAAAGTGTATTTTTACCATAAAAATGAAAATAAAACCATTTAAATGTCAATTATTAACTCATAGACCATTATGATAGTTTAAATAACCTATATTAGATTGGGTTTACTCATTATCTCCTTGAAAATAGTGGACGAAGTCCAATTGTGGATTGAGTACACACCCCAATCCCATATATTTCATCTGATGAGATATAAATACTCACCCAATGAATTTTAGGACTATATTATTTTAGGATAACCCATCACATAATGAAAAACCATACATATGTGTGAAACATAAATATGAAAACATTAATAAATCTACAACAGTTTAATTGAACTGTGAGATGAAAAGGTGGGTTTTTAAAAATTCACCCAACATGACCATAATCCATCTAAAAAAAGTAATTCATATTGAATCATTTGAGAATATTCCTAGTGAGGTATATCTATAATTATAAGATATTAATATATGCCAAAAATATTTTTAATAATAATAGATAATTTATTACAAAAATAAAAAAACATTTAAATTTATATAATTTTTTTTATAAAATGGAAATAAATTATAATAAATAATTTTTGAAAAATAATGATAAATAAAAAAATTACTTTATGAATTATGAGAACATGTAAAGGATGATTCAAAATTAAAACAAATAAAACTAAGAGATATACAGATCATGAAAACAATGCAAAGAAATATTCATCTCACACTTTTTAAAGAATGTTAAATTTAATAAAAATAAAAATTAGGTAATAATATAGGTAAGAATATTTATGTCTATAAAATAATATGAAAAAAATATACATGATGGAGAATAGTTCCCAACCAAAAATAAATGATATTGTTATCTCCACTTATAAAAACATTTGTAGATTAATTGTGAAAATGTGAGGAAAAATGGTAATAGGAAATCTAAACCATAGAAATTATAAAAAACAATATTGGTTTTTAGTGATATATAAAATATAATTATCCCGGATGTAAATTTATTTATAAATAATCTCAATATTTAAGAGATATTAGAAATAAAGCTTTACATCTTTGGAAAATGTTGAATCAAAACCCATTGAAAGAGAAAACCTCAGATGGAATTATAAATACCATGAATTAAATTAATTTTATGATAAATAAAATCCATTGGAAATTATATTGATGAAATAACATACAAATAGTGGTAAATAATAATGATATACCAATGAATGGAAATTTAATTGAGGACCACATATATTTAATCATGGAATCCATTAAGGTGGTTTAAACTCATGTATAATAAATATAACCCTATTTTTAACCTATTCGGGACCCTTATTTATATATATTACCTATTATACCATAATATTATAGTAATATATTACAAAAATATTTATTATTTGTTGTTTTTTAATCAAAAAATGTTTTTAATTTTTATTATTTCATATAGGTTTCAAAATAACAACATCAAACCTCATTATTTGATAATATTTTAATCATTCATATATTATTCATGGTCATGGAGTCATTATATTTCAATGAATAATTAATTAAAATGTCAATTTTAGGGAATGTATGAGAATGGTTCCTAATAATGGAATTCACAAAGAGCATGTTTTGGGTAAATTACCAATAACAACAAATTAGTCATAATGATCTTTATTTTTTATCACACTTATTGATGAGTATTCATAACATAAATCATTTATTAATATAATAATATATTATTATTATTATTATTAATGTCTTTATACTTATTTATGTTTAAAATGGTTGGGTTAGAATAACATAATTTATTTAGGAAGTTGAAATATCCAATATAAGGACATGAAATACTATTGAAATGAATAAGAGTTTAAATTTCAATAATTGTAGCATGATATAAAAAATCACTATGAGGTTAATAAAATAGAATTATTGTTTAGAATTATATCAGTAAATAGCATAGATGATATCATGGTTGATTTTTAGAGATGAATTTAGATACTTACACAATTGGAATCTCATCTTAAAATTGGTTTATCTGAATACAATGATTTAGGCCTCCTTCGTGGAACCATAATATACAAAATGTATTTTAATAATTTATAAAAGCAATTTTTAATTATTCAAGGGATAAATTATGGATATGAGTGGTACATAAGGTATGGTAGTGAGGTCCTTTTACAGTTCAGTTTTAGTGGATTTTTTTTGTAATTTGTCCTTAATTAATTATTAAGGAATTTCATTTTAATTTAAAAGTGGAACGTAAGGGTAAAAAAACAATGCGGCTAAAAATTACATCCATTATACAATTTATATTATATTTCTAAAAGTTTTATTCTTCATCTCAAGCATATTTTATACTTTATTTTTTTATGGTTTACTAATGTAATGCACTATTCATTTTGGTAACTTATTTTGAACCTAAAATGAAACCAAACTTCTTACCTTGTGTAGATTATATGAATAAAAGTTTCAACTCCATTTAATATAATTCAATAAAAAAAATAATTTTTTAATGGAAAAAATATATATGCAAACTATTTATTTAGGTAATAGAATTTTTTAAACATTACGTGTTATTAGTATTATTTAATATTATTGACTAATAAGATTAAAGTTAATATATTTTTAGAAGTTAAAACCCTAAATTTTCTTAAAATAAATATTTTAATGTGATAAATCTAATTTATTAATATTAACATAAACCACACATAGAAAAATATTATTTAATAAAAATAACTTTTTTTACAATTAAATTATTTTAATCAACCCCATTAAAATTATTTATCTTATAACCATTCAAATATATCTATCCATTTGTATTAAAATATTTACTTATTTTATAAACACGTAAATTCATTAATTTTTAATATTATAATAATAATAATATATATTGAAATAATTTTATATTTATATAAAAAACTATTAAAAATTATTTTAATTTGATTTCAAATTATTTCTTATTTGTGATTTATATTAATTTTAATTTTTTAACTAATAGTAACCAAAATTAAAGTACTAATTGGACACAAGTATATACAATGAGTATATATCATACAACTATATATAAAATGACAATATGTCCATTGACTATATGTCCTGCAGCCATATGGCCAATTATTATATGCCCAACAACCATATGTCCAATGACCATATATCAAACAACTATACATCCAACGACCATATTAAATTCAAATATATTACCATACATATATATTTAAATTCATTCATCATATTCATTTTCCCCATTCTCAAAATATGTATTATATTTTTAATGTTTTCCTTAATTCAATATTTATAAATAGAGGTAGTATCTTTAAAGAAAACCATGTGGATAAGGATTTTATGTTTGTGGTATTTTTATTTAATTTTGATTTTATTCCACTAGTATTATTTCAATAAATTTTCATAATGGTAAATAGGTTCATCTATTCTTCTCTCACTCCACTCGGTGATTCTTTAGTTTGATGACGGCGATGCCGACCTCCTTCTCTTGGGGGGGGGGGGGCAGCTTGACTTATGTTTCTTCCATAGGATATACCACCTTCCTTTTATCCACATCTCATATATTTATTTTACCGTCCCTTCTGGCTATTTCAAAATGTCCAAAGATTCCAAAACATTATGATAGCTCACCATAGATATGGATCTCAAACACAAAGTTCATAGAATCCAGAGATCATCTCGACCTGACCCTGGTGGCTCACTTCAGATATGACCAGCCTTCGGTTGATACCTTATATAGGTTCATATTTGGATACTAGGGATTATATTATAGAGCAATTCTTGGTATCCTTGATAAACAACATCTCATAATACAGTCTGCTTCATCGGAGGACATAATTCGTGCTTGGGACAACACTTTGTGCACTAACAATGAGAGAAATTTCTAACTATTTTAGTTTCCCTATGATTTAAACATGATGTGGAATGATCCTACTATGATATTTTTTCCAGGTATTCAGAAATTACAACATATTTTTCAAAATACTACTATCATCTGTTTTCTTAGAAATCTTTTTGACTATTATTTATGCTCAGATAGTAGAATGAGTATAGATTTTCATCTGATATTCCCTCATATGTTTTTTGAAGTTGATGTCTCCATGAAATTGGTGAATATTGTATTTATCAATATTAGAGAAGATTTATGATGTAAACATGTTGTGGTTTTCAAATCCAGGATGTATTTCTGTGTGTCTTGTAAGAATTTGGGCCATCTGTCTAGACAATGTCATCAGGGTTATAAAGAGGTTCTTTCGAAATCCAATATATTGAACCAATAGTAAACTGACATAGCCCTGATATAGAAAACTAGTGAGTCAATTCAGGTCAACCCCACCTAGGAGGAGTTATGATAGAGGAATATTAATCAAGAGGTTACCAATATTTTCAACCGATGGAGGAACGACCTAGCCTCCAAACCAATTCAGGACTCTTTGACAATAGTTCTATGTATGGATGTGGGAAAATTATAGAATATATTGTTGTTTCATCGATTTCTACATCTTATTATGGATTCTTGTGCTTGGGAAGTTCTTAGAAACACGAAATGGTGTTGTAAGTTCCAACCCATGGTCATTCTATGGGAAGTGAGATTAGATATTGCTAAATATTGGGTTCATATGGTGGGATGAATGAAGTGAAGGTACTCATCCCAAGAAGGATGATCCCGATGACCCATATTAGAAACCATCTTTAAGCTCTGGGCTATGATGAGACAACTTTAAATGAACCCGAATGGGATGAGGTATGTAAGGAGGTTAACGATATGTATGGGGATGATTGAATCCAGGAGTTATTTGCTATGTTTTTTGTGACAGTATGGATAGAGATATCAATAATGGGATTTACTGCCTGAGGAAACAAAGGAGGAAGGGCCCTTTAGGTAAGAGAAACTATATTCCTTCCAAGAAGAATATGGGTAATGGAAAGGAGGATTACTTCTATATAACTGAATTAGTAAATATGATATCGACCTCAAAATTGAGGTCTAAAGAGTTAATCTGTTACTTCTCTCTCACTAAGAAGGAAACTTATGGTATGTATCCAAACAAAAAAGATAAGAAAAGTGAGAAAATGTTAAATATAAACCCAAAGTAGGTATGCTTTGTGGGTGAGGATCATGAAAACAAAGAGGTCAAACCATCATAGGTTAATTATGTTATGAAGAATCTCGATATATAAGGTAAGAATAACCCGACCTCTAATGATTTTCCAAAGTTTGATGATATGGAGGTTTCTTATAGAATAATGGTTTTGAATATGTTTCTTTAATTCTAATGAAGATATGATGCTACACTTTTCCTATATCACCATCTATAAAGAGGATGCTAATCATATGATTGACAGACCGGTATAGGTCAATTTGAATGAAGAAAATCATTCCAGGATCGATAAATAGGAAATAATTTTGATACGTGGATTTAATGATGGAAAGACAAAATTGGATGAACACATGTGGGTATGGGAATAAGTGACCCTCCAATTTTGGGATCTTATCAAGGAATATAACTACTTGAAGGTAATTTCTATTTAATCGATATTATATAGAGTTATTCATTCAAAATACTTTATTTATATTTCAAATTATTAAGATTACCCCTTTTAGGTATGATTCTCTATTTATTTCATGTACTTGGAGTCCCACATTACCTTAAAAGTTCTTTCATGAAATAAAATTTAAATGCTGGCCAATGTTTCATATTTCATTATCATATTGTGTCAATGTTTTTCTTGAATTGTTATATTTTATCTCAGTAGAATATATGGTGGATTATTTTAGATATTTGTTTTGTGGGAAACATTATGTTGAACAAGTTAACGAGAAAGATGTGGGGTTTCATAATGGTTCTTATTGTTTGTTGTACATGATTAGATGATTGGGATAATTCATTCTACTACATACAAGACACATCCACTACTATTTTTCTATTGAATACATTTAAACACATTATGCATATGATTGTGTATTATATGTTTGTCATCTTCCCACCACACAAGACATTAGTTCCACATAACACCTCCACCACTATTTGATTTTAGAGAAAGAATCCCCCTGGTTCTTCCATAAAACCTATCACTAAACAATTTCAACTCCAAAATTCCATAATTGGACTCATTTTTAAATTATTTTAACTATAAGTACATAGAATATTAAATAGAAAATACCAATATAGAAATAATATATCTATTATTTCTCCAAAAAAATAACTCAAATTGGAGTGATTATAAAATAATTTTATTTTACTCATCAAAAGATTTCTATAGAGATATGGTAGGGCTCATAAGTCAATGATATGAAGAATATATCGATATATTATCAAAATAAGACCTATAAATTATCAATATGTTATAAAAATTCCATATATTGGATTTATATGGTTCCAATGTAATTGAAATATTTCCTTAAATTAGTATATTGATAAAAAATGTGTTGGTGCAGTTTTAAAATTAAGGCCTCTGAATCGAGGAGAGATGTTTTTATCTATGAAACTTTTCATTAAGATTCTAAGGAATATATCTACAATTAAATGAAAATAAAAATTCTATATGTTTCTTATAATACATATATTTTTTGGGTGATTTTAAGTAAAGAGTCTAAAATAAAAGGAGAGAAGTTCAGGTTTGAAAATAAGGAACCAGGGGAAAGAACCATACATTTCTTGTAAGTGACCTTCCTTAAAAATTATAAAACCTTGAATTTTAAGTCAATAAGTAATTTTATCACATTTGAGGATCATTAATATTTAGAGTGTTAAAAAATTAGGGCATCAACATTACATAAATAAACATTACATCAGAAAGTTTATGCTTCCACATTGTATCTATTTTCCAACAAAACAAAACATTTATGATATAACATTATTAAATTTCATGAAATATATTCACATTTTTTGTATTGACCTCATCCTTGTCCATAATAACTCATAAGTCCCTATCAAAAATATTTTAAATTGTGTAATGACAAAAAAAATGTAATAATGAAGAAATAAAAATAATTAATGAAATGTATAAAATATGAATTCTTACACATGATTTTTCATTTTTATTAAAATTAAACCTTAGTCTCAAAATAAATATTCTGATACCCAAGAAATCATATTTCCTTAAATATTATTTTCACAAAAAAATATTTAAATTCATAAATTAGAAAAGAAAACTCATAAGAGTTCCTTTGAAATAATGAAGAAACTTGTGAAACCTTTTTTAAAAAATGTTATATATATCACCAGTAAGGAACTGACCTATGTACCCTCTCAAACAGGTACATGTCTCGACTCATCACATAACTGAAGGGCATTCATGATCCCCATAGGCTAGTGAATAGTTCCCAAGAATCAATGAAAAATAATAGAGTATTATTTTTCCTTAGTGAATAAAATAAATTGCACATATATAAAAAATACAACAATAAAAGAGATAAATATATTCAATAAATTATAACAAAGAGGGAAAAATAAACAAATCAAGAGTATAAAAAATATCCAACTACTGGCCTAACCACAAGGGAACATAGAAATAGAAAAAATAACCAACTACTATATGTGAGAACATAGTCATATTCCCACTATCTCACCACCAGCTACTCACCCCAGCTGACAGAAAACCTTTCTACATCACTATAATGCCTTGCCTTCCTTTGCATCGAAAGACTTACATATGTATATTAAAAATCAAATATGTGTTTAGGGTGTGAGATAACATGCTCAGAAATATCCCACCATGGATTCCAAAAACAAGTATCTATAAAAAAATAAAGTATATAATTTTTATATAAAACATGGACTTATGAGAAATAATGAAGTTAAATCAAAATCATGGAAAATATTTACCTTTTTCAATCAATTTATAAATAATCATATGTATATTATTTTCAAGAATAATTTCAATTATCATTTATCAAAATTCAAGGCATGCATATCAAATAAAAATTAAGCATGTCAATGCCAAAGTAGTATAAATCCAATCATAGGTAACTAAAGATATGAAACTCAATAGTTTAGGATAGTGGACTACTTGTACCAAAAAAATATAACTAGTTCACAACAAGTCCATAGAAAAAAGGCCTAAGGAGAAAAGGAACATACCATGAGTGGCCCCCTCATAATGTTAACATCATGTCCCTAAAATAAAAGGCCTAGGGAGTAGAGATAATTTCCATGACCAGGCACCCTAATGGTAATATAGATGATGGACCAAAGCTCAACTGTCCACCAATGTACCCAAACCATCCCATGTGATTCATTTCATACATCTTTTCCATTATTTGAAAATACCCATTTTTTCATTTACTAAAAACAATGAAAAATCAACAATTTCTAACAAATCCTTTTATTCAAACAAAAATAATCCTATAAATTTTAATTATAAATCATTTCATGGAAGTATGATTAATACATTTTCATTAACAAATGATAGATATGGTACCACCAACGTCAAATAATGGGGTCACACATTCCCATAAAGGATATAATGACAAGAATATCACAAAAACAATAACATAGGTCCTAGAATCATTCTTCATATATCATAATTGATCGTGTTTATGAAAAGTTTCAGTGAATAGGGGAGATCACAATATAACTAAAAGAAACATGCATGCCACACTATAACCATTTCTAAGAAATGTCCTCTAGATTAAGATCACAACACAAATCTATAAGAAACAAGGATAAACACCCCCAAAGGTCAGTTAATCAGATAATGCAACATTATAGTGTTACTAGGATCAAATAAATGAAAAATAGGAAAGTAAAACTTACTTGGAGAGATGAAAAACCAATTCCATAGTGATCAATCACTGAACAAATCAATCTAAATAAAAAAGAGACTCCAAAAATCACAAGAGAATTGTTCTATCATAATATCCAAAAGAGTTGTGGGAGGGTGATATCATATTTTAGATTATCATCACCAAAAAATCCGGACTCTAGATAGTTAAACAATATGTAACTCATTTACATTTTGTGCAATATATGAGGGTCATTTATTCCAAATATCGCATCAATTTATCTTATTAAAAATCGATCTTTTATAATAAAAAATAATGTAACCATTACATGGGGTGTAATCCTTTAATGTAGTGTACGAAATTCAAAATCTATGTCTAGAATCAATGTACTTGTCATGTAACCCATTTACACAGTCATTAGTTTTCCATCAAACATTAGAAAACTTGAGATTCTTACATGATAACCCATAAAACCTCAGGAATTCTTTGAACTCGGGGACAACCCCTCCAATCCATTAACACATTTATAATGAAACTATATTAATTCAATCAAAAATATATTTTCCTACTTTAATTTATTCTTATTAGAAAATTAATTTCATCCTCGACAGTCCCAAGATTCACCCAATAAATAGGAAAACAATAAAATATGAGAGGGTTACTGAAAAGTGGGAAACAAAATATAAAAAATTCCCACTATGATACTTTATGTCCATGAGAAGTCTTTTAGAAGAATATAATCTAGTAATAAGGTGAGGCCAATATTCCATCATAAATGACATACTATCCCAAGTCTCATGTGAATTTGATCTATGAATTTGTAACACTCTGACAAATATAGTCAATATCCCATGGAATACTTTCACTAGATAGTTAATGATATCAACTGGATGCTAAACAACAAAAAATTCTTGAAATAAATCAATATCCTACAAATTATAATGTGGGAGGGATCTAGATAATACATATCGAGCTATGATATATAGAAAACATTATGAATTCTTATAAAATGAACTGGTAATTCCAAATGGTAAACAACATTTCCATGTAACTCAATGAACTCAAATGGTCCCATTATCATAGAGGAAACTTACCATATTTCCTAGGCTATCAGTGACCAAAACATCTATAAAACATCACGAAAACCGGATCACCTATGTAAAACAACAAGGGGTGTTATTTTTGATCAGCATAATACTTCTTCATACACTATGTTGTAACCAGATGTTTATGTATTTCCAAGTTCTTAATACAAGTATCTTGATCCAAACTCAGTCCTACCAAAGAATCATTACTCACCTTAACCCATCAAAGGGGTGATCTTCATGAGAGACCATAAAAATATCCAAAGGGATCCATTCTGATCGATGGCTATATTTTTGAAAGATTACTCAACCAGTCCTAGAGTGTTATCCAAAGTTTTACCAAGGTCTAAGACACATGCACAATTATTATCCTATAGTATATTAATAATATAGTCCATATAACCGTTAGTATATAGATGTTAATATGTACTCAATATGAATTGAGTCCCCATAGCCTCTTGGAGATTTGTCCAAAACATTAAAGTAAACCATTGTTATAAATATTAAACAACAACACATGTAACCCCATGTAACCTCAAAACTTTCAGAATATACAACTAACCCATATCTTAAATTCTTATGGCGTCCTTCATTAGAATGAAAATAGATTAATTTTTCAACTAATCAATCACCGCCCAAATAGCATCCCTCCCCTTGGGGGTCTATATAAATAAGGCAACTAAGTCTCAAGATACCTCATCCAATTTTAATTCTTGTACTAGGAGAGGCTCGAAGAAACCAAAAGGCATCAAATGATTTGCCATAATTTATTTATAGATGCAATAGTGATATATATACATAGAAATTTCACACTTCATACCTGGCCACTAGAATTTCCATCTCATATCATAATCAATCTATGTAGTTCCTAAATGAAAAAACCTTGAAGAATGATGATAATAAATAAATAAATATCCATACAGATACTTGGACAACAAACTTACCGCCAAAATTGAGAATACCATGTGAAGTGTGAAACCTTCCAAAAAATGATCTCCCAGCCATAGAGGGTTTAACAAATTCTTCTAAATTCAACATCTTTTTTCTAATCCTATAGAACAAACTCAATGAGATATGATGGTAATTGAAAAAATGGGCAGAACCGTATATAAAATATTATCTTGATCATATGGATGTAACCATGAAAAATGTACCATATGGTTATACTCTTCCTCTGATTCCAAAATAGTTTGAGGTGTCACTTTCCTATGAAGAGAATTACCCATGACATTCTCCTTCCTCGAGTTGTAGGTGATATTGGTGTAAAATATATTAAGGTATTACTCTTGACGCCAATATCTAATATTCATTTATTTATAAGAAAATATACTTATTAATCTCATATTTTCAAAAAATACTGTTAACTATTCCCCAAAAATATAATACTACAAGAACATAAGTGCATGCATAACAAAAAACAAGCTCAAAATCATGAGTGGAGTAATTCTATTCATGTGGTCAAAGATGATGAAAACTGTTAGATATCACATGACCAGTTTTTAGGAGTACATATCCAAAACATGCTCTAGTAGAATAACAGAAAACCACATATCCTTTACTGGTTTTGTGTAATATCATAATAGGATCTGATGTCAGATGTTGTTTCAACTTATCAAAAGAAGACATACATTTTTCATCCCTTATGAATTTAACTGCATTCCTAGTATGAGAAGTCAAAGGTGATGATTTATTTGAGGAATCCTTGATAAATCTTCCATGGTATCCATAAATACCACAAAAAATTCAAATCGTAAAGATGTTACATGGTTCATATGCTGGAAACACAACTATTAACTTATTAGGATCAACTAACAAGAAATTCTTAGAAATCATGTTCCCTATGAATTTCACTTCATGAATATAGCAGTTTCATTTTTAAATCATTCCATATAAATGGTGACTCATCAGGATTTCAGAAACCAATCTCATATAGTTATCATTCTCATTCTAGGATCTTGAATAAACCAAAAAACTCATCTACAAACACTATCACAAAAGTTTTGAGATACAGATGGAATATCTATTTAATCAAAGAAATAAAAACTATAGGAGTGTCACTCAGACCAAACATCATAACAAGATTTTCATAAAAGCTATAACTGTTGTTGAAATCCGTATTTGTTATATTATGTTCCCAAACTATGAGCTGATGATGTCACAAAAAAATAATAATCTATGAAAACCGCTTTTCACCATTTAATTGATCAAAAAAATCATCCACATGAGGAAAATAATTCTTTTTCTTAATCTTTACTTGGTTGAACATCTGATAGAATTTGAATAATCAGAGTGAACCATCAACCATATTCAAAATGAGCACTAAGGATACCCATAGAAAAATAATTGGGAAAACAATACCATGTTTCACTAAGCCGTACAACTAAATTTTGAATTCTTTTAGCTCTTATTTTTTCATATGATGAGAAGGTATCGATGTTAGATGCATTCAAAATACGATGTCAATCGCAACCTCAACATCCTTTTATAGAGGTAGCTCAAAGAAATTGTCTACTAATATGTACATAAAAACTAAAAAAATAGTAGTAAGATCAAAATTTATTGGAATTCCATTTGGATTAACTACAACAATATACAAAAAACTACCTCGCTCTGGGCGGGAATGTCCTGCACATCCAAACCTCATATCCCACTATCCCAAAAACATCCATGAGATCCCATCAGCTGCAAGTAATGAGACATAACAATGATAAAAATAAACCTTAGATCTATGAGTAAAAATCTAATACATCCCATCAATGATTTAAAATACATCGTGATAGGGAAAAAGAATATCATACAATATCATTGTATCTGCTATCGATAGAAAAATATAAGGACATCGAAACCCATGATCTTTCTTATTCAAAAGAGGTTTTTCGAAACCCATAATAATAGAAATGATTTCCACCAGAAGGTTGTGATTATCATCAGATCAATAGGAAATAAATAAGTGTGAAAACTAGTATCAAATAAATAAATTTCTATTGAGGATTCCTACAGATGGTACCTCTCACTATCGTTGGACCAACATCAACCTTCACTGGAAACTCATCTACTGCGTGAAGGTGCTTCAATAACGAGGATGATGGATGAAGACCTATATTTTGAATAATCAGTCTGCACAATATTAGCCTTTGTATTCCACAATCCATTACCATAATGAGATATAAACATAAATGGAATAAATCTCTACAGATTATATGAAAACCAACACTAATTACACATATTTACAGGTGAAGAACAAGAACACCATGAGAAAGAAAGTCAGATTCACATCCCAAGCAATAACTAAAGGTTCCAGAGAAGATTTTTATTAAAACAACCACCACCACTTCTATGATGATTCTACTATTTATCTTCTTTCCTAGAACGCCACTAAAGATGTCACTAGGTGGACGAGAAGAGGAAAAAAATCCAACATTTCCTACCAAATTTATTTATTCCATTAGATCCCATAGAACTATCTCTACATAAGACTAAAGTTTTAACATACATCCCATCAATTATGCATCCTATCACCAACCCCTCAGGTTCATCTATGCATTTTTCTGGTCATTCTTTATATCCTATGGTGTAAAAATAAGTAGATTAGAAAACTAACTTGCATATATTGACACCACATGACCTAACTACTACCAATAGAGAAATCTAGAGACTTCTCCACCATTAGTGACGTAGATAATACTATTGTAAGAAGAGAGACTTTAAACATATTGAGTCCAAAATGACTTTTTTATCATATAGTACCATGGAATCCCAAAAATTATTTTTAGGATCCTCAATTATGAACACTACAAACTTCACATTGATATTCATTTGTGTATATAAAAAGACAAATATCTGATCAATATTTTCAAGCAAGACCTCCTCCAATTTAGGTTCATTCATACCTTTAACGGATAATGGTTTCTCATGATATAACTGTTATGATACATCCCTCTAAAACCATGTTCCTAGATGTTTGTCATTGACTAAATTATTTGTTTTTAGTACAATATGTTCAACAACATGAATATCCTGCATGATAGACTCAATAAAATTCTGATCAATCAAAGGATTTACTTGAGTTGTGTTAGCTATAAATTCCCGAGGAACTCAAAAAAAAACATCTCAGAGGCATAGTGTTGTAGCCCAAAACAAAAGAAACAACTAGGAAACCGAAAAATCTCAGTTCACACGAAAAAACCCATAAAAACTGAGATTAACAAGAAAACTAAACACATGAGACATGCATCCTAACATTACAAGGAATCTTGAGTCCCATTATAGGATCTTTTGGATAGAAACTCACCGCAACATACCCCCCAAATCCCTAAAATGGTATCATCTATCAACAAAACTTCCCAAGACAAGAAAAACCCCCAAAACCATTGTATCTGATTCCAATCCATAATGAATTGAATAAAATACCCTCTCAAACATGTACCCAACATGACTCGTCACAAACCCAAATGTCATTCTTGATCCCCATGGGCTAGTGACATAAATCTAATAATTAAACAACAATCATATCGAATTCATTTTTCCATCATGATGTATATACATGGGAGATATATATAATAAATACAAAAAATAGAAGAGATAAATATATTCCATAACTAAAAACAAATAAATGGAATCAAAATAACTCAAGAATAAAAAAATCTCCAAATATTTTTCCAACCACAAAGTGCAACCAAAATAAGTAAAATGACTAACAACTCCATGTAAAAGAGTGGGATGTATCCCATA
The DNA here is from genome assembly GCA_963277665.1 of Viscum album. NCBI lineage: Eukaryota > Viridiplantae > Streptophyta > Magnoliopsida > Santalales > Viscaceae > Viscum > Viscum album. The sequence goes on along the minus strand of OY728159.1, from coordinate 1,675,106,622 downwards.
ATCCCAAAATGAGATACCCATCCCAACTAATAGAAACCTCACCACCTCACCACTACACTTTTATTTTCTATGCATCGAAAGATATAAAAAATTCTACACACCACCAAATAAGTGTGTCAGATAACATGATCAGCAAGGTCCCTCCCAGGATATCGATAACAAGTCTCTACACAATAACTCAGGTAATATTTTTTTAAATGAAACATAGAGTGATAAGTAATAAATCAGTTGTATCAAAATCACGATAAATATTTCATTTTTCCCACCAACATCAATATAGAGGAAGGTATATTAGTTTTATGTTTAATTTAAATTATCATTTACCAAAAAATAAAAATCATGCATATCAAATCTAAATCATGCCTATGAAATCTAAATCAGTATAATGTTGATCACAATTAACTCACAACAAATAACTAAATAGTTCAAGATTCAAGACTACTCATAAAATAATAAATGACTCATTTATAACTATTCTATAGAAGACATGCCAGAGGAGAAAAGGAACGCCCCATGAGTGAACCGCCCAACAATGATAAGAACATGTCCCCAGAATGACAGGGCTAAAGAGCATTGATAATCTCAATAAGAAGACCACCATATAGTAATATGGATGATGCAACTAATATAAAGCTACCACTTATATACTGAAGGCTTATAATGTGTTTAATTTTATAAATCAGTTCAATCCATTGAATATACACCATTTTTTCATTTACAAAAAAAATCAAATAAAACCCACATCTTCTAAAAAATCTTTTTTCACACAAAAAAAATCATTCCCTGTTTGTTTATAAACAAATTTAGAGAAACATGAGCATTAAAGTTTTATAACCACATGATTGATATGGAACAAACTACCTCAAAACTCAGGGTCAAAAATTCCCATGAAGGATCAACTAACAGGAAGATCATAACAATTACAACGGAGGCCCTAGATTTATTCTTCACATTTTAAAATTGATCCAACCTTGAAAAAGGGTCAGTGAAGATGGTAAATTGAAACATCCCATAAATAAACCCACACATCAATCCACAAACAATGTTAGGAAATGGCATCATAATTAAGATGAAACAACATATCTGTAATAAATAAGGAGAGACATCACCATGGGTCAATGAATCAGATAATGAAATTCTATGACATTAAAATGATCAATTTAAAAAATATGTAGAAAATATTACTCACATCGAGGGATTAAATTCCACTTACATGGTGATAAATTGATGAACATATCAATCCAGATTGAATAGAGACTCCCAAAATCACCAAAAAATGATTCTGGGTCGAGATCCAAGAGACCCGTGAGAGAATGAAATAAAATTTCATCTGATCAGCACCCTAAATGTTAATTCCCCAATAGTTAGATGATGTGTGACTCATTTAAATTTCATTAAATCCCAAATGATAATGTTTTTTGAAAATCCCATAACATATTTTTTAAAAATGGATCTTTGCTATCACGCATTGTATAACTGTTACATAGAGGGTACTCCTTTTATGCATTGTAAATAGTTCAAGACATTTTTCTGGTGACCGTGTACACATTATGTAACCCATTTATATGTAATTTAATTTTCTAGAACATATAAAAAACATCTAGATTCTTAAAAAAGAACTCAGAACACCTTGGGAGTTCTTTAGACTCTAGGGTAAATGTGAAATCCATTCACACATTTATACCCGGGCTACAATAATTCAAAAAAACATTAATTTTTGAACATTAATACATTTTTTTCATAACATTTTCTACATCCATGGGAGTCACAATATGCACCCAATTAATGAGGAAAGTAATAAAAGATTACAGAGTGAATTAAAAAAGGGTAATAGGATGTTACATAACCATTACTAAGTATCATATACATTCTTTTAAACATAAGATCATAAGTAACCACATAAGAGAATAATATAAGGAAAATTGTATAGAAAAATCATGTAAATGGAAGAAAAGTGATATAAAAACAAAATATTACATAAGAATAAGTAAATAATAACTTCCAATATAGAATAATATGGTGACCAATATACCATAGTGGATAGGTTTACTCTCTAATCCTGTTAATAAAATCTCATAAGACAAAAACATTACCCAATGCATTGGAGATCTATCTGGGATCACTGATCCTATCATGTGTGATAATATGTTCCAAAAAAGTTAATAAATAATTATTCATAAACATAATAATTATCCTTGAAAATAAATGGGTCTCATAATCTTTCCTCATATCATATTCAAGGAAATTCCATAATGAAGGTTTTTTAGAAACACTCAAAATACATGTATTAACTCCTCAATGGAAAGGAGAATAAGATATATATATTTGTGCAAGACATATATATAGAATTTATAAAAATAATATAAAATTAATGATAGATATAAAGTGATTTATATGGAGACTGATCATAACCTAGGGAACAAGTGTAGATTAGACATATCCCTTACACCCATAAAAAATTGCAGATATCAGAATATTAGTTCAATTTAAAACCCTTTTTGATAGTATATAGAAGAAAAGAATGATAATTTAAACTTAGAGATAAAATAAATCTTATAAGTTAATAAATATATCATATAATTGATGTATAAGTGGGACCATTCATGTACCTTATATATGCTAAAATAAAATATTCCTTTTGTCTTTTGTAAATAATTTCAAAAAACATTCCATATAAAATACATAAAAACAATTCTATTTAAAACAATTAAAGGAAAGTAAAAAAAGAAATTAAATGTTATTTATAATAAGTGAATTTCTATAAAAAAATTAATACAATATATTTATGAATATAGAAACAGACGAGAAAAAAATATAAACTAAATCTTTTTACATTTTAAATTACGTTTTGAAGTAAACTTTCTATTGCATTAAACCATAAATAGACTGTTTTTATAAAACACTATAAAAAAAATAAATATGTACTGAAATTACCTTTAGTAACCATTTATGCATAAATAATTATTTGATTGAATCATTGTGAATTATTTGGACAGGGAACAAAATGAGTTGGAATGAATCATTTTAAAGAGGATTTCAAAATAAAGTACATTAAATTGTGTTTGAGTGATCACATACATTCTTTATATTACTGAATAATAAATTTTTGTTAGTTATTTAATTTATATAGAACAAATATAATGTTTATTATTCCTTTTAATTCACTTTTAACCATGTTATATAAAATCACATAATCAACTAAGTTTATGTCGAATTTGATGATAATATCCGATTCATATGTCCAAGATGACTTTGGCAGGTTCAAATTGGTCAAACCATAAATTATTAATTAATATCCCCCAAAAAAACATTATTTTTTTAAATTTTTAATAAATCAATTATAATTTTAAACTGACCATGTAATATGGTTATGAAAAATGGACTATGATACAATTATGGAGGTGGTACTTCATATGTAGGCATGGTTAATGTTTGTATTTCTCAATGATCATGATCGATAAAATGTAAGTATTATTATGTATTTGTATAATTATAATTATATCATTAATATCATATTATTTATTTCAGTAAAAACAACATAAACACACACATATATCTTCCCTGTGATTTAGAAATGAAAAACAAATCATGTCTCTTCATAGAGGTGGTAATGCACACATACGCACTAAAAACGCTATCATATTTCAATAAATGGAAAGTTAAGAAAATAAATGATATATTAATTTTATAGAATAAAAAATGTGTCATAAATATAATATATAAAAATTTAATCCATATTTACAAATATATTTTATAGGCCCTCATGGGAAATGAATTACATCTGTTTTTGAGGTGATAGTCCACCGTATAAATAAAAAATCATTTTTTCCATTTTATGAACGATATGATGGATGTATGATATAAAATTGACATAATCACTTCTAATTTTATTCAATATAATGATATTATGATATTTTTGTTGTTTAATAAATTTTCATTGAGATGGGAGAAGAAGTAAATAAAAATTATCATCTAAGAACGCCACCTCTTATCTGGACATCCAATTTAGGTTTACAAAAAAAGGATTCCTTGGATATTTTTATAACAAAACTAATTACTCTAAGAAGTGGAAAGGTAATTAAGGAAGGTATTGGTAGAACCATAAGGTTTTTTTAGTTTTAGAAAAAGATGATAGGAGGACCCCATTTATAAGTGGCGTTGGGGACACTCTTTGAATTTCTTATAATAATAAATTACTAAAAATTAATTTTTCATATTCAAATGGATCAAAAATGATATAATGGGAATAATTAATGAGTATGGATAAAATTACTGTCAAAAAATGTTTTTTATATGTTTAGAATAGGTTTCTCCAAATAACATTGTTTAAACCCCCACCATGTTTTTTGAAATTTAGTATAATAACAATGTTTTTACTCATTAGGGGTTAATATAGTTACTATAAAAGAAAAATAGGCCAATAAATGTATAATGATTGATATTTCCCACCATATATCATTAAAGAGTCTAAATATATGATTTTTATAAATATTAAACCATTTAACAAAATATTATTTATTATGAAATATCATTAATTTCATTTATGTAACTATTCATTTTATTTGATTTTAAATACAAAATCAAATAATCGGAATTAGAATTTAATAATTTTAAAAAATCACAAAAATGTAATATTTATCAAAAAATCAATGGAATGCAATAAAATATTAAAATAATATTACTTTTAAAAAATTTTAAAAAATTTATTTTATTTTTCTATTAATTGAATAATTACCATACAGTGTTTCCCAATAATTTATGGTAATTATTTTATTTCTAACGATTTTAAATTAATTACCACAATCATAAGTTTCTTTATCCACATCAAAAAGAAATTATAGATATTGAAAGAAAGGAGGTGACATTTTTTGTCATTATCTTTTACTTAATTGTTATAAGGGAAGAAAATAAATGAAATGTGTCACCATGTGGCCATATATTGAGTAATTGGAATAAAATGGTTCAAATTCACTCATAAAATTTTAAAAATCAATGATTGGGGTTAATTTTTCCTCCATATCAAATTATTTTTAATGTTAATTGAACGATTCACCCTTACCAGAGTAATAAATATTTCATATTGTTACTATTTATAATGACTAAGAATAAAAGGTACCCATTTAGATAATTTGAAACCCCCAATTAAAAATATTTAATTCATTTTAAATTATTCAATTTAAAAAGTGGAAGAACATAATTAAAAATGAAATCTGTAAAAATTGACGAATATTACTTTTTTCAGAGAAATTCATTTAAAGTATATATTTATACCAATTGAAAATAAAAAATAAATTACAAGTAATATAATTTTATAATATTTAATAAAAAACCTAATTAAATTTTAAAACTCATAAAAAATACAACTCACATTGTAAAACTGTTAAAAGGAAATATAATTTTCAATAAAAATAAGTATTTTTTATTAATCATTAAAGCAACAAACCTTTCATAAAATTCTCAAAATATCCCCACAAATTTTTTTGATATTCTAATTTATAAAGTGATAAATTTTTCATCCAAAAAAATAAAAAATTTTCCAGAAATATATTATAATACTTTATCATGAAAATTAATAATGAACATTTCTAAAGAAAACATATTTTTGAAGAATATAATGAATGAATTAAAAACTGAATGATTATTTACTAATATTTTAAATATAAATTTATAATTATTAGTAACTCTATAAATATTTAATAAATCATTTAATCTTATTCACATTTTTTAATTCTTAGTTAGTTTATAGAATTCATATTTAAAGAAATTCTTTAATCATTTAGGGCTGTTGTTGCAAAAAGTATATGCTCTCAAACAATTATTTATTTTTTAACATGTGCATTTATATATTTATCCAATGATCTTTTAATCTATATACCATGTTTATATTTTTTTCCAGTGATCACTCCTTGGTGGGTAACTCATCTACATATCATAAGCACGTTAAATTTTCCTTAAAGTATGAATATAAAGGGATAGATGGATATATCAATTTTTTATTATCAACATTATTTATTTTTACTAATTCACTACAAAATGCATTTCTAAAACAACTAAACATATCTCATAAATTATGAAAATATTACTCATGGGTAAAACCAAACTTCAGACTAAATGAATTATCATATTTCTCAATCCAACACTCCATTTAGGGGGGTTTTATGTTTTCATCTTTAAAACAAAAAATTATGTTTTAAAAATAAATAACTATCATTAATAGATATTTCCACCAAGGCACCTAATTTAATTTAAAATAAGTTCAAATAAATCCAAAAATATTAAAATGACCATCATTTATTGACTAATGTAAATTAAGTTCTTGAGTTAATTCTCATATTTTAATAATTCATGAGTTTTTTTTGAATATAATTCATCTAGGATGTAATTATGATGAATAATTAATCATTGAGTAATGTTGTACATAAATCATTAGGGAAATCAATTTAAAGTCATATTAAAAACCAATTAAAGTGAATGTTTATAATCACTTGGACTGTAAATTTATGGCCGTTTATATTCATTATTGTTTTAAAATTTACTATAAAATAAAAGAAAAAAAATTTCAAATTCATTATTAGATAACTCAGAATAAAATGACCCAAAAGAGAATAAATATAAAAAATAAATTAATTTTATGAAATAAATCTATCAGATATTACAAAAATGATAAAACAAGGAATGGTAATAATGATTCATACATGAGGCATATTAAAATTATATAAATTCACAAATTATATTGTTAAATATCACTAAATAAAATTATTTTTCTACATGGATTCTTATTTATCCTATGTGTTTCATTTGTTGTCATAGTGTGTCAATATTTGAATAGTGATTTATAGATTATGTGGTGAATCCTCAAGAATTCAAATGAATGAAGTTCTGATTCGAAGGGAATTTTTATGGATCCATCTTATATAATTGGATGTTACTATTGGAAAAAATTCTTTATAGGGCATTGGATTCCACACATGGACAATTATTCTTAGTATTTGAATTGGGGTCATTGATGTGTTGATCATAATGACCAATAACTTAAGTAACTAAGGACAAATTTTATATAACAAGTGTAGAATATTTGAAGTAATATTTATCAATAATGTCCATGTAAAACAAAATATATATTTATCATGATGGTATAAGAAAGAAAGATGAATTTTTTGACATCAAATATGAATTGATACCTGTCTTTCAATTGAATTTATTACTAAGGAATTTTTCAAAGTAATTCATTGGAGGCCTCAATTAAAAAAAAATGTTTAACACACATAGTAGCCTTGAACACAAAATGAAGAATGAATGTGAGACCTAGAGGTCAATCATGCCCATGGGAGCATCCTTTTCCATGCTGTTGAGTGAATTAATTCCCACAAGGAGTGGGTGGGACCATGTATAGGGCCCGCAAATCACATTCCTACTGGCATGCATGGGTTGAGATTTTAGTCCATAATGTATTTGAGAGAAGGATATTTCACTATGTGGGGATGAAAGGAAGATATGGTTATTGTTTTACAGCCAATCCAATGTGAGACTTTATTTATATACTGCATTCCCGATCTATGAAGATTTTAATGTGGGACAACTCCTCATGGCACTATTTCCATATCATTAAAATAATAGAAACATTAGTGGGAATATGATCTGATCTATGGTTTAAATAAAATCTATCTAATCGTCCTTAGATATCTTATTAGTCCTCATGTTAAGGTGCCTTCATAGAAAAATAATCCCTTTCAGTCAAGGGTTTGTAGACCGAGCACCCATTATCATAGTTTCCATGTGTGGACATCTAAAGATAATCAGGAGATTGAAAATCACGTAAATATAAAGTTTCAAAAAACATTTTAATGATTCAGTGAAGGATTTTTAAAAATACATATGCTTAATGAATGAATTACTACATTGGAATTATAAAAAATCATTTAGGATCTTGAATTGTTTGTAGAAGGGAAGAAGTAGTTTGAAGAAAATGATGATATTTTGCTGTGTTTGCAAACAAAATAAGAGTGTTTGTAGAAACAGTTTGCAGACTTTCAGTTCTAAATGTTTTATGCAAATATCTGGTTCTTGGAATAAGAATTTTTATATACTCTATGTGGATAATCTACTCAATATGCTGGAAGATCCTATGCTGACCCACATACCAAATGAGATGCTATGCGAAGATGAAGGGACATACCATAAAAAATGAGAGTGTTCAATGTAGTGTATTATGTGGATAAATGATTTAGGAAAAAATAATTATTTGTATAAATGATTTTTCATAAGATAAACTATTATTTTATGGATGATGTTTCACCATAGATGATATAATTTTTGGAGGTAATTGAACCACTTTGTAACTGGTTAACATGTTTAATGAATTGTCAATAATAAGCTACTTGATAACCAATATTTGATGCCTATATATTATGCAGCGATTCTCATATTATATTATGGGAACTAATTTAAAATGTATTGTTTCTAATAAAATCATTTGTCACTACCAAGTTTTTTATCCTGTTTGCAAATTAGGAAAATCCTTTGCAGTTAGTATGTGGTAGTATATGTGAGTAAAGATATCAGTTCACGATGCAAAATAAGTTTTTGTAGATAGTAATCCAAATGATATGTATGGTATGAAAAAATTATTTAACGCACATAGAGGTTATTTTTCATACTATATAGGGAGAATATAATTGATCAATCAAGATAGAAAATGTTGACGAAGAACCCATTCAATGGAGTTCTTTGATTTTTTAGCATACAATATTTAATTATTCGTAAAGGATCGAAATACTGATCTTCATTAGTTGTTGTAGAATTAGTCAACTTTGAGAATTTTTATTTCTAGTGTTATTGTGTAATAAATATTGAAATAAGGAAATGTGAAACTATTGTTCTTGTGGGACATTATATGGGATAGTGGGACTCTATTATAGTGAATAAATTTATTTTGTAACCTCTTGTGATTATAGTGGAGAATCTATTATTGTGGATTCTAATAAATCACAACAAGAATTAGCCCAATTTCGAGACTTAACATTTAAAAAATATTGTGTTATTATGACACTTATTTTTACTATATTCATGAGATATTGACATATTATAAGATTCTATCATATCTAAATAGGTCAATAGATTTTAATTTCAAAATAAGAAAAAACTATAAATAACACCACTAATTCAAACCCCCACCTTTTATGTAGTATAAATCCTCCTAGAAAATTCAATTTGTATCTGAGCACTAGGTTCCATATGTTAATATCCATTATGAATTTGAGATGGATAATCTAAATTCTTTTGATCATAAGGGTGTTTCAACATTAGATGGAAACAACTATCATAGTTCGAAGAATAAGCTGTTTCTATAACATCTATCTCTTGGACAAGAATTTAAATATGCAGTTAATCTTTGAATCTCACCTATTGTTTATGAATTTATAATAAATTTTACTAAGAAGAGAAATATGAAATTTGACAAATATGGTCAAAATTCCATTTTTATGCCACTTTCAAAAAAATTTAACAGTGTGATTATGGGAATAAAAAATATCAATGAAATTTTGGATAAAATTGAAAGAAGTTATTAAGGTAACGTGAACTTCAAGGAGGCCAAATGGAAAATTTGGAGAGGTTAATTTGAATATATCATGATCAAAGAAAAAAATAAATTATTTAATAGTAAATGAAATATTTTAGTGAGAAATGAATATTAATTTAACTCCACTATAATTATCAAATTAGAATATGAAATTAATTTCATTGATTATGTTGAATTTTTATGAAACCTAAAAAAAGAAGAAGATAGAAGGGAATAAATACTGATACATCACATGTTAAAAAATTAATTACAGTCCTGTATTAAGGAAAAATAGAGATTAAGTAGGAGAAGAGGCTATTATAGAAATAAAAATAAAATATAACTAAGGACATTGAAGGATGTTCAAAGAAATAAGTTCCATATATTGAATAAATCAAAAGTTACAACTTAAAATAGCTGAAAAAGAAAATATAGTAAAGAATAAAAAAAATTCCCTCAAAGAAGAACAATATTCAAAGATTCTATCTAAATTTTTTAAAGAACAAAATAAATTGAAAATAATTTGATCATTTTACTAGAAGGCTACTGAGTTCAAGGTAGAATAATAACAAATTGGTGAAATAGGGGTTCAAAGAACAATGTTAATTCATCACTCTTTGAATCTAAAAATAAATATGTTATCTTTGACAATGAAGGTTCAAAAATAAATTTGGGAAAATTATGGAACATGATGTCTTATTCAAATGAATAAATAAATTGTAAAAAGATATTTTCCCCTACAAAACAGAGATAATCTCAGTTTTTGGAATGATACAAGCAACAATCATCAAGATATGCCTATTATTATTTATGAAGAGTTTGATTCAAAGGACACATTTTTTGTGGTGGGTTATCTGGTCATAATTTCTATTCATGTTGGTAACTAATATCCCTAAAATAAATAAGACATGAACATGGGGGTATTCTAACAATAGGAGAGATAATTTATAATGTAATCAGGCATATTTCAAGTATTCATCATATGTACCAACCCAGAAAAAAAGTTGAATGTTTTTAAGAAGTATGTGGTAGATTTGATGATTAAGGTTTAATTGGTATTTTTTTAATATTCTCTATAAAAAAACATATAATATTATAAAAGTTAAGGGAGTCGAAAAAATGAATGAATAAAAGTGATGTTTTGTTGAATTTTCCTTGAAAACCTATACAAAAAAGAAATCTCGGATTCGTTATTGTGAATGTTCATCACACATGATTGGTGACACAAAATTGTTGAGCAACATTGAGAATCTTGAATAAGGATCATTGACCTTTGGAAATAGCCATTCATCGAAAATTAAGGGAGTTAGAAAAGAAACTATTGAATACCAAAATATGAACTAAATTGTTGTGTTATATGTTATGGGATGAAAACAAATTTTCTTAGTATTTACCTTGTTTTTTATGATGGAAATGTAGTATTATTAAAAAAGTATTAATTTATCATGAAAATCACAAATTATGGAATAATTATCACTTACGAAAAATGAAGCAATGGTAATATATTTCAAATTATCAATTCTATCAATTGAATTTATTTGAGTTCTAATGATGGGTAAAATATTTCGAATAGAAGGATTGGCTATCTTAGTCAAACATGTATAAGTAAAATCTTGTGTATTGACAATTTTCAGATATTTTCCCAAGCTAAAAAGAGAAAGGGATGAAATCTATGAAACTTTTAAAAACAAGAAATTGGCCCAAAGTTCACATAGAGGGATGTGTATCATATTTTGGAAGCCCCTTGAACATATTCACAATAACTTATGTGTCCCAATGAGAAAAAATTATAACATAGTGTATATGTATTTCATTACATTTATTAGTGCCTATACACAGATGAATAATGTTATGTTTATCAAGCACATGTCATAGGAAACAAAAATGTTCAGAAAAATTAATAGGGAAATCTAAGAAGGAAATGTGTATCTAAATCAACAAAATAAAATCAGATAATGGTACGTATTTTAAATTTGATGATTTTAAAAAATATATTTCAAAACATGGAATCAAGAATAATTATAACACACCATATACTTCATATAAAAATGGGTTTTCCAAAATAACGAACAGAAGCATAGTTGAGATGGGAATAACTATGGTAGAAGAACATAATATCTAAAAGTATTTCTATAGAAAAGGTGTATGCACTACCACACACATATAGAACATATGTATATTATGATTAGAAACAAGAAATACAGCATATGAAATTTGGTACAATAAATAACCAATAGTTTCATACTTTTATATTATTGAAATCCCATTTCACCATAAATAATAAGAAATTAAATCTTGGAAAATTTTAGAAATATATTAGGAATGAATATTCATAGGATAAAAAATATAATACTAGTGATAATAATTGTTTTCAAAAATGGTTGCAGATGTTTTTGATTATAGTGTTGTTATAAAAATTAAAAATACTAACAAATAAGATATCATAGTTGATAAACAATCATAATATTTGGTAGTTATTTGTTTCAAAATGGAATACAAGATTTTTAAAATTATTGAGAATGAACCAAAAATTACTAAAGATAATTCTTAATATACCAGCGATTAAGATGAATCTGATAAATTTGAAGACAAAATGGTAAAAAATTTGAAGGAACATGTTGATGTTGAAAATAAAATTATCAATAAGTAGGATAAAATACAAAATATTATAATATTTATAATTTAAGAACAAAATACACCTATTTCTTAAATTTATCCTAAATTAGTGGTTGAATTAGTTTAGAATGAGAAATGGATATAATCTATGATTGGTGAACTTTATCGGAATGTGATAAACTCCAATTGGGATCATTAATCAACACCTAAAAATAGAAATATTATTGGCACCATATGGGGGTTTAGAAATAAATTAAATCAGAAAGGTAATGTATTTGGAAACAAATCTAGGCTAGTGTGCAAGGGATATTCTCAAATGAAAGGTATTGAATTTGAAGAAACTTTTTCACCAGTAGCAAGACTGAAAACCAATTAATTGTTTTTGGCAGTAGTATCACCAAAAAATTAAACTTTTTATCAAATGGTTGAGAAGTATTTATTTCCAAATGGTGATCCTATACAATAAGTCCATATTGAACAACCTTATGGGTTTTTATTTGAAAATGGAGGAATAATGGCATACAAATTGAGGAAATACTTTTATGGTTTAAAATAGGTCCCCAATGAATAATCTTACAAACTAGATAGTTTTTTAAGGGAAATGATATTTGTAAAAGGTAGAGTTGATAGTAACCATTGTCTAAGAGAAATGTCCAAAGGTATTGTCATAGTCATTGTATATGTGAATGATATCATATTTTATGGGGGGAAAGAAGTTATACGGGAAGTATTTTTTTGATAAAATGAATACAAATTTTGAGATTTCCATTCTTGGTCCTCTAACATATTTTTTAAGATTTAAAATAGAAAAGAAATAAAATTAAATATTTCTATCATAAGATAAGTATGATAAAGAATTAATGATTTTTTTGAATGGAAAATTAAAATAAATCCCAGCACTGATTTTGGTTTCAACTAAACTACGTATGGATGAAGCTAAAAATAATGTTAATCAGGAAGAATTCAAAAAAAATAATTGGAAGTTTTCTTTATCTCATAGTATCATGACCTTGTATAATATCTACAGTGATTCCATGGGCCGTATTTTATGGTGATCCTAAAGATTCAACCTTTTTTCTATTAAAATAATTATGATATATGTGAAATGAACTTTGAAATATATGATTATATTTATATAAAGTTCAGATTTGAAATTATTGGGGTTTACAGATGCTGATTGGATACGTGATTGTACAAATAGAAGATCAAATTTAGGCGGAACCTTATTTCTAGGGGAATGTTTTTTTAGTTGTTATATCTAGAAATATAATTCCATAACTCTGAGTATGGATGAGGATAAATATGTCTCATTTACACATTCATTTACATAAATGATTTGGATTTATGAACTATTGCAAGATTTAATAATTGATACTAAAATACCACTAATCATTTATTGTTCTAATAAAATTTCTATTCTATTAGATAAAAATAATTCATAGCATTCACGATCTAAGATTATTTATACCATATATCATTTTGTCACAGAAAATCTGGAACGTGGATATATCAGTCTATATTACATTTCAATAAAGATTAGGTAGTAAAAATTTTCAATAATGAAATTCCAATAGAGAGGTTTATTGAGTTATGTATAAAACATCATGTTCAACCTTCTCCTCTCAACTAAATACAATTAAGAGGTACCTATTTATTCCAAACTATTTTATGTCTATTTTGATAAAAAATTAGTGAATTAATAAATAAGTGTTGTTCATCATAGATTTCATCTAATTTCATGATAATGAATGTGGATTATTTTCATATTTGAGAGACTTCATAAGGATTTTATTATCAAATCACATTCCAAAATCATTTAAAATTTAAATAATTGAAGATGACTAATTGATTGATGAATTACTATAAAAAAGGGAAATTATCCTTCTGCAACTAATCTTTATGATGGTTTAGATAAATTATGTGCATAATATTGTAGTTCCTTCGATAATTTCTCATTTATATTTCACATTCCATGATATTAAAAAGAAATCTTAAATACACTTGGTTATTTCATTATTTCTTTTTACACCAGGTATGACGATGTAAATTATAGGTGAATAAATAATGTCTCTTTCCCAAATAGCATGTGATATCATTCCTTCATTTAAGATAATAAGAGAATAGTTTTTTGAGAAGAGATATGAGTTATGAAGACTCCTAGTACACATTGAATTTGATTTTCATAAATGGGGTGTAAAGATGATACACACATATTTAATATTATGTTGCATGATATATGTGATGGGATACTGACAAAAAAATATGAAGGGGGAAATTTTTGATCCTAAGTGTTTCATTTTTTTTATAGTGTGTCAATAAGTATTTTGGGAGTTATGGATGTTGTGGTGATTCCTGGTGAGTTATTATAGATGAAGTGTTTGTGCTTGGATAATTTTTATAGATCCATCTTATAGCATAGGAATTCATGCTTTCACAATTCTTCTTTAAATTTCATTTAATGTCATTGTTGGAGAGTTCTTCAATGTATTTTTATTGTAAATATTATTGTGTTTCACTTAAATACCAAATAAATGTCTTAATAATGATTTTTTTAACAAAAAAGTGTTGAATATTTGAAGGAAGATGAATTTAGGAAGTCTATGAAAACTTATAATATATATTTTTAATGAAGAACATTAGTATGATAGATAAGGTGTTTGGATTTACATTTTAATGAAGATTTTAATTCGAATTCTATTAATTTAATAGAATCTTTTCTAAGTAATACAAATAAGGTCTCAATTAAAAATAATAATAAATGACATGGTGTCATACGACGCGCATTCAAGGGAAGATGTGGAGCACAGAGGACAACCATGCCCAAGGGAGAATACTTGAAAAATCACATGAGTGGCAGATTTCCCACATAGATCTAAAATTCCCATCTATAGGGCCCGCAATGTGTGCACCCATAAGAGCACATAGTATGGAAATGTATCCCAAAACACAATAGAGAGAAGCTAGTTCCATCATACAAGGTGAGATAATGGAAGGTTGTTGGTATTTTTGGCTTCTCAAAGGTGCATCTTGATTATTATACCATGGCCCTGTTATATAGATAGTTCAATTAAGGAAAGTACTTTGGGAATACTATTATCACATCATTAAAATGATAGAAACATTAAAGAATATCCAATATGATATTGTCTTTAAATGAGAGTCCTCTGATCTTTATGGGAGAACTTATTCATCCTCCTCCAAATGATCCTCCACAAAACAAACCCCTTACGATCAAGGGTTTGCAGACCAAGCACCTAAGATCTCTATTTCAATATAGGATATTAGAATGTTCATTGAGAGATTTAAAATATGACAAGTAATAATTTTTTAAGACATTTATATTATTTGAGATGTATTTTAACATATATAGATGCTTCACATAGAATCTTATTTTTTGTGGTGACGAGGAATCATACAAAGTCTTTAATGTTTTGCATATGAGATGATGTCATTTGCGGAAAGTGATGGTATGTTTCATTGTTAACAAAAAAATTAGGAGAGTTTTTGAATATGCCTAATGGAGTAAACATTTTTAGTGTTCTACATAGATACATGTATTGAGGATAAAGAGTTTTCAGATACTATATAAGGAGAAGACATGGAGTACATGAGAAGATAATATTCTAAGCCACTTAGAAAATCAGATGCTAGGTGGGGATGAATGGCCAATCTATGTGAACTGTGAGATTTCATAGATTTAAATTATATAGATGGATTCTTTGGGGATTAAAATTTTTTATACAAATAATTTTTATAGGATAAATAGTTATTTTTCAGATGATGATTAAAAGTATAGGAGATGCTTTGTTGAATTAATTTTACCCTTTTGTAACAACTTCACACATTTTCAGAATTATCAAATGTAAAATTATTGATAAATAATATTTTATGACTACATTGTAAGTGGTTATTCTAAAATTATGTTATGGGAAATAAAGTACAAATCATAGTTTCTGAGAAAATGATTTGTCGCTGACAATATTGATAACCAGTTTGCAAAAGAAGAAAATCCTCTACATTAAGTATGAAGTAGTATATGAGAGTGAAGGTATAAAATTGAAAATGAACATATATCTTTGAAGACTATTCTAAAAATGATACGTATTCTATTTCATAATTATTTAATTCGTAGTAATAAATCATGCCATAATTAATGAGCATAATATAATTGAGAAGTCTAGAAATAAAATTTTATGTAAGATCATGTTCAGTGGAGTTTATTTTGTGAGCATATTACATGATATTTACCTTAAAGGTTCAAAATAAAGATATTAATTAGTTTTTATAGAATTATTCATCATTTAGAAGTGGTCTTTATTTGTGTTGTTGTTTAATCATTTTTGTAACAAAGTAGTATGAAATTGTTTTTCCGATGGAACCCTAGAAAGGATATTGGGACTCTATACTGGTGAATAAATATATGTATTAATCTATTGTGATTATATAGTAGAATCTTTTACTAGGAAGTCTGAACAATGACAAAAAAATTAGTCTTATTTGGAGACTAAAAATTGTAAAAATGTTGTGTTCATGTTTCATTTATTTCTACTTCATTCACATGATGCAACATTACCATAAGAGTGCATCACATCCTAATAGGTCAACAAAGGTTAAATTCAAAAGAAATAACTTTTTTTTAAATCCAGCAGTGATTCATCTCCCCCAACGGTACAACTCATATTATGAAATTAATTTTTAATAATTTTAATTATACTCAAATTTAAAAATGAAATAATAAAAAAACAGAAGTTAATTATATTTATTTACATGGAAAATATATTTTTTTAATTTTTTTTTGATATATGAAATTTTAATTAAAATTTATTTTTTTAAAAACATTCACCACTAAGAAAAAGTAAAATAAATATACTAAAATATTTATTAATATTCAATATAATAAACTTTATGGCACTAATTTTCATTATAAATGAAAAACAATAAATTAATTTTATTAAACAATTTATCTCAAAGCTATATTTAATTTTTTAAAATATAAAATAAAAAAATAACATTCAATTGTCCCATAAACTTATAAATTTATTAACAGAACATAAAATGAGTAATTTAAATTAAAAAAAATGAAAACCAATTAATTTAAAAATACTTTCTTTGTTTTTCATGTAGCTAACATTTTATCATTTATTAAGTAAAATATAAAACAAAAAACCAATATTTCATGTAATGAAAACTACTCCAATGTGAATTTATTTCATTTAAAATTGAAGACATTACATATTATTATTATTTTATAAATTTATTAAACATAAAAACATATGTTAGAAGAAAAACATATATACCAAAACAATTTAAAACATTATCAATTTTTAGAAAAAAGTAATACTATCACATTAATATATAATACAAAGCCCATATAACATATTTTACTTATCAAAATGTTTTATTTAAACATTAAACTAATTTTATAAAATTATAATTTAACATAAGTTTTTTTTAGTTTATTATAAAATATTTATAATTTCAATGAAACAAAAAACACACAAACTTTGAGTAAAAGTAGAAACATACAACCAATGAAAACACTAAATTTAATTATTTAACACATGAAAACTTTACAGCCAATAAAAAATACACATAACACCCATAACATATTTTTTTTATTCATATGAATTTCAATTTAATATATCCTTTTAAAAATTTTAGGAACATGAGAATGAAGATGCACAGAACGATGATTATTGATGTGTAAGTTTAAGCAAACTGATCAAAATTGACTGAACACATCTAAATTAATCTTATCGAAGTTAGATTAGATTTTTGAATCAATTAATGTAATATTTATAATTTTATATAATTTTATTTTCATGTTAAATTTTATTTAAATATATTGAATAATTTTTAAGAGGAAGTAACAGATTAAATGTAGTATATATGTATTTATTAAATGTGAATGTTAAGATTATTTTACATTAATTAAAACTGAAAAAAATAAACATATGAAGTTTTTTTATTATAATGGAAAGTGATTGGATAATAAAAATATATTTTATGAAGTTTTAGAAAATCACATTTCAAATTATGAACTAATTCTTTATTTTCAGTGGTTAGTTTAAAATTTTCAAATTTTATCATGTTCCAAATACTACGCAAATGGTTGAATTTTTTTATTATCAATGTTTTTTTAATTTTTATACATTGACCTTATTTATATTTCTTTTATCAATTTTATGAATTTGGATCTTATTCACAAATTTTTAAGTAAATTTATTATACTAATATTTCTAGAAAATGTTTTATCATCTTAATGAATTGGTTTGACTTTAGATATTAGGAAATGCTTATTCCATTAAGTGATTTGGACCTCTTAATAATGATAGACATTGATCACAATGATTTAATATAATTTGATTATTATTATTAGTTAAGTATGATTTCAATCCTTTTGGTAATTGTTTTTTAATTGGTTGTTTCAAACTGGCATGGATAACTAATTAAAACCAACATTGCATATCCCTAATTTTAAGAATAAGGAGGATGTAAATTAGATAATGAAAAAAATGATCATTGAGATAAGGAAAAATGAAAATTATGAGGTAGTTATTTTGAAAGTGTAAAAATAAAAATATAAGAGGAAGTAGGGTAAGTTAAAGAATAAAAAGAAATGGATGAAGAAGAAAAAAAGAATATTATAATTTAAAAAAATAAATGAAAATTGAAGAAAAATAAATTAAACATATAAGATGTGGAGATGAGGATTTGGATTACTAAAAGTTCACACTTGATTTCCAAAAGTTAAAAAATTCATAAAAATTAGAAAAAGTGAAAAACAGATAAAATTAATAAAAAATCAGGAGAAATGAAGGGGAAATGGGGAATGTTATGTCAATAGAGAAATAAATAATTAAAAATGAGGAACAATAAGGAAAATAATTAATATATGATAATATTAAATCTAAAATCAAATAAAACATTAAGATTATGAAGTTATTATTTGAGAGAATAAAATAATTGTGGGTAAAATTGAGTTTATCAAATAACCAGATGGATTCAAAAACAAATTTAAATTATCAAAAATTTAAAAGCACATTAAAGAATGAAAATATTATACTATAAATATGAAGTAATTTGGAAATAATTTTTTATGAACCCAATTACTATTATATTATCAAAAAAACATATTAAACTATTTAAATACTTTTGTATAAGGCCAACAAATATTTTAAAATTATAAACAATTTATTATTAAAATAAAATTATTTTTGTTCAGAAATTGATTTTTAGAAAATAATTAATAAAACGTAAATTTATATAATTTATTTTTCTTTAAAAAATAAATGATTGAAATAGAAAAGATAAATTATTTTCTGAAAATAATGGTGTACTTCATGACTAAATATCACCCAAAACACATCCAATTAACTAAAATAACCAATAAAATTAATACTAAATGGTGTTTTATAAGACACATTAATCATAAGAGTGAATATATATTGAAAAAATCTAAAAAATATTAATTCACAAAACATATTCCACATTTCAATAATTATAAAATAGTAAAATTCATATATAAATTAATATTTTAGGAATCCTTAGATTAATTTTATATAACCTGACTAAAACAACTAGGAATGAGAAATAAAATTTCAATGTAAATATAACTTAATAAAACTAAATAACAAGAAATAAAAATCTCAATATAATAATATCTGTAATTATTTGATAAATGATTTGAATTTGTAGTAATTAATGTCATATTAAATTAATTTATTATTTAAATAGCACATTGTTTTTTATGTGGAATGATTGATGGAGAGATATTTTGTATCATGGGAAATATGACAACTCATGTTCAATGTAACTCATCCATTTTTTACTAAATGAATTGTATTTTACATCAGGTTAAAAATTCAATTTATGAAATGAAATGTGCCTACTTTTTTTAGTTTAAACTGACTTATATTTGAAAGGCATGTTGTCACTCTAACATTACCTGAATACGTTGAGTTGTGTTTTTGTTGAGAGGATGGATATTCATGCTCATCAGATACATTTTGGGTGGGGTTGGGGATTATTTTGTATTTTAGGGCTCTTTTTTTATTTAAGACATATTTTGGAATCCTTCATAAATCCTAGTACCCAACTAGTTACCTTTATATTAGAGACCATATTAAAACTATTAATTGATGTAGGAATATATTTTTATTAGTGGTTTTCTATAAATGAACATATGATTAAATACACGAGGTTCTATATTTATGATACCATATGTAAATATCATAGGTTATTTATCATTATTTTTTTAACTAGGTATGATAATGTTTAATTCCACATAACTGAAAACATTGAAATTTAATTCCATTAAGGTATTCGGGAAGTGTTGCAGTGTTCGAATTAGGTCCATGAGAGGGGATTCATACATATCCATATAAATATAATCTCGACATGCATAATTGTATGCCACATAATGGGATCTTCCATACTATTTAATTTCATGTGATAAGGACAAATTTGGATCCTTTTAAGGCCATGAAACCCTAACTAGGTGATGTTCCTTTTAAGTATTTATGTCTCGGATGACTTGAATTTAAATTTATGAAAATTCATACTAGTATTATTAGGATAAATTTAGCAGTATTTTTATTAGACTACTAAACAGTGTTTATAGAAATGATTGGTGTTGGGATTACACATGAGTGAACCTTTTTGACATTTATAGCAATAAAAAATGCCCTGTGAAAATATGAATTTCATAGGGAGGATGACCTAAAGAGGGTATATATTTTGATGTTGTTTTTTATCCTTAGAGTTTTATCCTATGTATTTCCCATGATATTAATAAAATAATATATATTTTGAGTTTCATATTTTATGCTTGCGTAACAATATCATTATTCAAACAAGAGACCCTAGGGGTACGAATCAGGCAGTTGACCAATTTATATATTTTATTTGATTCCTTTTTTTATTAATATACGATATATTAATCTCATTGTGAAGAACTTGTTCAACCTCTCGCACTAGATACAATGATTTTTGAAATAATCGAAAATATTTAGTCAAGAAAAAAATGTATGAGACATAGATATTTTTTACATGGTACACCGCATAGGGATAGTCCAAGGAGAATACACTAACTTTATGTCTATTATCCCAGAATCCATTTAGGTTCACCATTTTGGTATATAAAAAATTATTTGACCATTGTTACTCTGATCCTAGTGAATCTTCTTTTTTTGATTTTAGGTTTGGTCACTACTCACCCCATCACAACATCCTCTCTTCCATACACATGCACACAACATTGACTAAACATTATCTGTATTTTATATAATTATATGTATTCCGAATTTATTGGAAACATAAGGCTCTACCACTAATTAGAACATGACTCTATTGGAATTTCTATCTGGATTTGACTATCATTTAGTGAAATCTCTATATTAATGACAATTTGTTCTGTTTATAGAAATTCTTCTTTCGTGAAAAATAATTATTTCAAGAAACTCATACATTCATGAATCATCATCTTTCATTAAACTATGATATTCTATATTATGATGTATGAACCATCTCAATACTATTAATTCATGCAAGTTAAACCTTTAAATAAAAAAATGTCTATAGAAATAGTTTGTTTATGGAAATAAGTTATTTGTAGATGATATCTCATGAAATGTAGTGGTTCACATAACTCTTATAATTAACTATATAAATTATTGAAGCCAGAGTGTTTTTTATCAATAATCTCACTCATCTAGTTTATCTCTTCCTCATTAACCTTCTTCTAGTAAGTGATGAATATTTCTAATAAACTACTTACCCTTTACACAACTAGGATTATTTTTCTTCACATAACATGAATTCATGAAACATTACATTTTATTATTAATTTTCAAAACTTTTTTTCACAAACCTAATAATAGGAATAAAAAACATGTCACCTACAATTCACCAACTTATAAATATTCATGAATCAATATCTCTAATGTGTATTTATACTTTTATAAAATGTATTCCATCATTTTCATGAAACATTTGTTCGTGATAGTAACATAATTTCTCACAAGAATACATTTTTCATAAATCTAATGCATTTGTTTCTAAATAATTATCTTTTTTCAAGACCATGACATTCACAAAACCTTGATCTCCATCTATATTTTTACACCCAAAATTTTAGTGAATACTAGTAAATTACTTAAATTTATATTCCTCTTCTATTATTTTTATTTCATGAAATTTTCTTTACTACTTTGTTGTGATATTATTTCGCGAAAAATATATATTAGGCCAACTGATAAAGATGAAAATTAAGTTTATGTCTTTGAAAAAATATAATGACATATAAAAATTTATCCATGTGAAAATAATTCCACATTGGATTCAGTCTATTGCTTTCATTCTTTAATATATTGGTATCACATTTGTTCAATAACTATCTCCGCCTAATCTGAAAAGGATCACTCACTATGGGTTGAGTGATGACCTTCAAAAAATAAATTCCTAAAATCAATCTATTTAAAAACTTTAAAGATATTTAACCATCTCATTCTTCTAAATCATGAATGTTTCATTATCAAAACATCCAAATATAGAATTGATATCTCTTTTTTAATTTCTCTCCACTATATTCTCCTAGTATTGGTAGTATCTACATGTCATCAATATCTCCTCCATAATAGGAATAATCATTAACATATCAATAAAGTATGTCATTGTGATTGAAAACAAATTATTTATTAAAAATTATTTTGGTTCCAACACTCTCACCCTTTATATATTTTTTTGTCAATATTATCATAAATCCATCCTCTCTCATATACTCCAAATGTTTCATTGTTATGGATTTATGATTCATCCTTTTACCCCTCATGATTTTTATCTCGCCATTTCCAATAAAAATGAAAAGCACTGTATTGTACGAATTTTTTTTTCAGGTTATCATTCTATTTGGGTAAGTATGTCTTCCTTTTATGCCATATCCCCTTAAAATATTTAAAAATAGGGATATAATGATTCCAAATTGTCTTTTAATGACCCCTTATCATTGTAAAATTTAAATGGATTTATTTTTCAACAACAATACACCCCCTTATAGAATAATATATATTCTAAAAATTTATATTGTTATTTAGAAACCATTTAGGGAACACAAGAATCTCCCAACAATTATAAAAGGGATATATATATATATATATATATTTCTCCACCCCTTTGAGACCTATCTTTCACTTTTAACACTATCTATAAATTTATTCCAGAAGAAATTTCTATTCTATCCATCTTTAAATATCAAAACCATTATTTATAGATTCACACTATTGATTGATTTGTAGTGGGTAATATTACCACTTGAAATTGTGGCACACTTTAATTTAATGATTATTATGCAAGGATTCTAATGTTTAGAATTTATTTTTTACCCATCCTACCCAAACTACATGGGAATTAAATATTGGAATGTTTGGAGTTGATCCCATGAGAAATATTGAAGCCCAATAAAACTCAATAAATCTATTTTTTATGTATATGAAATTTATTTTCTGGAATTAATAATTGAAACTAGACTACAAAAAATTAAGTTGCTAAATTTAAAATAAGAAAAAAAGGAAAAACAAATTATAAAGGATGAAGGGAGTGGAACTGATGTGATGGGATGTTTTTCGATAAATTTATAATATTCATTTTAATTTATGAATTAATCCAATTTAATAACATGAAAATATTTAAATTAACTATTATATATCTTGGCATATACTTGGCTATCTATGTCATCAAACACTTCTTTCATGGTGATTTAGCTTAAAAAGGTCAATCAAGTTTAATTACAAAGAGAAAGGAAGAATTAGGTTAACAATGACATTCTAATTACTTTAATTACATCATTTGTTTTCCCCAAATTATTGTTTTTATCTATTCGGGATTAAGTGATAAAATAAAAATGTAATGTAATGTAATATAAATTGGGTTAGAAGAATCATTAAATTTCAAAGAGTAAAAAAATTTTCACACTCACGCCATTAAATTAGAATCTCTATCTTCTATGAATTTAGTCACTCATAGTGTATTTTTAACCGACCATGGATGAACTAAAAATCAAATAATATGAATATAGTAAAGTATACCAAAATAAAATTATTATTCTATGGAAAATAAATAATAAATTTCTTATTGAAAATGAAAATATTAATATAAGAATTAAAAATTGAAAAGAAAAAAAGGATTTGAAACCTAACTATGCCCTGTATTTGGGTGTATAATCCACTCTCACTTGTCCTTCCTCTAATGTTCCAATCATTACAAAGCTATGTGTTTCATTTTTTTATTCCTCCATCAACATTATGGGGATAGTGTATCAAATAATTTTTTCTTTTTAAAACCCCATTCAAAACTCCCTTAATTTTAGAACACATAGAAAATAGTAGTTTTAGATTTTATAATAGGGACAACCTCAAATACAACATGATAGAGGACACTGTGTTGTATCCTTATCCTTTCATTATGCTAGAATTCCTTAATGGGGATTAAGTATCATGGCCACAATACAGTCTCCAGAATTGAGTAAAACTTATATTTGAAAAACATAACATCCTACGATAATGAAACTTATCCTCAAGAATCTTGGGTAATATGAGATTCCTTCCAATCAACATTTAACCAATGCTATGACAAATCTAAGAGACTACAGTGTAGCCTCCCAAAAAATGAAATTGATAAAAATACTAAACCACAAATATTATTTGGTGCACTACACCATAGGCTGAATCCTATGCCAGACCATAATATTATGGAGTAGACATCTAGCCAGGGTGTATATTATTCCTTATCATACTTTTATTATTCCAATTATGAATCTCATACATCCATAAATTATTATTTATATATTTCAATAATTGGGGTCACTACACCACATAACTATGTCGATGGAATAGAAGCACTGAAAAAACATTGGTTCCTAATATATTTGATCATTTTTCAAGGAGGGTTCATGGTACAGTGATGGATACTATGCCATATAGGGGTAATGGTAGTTTTTGGTTGGACTAGTGTGATGTTTAGGAGTAGGACAATGATTGAGGGTGTAACTGGAGGCCACAACTTATGTCCAAAAAAGAATATTTGGTTTTGTTAACCAAAAGATGGTGTTTTAGTAAAACATGAATAATTCAAATATACTTGCATCTAGTATAAATAATTTGGATGGTAGGGGTTAGATTAAAAAATAGAACCCCCAAATTAACCATACAATAGGTTGACGGGTGTTGGAGGATACCTTCTGTTGTTGATGCCACCCCACACCCGTGTCCCTCTCCTCCTACTACAACATATACCCTCATCTCGTGTATTGGTTCCATTTCCTTATTTTATTATAGTGACCCTATACTTTTACACAAATAATTACATGACATTAATCATAGTAAATCATTATATTACCATCCATTGGTCATAAAGTCTACTGTCTTCGAAGACTATGTACATTAAACATAAAACATAGGAATAAATATTACAATTCATTATTTAGTCTTCATAAAGTGCCATAAACATCCATTGGGATCAGACTTCATCATAGGATAACCTAGTGACAACATGAACAAGTGGATGAGATAAAAATACAAGTACATTTATAAACATAAGAATAAAGATTTAGCACATGGGTTAGAAGGTTTGACATAAGGATATAAAATGGCATGGAACTTATGAATCATAACATATATAAATGGTATCAAATAAATATGCATACATAGTAATGTAGAAGAAACAGAAAACCTGACTTTAGAACTAGTTAAAGATCATTTCACATAGAGGAGCATAAAGACAATGTTAACCACCAATACTGTGGAAAATGGTAGCGCAAGTCAAGGCTTACCACACATATAATTGAACAAAACATCTCAGAAGACTCAAATTTACCCAATTCATTAGAGGACTATCTAGTTGCAGCCAAAATATCTTGTTAATGAATATTCTTCCACATATATAATCATATATAACAAATCGTACAAAATCATAAGGGTTACCCATTGTAATAATTGGGTATCATAATCAAGTCATAAATCCTAAAAATTGGAGTATTATAAAAAAGTCCACGAAGGAAAGGAATTAGATCATGCATGGAAAATAATAGTGTATAATAGGTAAAAACCATCAAATGTGATGAAAAATTGAATTATTAATATATAAAAAGAGTACTTAAGATACTTTTGAATTAAACATTTTAGAGCGGTTAAGGGAAAAATATTAAAGGTCATTTAAAACATAAAATAGAATAATATTTTATATTAAACCAGCAGTGAACCAAAAAGGTTTTCCTAATAAAAATATATGTTTTATAAAAAAAAGTGGTCATTAAAACCCATTATATAGTGTACATAAAAATGGGTAAGAATTCAGAAATTTCCCTAAAAAGAGACTTACTTATAGAGAATAATTGAGGGAGGAATCATTTAAAAATTTATATCACAAAAATAGAATGACAAATGTGTCTTGATACATGTGTTGGGAACATATAAACAACATTTATAATATTTGAAAAAAATAGGTAACTTCATATTGGTAAAATAAATATATAACAACCCGAAGGAATAATGGAGGTTCAGGTAGAATCCCTTACCTTAAATATGATGGTGTGCTTCAATTGATCTTAATGTACTGAATAAACAAATTAAATTCATTAATTAATATTTCCAGAAACTCTTAATTATTTAATTTAAGTATTATAACCTTATTAAGTCCAGTAATAACTTTTTTTATGTGTTAATAGGTTCATTTTCATTGTTTTTGCCTTTGGTATTCATGATTTTTTTAATTATATACATGTAAGGATAAAAATGAAAGATGAGAATGGTTGTCCAGAATTGGAGTTATATTTTATTAGTGAGAATCCATTAGATTAATTAGTTGTAAAATTCATTTGGTTATTCAGAGTAAATATGAATAATTATATAATACAATAATGATAACTGTTTTCGTTAAATTGCTATTTTTTGTTCACAACAAACACATTTTTTCATTATAAATTAACATCACATGTATAAAATATTATTGAACCATAAATTATACATAATAAATATAGTATAGTTTTATTAAACCATAAAAATGGTTACACAACCATAATATAAGATGGTAAAAGAAATTGAAAACCTGTCATCCATGAATTTTTTAAATTAACACATCTCGGATGGTGTTTTCATTACTTTTATAAACGGAGGAGAAAAGAGAGATGATGATGAGTTATTCCATTATCAAAAAAACATTCCAGTACATGTAAGGTACTAGATTTATCATAACATTTCAATTAAATTAGGTTTAGAAATAAATATAAAACAATTGTACTTTAAATAAAATAAAAGAAATGAATGGAGGAATTTACCTTTCGAATATATATTTCTTGAGAACCTCTTTAAGGAGGAGGATTTGGTCTTTTGAAGAGAACAATGGTGTCCGAACATGGGAGAGGGGATTAAGAGGATATTTTATGATAGATTGGACAAGGAACAAGGCCTGATAGTAGTGAAGAGAAGAGGGGGTGAGAGTGTTTTATATATTGGAGGAGAGGACGGTTTTTTCAATATTTTATTCATTATTTTATTATTTTTCTCAAGAAAAGTAATAGTATTGTTTTGTGTGATAGAAAAAAATTATATATGAATGTGAGTTCTAACCCAATGTTCTTACATCATCTATAAATCAATAAATATTGTATTTCACATATAATGTAAATATACAACAAATTTCTATATTTTACTTTTCACCAAAAATTCATGTATTTTAGAAAAATATAAAAATTTCACCCATACAATTTTTATTGTGTATAATTAAAAAAAGTCCATTTTATTAAAATAATTTTCTATGTATGTGAAATTTAATTTTTAATTAAAATTATAATTTAGTTGAAAGAATACAAATTTTAAAATTTAAACTACTTTTCTAACACTTTGAATATTAATTAAGGTCCCTTAGAATTATCACATAATAATAAGTCATAAAAATACATATATATGAATATATTTTTTGAAAATAAATTTTCTTTTAAATTATTAAATTATTCATAAAATTTTAACAAAATATTTATGAATTAAAAAAAATACCAACACCATGACATAATTATATCATATTAACACTTGAAAGATGGATAAATTTTATTTACCCTTTCACGGGTTTGTTTAGGTATTCACATGGATGATTTACTATTCATAATGGATGTATTACTATTCATAAGGTTAACTTATCTATTCATATGGGCCATTTACTATTCACAGAAAAAAAACTATATTTGTCTTATTGGACTCTAAACATCTCACTAATCACAATCTTGTATGAATATTTTCAAAATTCAAATCACAGAGGTAAAAATGTTGTGTTTAATGGAAACATATTACTTAGTAGTTCATTGTGTTGTGATTTCATATGATTATTCTATAAGACATAATTATAAGATGGTAATTCCATTGATTAAACTTTGGGACATTACATTCTTCCCCCTTATGAAATTTCACCCTTGAAATTTCGTTTTACAAACTATGTCATAAAAAAATGTGGGGTACATTTCCTCCATTTCCCCCCTCCACTTCCAATGTTTCCTCTTTTTTACTTAGGGTTCTACCATATTACTTTGACTAGATTAGTAGTCTTGTCTTGTAGAACCTTGTCTCTATGATCCAAGATCCTCACTGGTCCTCACTGGTTGCTCCTCATAAGAAGGATCATTCTCCAACTATACATCCTCAGAATATAGTACATGTAAAGGACTTTGTATGTACTTCCTTAAGAGGGATACATGGAAGAAATCACGATCTTTAGACATGGTAGGTGGAAGTGTTATTCAATACACTGCAGCTCTGACATGATCAATAATCTCTAAGGGGCCGATGGACGTAGGGCTTAGCTTTCGATTCTTAAATAATCCCATGACCTTATTCCATGAAGATATATTGAGGAATACTATGTCTCTAATATTGAACTCAAGGTCCCGTCAAAGATTGTCTACATAGATCTTGTGTTGAATTTGGGCTGCCTTGATGTGCTGTTGAATTTTTTTCACCTTCTCCACCATTTTTTTGACGATTTATAGTCCTGATATCTTACTCTCACAAACTTCATCCCAACATGACGGTGTTATACACCTTTTACCATAAAGGGTTCAATATTACACCATTCATATACATTAGTGGAAATTCTTGTTGTAGGAGAATTCAACCTATGGAAGATGTTGGCACCATACTCCTTTGTAGTCCATAGAGCATGCTCTCAACATGTCTTTCATTGTATGAATAGTTCCCTTAGATTAGAAATCAGTTTGAGGATGATAGGACATACTAAAGTTCAGATCAATACTTAGAGCATGTTGGAGACATTCCCAAAACATCTAGGTAAATCTTGGATTTATATCAAATACAATTGATAGTGTTACTCTATAAAACATTTCCAAATCTTTGATATATATCTAAGAAAGTTTATCGAATGCTAAGTCCTCTTAAATTGTGATAAAGTGAGCTATCTTTCTAAGACAAACCACAATGAACCATATACCATGTTTTCCTCTATATTTCCTTATATGTTTAGTGGCAATGTCCATGGTGGTGTTCCCTTACATCCTTTTTGGTATGGTTAGTAGTTCTATTATCATATTAGATTTATATCATTCACCATTAAATTATTGACATTTAAGGAACTTTTATGTATACTCAGTAATCTACTTCTTCATATTGTATCACTAAAAGTTCTCTTTGATATCTCGATACATCTTTGTGAAACTAGGGATAATAGAGAAGGTTGAGCTCTGTGTGTCCTGAAAAAGCTCCTTTATTTTCATTGAATCATATGGTACAAATAATAATGACCTAAAAATTATAAATCCTTTCCTATCAATATTGAACTCATAGGATTTCCCATTTCTGTAGCTTCCACCATTTTCATAATTTCCACACAATTTCATGGCGTATCCTTTATTATGGTTGAGAAATAATTTTATAATGGATTTATGATGTTCCTCTCTTAATGATTCCCATTCCATCCTCTAAAAATATAAGAAGATTCAGTTTTTTTCAATTCTAATCATTGATAAGGATGCATGATACTTTCTACTTAGAGCATTCATCACCTTATTTTACTTACCAAGATGGTAGTGGATTGAGCATCTATAATCCTTGATGATCTTTGATCATTTTTCTTTCCACATATTAAGATCATTTTTTAATATATATATTTAATAATCTTGTGATCAGTATATATATCACACTTTTATTCATAGAGATAATTCCTCTATATTTTCAATTCAAAGATCATAGCCTATAACTATAGATCCTATGTGGTATAGTTTTGATCATGGATTTTCAGCTTCATTGAGAATTAGGTGATCAGTTTATAATTTTTCATCATCATAGAGCCTAATCCATTCTTTAAAAAATAACTTTACACCGCAAAGGGCTCTCCAATTACCGGGAGTGTGAGCAATAGTCAAGTGATAAGCCATTTTTTGATCTCTATGAAGCTTTACTCACTTTCACGAGACCAAAAAACATAACCCCAATCTATTTCAGCCTTTTCATTTGTGTTGAAAATTGTGAAAGGTTCTTTAAGAATCATTGATAATACCTGGCTACACCCAGAGAGATATAGATATCTATAACATATGTTGTCCTTGGTGTCTCTTTAATTTCCTTTGTCTTGGTTGGGTCCATTTATATCACTTTTCTGGCAATAACATCCCCCAAGAATGATACATCCCCTATCAAGAACCCAAATTTATTTCACTTTTCATAATGATTCTCACTTCACAAAGTCTTTAGCACAATATTCAAATGATCTTTATGATCCTCCTTACTCTTAGAGTATATTATATTATTATCGATAAGGACTACCATAAAGTTGTTGATGTAATTTTTAATGACCATATTCATTAAAACCATGAATATTTATAGAGAATTATTGAGTCCTAGGGGAATCACTATGAACTCCTAATGTCCATACCTCATTCAAAAGAAAATCATTGGAATATCATCCTTCCTCACCTTTAATTAGTGATAACCTAAATAGAGGTCCAACTTAGTGAAATAACTAGCCCCATGAAGCTGATCGAACATGTAATCTTTCCATGGTAGAGGATAATTGTTCTTTATTGTGATTTTAATGAACTTGTGATACTCAATGCATACACACATTCACCCATCATTCTTATTGATTAAGAGGACTAGCTCACCCCATGGAGAAGAAATATAGCATATAAAATGCTTCTTTATATTCTATTGTATCTACTCCATCATCAGTTACAACTCTATGGTGGCCATTATATATGGTAAATTTCATATAGGCATAGATCCATTAATATGTTCAATTGATAACTCAACCTCTCGATCTGAAGGAAGACTAGGAAATTCTCCAGGGAATACACCAGTCTAATCCCTCACCATGGGCATATATTAAAGACGTGTCATCTTATTTGTCTCAATAATTTGATATATACATGCTTTCTTGTAGGATAGTAACATACACACATGAGATAATTATACGAAAGAAGATTCATCTTCCTCCTTACACATGTATGGAATTGGAGGATGCTTCGAGATGTGAAGAGTAATATCCATTTCCCGATAGTTGATGTTGGATTTGTATAAAGATAGCCAATCCATGACCATAATAAAATCGAACTCCACTAAAGGAATTATGAAAAGATATTCTAGGAGGTTCATTCCACAAACACTTACCCAACAAGAG
The DNA here is from genome assembly GCA_963277665.1 of Viscum album. Classification (NCBI taxonomy): domain Eukaryota; kingdom Viridiplantae; phylum Streptophyta; class Magnoliopsida; order Santalales; family Viscaceae; genus Viscum; species Viscum album. The sequence goes on along the minus strand of OY728159.1, from coordinate 1,675,074,776 downwards.
TTATGTACATTGGATGTAGTAATGGCTACATTTTTTGTTCTCACAAATAACTGAATCTCCAAATTTTGAGGTGGTGCTTGAATAATTCTACAAAACTTAGAAGATATGAAGGAATGAATATAACCAAAATAAAATAGTATATTCACTATTATTAAATGAATAACTAGCATACCTATCACCACATCATTTTTCGGATCCACCTCAATAGTAGTGATATCATAGTCCCTTCCTTTTTTCCTTGGAGGTTATTATTGATTACCTTCGACAACCGTTGGATTAGGGAACATTTTCACATAATACCCATGGTCCTTGCAGTTTTTAGTCTACACTACTAGATGAGCATTGATCTAAACCTTCCTTTCATCATTTACATTAGTGGGATTCTTCATAACCCTTAGAAATTTTTTAAAAAGATTCCTCATTCTTCAACATTTGATGCAATTCATGGTTCCCTTTGGGCTGTTCCTAGGATTATTACTCCCTCATGTTTGACCCGTGGTATGTTAGATATTCTTTCCATCATGGTATTTATTCACCAAACCACTCATATTAGACTTCATTTTCTAGTTTTTTTCATCTATCCCATGAGACCATTGAGAGCCTCTGATCTACATTTCAACCTTGAGGGCATAACAAAAAATATTATCATAATTGTCAAAGTCAAGAATATCTAATTATATTGGTAGACTAGGATATAATATTCTAAAGATGTGATCAACCTTTTATTCGGGGTTCATGGAAATGTTGGAAGCATATCTTGTAAGCCTTTTGATTTTTTCTTCATATTCCCTAATAGACTCATATTCCTTCTACGTAAGACTGGGTGACACTCTTTCTGTCTTGATATGGAGGGTTTAAAAAAAATATTTATTGAAAATCATTTTCATGAATTCCACCAAAATCATGGAATCAATTAACTCAAGGGACTTTATATTCTTGATTATTTTCCTCCACTGATCAGCTTCCCCATCAAAACGATTGACCACCATCATGAATTTCTCTTATTTTGATCACTTTAGGATAGATAATATCATTTCAATGGAGGCAATCCACTATTCCATGGGCAAGGTATTAGTAGATCTACTAATCAATGGAGGCCTTTTTCATATGAAGGATTTGAAGAAAAAATTCTCTTTCCTTAGAAGAGGATGGTGTTCCACATGATTCGTATTATTATTCACAACTTGAGCCAGCTGATCAAGTACTATAATTATGTTTTGAACACCATTTAACATAATATTTGGAGTATCATTAGGGAAATATTCACATTCCCTATCACAATGATTTTTGGCACATGTTCTTTCATTTCCATCCATTATCTATGTAGTAGATACTATAATTAGAGGGATTGAATACATATTTGTAAAGAATAAAGAGGAAACATTAAACATAAAAGGATAAACTATTAATGGAAAAGTATATTCTAACTTGTGATTCAAAAGGTTTCAATGTCAGTTATCCTTGATCCGTTACTTAACATTATCCTTATGGGATTATTTTTTCCCTTAATAATGGTCCGTACTATACTTAAGAATTTACCATAGCAAATCCCCTAGGAGTGTCAAACTTGGAGTTGAGAAAGACATTATTTCATGCACTAGTAACCATTTGAGTCAATGTCAAAGCGGTGTTTTCACGTTTTTCCCCTAGATACGTCAATGTCAGAGACACATCCATTTTCATGTATCCATATAGGGATGTATTTTTTTGATAAACCATTTACTGTATACTAACCAATATTTATGGATGTTTTCTTATACTTTGTCTCATTTCTAAGGTTCTTAATAATGTTCTCTATTACAAATCTCCAAAAATAACTAGTCCTCCCTCTAATACCAATTAGATTTACCCTATCCTTTTACACATATCATTACATGATTTTATGTATAGTAAAGAATTATATTCCAAACCAATGATTGTAAAGTACAGTGTCATGGAAGACTAAGTACATATAACATAATACATGGGACTAACTATAAAATTTATTTATTTAGTGTTTATAAAGAAAACCTAAATTCCATTGTGATCATAAATATTAATAGGATAACATGGGGATACCTGGAACAAATGGATGATCTAAAAATCTTTATAAGGGAATAAACATATGAATAAAGCTTTAGATCATGTGTTAGAAGGTGTAAAATAATGATATAAAAAGGCATGGAGCATGTGAAATCATAACATATAAACATGGGATGATATAAACATGGATTAATATTAATGATTTAGCAACATAAAACATGAATTTATAATTATTCAAGCATCATTTCACATAGAGAAACACATGTTGAGGTTAAACACCAAGACCGTTGGACACGGTAGTACGAGTCAAAAATAATAACCAATACTATTGCACATAATGTCTCATGAGACACAAATTTACCCCATTAATTGGAGAAATACTAGTTAAACCCTTCATAAATTGATCATGAATATTCTTTCATCAAATAAAATCATACATATTCAATCATAAGTAAACATAAGGGTTACCCATGGTAAGAACTGGGAATCATAATCATGTCATAAAGCCTAAAAATTAGGGGTATCACAACAATGTCCTTGAACGAAATGAATTAGATCACTCATGAAAAAACATAGGGTATATTTGGCATATATGATCAAAAGTGATGTCAACTAGAAGTAATAACTTGTAAAAATTGTAATTAAGAATATTTTGAATTAAAACATTTTAGTGCAATTAATTGAAAATATCTAAGTCATTTAAAACATAAAAGGGAATAATATATTGTATAAAAAACAAGTGAACCATGAATGATTTAATAATAAAAATATTGGTTTTAAAAATATTATTGGTGAATAAAAACATATTATATAGTGTACTTGAAAATGGGTAATAATTGAGAAGGATTCATTAAAACAAACTTTCTTATCGAAAATAATTGAGGTGGGAATCATTTAAAAACATGTATATCAACTAAAGTAAATTATGAATGGACCCTGATACATTATTATGGATCATATACCTTGAATTTATCTTTTATTTAAATAATATAAAAACTCATCTTTGATAATGAAATATAGGACAAATTGAAGGAATAATAGAGGTTCAGTTAGAATCCCTCACCTTAAGACTGATGGTTCCCTTCACTTGATCATAATGTCCAGGAAACCCAAATTAAATTCATTAATTAATAATATTAGAACCTATTAATAATTTAATTGATTTATTATAACAATATTAATTTCATTACTGACCTTTTTGATGTATTAATAGGTTCAATTTCATTGTTTGATTCATTGGTTTTCATGATTATTTTACTTATATACATACTAGGACAAACATTTTAGATGATTATGTTTGTTTAGAATTGGATCAATATGATATTAAATATCATCCATTAGATTAATTGTTTATAACATTCATTTGGTTTTTTATATGGCGATGAATCATCATATTTTAATGATAAATATTTTCAGTTAATTTGTTATTTTTTTATCACAATGAACACATTTATCTTTATAATTTAATATCATGTTTGGAAAATTTTACAGAACCTTAAATTCGATGTAATAAATATATTATAGTATGGTTAAACCTTAAAAATGGTTTCATGACCATAAAAAAGATGTTAATAGAAATTGAAAACTTTTCATCCTTGAATATGATAAATTTACACATCTCAGATGGTGTTTTCATTTCTAGTATAAGAGGTGGGGAAATGAGATATGATGATAAATTATTAAACTATCACAAAAAAAATTATAGTACATGTAATGTACTAATTTTTTCATGACATTTGGATGTAAAATGGTAAGGAATGAAAAATAAATTAATAGAACTTGAAAGAAAATAAATGAAAGGAAAATAGGAATTTAGCTACTGAATATATCTTCCTTGAGTACCACTTTAAGGAAGGAGATTTGGGCTTTTGAATAGAACAAGGGCTGATAGATGATGGATAGGGTACTAGGGAAGGATTTTAGAAGAATTTATACAGGCACGAGGCTTGAGATGGGTGAAGAGAAGAGGGGGTGGGGTGGTTTTTATAGTGGAGGAGATGAGGGTTTTCTCAATATTTTGTTCATTATTTTATTATTTTTCTCAAGACAATAAATAATATTTATTGTTGTGAAAAACTGTAATATGTGCATGTGAGTTTTAATAAAAGGTTATTACATCATCCATTACTCAATATATAGTGTATTTAACATATACTGTATATATACAACAAATTATCATATTTTACTATTCACCAAAAATTTAAGTATTTCATCAAAATACCAAAAAGTTCACCCAAACAAATTTTTATGAGTAGAATTCAAAAATGAATTCCATATTATGAATTTTTTTTTCTAAATATAGGATATGTAATTTTTAATTAAAATAATATTTTATTTGATGAAATAGAAATTTTAAAATTATTAATGATTTTCTAACACTTTGAAAAATTAATTTAGGCCTTCTAAAATTGTCACATAATCATAAGTAATAAAAATTAGTAGTTTTTGATAAATTTTATGAAAATATATTTTATTTTAAATATTTAAATTATTTATTAAAATTTAATTAAATATTTATGGAATATAAAAATACTAACACTATGATATTATTATATCATATTTTCACTTTCATGATGAATAAATTTTATTTATTCTTTAAAAGGTATGTTTACTTATTCAAATGGAAAATTTACTATTCATAAGGGTCGTATTACTATTTATAAGGGTTATATTACTATTAATAATGTTCAGTTACTATTCACTGAAAATTATGTTTGTCTTATCAGACTCCAAACATCTCACTGATCACAACTGTGTTTGTCAGATTTTCAAAATTCTATTCACAAAAGTGACAATATTATGCTTAAAAGTCACATAGTAATTAGTAGTTCCCTGTGTTGTGATTTCATGTGATTTTAATACATGACATGATTATAAGAAAATAGTTCCATTGATTAAACTTTGGGTTGTTACCTGTATACTCACTCATTTTCCCTTACGTCAAGCATATAAGGGATTTCCATACATACACAAATGTTCCAGGTGGTATTGGGTGGTTTCTCTCTCTATATTGGTTAGCTATGAAACTAAATACCTTTCATTGGGGGCTCTCATGGTATTGGACAACTTGTTCCCTTATTCACTTATATATACATAATGAAAAACGAACTTCAACAGAATTATGTATCGAAATAGAATTTGACCACTCAATAATTATAAAAAATACAAATAATTATTAATCATAACTAAAATTATTTCAATTAAAAAATTTATTAAAATAAAAATAATTTGATTGTAATGGAAATAAAATTAAAAATAATAATAGGGAAATAATATATAAGGTATGATTCATCAAACACCCCATGTATAAACTGTTTCACATCCTCATGAAAACCTAAAATCAAGAATAAAAGTTCCAAACTCAGCAAGGGAATTTTTCCAAAAATAATAATTATAAAATCAATGTCATAAATGGATATTTTTATTAATAAAAAATACAACCACAAATATGTTCCAAAATAACGATGCATTTAAAATTTAAAATTCAAAACATGTATTTCTCTTTCACTCACACTGTTCATCCTTTTATTAAGAATCCATTCCAATAGTGATCTACCTCACTTGAATGCCATTCACTCATCACCTAAAAACATTTGAAATAATGTTATACTAAATATTAATCACATGTAAACTATCAATAAAGATGAATGTTTTTTAAATCATCATATAGAAGTTGGGATGAAAAAAATCAAGTGGTCTTTTTCATATGTTTCTAATTTTTCAACGCTTTAAGGGGTGTGGGTCATGATATAAAAATTAAAAATTAGATACTTAAAATGTGGGATGTAATATTTAACTGTAATGATTGAAATTAATTTAAATGTCAATGAACCATGGTTCCTCCACTTTCTCCTCTTCCAAAATAAAACATCCCAAATATCCTTCTCCTATTCCAAAACAAAGGAAAACTTTTCAAAATGAAAAACTCAAAAATCATCATCCTTTTCTTCTATAATAATTATTTTTTCTCTTATTTTTTAGATTAATATGTGTTAGAATTGTGTCTCAGAACCTTTGATGTAAAAACAACTGGCACGTAGATCCCAAACATCAATATTCTTCCAAAACTAATTAGAATAGTTAGTAATAGAAAGGGGACGTTTTTATAACTATGGGATATCATAGGATTCCCAAATACTCAATTTTATCAAAAAAGGATGCAATAAAATCATGATGAAAATTATGGAACCTTATCCCAATATCCCCAGATGACAATACCAAATTTTCATTTCTACACACAAATATTCTATAAAATATTCAACACCCCTCATAATCTCAAATGACTAATCATTCAATTATACCGAATTAAATACTGTAAGAAGTATAAATTGGACTAAAATTTAAACTCATTTAAAGTAATTTAATGGGAACTATAGGTTTCAAAAATCATAAAATTATTTTAGGTCTTTGGGTTAAATTGGAACAAATACTATCAATCAATTCTCTAATCATTTTTAAGAAACTGAAATTCATCATATTTGGACATGAAAAAATAGAAAGCTATAGTAGTAGCACACATCTAAATATATCTCAAGAGAAATTATTTTGACAAATAATATGTCATAAATAGATCACGATACTCTTCTAAATGGTGATTAAAAATGATAGACAAAGAATTATTATAATAATTATAATTAGGTTTCCTAATAATTGATAACTTATAAGAAATAATGTGAAGTATCAAAATCATATCCGCTATATTTTTTTAAAAAATAAAAATTAGACTAATCATGTGTATTTAAATTTTTTCACATATATATTTTTCTTTTATGGGGATGAAAATATTTATAATTTTCAAACGTGTGGACTCTTAAGAGGTGATTTCTCCTTGACCAGCTTGAAAGGGAAAAAAATAAAATTTTTGGGTATCTAAGTATTCCTCACCCATAATTGAACTAAACATCATCCTTAAAGCTAATCTATGGAAAGAGGGAAAAATTAAGAAATTTATGTTCAACAAAAGGAATGGATTAAGAAGATATGAAATGATAAATGGTAAGAAATATCCACTATTATGTAGTTTATTTCTCTTTATTCCTTAAATGAATAAATATTGTATTAAAATCCCTGAATGTGTTACTCCTTCTCTATTCTATGATATTCCATAATACTTTTGTGGAATTTTCATATTAGGACCTACAAAAATAAATTATACAATTAAAATAAAAGATAACCCTTTTAGAAACTCAAAAATAATTGAGAGTGAAACTCAATCACCAAGTGAATCTGTAAATATAAAAGGGAAATTAAAATTTCCAAAAGAAATTAAAATAAAAAACAAATCATTGAAATAAAAAAAAATTGGTGTTTCTTCCTGAACGAACTTTTTTTTAGGTCTGTAAGATAGAAATTTTTACTTTAGTATCATTTAATCTAAACATGAAATATTATTACCCAATCTGGCTAGAGGAATGGCATGAAATTATGATCATATGGGTGGATTAAGATCTTCCCCCTCCATGTCATCTCCTTGAAACTAGTAAATGGTATACTCAAAATGTTGTAAATATTAAAGGAATAAAAAATTATATCAAAAATATTATTATAGTTTATTGCATTGATCATCTTGCACTTTAACTGTCTTGTAATTGTGGAATGATGTAACCAATCATTCAATTTTAGTGACATTAAGCTCTTTAACACAAAAGAAGTATGTCATTTTTTATGAAAAAATCATAGGTAAAACAATACTCCCATTTTATAAGATCTTCTTCTCTAAATTCAATAAAATATCCACACTTAAATATCTCTTGATACACCTATAAAAGTACTATAATGTGTTTGTGGAATGTTGTCTTGTGTTCTTATTCTTTCTCATTATTTGGAGTAACTTATTCAAAATTTTCAGCACCATCCATATAGTTCTTCTCCAACACTTCATTAGACTCATATAGATTATCCTTTTGAATTTTATCATACTCACAATAGTCTTCCTGCATTGTTGGAGATCCATTTTAAACAATTGTGAATTTAGTGACGAACTTGGGAATTACAACAACTATGTAATCATTTATATGTTTTATATGTTTTTCTTACATGTAAATTTTAGAATCATAAACATACCCACATGATTCCATAACACATTTCATTACCTATTCATGTTATATATAATAATTTAGAGTTTTAGAAATCTTGTTCTTCTTTAAATGCGTTGTAAGTGCCTATTTTCACACACAATTAACAGATGAATAATATTTTTCTTCTTGACCTAGTGTTGGGGGATCTTCTTGAATAATATTTTTTACAAAATCCCATTTTCTCTTCCATAATTCCATTATCTATTTTTTCTCTTCAACTATTATGATATAATTGGAAATTTTAGATTCCTCTATCCCCTGGTGCACATATTTTGTGTTGGTATTACAAGGGATTGCCTCTATATTTTAGCCTTAATTTGTTCAATGAGATTCAACCGGTTCTTCTCTGAAATTTCTTATAAGTGTGTATTTGAGTCCCATTATGCTTCATTTTCATGAATACCTGTGATATTGATGTAGTTCCCATAATTATATTCCTCTTCTTCCATTATAGTTATGTGCACATTCTAGGGTGTCTGTTTAGGTTTCCTGAGGTGTTGTTCAGTTTTGAGGATATAGTCTTCCACATCCACAAATATTTCATCACATATCATGATATTTTTATTTTTAATTATAAGGATATCCTCATCTCGATATTCCTCTGTATTCATATCCTCCATATTTCAATGTAGGTACATCATGGCCTCATCTTCTACCTATTTAATATAAAGCAGTATTGATTGGTGGTCTTCCCCAATGTCCTATTGCGAAATAGCTTATTATTTTTTCTTTATCCTTCATTGAACCCTAAATTATATTTAAAACTATTATCCAACTTAATTACAATTGCATCATCCATTATATCTCCCAATACCACTATATTTTCTACCTCAAGTTCCCCATTTTCTTTGGTGTTTTTTACTTGAGTCAGAATCTGATATGAAGATTTTTGAATGTAACTTAATGATCTAACAATACTATTTTTCTATCTCAGTCATTACTTCATTATCATTGAATTTTGTGTCAAATCCCTGAGTTTCACTTCATTGATTGAAATGGGCATTAAGAGTCTCTCAACCAACACTTGATGTTCATATTTATTTTGTTTCCCATGAAGTTAATCACTATTCACATAATTATATTCTCCTTGGATGATATAAAAAATTAGGATCACCATCACATATTGATTATTAAAGTAAGAACACAGTTCTTCATTAAGGTAAAATTACTGAGTTTTCCATCAATTCTCATTTTATAAGCATAAATGAGGCCTAATATGTGTTCCTGTTGGGGCCACAGAAGGCTCATAGGTTCCCAAGGCTAGTTTAGAGCCTAGAAAATAGTGTTTGGGTGTTTTCATATCGGCTCATAGTTTGTGAAAACCTTGCAATGAAGGCCCCAAAATTTGACTAAACTGTGCGGGGCTGGATAATGAGGGCCTACAGGATGCACATTTTTTGGAAATTATGCAAGAGGAGGGGCACACTCGTGTGGCCCGATCTTCAATTATAGAAAAATTTTATAGAGTTTTTTAGATTGGTTTTTTCATGTTTTATAAACTATGTGGGAAAAGAATGCACTTTTCCCCAAAGCTATAGGAAACCATGTACAATTTACATACAATCTATCAAACAATGTGGATAAACCATGGAAGTCATGTTATGTAGGGTTTTTCATATTTTAAATTTAAAATAAAAAACATATATTTACAATATATTGGTTTTCATAAAACAAAAATGGGAATCACCTTTGAAAATATCCCTCTTGATCCTATTATCTCTTTTCATATCCCTTCATTGTTCGATCTGATATTCGAACATGGATTATATCCTTGGATATCAATCAGTCAGTCCATGATTCTTTTATAGTCATTTTTTATTCTTATTGGTATGAATTGAACTATTTTGATTTAGGAGAATATTCTCTAATATCCTATTCTTTATACTTTCTTTAGATTTCTCCCATACTAGTGTTAATCAATGCTTGAGAGTGGACGAGTTATCTTTCACAAGACCAAGGTAGGTGGTCTTGTTCGTTTCACTAATTGTAGAGCTATTTTTTTATTTTAGAGTGTCACATGCCGATTTTTTGGGTGTCGCCTTGATTTTTATTCAAATCCTATTATTTTAAGTTGTTTTTTAGGTAATCGTATACGTTTTTTTAAAATAATTTCCTAGGGTTTATACCTTTATTAACGGCCACCCCATGGGTTATTTCCCTTAGATTCCCATTTATGTCCGTTTGTATTTGGATTCCCATGAAGGATTCATTTGATTCTAATTTATGAGATATTAAAAATGAAATTTTTTGTTAGTGGAATTACAATAGTGTTAAAGTGTAATTTATTTGGGTTAGGGTATGGGATGATTGAATTTCCCCTTGACCAATGTATGCCTATGTTTTTTTAAGCATGTATAGAAAGAATTTCTCTATTTTTGGGGTTTCCAATTTGAGTTATTTTTTTACCATTCCCTTCGAAATTATGTTAGTATTGAATGGATATTTATGATAAAAACACCCATGTGAGTGTTTGAAAATATAACTTGAGCATGTCCTTGTTTTTAAATTACCTAAGTAGGACTGATTTGTACCAATTATCTATGTCCCCATGTGAGTTGATTAAAGTTAACGTAATGTAATAGTTTAATTTACATGTGGTGCTTACTATGAGGAATATTCCCATTTGTGTAATTACATGCCACAAATTTTGATCTTTCTCTATACATGAGACACCCTTTGGTGGTGAGTTGTATTAGATGCATTTGGTTTTGACCTTATCATGCCTAATGAATTTTTAAATGATTTTGAATGATTAAAAGGTAAATAAAATTTGGATAATCATAGATTTATTATATAATGTAATGGATAATATCATATTACTGTTGTACCTTGTAACTTGAGTGAACCATTGATTCAATTTTTAATTTCTCGGATGGTCTCAATGTGTTTATTCTGTTTAAGCCGTGAGTGAATCATGGATGTAATGGATGGGCTCATAGAGGTTGTCCTTATATTCTGATTGAATCATGTATCCATTTTAGGATTCCACGAGATGGGCGAAAGAATCATTTGAAAATATGTCATGAGTGATACTTGGGGCTTCCATATAGGACCTTTAAGGATAGTCCCCATGAAATAGACTTATAAAACACCTATAGTGACACCAAGTTCCTAAGAGGTTAACTAGGAAGATCTTGTAGCGTGTTGGTGGAAATTTCACATGGATTGATAATTTAATTCCAACATAGGAATGTCAAGGATGAGCTTAGGTTATAATTGAATAATGAAATGGAATGATTTATGATACATCTTACAAGACAAAGCACAATCATGGATTCATCCTTAACTTGTACATGTTTATATGGCCTTCAGATGCATCATTTGCGATTACATTTATACAGGGGATGTCGAGTTTGAGCTAGATCTCAAGATTTATGGATTAAATATAATTCAATTAATAAATGGATAATGGAATGAAACATTAATGGATACTAATACTTGTATGTTTCTTACTTCTGGTAACATCCAATATTATTCATTTCATTAGTGCACACTACCTATTATATATATTCACTGACAGATTGGTATTGACCTTGGGTGGTTGTCTATTGGTATATTTCCTCACACCCTGTTTTGTTAATTTTTTTGACCCACGAAGATTATATCATTGAAGGTGTCGATGAGGGAAAGTGCACTTCTATATGTACTAGATATGTTACATAAAAGTAGGAGAGTATGTTGCCATGTTTGTGATTGCGATTCTTCTAGATTATTTTTTCATTTTTTTAATTTTGGAACATGTAATTTATCTGAATACAATATAAACTTTTTTGGAAATTTTTTAGAACATGTAACATGTAACATCATCTGTTGTACGATATGACTTATGGTTGTTTATATAATCAATATTATATTTTTTTACTTATACTATATAGTATTATTTAATTCTCTATTTGTATGTTATTCCATTATGTTACACTTTGTAATGGGGGCATTGTCTGAACACTATCACACCTAGACCCTAGAATCTAGTAGGAAGCCTCTAGCATTTGGGGAGATGCGCTTGAGGCCATGTGGACAACTAGGATCGAAGTAGTGTTATGTGGAATTCAGGATTAAAACATTAAAAAGTTATATCAGAGGGTATCCTTTTTTTAGTTTTCATTACTGTTTGGCAAAAACATACCAATATTGGAAAGAAATAGAATTTGGTAACATGCTGTTCTTGGGAGTAGCTACTCCACATGCATGGAAAACCAAAATTTCAACGAATTGAATTGTTTTTTTAGATTTTGGCCAATTAAAGATGATTTGATTTCACTATTGTGTAAAACAAATGTGTTGTGCTGTTATTATTGATATTGTTTTTGGTTCTATTGAGTTTCAACATGATGAGATGAAGGCATTCCATCTCATGAATCATATATATAGTTATTAGAAATCACATCTCATGAATAATTTCCTTTCCATTTAGAGAGCATTACTCATTTATTTCTGTTGTGATATATTTTGTGATAGTTATCCCTACGATGGTGATATGTATATTAGTATTTTTTATAGAACAGATTGGACGGATTCCAATATTTAGCCCCTGAGTTGTGTGGGCCCTCTTGGATCGGAATTTTGGGGATCATGTTTCGACCTTACAGAGGATTGTATCATGATGTGCTATATGTTCATGCCAGGATTTGAATCATAGGGATTATGGGCCCCCACAGACTATAATTTGACCTACCATTTGGATACCTTTGGAGATGGGAATGTGATAAATTTGAAATGAGTGTCAATTTTTGATATGAATGCATTCTTAGTTTAAAATGAAATGAAATTTTAAAATAATTAAACATGAAATGGAATATGATAGAGAACATGAAAAGAACCGACCTTAGTAGTGGGCCTTTGGGGGTATCTCTCATTTTTTTTGAAAAATAGACCTAACCATGAGGTGAGAAGAGGGGTGAGTTAGTAGTAGAATATTTTTACTTACCAGTTTGATATCTTTGATTTTGAGCTACAAAGGTTGATGATGATGTTTAACTAAGGCATGTGTTTTCCATTATAGAGTCATGCAACAAAGACGACCTCAAACTATATGCCATGAGTGTGGAGATAGTCATACCCTAGATGTGCTATGCCATGGGCTATTAGTGGATCCTCCAGTTTTACTAGTTGTGTTGCATCTATTATACAAGATTCTGGTGCAGATACATAGTTCCATGAAGTATTTTTGAGGTTCATGAAAACCATTCCTAGAATAACACAACCTTTTGCCTTTTTGAAAGAGCTGGCGTGAATGTTCTAGAAGCATTATCCACCCACGTTTTCATGGGATGCATGACCATATGCTGTAATGTAATGACTAGAGGCTATGATTTTGATATTTTATCATTCATAGATGCCTCTTGGGAGGAGGGTAAATCAGATGACGTGTATTCTCTATGATTCTGCCTAGAGATGGTGAGATGTTATCACTAAGTCAGAGCATCATTGGGATATAGAATGAGGATAATTTTAGATAGTCTACTATGATTACTACTATCCCAAGATTTTTAGGGCCAGTAGTTCTTGGTTGTTTATGCATTTGGAGTAGGCCACATTGTTTTTTATGGACTACTCATCCAATTTTACTATGCTATAGTACATCACATTTATTTTGATGGGTGACGATGTATCAAAGGCTAAGTGAGTTGATGACGGTCTCTGATATGGCATCTGATCACTGGTAAATGTCTTCACATTAACCACTGATTTTTTAATATTGAATCTTGTGAGGATTACCTCGCATATCCTGAAGGAATCTAGGGGTGGATTCCAGGGCGGTTTGACACCAAGATTTGGTATTGTCTCGACCGTTAGTAGGATGTGTCATATGGAGATTCATCATGGAGATACTAGAAGTTAAAAAATACCATCAAGTAGTCATGTGAAGTGATAACATTGTAATATGAAAGGAAATATAAGGCCACAATTACTGTTGGACCCAATCGAGTGTCGATCTTGGGGAAAGATGCACCATCAACAAATCTTCTGCAGGATGTTTCCAAAAGTAGCTAGTGAGACTAGGTCTACACCGACTCCAAATTATAGAGTGGGGTGTATATATTCTTACTAGTCAAGGAGCTAGAGTACATCTAGTCATTCAGGCCGAGGTGGGGGTCATGGTCATAGAAGTCAAACCCAATGTTAAAAGAGATAGCAGGGTGGACCAACTCAGGGTAGTTAGGCAGTGTCACAGGTCGGTGGTACAGACAAGGCATTTAAATTCCAACAGATCCTGTAAGAGTTGGATCCCATAACTTCTACCATCAGAGGTACAGTTATAGTAGAACTACTACAAAATCAGCGTTTAACATCATATTTTTTTAGCAGAAGGAAAAAACAATGATAAATGATATATTTAACAGTGCTACAGAAAGTGCGGATAAATTTGACATTTTATTAGCCCTTTATTTCTAGCACTAATAAAGGGTACCCTTTGTCAGTACATTATTTTAGGTGCTGATAAATATTTATTTAATTTGTGTTTTTTATTCCTGATAATGGTACAGATAAATAAAATGAAATAATAAAATAAAAATAAAAATAAAAATTGTGTTTATTAAAAAAATATTACTAATTTTATTAACTAAATAATTATTGATAAAAAATTAATATATAGATTATACATTATTAAATATTAAAAATTTTATTAATTAGACAAATATGATAATTAATGTTATTAAATTGTATATAAATATATAGATATATATTAATGTTAATAAATATTATTTTTATATTAAAAAATATTTATGTGATTTAACTTAAATAATCATATCTTTATTGAATAATAGTTTCTATTTTGAAAAATTAACATGAATAAAATATATTTACTAATTTCACAGTATTAGACATATAATTGAATGTTGTCAGATTTATCAGTTTAACATAGATCAAATCTAGGTTATATTGATTTCAAATATACATAATTAGGGTATTTTTATATACAATGCACATGAATATAATGTATACATTATATAAATAACATTAGTGAACTTATTCTTAATTTATTTAGTTTCACTATTTTTGACATATATACATGCACTTAAAATATAATATTCATTAATAATGCCCAAAAAATACTTGAAATTTTTTTATAAATAAATATATTTATAAATATAGATTTACTATATATATACAACTATATATTTTTAATTACAATTATATAATTTTTTTAAAATAATTTATGAAATTATAAGTAAATAAATATATATATATATTTAAATAATTATTAAATTTATATTAAATTTCCTTAAATAATGAATATATTTAGTATATATATTAAATATAAATATGTATTGTAACATCCCAAGTAAGTAATGAATAATAGATATTTTTATCTATGTCTATTAATGATAAAGATAGTGTTTTAGAGGCTTAAAATGAAAATAAATACAATCTTATGCATGGAATACACTAATATTCTTAAAGGATTGTTTTAGTGCCTTTTGATGGAAAACCATTTTTGAATCTATATTTTGACAATTTTAGAAACTATGTTTGTCAAAATAAAATTATCCTTTATGATTGGGACATCAAAATTTACCTTGTGTGAATTTTTGGTAATTTTCCGACAATGTTCATTTTTAAATGAATAGTGAAAAATACTGCATTTTACATCAAAACTACTTTTTAATCTAATTTATTTATATGATTAGATTATGTTTTGAATTGGTTTTGAAGTGAAATTAGAATATATTTTTACCATTTTATCCAATGGTGGTCATTGGAATCAATTTCGATTTGAAATTAGACTTAAACTGGTGTCAATCTTTTGATACTTATTGTTTTGTAAAAACACGCTATTTGCTCTGGCAGCGGGAATTAATTATTAAATTAATTAATGTGACTTATATGATTTGAATTTTGTAAAATAGACTTCATTTTTGAATTCGTAATATCAAATATAGCTTAGAGTGAATTTTTGGTAATTTTCTGAAAAACTTCAATTTTGATGAATAGTGAAACCACTAAGTGGTAATCAAGCAAACTGTTTTTTTCAGTTAAATTAAAGTTTACCACTAATGTGTATTGAATTTTGAAAATCCGACATACATGGTTGTCATTAAGAAGTAAAATGTGGTTCAATGAGATTAAAATAATTTTTTGGTGAATAGTAACTTATTAAGTTCTTAATCGCGATTAGTGGTAATTAGGGTAGTTTAATGTATAAATAATGCTTTAATAATATAAAATGACCTAGACACATGTCCCAACCTCATTGGTTGTGTCATGGCCGACCAAGACAAGTCATGGCCTAACTTGGGGACCCCATGTATCCACTTTTGTTGGGAAATAACATAAATTACTTTTTATTAAATGTTAAAGTGAAAATGACACAAACATAATATGTTTTGCGAAAACAATTTTTAAGTGGGGTTATACAAGTCCAAATTTTGATTATAAATATTCAATGGAAAGCTAAAAAGATTTCCTACATCATAGTAATTTGTTTATAATTTTTAGACATTAAATAAATTTAATTATTTATGACATAATAATGATGCAGCGATGACATCATTATTTGACGATTTAAATAAAATGGAAAGATAAAATAAAATCTATGAACTACACATGTCCAAAACCAATTGGATGAATGGATTTCGATGCCTTATCACCTTATCCACGAATTCCATCAATGTGGGACCTTTTAAAACCGAAACACATTTTCAAATAATGTAATGTTTCTTTACTTTCCAAAAGTGCCCCTCCTCTCCCCTTATAAAAGGCCCCCACCTCTACCTCATTTCACACACTCTTCAAGCCATTGGCTCGGCCAACCCCTGCCCATTTGCTCTCTCCACATCCCTCTCCTCATCCTAGAGGATTCCCTTTGGTCAGAATCCTTTCAAAGGAAGCCTTTAGGCTCAAACCAAAAGAAGTTACACTTTTTAAGGTATTTCATTCTCTCATGTTCATTTGTTTTATTTTGCTTCTCCGACCCCCTAAACTCTTTTTATTTACTTCTTTTGTAACAACACCAGTATCTTCAATATACTAGGATGTTGTTATAAGATATATTTGAGCTACACTCTCACACAACTACATCAAATGGTTAAAGAACATACGGTTTCCGTGGATGGCGAAATTCTGCCTCCCGAAACGATGATTGTTCAATACTCATTTAACACCTTCAAAGGTGGCCATTATGATGTCACTATTTTTATATATGATATATTATATGTTTATGTTTTCCTTAAGCTTCTGTTTTTTTCATTTTGGGCATACCTTTATGGTTTCCATTATGGGTAAAACACGATATCTTCATTTTAGGAAGTGCGGACTACCGCCCCCTAAAAGTGATTTGATTCGTTAATACCATATGTGGGATGTGTAAAGGATAAAGTTAATGATATTATATATGTTGTTATAATGGAATTATAATATACTTTTATATCATTATGATTCCATTCCAGAAAATATGAAATAGAAATGGAAGTAGCGTTCATGCGTACGTACGGCTTACCGTCTCCATGAACGATGCATTTCATTTCTTACCTCTAAATGTGATGTAATATTATAAATGAATGTATGTACTGGATATATATGACATATATGATATCTACATAATGAATACCATTCTGGATATAATGAACCTTTGACCAAATTAACAACTTGTAAGTATAAGAAGTCAATTTTTGACTTAAGAACCAAATACCGACAAAATGAACATTATTAACTTAAAGGATTACATGATGTTCATAACATGGTATAAAAGGAATAATGAACTTGAAAAAGATTCATAAGCAAGTAGAGATTAACTCAAGTTTATTATTCAGGAGTTTAAAGAACGGTCGGGTCAAGTCGGATACGAGGTATGGGAACTTCTTAACCCAATTTCCATTCTTTGGGTTAATCTCCTACTTTCAAATTATGTCATTATATTATTATGTCGTATCTTGTATTTGTACTTTATTTATGTGTACTTATAGTGAATACACATAATGTATCTATTTTATTTTAAAAATTATCTTTGTATGGGACTTCGTCTCAATCTCCTTTCATTGAGGCATATTTTATTTTATACACAACTTTCTTTTATACGGTGTATAAACCCCTTTGACTTTTACGTTTACTCAAAAGGAATCTTTTTTTATACGAAGCATTTACTAAACGACAAAAGGGAATGTTTTTGTCGTACGTATGCGGCGACAACGACTTCTCCGCCGTCGTAACCGTTATTTGAGTTTTGGCTTCCTCTACAAGCCATACCTTCTTTTTAAAAGAAAAATAAATACCATGTTTTACTTTTCTTTTATTTTGGTATTGAAAATGGTTTTCATAATGTTTTTATTATATCAATGTGTTGTATTGATATCTCGTGATTGAAATGTGGAAATGTTATGTTTCCTTTATGCATGTTTTATGTGATATGATTATGTTATGGTTCTTGGGCATTATTATGAAGACGGGTGGTTCCGTGATAAACTAAGGGCGGGTGAGCCCGTTATAGCTCTCCAATGCATTGGGTAACGCGAAGGAGTGAAACGTTAAGGTTTCTCCGAAGAGATTTTAGGGAATATACTGTGATGGGTATTCCAAACGTAACCAAGAGGGTTACTCCCTACGTAAGAATGTTATGAATGCCTCAAGTTACCTTTACGTATTATGATTTATATGATTTATTCATGTTTTTATGAGGTTTGTTAAAGTGCCTATGTTTTATGGGTAAAGTATGATTTCGTTCTTATGTATATATGAACTCATGTTTCCTTTCCATGTTTTTATAACCCATACTGAGTTTTTATGCTCATCCCAAGTTTTTGAAATGTTTTTCACAGGTCAAGGGAAAGGTACATGATAAGATGATAGAGTCAAGGATGTGTCAAGAAATAATCCATGTTTTATTTTAAATGTGTTTCCATTGATGGGAATGAAGAATACTATCTTTATGTAACCACTTTGTTTATATGTGGAATCTAATGCAAGTTTTATGATCTAATTCTCTAAAACTCTAAACCCGAAAAGATCCTCAATGTGTAATCTTGTAATAACTCAAGATTAAGTAAGGTTTAAGGCTGGGGCCTTATAGTTGGTATCAGAGGTCGGTTTAGATAACTTTAGGAGTTAGAATTCTATTAAATGATTATCCAAAAATATTTTTTTTTTCTTTTTCGAAATGATATAGCATTTAAAGATTACCATGTTGCTTCATCTAAGACATGTTTGTTCAGAATGGTTTTCCGCAGAGGAAACAGGGAAGCAGTGCTAGGAAGGCATACAGAAGGAAATAACCTTCCGAATCAGCATCCAGAAATGGTCGGAATTGGAACTGAACAGTTTGTTGCAGTAATGGCGCAGTTGACTCAGGCGATAAATGGTGGTGGTATCCATGCACGAGATCAGCCAGAACAACCGCAGAGGAACATGTCAGTGGTGGAACATTTCATGAGGCAACATCCCCCATCATTCAGAGGATCATCTGACCCTGTGCTAGCTGAAGGGTGGATTAAAGCACTGGAGAAGATTTTTGATGTCATGGGGTGTTCAGACAATCAAAAGGTTAGTCTTGCTATTTACCGTTTGGAGGGTGAAGCAGATCAGTGGTGGTCTATGGTTAAAAATATCAGGGAAGCCGATGAGATTGATGCTCTTGACTGGGATGATTTCAAAGGTATGTTTCTTGAGAAGTATTTTCCTAAGGCTGTTCGACTTAGGATGGAAAAGCAATTCTTGGAATTGAGGCAAGAGGAAGACTCAGTGGCTGCCTATGAAGAAAAGTTCACTCGTTTGGCAAGGTATGCTCCAAATTTTATCCGGGACCTTGATAGTAAAATCAATCGTTTTTACTCAGGATTAAAGCCAAAGTATCGAAGGGCATTAGCTTCTCGTGAGTTTAAAAGTTATGAAAAGCTTGTTCGATGTGCTGAGAAGGTGGAAATGGAGTTTGCCGATGACCAAGTGTTCTATAGCAACCAGCAGAAGAAGAGACCGAGGTGGCAGGAGAAAGGTAAGAATTCTTCAAAAAAGTCTGATGGTAAGAAAACTAAGTTTCCAGTTTGTGATAAATGTGGCAAAAGGCATGCTGGGGAATGTCTTCTGAATTCTGGGAAGTGCTACCGATGTGGTAAGATGGGACATAAGGCTCGTGATTGCACTGAAAAGGATCAAGGTGAAGGTAAGAACAAATTTGATTTACAGTTAGTGAAATGTTTTAAGTGCAATGAGATGGGTCACTATGCAAACGAGTGTCCGACAAGGAGCTTGAGTGATGGGAAGCAGTTAGACTACAAGCAGAAAGGGGTGGTGAAATCCTTTGCAACTACTTCAGCAGATGTTGGGCCATCGAATGAAGTGGTGTCAGCTCCAGGGAGCTCAGTATTTTTCGAAGATTGACTTGAGGTCGGGGTACCATCAGTTGAATGTAAAAGAAGCAGACGTTCCGAAGACTGCGTTCCGTACTAGATATAGCCATTATGAATTTGTAGTTATGCCTTTTGGGTTAACCAATGCACCTACTGTATTCATGGACCTTATGAATAGAATTTTCCATGAGTTCTTGGATAAGTTTGTGTTTGTGTTTTGAGATTTGGGAAGAGATTGTGTGTGCCTTCTGATTCACAGTTGAAGAGAGAGTTGTTATGTGAAGCTCATAGTTCTCCGTTTTCAGTTCATCCGGGCAGTACTAAGATGTATAGAGATCTGCGGGAGTATTACTGGTGGGATGGAATGAAAAGAGATATTGCTGATTTTACTATGAAGTGTTTGACTTGTCAGCAGGTTAAAGCAGAGCGGCAGTTACCGAAAGGGATGCTTCAGCCTTTACCAGTGCCAGAGTGGAAATGGGAGAATATATCCATGGACTTTGTTGTTGGATTACCGAAGACATATCGAGGTAATAATGCAATCTGGGTTATTGTTGATCGCTTGACCAAATCTGCTCATTTCCTTGCTATACGAGATACTTTCTCTCTTGATCAACTTTCCCGTTTGTATCTTAAAGAGATAGTCAGGTTACATGGAGTTCCTCTCCCCATTGTATCGGATCGTGATCCCAGGTTTACTTCTAACTTTTGGAAAGGCCTTCAGAAGTCGTTGGGTACTGAATTAAATTTTAGTACAGCTTTTCATCCTCAATCAGATGGGCAGTCAGAACGAACAATTCAGACATTGGAGGATATGCTACGAGCTTGTTCTATGGATTATCAGGGGAGTTGGGACCAGCATCTTTCTTTGGTTGAGTTTTCATATAATAACAGTTTTCATTCCAGTATACAGATGGCACCATTTCAGGCATTATATGGGAAGCGGTGTCGAACTCCAGCTTTCTGGGATGAAGTGGGTGAAAGAAAGTTGATGGGACCAGAATTGGTAGAAGAGATGGCAGAAAAAGTTCAGCTGATTCAGAAACACATGAGAACAGCTCAGAGCAGGCAGAAGAGTTATGCGGATAACCGGAGGAAGGATCTATCTTTCGAGGTAGGTGATCATGTTTTTCTCAAGGTTTCTCCTTGGAAAAGTGTGATGAGATTTGGTAAGAAAGGAAAGTTGAGTCCAAGGTTCATTGGACCATACGAAGTTCTAGAGAGAGTTGGATCAGTTGCATACCGAGTGGCTTTACCTCCGAGTTTATCTCAGGTACACAATGTTTTTCACGTTTCGATGTTGAGAAAGTATATGCCAGATCCATCTCATGTTTTGAGTCCAGAGGTAGTTCAGCTGGAAGAAAACCTATCTTATGAGGAACAACCGGTCCAGATTCTTGACCACAGGGAGCAAGTGTTACGGAATAAGGTGATTAAGCAGGTAAAGGTTTTGTGGAAAAACCACATGATTGAAGAGGCAACATGGGAATCCGAAAATGCAATGAGGGATAAGTACCCCAATTTATTTGATAAGTAAATAAATTGCGGGGACGCAATTTTCTAAAGGGGGGAAGGATGTAACATCCCAAGTAAGTAATGAATAATAGATATTTTTATCTATGTCTATTAATGATAAAGATAGTGTTTTAGAGGCTTAAAATGAAAATAAATACAATCTTATGCATGGAATACACTAATATTCTTAAAGGATTGTTTTAGTGCCTTTTGATGGAAAACCATTTTTGAATCTATATTTTGACAATTTTAGAAACTATGTTTGTCAAAATAAAATTATCCTTTATGATTGGGACATCAAAATTTACCTTGTGTGAATTTTTGGTAATTTTCCGACAATGTTCATTTTTAAATGAATAGTGAAAAATACTGCATTTTACATCAAAACTACTTTTTAATCTAATTTATTTATATGATTAGATTATGTTTTGAATTGGTTTTGAAGTGAAATTAGAATATATTTTTACCATTTTATCCAATGGTGGTCATTGGAATCAATTTCGATTTGAAATTAGACTTAAACTGGTGTCAATCTTTTGATACTTATTGTTTTGTAAAAACACGCTATTTGCTCTGGCAGCGGGAATTAATTATTAAATTAATTAATGTGACTTATATGATTTGAATTTTGTAAAATAGACTTCATTTTTGAATTCGTAATATCAAATATAGCTTAGAGTGAATTTTTGGTAATTTTCTGAAAAACTTCAATTTTGATGAATAGTGAAACCACTAAGTGGTAATCAAGCAAACTGTTTTTTTCAGTTAAATTAAAGTTTACCACTAATGTGTATTGAATTTTGAAAATCCGACATACATGGTTGTCATTAAGAAGTAAAATGTGGTTCAATGAGATTAAAATAATTTTTTGGTGAATAGTAACTTATTAAGTTCTTAATCGCGATTAGTGGTAATTAGGGTAGTTTAATGTATAAATAATGCTTTAATAATATAAAATGACCTAGACACATGTCCCAACCTCATTGGTTGTGTCATGGCCGACCAAGACAAGTCATGGCCTAACTTGGGGACCCCATGTATCCACTTTTGTTGGGAAATAACATAAATTACTTTTTATTAAATGTTAAAGTGAAAATGACACAAACATAATATGTTTTGCGAAAACAATTTTTAAGTGGGGTTATACAAGTCCAAATTTTGATTATAAATATTCAATGGAAAGCTAAAAAGATTTCCTACATCATAGTAATTTGTTTATAATTTTTAGACATTAAATAAATTTAATTATTTATGACATAATAATGATGCAGCGATGACATCATTATTTGACGATTTAAATAAAATGGAAAGATAAAATAAAATCTATGAACTACACATGTCCAAAACCAATTGGATGAATGGATTTCGATGCCTTATCACCTTATCCACGAATTCCATCAATGTGGGACCTTTTAAAACCGAAACCCATTTTCAAATAATGTAATGTTTCTTTACTTTCCAAAAGTGCCCCTCCTCTCCCCTTATAAAAGGCCCCCACCTCTACCTCATTTCACACACTCTTCAAGCCATTGGCTCGGCCAACCCCTGCCCATTTGCTCTCTCCACATCCCTCTCCTCATCCTAGAGGATTCCCTTTGGGCAGAATCCTTTCAAAGGAAGCCTTTAGGCTCAAACCAAAAGAAGTTACACTTTTTAAGGTATTTCATTCTCTCATGTTCATTTGTTTTATTTTGCTTCTCCGACCCCCTAAACTCTTTTTATTTACTTCTTTTGTAACAACACCTGTATCTTCAATATACTAGGATGTTGTTATAAGATATATTTGAGCTACACTCTCACACAACTACATCAAATGGTTAAAGAACATACGGTTTCCGTGGATGGCGAAATTCTGCCTCCCGAAACGATGATTGTTCAATACTCATTTAACACCTTCAAAGGTGGCCATTATGATGTCACTATTTTTATATATGATATATTATATGTTTATGTTTTCCTTAAGCTTCTGTTTTTTTCATTTTGGGCATACCTTTATGGTTTCCATTATGGGTAAAACACGATATCTTCATTTTAGGAAGTGCGGACTACCGCCCCCTAAAAGTGATTTGATTCGTTAATACCATATGTGGGATGTGTAAAGGATAAAGTTAATGATATTATATATGTTGTTATAATGGAATTATAATATACTTTTATATCATTATGATTCCATTCCAGAAAATATGAAATAGAAATGGAAGTAGCGTTCATGCGTACGTACGGCTTACCGTCTCCATGAACGATGCATTTCATTTCTTACCTCTAAATGTGATGTAATATTATAAATGAATGTATGTACTGGATATATATGACATATATGATATCTACATAATGAATACCATTCTGGATATAATGAACCTTTGACCAAATTAACAACTTGTAAGTATAAGAAGTCAATTTTTGACTTAAGAACCAAATACCGACAAAATGAACATTATTAACTTAAAGGATTACATGATGTTCATAACATGGTATAAAAGGAATAATGAACTTGAAAAAGATTCATAAGCAAGTAGAGATTAACTCAAGTTTATTATTCAGGAGTTTAAAGAACGGTCGGGTCAAGTCGGATACGAGGTATGGGAACTTCTTAACCCAATTTCCATTCTTTGGGTTAATCTCCTACTTTCAAATTATGTCATTATATTATTATGTCGTATCTTGTATTTGTACTTTATTTATGTGTACTTATAGTGAATACACATAATGTATCTATTTTATTTTAAAAATTATCTTTGTATGGGACTTCGTCTCAATCTCCTTTCATTGAGGCATATTTTATTTTATACACAACTTTCTTTTATACGGTGTATAAACCCCTTTGACTTTTACGTTTACTCAAAAGGAATCTTTTTTTATACGAAGCGTTTACTAAACGACAAAAGGGAATGTTTTTGTCGTACGTATGCGGCGACAACGACTTCTCCGCCGTCGTAACCGTTATTTGAGTTTTGGCTTCCTCTACAAGCCATACCTTCTTTTTAAAAGAAAAATAAATACCATGTTTTACTTTTCTTTTATTTTGGTATTGAAAATGGTTTTCATAATGTTTTTATTATATCAATGTGTTGTATTGATATCTCGTGATTGAAATGTGGAAATGTTATGTTTCCTTTATGCATGTTTTATGTGATATGATTATGTTATGGTTCTTGGGCATTATTATGAAGACGGGTGGTTCCGTGATAAACTAAGGGTGGGTGAGCCCGTTATAGCTCTCCAATGCATTGGGTAACGCGAAGGAGTGAAACGTTAAGGTTTCTCCGAAGAGATTTTAGGGAATATACTGTGATGGGTATTCCAAACGTAACCAAGAGGGTTACTCCCTACGTAAGAATGTTATGAATGCCTCAAGTTACCTTTACGTATTATGATTTATATGATTTATTCATGTTTTTATGAGGTTTGTTAAAGTGCCTATGTTTTATGGGTAAAGTATGATTTCGTTCTTATGTATATATGAACTCATGTTTCCTTTCCATGTTTTTATAACCCATACTGAGTTTTTATGCTCATCCCAAGTTTTTGAAATGTTTTTCACAGGTCAAGGGAAAGGTACATGATAAGA
Organism: Viscum album; assembly: GCA_963277665.1. Taxonomy (NCBI): domain Eukaryota; kingdom Viridiplantae; phylum Streptophyta; class Magnoliopsida; order Santalales; family Viscaceae; genus Viscum; species Viscum album. Next base: position 1,675,049,313 of record OY728159.1, on the reverse strand, counting down.
TGATAGAGTCAAGGATGTGTCAAGAAATAATCCATGTTTTATTTTAAATGTGTTTCCATTGATGGGAATGAAGAATACTATCTTTATGTAACCACTTTGTTTATATGTGGAATCTAATGCAAGTTTTATGATCTAATTCTCTAAAACTCTAAACCCGAAAAGATCCTCAATGTGTAATCTTGTAATAACTCAAGATTAAGTAAGGTTTAAGGCTGGGGCCTTATATGTATAATTATATAAATATATATAATGATATATGAATTATTTTTTAAAAAATATATATATTTATAAATAAAAAACTATAAAATTGTATTAAATATATTTACTATATTTATATATAAATATATTTATTATGTATATAAAAAATATTATCAATTTCTTATTTATAATTATAATTATAAATACTTTAACAATTCTTCTGTAATAAGCTCCGATAATAGTAGTCTTTATTAGCACTTTTTTAGCACTGAGAAAATAAACATTTATTTTCACTACAATTTTAGTGATGATAAAGATTGATTTTATCAGTCCTTTTTAGTGAAGATAAATACCTACCTTTATCAGAGCAAAAAACGCTTATAAAAACTACTTTTATCATCATATAACTAAAAAGAGATGATAAAAGGACTCTTTATCAGAATTTATTTAAGTGCTAAAAAATGTGTCCCGATCTAAATTAGTAAGCCTAAACATTTCTTACCTATCCATATATCATAATCTTTTTTTGGAATCCACCCACTATCAAAACTACTCCTCAGTGAATCGATGCTCGGATCACACCACTAAACTCTCTCCAGTTGCTCAAACATGTCATCAAACATTCAATGTTCAATTGTACATAGGGTTTCCAAAGAGGGTCGTAAATTTTCATCAACCATGTGAGCTAGTCCTTGAAAATTTTTTTATTTCATCTTTAACGATGTTGTTCTTTGTTTTCCTATGATTGTATACTAGCGAGGTAGGCCTTCTGATTATCTTAGTTTCCAATTTTTATTCAACTCTTGATTGGTCATGGGGAGTTTATTCTTTTTGGACTCAATGGTGACACATAGAGTTTAGTTGGCTGTTTTATTTTTCTTACATTTCCCAAAATGATCACCCAAAGTTAAAGATATCCCATTAATTTCATGAATTTCATTAGTCGCCTATAAAACAATCACTCACATGCATGGATTGGGAAATAAATATACCATTAATTCCATGAGTCACCTATAAAATAATGAATATGTCAACTCTGGAATCATCAACATTTAAACATTGTCATTGTTAGTTTATAAAATTATTATAACTATTCTCCTCGTGAACCTCTAAATATTATTTCATCCACATTGATAAACACATTCAATCTATACATAAAATTATTTTATATATAATGATTATGATAAATTCCTAATTTTTTAAATTAATGTATCTTTAATAATTCATCTAACCTTCAACAGTAAGCTCTTAGTTCATTTTTCACTTCATGAATAACCTTTTTCAATTTAAAAACACAATTCTCAAATTAATGAATTTGAAAACTGTAGATTTTTTTGATGTAATTCATATTCGTGTAATCCATTAGTAAATGGAAATTTTACATCCAGTTACAGTACATTGAACATCCATGGGATGGGTTGGTGTGGAAATATGACATCCCAAGAGTCTTTATATGTTTTCAAATATTTACAAACAATTAATTATAAGTGTAATAATCCCTTAGGTGGCTTCATCACTTATTCCAATACATTTTTAATATTGTCGTTGATTGAGAGAGGGTTTATTATTCATTTTTATTATATTTGAGTTTCTTATTACAAATCAATTATATATATTATATTTTAATTTATTTAGGGGATCTTAGAAAGATTTTTTTTTGATTAATTTTTTTTCATAAATTCAATTGTCAATTTTTTCAAACATACAATTTTATTTGAAATAATCGAATATTGAGTTTTTCTTAATATAATTGTCTATAACTTTAACTATTTATAATGAATTTATTACGAGTATTTTTATATATGTCATATAAAACAAATCTTTCATGAACCAAAAAGGAGGGATATGAACAAAAATTGGATTCATGAAAACAGTTTGACAAATGAATATGAATATAGATTTAAAGACTTCATCATGTTTGAAAGAGATCATGCAAAAGACCCATCTAAAATTATCTTTTATTGTTTACATTGTTTTTATTCAATAAAAAATAGTCTGTAAGAGTTGAAATAATATTGATGTCTATTTGGATCTATTAATAAATGGAGCCTAAAAAATATTGTTTTTTCATAACTATTAAAGCTAATAAAAAATAATGGATTCTCTGTGCACTTCATAACTATTGGTTAACTACCACAATACATAAAATCTAATCTAATATTATTTACTGATATCCCCATTATTCTCTCATCCCACATATATAGAGAAACACTCTTATTAGATACTTGAACATAGAGATGGTGGATAACATGTGTGGGATGAGAGAATCATGGGGATGATGGGCAGGATTTCAGGTCAGATGCTATGCTAAGTGGTAATTTACCAATAGCAGTGAAGTACCAAGAGAATCAATATTTTTTTTATTAAATTTTTGAGTGATGCAAAACCAATCCTTTTTTGGAATCAATGATCAATGTTACCAAATAATAATCAATGTCATTAATTATCTCACTGTTTTTGGACAACCATATAGTCTTCTAAACAGTAATGATGTACATAGAGAAACTTTAGTTTTTTTATTATCATTTATCTAGACCATAAAAACAATTTATAATGATGTAAATTTAATGTTACGATATAATTTTTCTATTTTAAGATAAAAATTATATAATGAAAGGTTTATTTAATTTTAACAATGCAATGAAAAGTTAGTTTATTTTAGAATATTTTGATCCATGTGTCATGCCGTTGAAAAATTGAAACAAAGTTATCTATACTAAATAAAAGAGGTAATATTGATTTTTTTTATAGTATATTTATTTTCAATATAATTAATTTATTGTTTCCTATTTATGTTTAGTTTTTTTTCTTTTTATTATTTCTCACTTAATGATTTTTTCAGATAGAGGTGAGTTTTTTTGTTTTTATGGTGGTGCTCTATCAAAATTTCATGATTCTTCTCCATAATAACCATTTCATCAATTTAGTGTTGTATTTATTAGTTTCTTTCAAATTTGATACACAAAAATTTCATGAAGAGAAATGACGCTGCCTATGCTCAATCATAGAGTTAATATTTATGTTTTTACAGAAAATTAATTGTCCATAAAATTAATTATTATTTTTAAATGGTTGGGGGTAAATCCACAATTATTAATCATGAAAAAAGAGACGTATTTTATCACTAGGTAAGAGGAAACCCATTACAAAAAGTGATAAAAATCATTAAATCACCGGCCATGTGGATCCAACAAGTCTAAAAGAAACAAATATCTATGCAGGCGCCAGATAATATCAGTTCCCCCCTTGCCAGACAGTGAACAAGTGAGATCCGTCAAAACAAAGTGTCACCCCCTCTGTCAAGACGTTTCACCATGATGTCCATAATGTAAATTAATTCTTTCATATTTTTTTATCTATATATTTTTATTTCTAGTCCCATGAAATTTTGTTTTTCTTATACAAGTGGGTTCTTTTGTTTGATTTAGTGTGTTCTATGTAGCTTTTATTCTTCTTCTGTATTAAAACATTGTCACACCTGAATTGTTGCATTTATCACTTTCTTTAATGTCCTCTCCACTACCTATGCAGGATGATCAATGGGGTTGTCTCATCCAAATCACATATAGAATCTTATTGTTTTCCCATCAAAATAATTGTCCATCAAATTATGTTATTGTTTCAAATTTATGATTTATTTATTTATTTTTAGTATTACTCACCTAATAATTATAATTCTTATACAAGAAGATTATTTTTTGAGATTATTTTTTCCAATATTCAGGATTCTTATCCCTCAAACCCTTTTCACCACTATAGTGTTTCATTTTTCACTTTTGTAATATCCAGGTTCCAGGTGCTGCCCAAAGGTGCCCCGTACTCGGTTGGTCACGTGGACTCAAGCGTATTTCCCCAAATTCTAGAAGCTTCCAACTAGTATTGAGGGCCTTGGGTGTGATAGTGGAGAAACTATTCCATCATTAGTAAATTAACACAACAAAATTACAAATAACAAATTGTAGTGGAAGGATTAATACCATATAAAAAATTAAACAACGAAAGACTAAAAATAATTAATTAACTAAATAATATATATAAATAATGATTCCTGTCATATATATCTAGGAATGTATCCAAACAAGTCACAATGTTGTAATACAATACTGAAACCAATGTACCGAAAACATGAAACTCTAACAGCATCACAAGCCTCAACTTGGTCCCATGCTCTCGAGATCCAACAACACTCAAGTTCCTGATTAAGAAGGGAAATTTCCCTTATTGATACCTGTAGAAATACAATCTATATGGTCCCAAATTCATGATTTAAATAGTGTGTGAGACAAATATTAGTAGGTAATCACCAAAAGATCCATGCTTAACAGTAGGAGAAAATATATAACATGTAATAAGAAGAAATTAAAAAATAAACTAGGAAATTATTCAAAGTAAAAAATAATACATTTTCGAATTACATTCGTTTACATTTATTAATTATTCAATCCATTGAATAATTTTACCTCAAGATCTAGCCTTTTATTTGTGTATCCTTTTTTAATAATAACAAACATACGTCTCAAAAGACCATCTATACAAGAAATTATGACTAAATCTAATCTTGTGCATTCGCTTGGATGACATGTCACAATCATTCAATCATTCTCATGTAACCCTCTAGTAAAGTAATCAAAATCTAATCCCCTATGGATTCGCATATCATCATATAAGTAAATAATAAAGTCCCTCTTGGAAAGATCACATGTTCTAAACATTTTAGTCAAACATAGCACTATTCATTTACCAACTACCTCCCGGGTAGCTCTCACTGTAAATACCCACTTGGTATCCATTTTAATGACCCCCTGGAATCTGTTACAGTCAATGCCATGTGGTGCAATATTTATTTAATCACGACCCTATGGGTAGTTTTCAAAGTCTAATCCCTCTTGTCAATGATCTCTTATAGCTCTCACAGTCAATACAAGTGAAAAATAATAATAACAATTCATAATTAAAAGACCCTTCTTTGGGAAGCTGTAACAGTCAAATTTACTTGTTCATATATTCATAATTAGAAACACATGCATTTAATATAAATAAGAACTCCATCCTAACAACACTTTTCAAGGAAAACAATGTATCCTATCCTTCTTTCTAGACCCAATAGACATAACCACAACAAACCTGAGAAAGACACACATAAACAAGGTAATAAACCATATTCATAATCAAATAAACCTTTCTCAATCAACACACTCTAACAGGTCTTAAACATGGTTAAACTACCAAAACATACAATACACAAAGCAATGGTATTTGACACTTTTAGAATATACAATCCAATGAAAACAAAATAAAGGCATGGACCACCTACCTCGATGTCGTATGATGATCACTCACAAACATCATCCCTTGAATCTCCCTAGAAAATTGTAGATCTTCAAAAAGGTCAAAATATAAACCAAGGGATTAGAATGTAATTTTGCCTATGGTAATCCTACACGAAGGAAGAGGATCAAGAAGCACCCCTATATAAGGTGGTGTGGATACATCTCCCATCATGAGGCCTTTTACAAGGGGATAATTGAGGTCCAGATTCCAGTGAATGGTAAACGGTGTGGGCTAGATCCTGAAGTGGACAATATCATGATCATGGGTTGGATTTGGCCATTAAAAATGGTATCAGATCCAGTTTCCATTTGATGTACTAGAGAGGATCCTTTTCCCATATAGGGGGTGGATAATGGAAATCCCACATCGAAGGAGGAGTGACACGAAGAACACCTTTATAAGTTCATGTGGGTACCTCTCTCGTCAAGAGGCCTTTTTCTAGGGGATGCCTCAGGGATAGAGCCTAGGGAAATAAATACAATGTGGGCTTGGCCCCAAGGATAACAATAACAAGATCATGGGATATAATGTTCCATCACAAAATTATTTCATGTTCTCTTAAATACCTTTGCAGGAAGAGCAACAACACTATCTTTGGTCAATCATAGAGGTAATCCGGATGTTTTGATCATTAAAATCCCTATCTAGAAAATTTATGTATTATTTCATATTTATGTTTAATTTATATCTCATTAGTATTTTTAATATATAAAATGTTTTCTTATATAGGTGCATTATTTTTTTGAGTTGAAGTGGTTGATTCGAATCTGCTCCTGCAATTTTGACAGTTTGAAAAATAATGTCAATGGAAGTCATAGTATCATTGACAGTGAGGAATATTTTGAGACATTGGGACATGTTGGAATTATCATCACCTCACTCTGACAAATGATGTGATATATATGACTCCATGTACTTTTTTATATTTTTAATTGACATTATTTTTATTAATAAAGACAACTCACTCATTGTGTATATTATCAGTTTAAAATTGACATTTTAATTTAACAATTTTTTCTCACTAGAAACCCATATATCATGGATGAATTTTCTTGATAATTTATGGCATGGATTAATAACTCAGTTGTGATGTGTAGGAATCAGTCTCACATCAAACAGATACATGGTGTGATCCGCCTGATTTAATTTGTGTCCTTCAGGTTTAAAATGAAATTTCATTAAAAACAGAAGTTACATAATGAAAACAAAAAAAAAAACAAATTCATATTGTGATACATTAGGAAAATAATTCACAAGTGGTTTAAAACATGTATAAATCAGTCGCACCTCAATTCAATGAATGTTTGGTGGGACCAATACGACTCTATGTGAATCTTTATTTCAAATTGACAAAAATTTTATTAACAATATTTACATCCTAAAAACTTAATAAACACATTAATATTATTTTTATACCTTAGGGAAATTATCTTTATGTTATTTTTGTTGTGCATGAATCAACCGATCCTCAATTTGATAGACGGTGTGCCGGTTATGACTCCAAGTGCATTTTTTATTTAAAATGGACATCAATATTAATTAAAAGGACAACTAACCTACTAAAAACCAATAAATTGAATTAACAATATTATAATACATTAGTAAAATAATCCATATATAATTTATGATATGGAGTAATTAGCCAGACCTCAAACTGATACACAATGTGATCGGTATGAGTCAAACTGCCTATATCAATTTTTAAAATAAATTTTGGTTTAAGAGACACGTGATATAATCAAAACAGATAATACACATTAATATTATTTTTATACACTAGTAAAATAATCCATAAGTCATTTTGGACATGTATGAATCAACCACACCACAATCAGATGCATATTGTGATCAGTATTGCTTAATGTTGGTCTTTTAATTTAAAATTGTCATAATTTTTTTTAAAATGAACAAATATTCATATTAAAACTAAGAAAACACTTTCTGATTGTTTTTATACATTATTAAAATGATCTATATGACATTTGGGATGTGTAGTAATTAGACACACTTCAATTAGATACACGATGTGCCCGGTATTACTCAAAGTGTCTGTTTTAACATTAAAATTTATATTTTAGTTCAAAAAGTGCCCCTCCCTAAAAAATGGTCAAACATGCTTAGATATTCATGATAATTTCGGAAAATTATTCATAATTCATTTTTGACATGCAGGAATCCATTTCATATCAAACTGATACATGATGTGATCAAAATAAATCAAATGTTTGTGATTCCATTTTAAATTGACACTGTAGTAAAAAAGACAACTAATGTACTCAAAACTGAGAAGACAAATTCATTTTATTTTGATACATTAGTAAAATGATCCATATTTCATTTGAGACATTATGTACTTATCTGTACTTCAATCTAATGCATGGTGTGACAGGTATGACTCCATGTAAGACTTTTTACTTAAAATTGACATCAATTTTAGTAAAATTAACACTTTGTGTTAATTTATTTCATTATATTATTACTAACATGAGATTTTTTATCTTACACAGGTGTGCCATTTTTCTTGATGATGGGTGATTTTTTGGAAATATATGAGTCGGGATAAGATTAAAATATAAAGGAATATTGATGTTTTTGAATTAATGTAATAATGTGTATTTATGTATTTGTACAAACCAATGTATGAAATGTATATAAGGGTTTAATTTCATGTTCTTGTGGTGTAAAATTTATTTCATTTCAATTATATATTAGGACTAGTATATGTTGATATCAGATGTGTATTTGGGGCTTTTTTGTGATATTACATCACACTGTAGAAAGGTAGTTTATCAGGAATTCTAAAAATGTTGATGAGGCCACATTTATCATCTATTTTAAAAGAACTTATAATGGAATACTTTATCACCACACATAGATTCTCTAATAAAATACCCTTTATCAACTCCTTTCTAATAAGTGATAAATTCTTCCTTTAGCAGGGATACAAAAGTGCTAATAAATGTGCAATTTATCACAAATTCTTGAAAGCACTGATAAAGATCGCATTTATCAGTGTTTTTTAGCATTGATAAAGGACCCCTTTATCATTGTGTTCTTAGTGCTAATAATATTAAACTGATTTCAACCACACTCACGTGTGAATAAATTTTCTATCACTGATAATTTCCATTTATAGAATTAATAATGGATGGTTTTGTTGTAGTGTAGCCTCTATTTGTCTTCTGGACTTTTTGATATAGGGGCTTCATATAGTTTTTTATATATGCACATTTTAGAGATCCTTCAGCTCTGTTTTTTTAAATATGATGATGTGATGATTCTAGAAACTCTATTATGGGTCATGAAAGATGGTATGCATCAGTATAGGGAGTTCTCCATTTATATTAGTGGGTGTCACTTCATATGGGACCTCTACATCCTCGAGATAACAGGATCTGATAGCATTCTCAATATGGAAAAGTTGGTTTCCTTTTAGAAATTTATTTATTTATATCACCATTGGGTGAGTTTTACGTCACTATATGGAAGGTCTCTTTTACACCTAGGTGAATGGGATGTCCATGTTATACTAGATAGACCCGAGCATCATGGGTTGGTAGAATGAAATCCCAGATTATTAGATTATATCCAGATGACCATGGAACATGTCAGATGGATTTCCCTATAGTTGTTAATCACATTATGGATACATTAATTTTCAGGTTTAAAAATGGTGATAGAGGAATATTTCTATATCGAGCTAGTGCTAGGATCTGCGCTAGTATCTATTTCTCCTTATAGGATGGCTACAATGGAGTTTCAAGATATTAAAAGGCAGATAGATGATTTAGAGGTAAATGTTTTCAAATGACCCAATACTTCTCCATGGTGTTCTCGATTCCTTTTTGATAAAATGCAAGATAGTACCCACATGATATTTGGGTATTATAAAAAATTGAATGTGTTGATAATTAATAACCAGTATCCTTTTCTAGGGATATATGGTCTCTTCAACCAGCTCCATGTCTCTCATGTTTTCTTAATGATTTATTTGAGATCCAGTTATACCCAGGTCCATGTTAGATCATAAAAAATACTTCACAAAAATTTAGGAGTAGGTATGGTCTGTATGAGTTTTTGGTAATGTAGTTCATTCAAATGAACCCACCATCTGTCTTCATGGAACTGTTTAAATGAGTGTTACATTTTTATATTGACTCATTTGTTGTGGTTTTAGTGGAAAATATTTTGGTGTATTCTCATAATAAAGATGACCAATCACCAAAAATTTTAGATCATTTTTATTTTATTGATATAGAATTAGTTATATACTATTCTCAAAAAGTAAAACTTTTTGATGAATCATATTCACTTCCTAGGTCAAATAATCTTAGAGACATGAGTATCAGTGGACCTAGAGAAGGTGATGGTAATATTTTCTAGGGAACATCCCATGAACATCTTTGAGGTGAGAAGTTTCTTAGGGATGGTTGGTTACTATAGATTTTTCATACAAGACTTCTCAAGATTAGCAGCACTATTGAAGAGGTTGATTAAAAAGGCTATGCAGTATTTATGTGTAGGTTCCTATGAGAAAACATTTTAGGAGAGAAAAGGGAGAATGAGTTCATCTCTGATATTGGTTTTTTAAGATCCATGATAGATTTACATTATGTACTATGACACATCAGGTATTGAGCTAGGATTAGTTTTTATGCCGGAGGATAGAGTCATTGAATACGAGTATTGGTAGTTGAGGCCACATGAGATAAATTATCTGACACATGATATTGAATAATCTATGGTTCTTCTAGAATTATTTACATGGATACATTAATTAATTAGAGAGAATTTTGGTGTACACAAAACAAAAAATCATCATGTACATATTTACACAGTGTAATATAACTACATATCAGTGATGGTGGGTGGAATAGCTTAAATATTTTGACTTGGAGCTTTCATACATGCTCGGTAAGGGAAATTTATTGGCTGCTATACTAATCATGAGGACTTAGATACAGGCAGTGAAACTGGCCAATAGTGAGTGGAAACTTATGGATTGATTTTCTATGATGTATTCGGTACATGATAGTATGGGGTATACTGTTCATTCTTCATTAGTTGATACCTATACCCTACTGGATGGAGTACGGAAGAAAAATATATCTAATTTTGAAGTTCATATTCTATAGATGAGTCTGGTGGGTGAGGGACCTACTCCTGGTTGGACCATTAGCGAGGATGAGGTTCTTCGTTTACATGGTTGTGTGTGGGTCTCCTCAAACATTCATGAGGAACTATTGAGGTATATTCAAAACTCTATATGGGATGTGCATCTAGGTGTCACAAATATGTATCAGGATTCACTTTGTCTGTATTTGTGGCCACGTTTGAAAAGTGTTGTAGTTGGTTTTGTCATTATGTGATCCATTTATCTACAGGTGAAGGTGGAACATCAGTGATCAGTCAAAAAATTACAAGGGATACCCATTCATGAGTGTAAATGGAAGGATCTCATGATGGATTTTGTGATGGGTTTATCGATTCACCTTAGGTAAATGATGTCATATAGGTTGTTATTGACATGATTATGAAGGTTTAACATTTCCTGCTGATAAAGGAATATTTATGAATTGATGAGTTTGGGAGGTTATACATATCTATGACTATATGACTATATGGGGTCCCACATTCTATCATTTTTTATAGGTATTACATGTTTACATATCATTTTTGGTAAGGTATACATAGGGTGATGGGTACGCAGGTTCTTCTAAGCATAGCTTACCACCCCCATAAATATGACTAGTCAATGAGAAAGATTCTTGTTCATGATGACATTCTACAAGCATGCGTCCTAAATTTTAGGGGCTCTTGGGAGAGGCACATACAATTGGGTGAGTTTTTCGATTATAATATCTTTTAGGGTACTATTCCAATAGAGCCTTATGAGGCTTTATATGGTAGCCCATTTCAGTCCCCACTATATTTGTAAGAGATAATAAAGGTAGCTATGTTGGGAGGTAAACTTTACCAGGAGACCAGTGTGTAGGTGCAGTTGATTCAAAAACTTATGGATAATGTGTAGACACACTAGAAATCTTATGTCGATCACTGCAGAGGACCTCTAGAGTTTGAGGTTGGGGATCCGTTTTTTCTATGTGTTTCACCAAGGTTGGGACACAAGAGGAACACGAGATAGGGTAATATTTCTGCTAGATACATTAGGTTGTTCGAGATTCTAGAGAGTGTCAGACCTATTGCATATCCAATGTAGTTACTTAAAAGGTATCGGTCTATGCATGACATATTATATGTTTTTATATTGAGACATTACTATTCAAACTAGTCGCATGCTTTTCATCCCGTGGAGGTTGAGTTTTTGGTATATTCATCCTTTAAAGAACATCCTATATAAATTGTGGATCATAGCATGTAGTTTCACTAAGGCCAGTCTATTCCATTAGTAATTCTGTTATTCCAGCAAGATTGAGTGGTGGATAAGACCTATGAGGCGGAGGTCGATGTACAATCAAAATGGCTGGATTTGTTCTCTGATGTTTATTCACTGCCCTTGGAAGGTCAATTCTGAGGTGAATTTCTTGAAGGGGAATGTTTGTAAGAATCCAGTTCTTCTTTGAGTTATGGATCTTGATTATCCATAAATTTTGACATTAAATGCATAAATGAGGCCTAATATGAGCACCTGTTGGGGTCACTGATGACTTAAAGGTGTTTGGGGATGGATCAGAGCCATGAAACTTGAGATTGGATGTTTCAGCCTAGTGCATGGTTAGTGAAAAATGTGTAGTGAGGGCCACACAATTTGACTAAACTGTGAAGGGTAGGACAATGGGGACCTAAATTCCATACTGTTTGAGGAAATCATGTCGGGGGAGGATCAAGCACGTGTGACCTAGTTTTAAATTTTAACATACTTTGACAGAGGTATTTACCATGGTTTGAGAATAGTTTATATACTGTGTGGGATAATTGTGCGGTATTCCCCACTGATATAAAAATCTAGGCATAGTTTCTGTATGATTTTTTAGACCGTGTAGATAAACCATATAATACCTTGTGTATAGGATTTTTGACATTTTAAATATAAAATTAATAAATTATAATAACCATATTAGGGTTTTTTTGAAACAGATAGTGGATTCCCTTTGGAAAGCTCCCTCTTGAGACAATTCTAACTTTTCACATCCCTTCACTATCAAATCTTCTATTCAAACCTATTTCAACTACATGGATACCTATCAGTAAGGAATCAATTAATTTTTAGTTGTTCCTAGTTATTCCCTATATCAATTTCAATATTTAGATTTAGGCTCACACGCCCTAATATCCCATTCTTTTTCAGTTCTTCATAATCCTCCCAATCCAGGGTGAATCAAAGATGGATACTGTAGGAGATATCTAGCATGAGACTAAGGTAGGTGGGCTCAGGACTTTTTCTAATTTTTTAGCTATTTATTTATGTCAAAGTAATGCAGGTCCATTTTTGGGGTGTCGTCGTGATTTATATTTGAACCCTACTGTTACATGTTATTATATAGTTAATTGAATGGGTGTTCTAATGAATTTTTTAAGTTGTATTCATTTATTAAGGTCCGACCTATGGGTGAGTTCCCTTGGATGACCATTTATGGCTATTTGGCCTCAAAGGCCTATATGTCATTCCTTTTATTCCATTATATGGTATGTCAAAACTGAAATTTGTGGTTAATCTAATTACAATAGTGGTAAATTATAATTGAGTTTCCTATGGGTATGGTATGGTTGAATATACCCTTGAACCATGTATAACTATTCTTGTTTAAAAATGTATGGATTGAATTGCTCTATTTATGGGGTTTCCCATTTGAGTTATTTTATGACTAAGCCCTTCACAAGCATGTTAGCATTGTTATGATAAAACTTCCCATATGAGTTTTTGATGGTGATTCCTTGAGTATGGCCTTGTATTTCAATTTCCTTAATAGGAATGATATGCACCTTTTTTTAGGTGTTCATGTGAGTTGACTATGTTTAAATCAACATAATATTTTAATTTAGATGTGGTAGTTTTTTTAGGAATATTCCCAAGTTAGTAATGAAAAGGCATGCCTTTTGAGGTTAGTCCTTACTTGAGGCACCCTTTGGTGGTGAGTTGTATTGGATGATTTTGGTTTTTACCTTAGCATTCATAATTTATTGTTACATTATTTTGAATGATTAAATGGAATATGACATTAGGTGTCTCATGTATTTTGTTTATAAGTCCACCAAAGGGATCATATGACTAATTTATTTTATACGTTGAGTGAACAATGGATTCAACTTGGAATGTCATGGAAAGGCTCAAAGGGTTTATCAAGTTTAAGGTGTGGGTGAACCATATATTCCATTTACAAGCTCATAGAAGTAGTACATATATGTTGTGTGAATGATAGATTCATTTAGGGATGCCATGGAAAGGATAAAGAGGCATTTGAATATATGTAATGAGTGATATTTGGGGATTCCTTATAGGACCACCAAGGATGGGCTCGGTGATGTGATCTTATTCCACACCTTGAGTGATATTCGGTTCATAAGTGGTTTACCAGGACGAGCTTGTAGGGTGCTGGGAAAATTGAACCTGGAATGATACTTGAATTTCAACATAGAAATTTCATGGTTGGGATCGGGTTATAATTGAATTTTGAAATGTAATTATTTATGAATAATCATCCAAGACAAAGAACAAGCTTGGATTTAGTATCCACTTGTAATTATTTAGATTTCCTTCTAAGGCATCTATTTTGATTATAGTAATATGGGGTGTCATGATTCATATAGATATATACAGTTAGGATTTATATATAATTTAATTGTTTAATGGATAATAAAATGAAATTTAAATTCAATCTAGTGCTTATAGGTTCTAACTTTTGAGTACATTGTAGCATACTTATTTAATTACTGGACACTGCCTATTATATATATTCATTAAAAGATTGACACAGACATTGGGTGGTTTCCTACTGAGATTTAGGCTCACAATATGTTTGGATCATGTTATGGACCAAAAAAATTATATTATTGTAATTTTTGATAAATGAATGCACCCTCTTATAGGTACTTGATATGATACTTACGAGAAGGAGTGCATGAGACCAAGATGAGGCTTGTGATTCTTGTAAGACTCTATTTTTTCATTTTTTACTTTTGGATTTTGTGTTGTATATGACTGCAGTGTAATGCATTTTGGATATTTTCTAGAAGATATAACATGTAGCATCATCTGTTGTATGATACGACTTATGGTTGTTTTTACTATCAATCATCTGTTATTTACATCTGTTATATGCTATTATTACTTCAGCTATTTGTATGTTATTTCACTGAGTTTCACTCATTAATGAGGGAATAGTCTCTCTACTATCACCCCTATTACCACACTACTAGTTGGAAAATTATGATGATTGGGTAGATGTGCTTGGGGCCGTGAGTCCAACCGAGCTCAGAGCACTGTTAAGTGGCATCTGGGTTTGGGACATTATAATTAGTCAATGGTAGTCTAATACTAGTTCTAATATTTATCAAACATTATCATGTACAAATTGTTATATACCATTTCTTGATGTGACCATTTTTTCAAATTTTGTACCACCCATGAGGTTGACTCACTTTGATATTCAATGTATTCTAATAGTGGTGAAAAATCATATTATTTATTGTAGAAGATGATCCTAAACACCACTATAAACATTAATTTTTTATCAAATAAAAAGAATTGGAAATAATTAAAAGATTAACAAAAATTATGAAATAAAAATAATCTAGGAATATACATGACCTAATCAATGAGTTGTTAAATTTTCATTAGTCACTTTTATTCCCCTAAAAATGGTGTAAAAAACATAACATGATCTGATGATGTAATTATTTTTCATTTATGTAAAAGTTTAAAGTTTAATTTGAACCCAAACAAGACTATATATTAAAGTGTATAATATTTAAATGATTGTGTTTTATCTCTTTATGATTCAAGAAGACCAGTGATAGTATTGAAAATTAATTATTTTTCCTTCATATTATTGGGACGAATAAATAATTAAAACTAAAAAACACTAAATTAAATTTAATAATATTAATTAAACAACCTACTATAAATAAACCAAATTATAATGGATGAAGATAGGGGAAGTATTGTCAAGGGATGATTTTTCTTAACATAGAAACATTAAACTTTAACTCTTAATTAATCCAATAAAATATAATAAGACTCATTGAAATATTTATTCCCACCTCTCTGTATTAATAAGAACAACATGGTTAGACAACCCCTCTCTCAATGTGATATAGTAACCTAAGTACGGAAGGTTCAATATATAGGAAAAAGGTTAAATTTTGTTATCTCTCATCTTCAATTCGTTTATTTATATTAGGTTTCATCCTTTAATCTTTTCTAATCTCACTAGATGTTTTTTAGATAATCTAATAGTTATATTCAATTTAAAAAAAACTTATTTATAAAAATATATTAATTCCAAAGAGAGGAAATCAATTCATAGTCATCCCATTAAAATTGATCCTCCCTCTTATATGAATTTACTTGCCCATGGTCAATTGTTTTGTATCCTTGGATGAATTAGAATTTATATATGAAGTAAAACTATTAATTAAACTAAAATAATGTTGTAGTGAAATGGAAAAACACTTACATGAATTATCATCCACAATAAAACAAATCATCAATAAATTACACAATAAAAAATAGAAATATAAAATGAAACCCAACTACATAGAGGCTCTTAGTGGAGAATCCACTCACGACTCTCAATCCTCCAAAGAACCTATCCTTAAAAAGTATGTGATTTTTATTTTTATTACATAATAAAATATGTAAGGAAATTTCATCTACCCATGTCTTAATTTTAAAACACTTACCCCAATTACCATGTTCATAGTACTCTTAGAAAACAAGAGTTTTAGATTTTAAAATTGGTATTTCCTCAACTACGGCATTGAGAAGACCCCGAAACCTTATCTTTATCTATTATAATTTCCAAAAATTCTTTCATTCAGCATATATTAAATTATGATAGTGAAATACCCATATATGAATAAAAACTCATATTTGAATGCCCTTACATTCTATGATAATATAACATAAACTCATGGATCTAGAGAATTGGTGGAGTCCTTCCAAATAGATTTTAATACGAGCTAAAATATTTTTATGAGACTTTGTTAAACATAATAGATAATCTATTAGGATAAAAAAATTTATCTAATTCCATTTTTAGGTTCTTTATACTAAAGGTAAAACCCTACAACACAACTCTACGATTGTGGTACATATTACCAAAGCCAGTGCAGACTCTTGCTACACCTAATCTATTTATTTCTACGATTAAAACACAATTTACACTACCCATTAATTATGTGATTCATGAATTTGGGTCACTACACAAAATATCCACGAATGTGGTGTTGTATCCTTCAAATATATAGTGTCTCTTGAGATCCTTGATCATTATAAATGGTGGTTTCTTGGGGTAGTGATGATGACTGCACAATAACAAAAGAGATGGTTGGTTCTTATTATACTGGTGTGATGGTCAAGTATCATGATTGTGAGAAAGGGAATTGATAGTGGAAGAGGCCTATATCCAATGAAAGAGACAAGGGTGTCAGTTATGAACCACATTGTTTTTGTAAAATATGAATAGTTCCCCATACCCACATCCAACATTGAAAATGAGGATGGTTGGGATGAAATAATAAGTAAATCACCAAAATTCACTTTAAAATAATCTATTTGGTGTTAGAGGATGTCCTATGTCACCATACTCAGACATAGGTGCTTCCTCGTATTAGTGAGCCTCTCTTATTTATTACATCATGACACTCCTACCATGTGATGGTATTGAGTCAAGTATGCATGATCACTCTCCTAAACCACACTAACCAATATAGGGGTAGTATCATATGCATGAAATTCCTTAGGGGGTCTTAGACACCTTCTATTTATGGGCTGTCGATGTGTCTTAATCCATTAGATAAGGACTGAAAATGTGATCGCTCAGTGTTTTTCACTTCATTGCATATCCATACATAGACAAAAACTAACTTCAAGGGAATGAAATATTCAAACACAATACCATACACATGGGTCAAAAATATGTATGTGATATTTTCAAACTATCATGCTCATAAAAAATGTAATAAGTAAATATTTTAATAAATAAAAAAAATCAATGAAAAACATCTTCAAGAATCATTTTTTTTAAATCACACATTCAAAACATTAATTCATCCTCAATAACAATATTCGAGATATATTAAAAAAATAAATTCCAATATTGATTTACATCACTTGAATACATATCATCCATTACTCAAGAACATTTGAAATAATGTTATGTATAATATCAAACATGTGTGCACTATGCATAAGCTATTCTATTTTCTCAATCTCAATTTACTAGTTGAAATAAAAAATTATGATGGATTTTCTTAATAATGGTTTTAATGTCTCTAAGGATCAATGTGGGAAGGTGTGGATGTAGAAAAAAAATCAAAGGCTAAAAGAGAGGATTAAATGCTTAAGAAAAACACATGAATTTCATGTAATACATAATGAAACAAGATCTCTCCTTCAACTCCCATAAAAATAAAACATTCCATGGGTACTTTTCATATTTCAAAATTAAGGTTCACTTTTTAAAATGAAAATAATGATAAACAATCCAATTTTTCCTATCAGATCCATATTTTTGTCTTATTTATTTTCTGAAGTATGTGTAATAACAATGTCAAACACCGTAGAAAGTATAAAAAACTAGAACCTCAATCCAAAATATCAATAACATAATGAAAATAATTATAATTGTTCATACAAGAATAATGTTTTTTTCTCTAGGTCAATCATAATAATCCCACATGTTCACTTTTCCTCATTTTTTATTTAGGATATAATGAAATCACAATGGAAATTAAGAAACCTTTTCCCAATATCCCATGAGAAAAAACACGCTTTACATTTTCATAAGAATATTACTAAAAAAGATCAATTCCCCTCTTAAGTTCAAATAAATGATCATTCATAATACATAGTGAAATAGGGCTGGAAAGATAAATAGGCTTATAATATGACTTCTAATCAGTAATTTCATGGTTTCTACAGGTTTCAAAAAATATTAATATAAGATAGTGGTTACGTTAAAATGAGATAAAATAATATCGATCGATTCCTCAATCAGGTTTATGTATCTCAAATTCTTCATGTTATCAAAAGATTAAAAAATAAGTTCATGTAGTAGGAAACATCTAGAGCTATCTTCAGAAAATTTAGAATGAAAAATAATATATCTTAAATACATCACAACCATATCAATAATTGGATTGAACAATTTTGGACATTCAATTGTTAACATAAACATGAATAATTGGTATAAGAAATTCAAAAATCAAAGAAATAAATGAAATAATCCAAATCATCTACGTAATAATTTTCCAATAACATTAAATTGATAAAAGAACATAAGACGTTCAAAAGTATACATGCACGACTTTTCCATTTACGGGGATGAAAAATGTATTGTTTTCAAACTTGTAGAAAAATATATCCTAACTGAGGTTGTCTATGAAATCAATTCAAAAGTAAAAAATATATAAAATTTTAAAAGCCAATGATTCCTTCACCACACTTAAATAGAATATATTCCCAAATGTTTAAAAAAGGTGAGTGGGATAAAAAATGGTGCAACTGATTTTTTCATAGTAAATGGATCACAAAGATGTGTAATGATAAAAGATATGAAGTTTTTCCCAATTAAGAATATTTTCTTCTATCATTACATTATTGTTTCTATTTAGTATTGAAATCATAGAATGTGTTTCTCATCCTCTTTTCTTAGCTACTCAATTATTCTTTTTTGGAATTTTCATCGTAGGACCAAAAAAATTATGCAAGTAAAATCAATGGTATCTCTTCCATACGAGAGTTAAATATCACTACCATTTGGATCATTAAATATAAAATGGATAGTAAAATTTGAGAAATAAATATAAATTTAAATTATATCCTAGAATGTAGTAAAAATAAATCTTACACCCTGGAAGAGATTTATTAAAGTTCATTAAGTTGGAGCTTTCACTTTGGTTTTCATATTATTATAGTGTTAAATATTGTTACTCGATATAAATTGATGAGTTACATTAAATTATGATTATCTAAACTGATTATTCTCTTCCTACAATATGTCTCCTCCTTAACACTAGTTCGTTGTGGACTCCAAATGTTATATATATAAATGTAATGAAAAATATATCAAAATATGACGACATTTTATATCATTTATCATCCATAATGTCATCCCTTATTGGGAGAAAAACCCTCAAGGTGTCGCCTCAATATGTTTTGGGTGTGATAGTGTTGGTTGATAAAGACAACTAACTGCAAATGAGTATGGTTGGTGTTTTCCGAAGATAGGTTTTTAAGGTGGCGCTGTCTTCTAGTGTTTGCGAAATTTTAGGGCCTCAAAATCCAGAATTTGTGTAAATAATGGTGAATGAAATCGTCAAATGAATAGGAATGAGGATCCAAGGACATGGATCACATATAATGTTCGAGAAGGGTTTTTGGCCACGTACCAGGATGTGGGAAGAATACACGGATATGGTTCATGAAACTAAAAATGCTTCTCGGTTGAGCGATGGTGTAGTATGTGGATGGAGGAAAACGAACATGTACGAGATATGATGGTATGTGGAGAATGTAGAAAAATGGTTCGTGGATGGCTTTCTGTTCATAGTGGTGTGAGTATTAGTCTGAAGAGGACTAATGATTTGGTAAATCATGATTCGGCGGATTAATAAGGCATCATTTCCAATTTGAGAGACACTTATCCAACCAATTACTATAGATATTTAACACCATTATAAAGAATATATTTCTTTTATAATTAGGCAAGGTATAAATGTTGTTCTTGAAGGGAAGATTCCAAAGGCTGAAGTGGTTCGCATGGATGGATTTCTGCCGAAGGTGTTTCCAGGAATTCTTAAACCACAAAAGAAGTTTCGTACATAGAGATGGAAGTATGGTATGTGGAAGGTGTTTTCATGGTATGTGTAAGAAGAATATTTGGTATGTGATATAGAGAATTCCAAAAGTGGTATGCGGACGGAGAGATCAAGTATTCGAAAGCGTAGGCAGTCCATGAATAGAAAATGGTTCGTGGACATAAGGATTTTTAAATAGGAGGTTTGAGAAATCAGATCGTTGTAGTGGTACACGATTGTGAAGGCATAGGCAGTCTGCCAATAGAGGAGGTGCTCATAAGATGCAGTAGTATTCATAGGAGGTTTCCCATGTACCAAACCCACTACACATTATTCAGTGGCCATGGTGGTTCACAATTTTCTCAAGGAAGCATGACAAGGCATCAATTCAACTCGCAGATGTATTTTACGATACCTACCAATACCCTGGATGCTGGACTTCATATATGTGTGAAAAAGGGAACATCAACAATACATATTCCTATATTTGAAGATATTGAAATTCATTCAAATGAAGGGAACTACATGTCCATAAACTGTGTTTGATTTACATGTCGATAAAATGTGAGTGGATTCCACTCCAAGAGAAGTGAG